>CM019827.1:13466600-14148369 GCA_009763385.1 Coix lacryma-jobi var. lacryma-jobi
CCCCAATACCACAATTGGCTGTTTTTTCTTCATGATTTTGTTTAAGAGTCAGCTTGGCTGTACCATTTATATTAGAATAGGCAGGAGTTCTCCTGCCGGCAACAACGGCGACAGAGAGCTGGGGTCAAGCTCTTACTGCTCTGCGCTTAGTCTGAACAAGAGTTGGGAGAAGTAGATTGATCTATTACTTGCATTTTCCATATTACATCAAGGCCTTTATATATAGGCCGGATTACAATTGCCCCTTGCACAAGTTATCAAACTTAATACAGTTAACTAATCCAATCTATGGAATATTTTCTAACCAATCAAATATTTGAACTAAATCTAAACCTTTCTGTTTCTTCTTATTCCATCGCCTATATGTGCACCTCCACGTAACACCACTACCCCCTTGAGCAACATCACATTCTCAAGCTGGAAAAGGGTGTATTGCTGCTGGAATTGTTGGAGGTCCTCCCAAGAAGCACATGAAGATGGCTGGTCTTTCCACTAGATAGGGATTTGGCGAACACCACGACATAGCCGGGTCCAGAGCGATTTCTTGGGCACTGCAATAGTCACGCCGTTGTGGGTATGCGGCAAGGGTGGTGGGGGACACTGATGGAGGACCTTTGAATTTCTTTAGGAGGCTGGCATGGAACACAGGCGAGCCCATGTCGCATGTCTACACAATGTCATTCACCGCTTCTAGGATCTTGTACGACTCATAGTAAAGATCTCAGAACTTTCCCTTAGATGAGGCATCCAAGGATGCCACAGTGCGGTGGTGAATGTGGAGCCACACCCAATTGCCAATTACCTGGAAGGACAAGGCATGATTGCCTCGATCATACATCTTAGTCTTGACCTGAGCTTGTTCCAATTGAAAGCGGACATCTTCCAAGAACTCTGTGCGCTCTGCCAAGGTTTGTGGTGCCACGGCGTCAATATGAACATTCACCGCCTTATAGGAGTGGAGTGAGGCGGGAGGGGTGTCACCATATACCAGCTTGGATGGGGTTTCCTTGAGTGCTGCGTGGAAGGACAGGTTTTGATGTACTCGGTCCATGGCATCCAACATACCCACTGTCGAGGCCGAGCGGTACATCACAATTTTGTTGACCATCTCTGTCTAGCAGTGGACCAGCTCATTTATAGCTTGAGCCGGACGCCTGGAACAGGACTTGCCAAATTGCAGAAGTGAACACCGAGTTGCACTCGGAGACGATGGAGGTCGGAATACCGTGAAGGCAGAAGACCTCGGTGAAGAATATGCACACCACTGGTTCAGCGGAGTAGTGGTGACTCATAGGATGAAGTGGGCATACTTGGATAGGCGGTCAACCACCGTCAAAATCACTGATTTTCCACCCACCTTCGGCAAGCCTTCAATGAAGTTGAGGGCTCGAGGTTGATGTTGCTCTAGATGGCAGTGAGCGCCGGCAAGGGATGGAGCAGGCCAGCCAGAGGCCAAGATCTCCGTCCTGTTAGTCCTGCATGATGCGACACGCTTGTGGAACATGGAAATTGCGGTGGAGGCGGTGTAGAATCTTTTGTACCCCTTAATGGGTGTCGTTATGAGCTGCCGCCAAGATTGCTGGAAGGAGACTGCAGCCTGCCAAACATAACGAGGCCATCCACCAGGGCCCAAGGTACCAGCAGTGTCGTTAGCTTGTCGCTCCTGGATAGTGTGTCTGCCACCGTGTTCAAGCGTCCTTTCTTATATTCAACAACAAAGTGATGTCTTCTTCTAGAAACTCTGATTTTGGAAATTTATGGTGGCTAACAGACTGCTTTTTTCCCGTACTTCAAACATCTCTCATTGGTGGTCTAAATTGCAATTGTTATTACGGTCGACTTGTCAACTTTGCATGACATATAGCAGCACCTAGAATAAAAGTCCATGGCAGTTTTGGGCTTCTGGCATTAGCTTTACTAGTTTCACAATATATCAATTATTTGTCTGCTTATATGTTTTCATTTTAGATGAAATCTGGAAGTATACACTGAGTCACTGAGAGAGCTGTAATACAAGTTTTGTTGTATTCACAGGTCTATTAATACAGTTGAGTCTTGCTAGCATTTTTTTTTTAATCGGAGTATTTTCATTACTCTCCTGTCACAGCTAAATCGCATCTTAGAACAATAATACTATGTTTCACTGCCCTTCCACAATTAATTGTATGCCCACCTATTATTAGAAAGAAGTATAACTTTCCTTTTCCATTTTATACATTTGGCAGATTTGCTTCTGTTTCTACTTCACGAGGACTGCTGTTGCAAATGTCAGCTCGGGTTATGTCAGATCTGCATTGTTAAAGAAAGTTCGTGTTGACCTGTTCACAGATTCCTGCATGCCATATGCATGACGGTATAGGCTGCAGAACGGAATTCTCTCCTTTTCTGGAACAAAATCCTCCCCTTTCTATTGTAGCAACCGGAATGGATTGCTTATGTTGAGATTTATTGCCACATGATATCAAAACCTTTTATTCCATTCGTGAGACTAGTTTTGAATCAAAGTTCTTTCAAATACTGTAAAGTATTTATTTGGAAAAAGCGTAAATTGACGACTTCATGCTTTGCAGAAAAGTGTATGGTTGATTCCCCTGGGAAATTCGGCATTCACCATTGCCACTTTTTACCTTGACATTCCACTCCAAGGGATTCCATGCTAAATTGATAATTACTCCACATGGCAGCATCACTGCCTAATCATACTTATCCAAGATAGGGTTTGTTATGAAATCTAGGATCAGTGTTGTGTTTGTGCTGTTATTCCTTTTGAATTTTCGTTTTACAGTTGTTTATAACAGAACATGTTCCATGGTGGGTCATATCGAATTTATGGGTCCACTCTGGCCTGCCAATAGATGCTCCTTACTATTGATGCAGGTTCACATGCTATTCACGAATTTTCATTTAACAACTTGCAGTATTGGATGAATGCTGGATTTGGTTTGGTTTGGTTGGGTTTGGTTGGTTTGACAAAATCTCTGTTGCACAATTATGTTTTTGATTTGTTTTGGATAAAATCAGTTCTACTTTCATTTTCTGCATGAACTGCTCAAGTTATGTTCCACCCTGATCTGTTCTCCATTGCTAAACTAATCCATTGGCTGGTATTATGAAAAACTCATGTTAATCATCCTATTGAAATATGAACCCCCTCCCCTGTTGGCTTTCACCTGTTCCATAAAATATGATGAGACAGCTCACAGGGTTGATCTGAAAGGTCAAACTGTTGACTTTTTCTGTGGCAGTTGCTTTGTTATTCAAGTTTAGAGGTGAGAATTTCGTAGTGGCATTGGCATGAACTAGTAACACACTAGCACAAAATCTTTCTTTTCACTCTGTCAAGTGGATGGAAAAAAAAACCGAGGATGCAAGCCGTGAAAGCATTTGGATATCCATATTCCGGCCACTGAGCGTGAAATTCCAACTGGCAAGTCATGTCAAAACCAAATAAAAAAAGGTTCCAGGGAAATTTAGGATGCAGAGAACGGGATGTAAGTGGTGCAATACAAGACTAAGATGTCGTTGCGATGTCTTGTATATAATTAATTGAAAATTGCCATGTCTCGTTTTCGCTCTTGTAATTTGCCATTGTTGGACGGCAGAGAACGATTCGCCAGCACTTCATGTCCATCTACCTCTTCTTGCGTGTAGCTCACTTGCTGATTCCCCAATGTTCTCTGCCCAATAAAAAACTGGAGACGAGACTGTACAGCGCAGGCCTATTCTTGCCAGAAGATTTGCAAAATCTACCGAATCTCTGAACAACAAATTCTACTTGGAACAAATTCTACTCCGTACGTACTGTGGCTGGAGCCTGGGGTATACTACTGTACAGTAGAGTATATAGTATTTTCCCCTGCCATTTCTCCGTACGTACTGTTCAATGATTCACTGAAGTCTGAAGAGTATGGCTTCGGCACATGAACAGGTAAGCCTTTTCTAGCTTTGCCTTGACCGAGCCCGGTTGAAAAAAAGACTGCTACCGAGAGAAACAAGTGATAAAGAAACCTACTTGTAGTGAGAGAAACCAATAAGAATTTTCTAGAGCAAATGAGCTTTTGGTTTGGCTTTTGCGGCTCGTGGATTATTAAGCAATTTGGTGAAGTGACATGAGGAGTTGGCCAGCTAGTATAAATGCAATTTCTTCTTGGAGTAGTTTATGTTGCGCTTGAGGCCCTACTTAGGCAAAGGATTAGGCACTAATGACCAGTCAGCAACTTGGCCACAACTCACACAAATGTGTTTAGTGTGATCCCTATCTGCATTTTATCCACGATAACCTCAGGGTTCAGGAGGGGAGGGGGGAATGCCAGCCAAGAAGAGGCCAGAGTGAGAGGGCTTCTCCATGAATAAATTTCCCTGAGGAAATACCGTTTTAAATATTTGGTGCATGACAATGCACTGATGTTGACCCATGCAGGGATAATCCCAAACAAACCAATTTCCAAGCACCTACTAGAATTATGTATGTTCCATGCCCCTAGGATTTTATATTTTCACACTGTAGGTTGTATCCATATCATATTTTGTGGTGCTTTGGTTAGGGTCGCTTCAGACTAAACTAAGCCATAGTTGCTTGTGGCAATTATAGATGCATGCATTATGGAGTGAGGGATCAACTCTATATTCTTCTTAGTCCTAGCTATCCATACAAATCTAATCAACTCCCCTGTCTCTCCTAGTCCTAGCTATGCTTCCTCCCTCTCCGATCCGCTCTTCTTAACACGCATGGTAGGAGAAGAGGAGATGGATGGAAGTGTAGAACAACTATCCTTCAATCTCCCTAGCCCCTTTCTTCTTTTTAAGCTTGTGTTCCTTTCTCCCTCTATTCTCTTTTCTTTCGCCCTTTTCCCTGCCTATCTTCTCTCTATTCAATGCTCCTTTTGTTGAGTACTTGCCGTCTCAGAGGCGAGGGGCCAGAGGGCGGCCCATGAGAGGTGAAAGGTGGTTACAAGGAGTGGAGTAGGAGACAGAAATGCTGACAGAAAAGCCCTACCACACCTCTCTCTCTCTCTCTCTCTCTCTCTCTCTCTGTGCATCTCTCTTCTCCCTCCCTCTTTGTGCATCTCCTCCCCTCCGTCCCCAACAGCCCCCCCAGCTAGCTGTTACAAGCCTGTGAAAAAAAGAGACGGCAGGACGTGTTCAAAAGGACAAGATCTTCTTTGCAGTACAGTGGATGAAACTCCAAGGCTGATTCAATTCGCCAGTGCTTCAAACAAGGGAAAGCAGTGTGCGTGAGAGGGCTGAGAAGAGAAACAAACAAAGAGGAGGGAGGAGGGCTCTCCATCCTCTCCTCTGTGCTTGCATGCTTTTGCTACAAGGATGGTATGCACGCAGATGCCATCTCTCTCTATATCCTTTCTCTGCCTCCCTTCCCCTCTATTCTTCTTCTCTTTTATATAGTCGTCCATCGCCACCGCTCACAGCTCTTCCTGTTGGTCGTCGTAGAGCAAGCACTAGCAGTGGCCATGGTGCAAGGCGAGGAGAGTTCTTGGAGGATGGAGAGGGCAGCGCTGCCTCTCAACCAGGCGCTCGTGTATGGAGTCCAAGCCCACGCCGCCGCCGCCGCACCGCCGACCTGCTTCCTGTACTGCCTCTCTCTCTCTCTTCCCTCCTCAACTTGTCACTTCGTCCGCCGTCTGTCTTTGATCCCTCTCTGCTGCCGGTCGTCGTCGTCTTCTACCTCGCCTCACCCAACCCAATTCCAAGAGCAGGCCGCCGGCCTGGACGCATGCAAGACCAAGACCGACCACCCAGAGCGCGCTCTGCCGCTGCCCGCAACCTTCAAGCTTTTCCGCGTCGCAACTATAGCTCGCTCCCCTCCCAGCACTTGCCGTGTTTTCAAATGCTTGAGTGCGCAACTTGTTTAAAGTATTTTTTCGCCCTCCTTTTATCCGTCTTTGTAACAGACCGATTCCACAACAAGCTTATGCCGAGCCACTTTGGTTGGATTACACCTCTGCCCACGCACCGAAATTTCTTTCTTAATAATGCTCATCAAGGCCTGAATAATCCTGCGAGTGCGAGTGATTTGTTTGGGCACCGAGATCGATCGGCACCATCTTTTCGCCCTCTCATCCTTATCTGCTGCAGTGCTGCTGCCTGCCCCAGCCACACTCGCTCGTCGTCGTGCTTTAGGCAGTCTCGGCCTTTCCATTCTTGAAAAGTTTTTATTTATCTGCTACTGTGCTTCGCCTTCGCCTTCGCCTCACCTGTCGCTGGGCTGGGGTGGGCGTGGGCGGGCGATGACTGATGGGCTCTGTGTGCGGTAACTGCTTGTTGGGCAGGGACTTCCAGCCTGCGGCCGCAGCCGCAGCCTACTTCGGGTTCGGGGAGCTGGAGGAGGCCCTCATCCATGGCGGAGGCGGCGCTGCCAACAACGCCGGCGGCGTCGATCCCGGCGTGATCACCAAGAACGACGTCGCGCAGGCAAAGTGTAAGCTTTTCTCTCTCTCTCTCTCTCTCTCTCTCTTTCTTTCATCCATTCATTCGTCTTCGTTCTGTTGTCTCCGGAGTCCGGACCTGGCTGGGCTACTTGCCAAAAAGGCGCGTTCGTTTTTCTTGCTCGGCTGCGCACGGGCACAGCGCCGCACAGGGCGAGACATGCCTCGCCTTTTGTGTTCCTGCCGGTTTCCATTCCTATGCAAACACAGTGAGCCCGCACCTGCATATAATGGTGCGACGCCGATGCCACAAACATGGAAATATCTATCTCCCCGCCTACATACTGTTTGCATTCATCCCTAGCCTTTTAGCGCGCGCGCTCTCTCTCTCTCTCTCTTCGTTCTCTGTGCAAGCAAGCTCATGGAGGATTCGTTCTCTGTGCAAGCAAGCTCATGGAGGATGGAGAGAGGGAGAGAGAGAGATGCATGAACAGGGAAGGAATCGACACTCGGTAAGCCCCCCGTGTTAATTCTCTTTGTATGTATGCATGCAGCGGCGGCAGCGGCAGCGGCAGGATATCTCGCGGGCGCTGGCAGGCCCCCCACGCTGGAGATCTTCCCTTCGTGGCCAATGAGGCATCAACAGCAGCTCCACAGTGTAAAGGCCCCGCCCGCCTCCTCCCAGTCTCCTATGATCATCACTGATTCATGCATGCATGCACGCATTCACTCACTCATCGTCTCGCTTGTCTCTCGTCGCTCTCCTCTCTGGCGCCTCTGGGCTCTGTGGCTCGTCATCGTCGCTGAACCCAAGAAAAGATGTGGCTGTTTTTTTTTTTTGGGCGATTCGCTCTCTGCATGTGGCCTGGTGCACCTGCAGCCAGGCACGAGGAGCGGAGGCGAGCCAGGGCCAGGGAGTGGTAAAATGAGGATGAAGACGAGAGAGGAGAGGCAGAGAGCGAGCGATGCCCGTTTTTTTGCCTGCCGATCACTTTGATTTTACCGCAACGCTAGTAGCCAGCAGCAGACTGGTGTCATATAAATCCTTTTACCCGCTGCTCACTGTTGCTGTGTAATTGGTGAACAGGGGAATTCGCAGTCTGTAGGGAGCACCACTGACTCGAGCTCAGCTCAGAACACAATGTCTCAGATGGAGTTGGTGTCCCCAGCCTCCTCTGCGCCACGGCAGGAGGTCATGATGGTGACCACTGATGATTACAGCTACAAGCCAGGCATCGCCGCTGCCGCCCCGCCGAGCTTTCAGCAGCACCACCCGCTCCCGCTGCAGCTGCACGGAGACGGAGGAGGAGGAGGAGGGGGAGACCACGACAAGGTACGCCTGCCTGCCTGCCTGATTTGCGCGCCCTGGCCTGCCGCACCAGTGTGTCCATGTCCATGTCCATGCAGTGCACCACACCACACCACGGCGCAGGGCACAGCAATGCACCCGTCCGTAGTACAGTCCTAGCTACTAGGTACGCCTACAGTCCTAGTAGGTACTCCTCCACTGTACAGTACGTGCTACCATAGATAGCACCCCCTCCTACAGTGTGTGGCTGCAGCCAGCCAGCCAACACGACTCGTTGGTTAGTCTCTTCAGAATATTGCTGTCGAATCGTTGAAAAACTCCGTCTGATCTTGCGGTACGCACTGTGGTACGGTACGAAACATGCATGCTGTTCTTTCATGTCACACACACCAAGGCCGGACAAGGCAATGCCACGACTACTACACGTAGTACGGCAAAAGCCAGCACTGTGGTGTACGGTACCCGCCACACCCGAGCCACTCTGCAGCTGACCTCATGGCCCTAGTAGTATACAGTTAAGGGCCACTGGGCCAGGCCTGCCTCTAAACACAAACAAAAGGCATTCCGTTCCATGCATGCATGCGTGCGTGTTCCTTGCGCGCGCGATGTCATGTGGCCTCTGCCTCTGAATAGAAAGCCAGCCATGTCCATGATTGCCTGTTGCTTGTTGCTTGATGCTTGGGGGGAACCAGGCAGTCCTGGGTGATTGGACTAATGACATCTGGTCAATCCTAGGAAAATTGGAGAGGATGCTACAAAATGATGATGGGTCATCCCTAACCTAACCTCCCTTTTGTCTCCCATCCATCTTATCTCCCTGCACTGCAAGGCTGCACCTTGCCGCAACAGAGCCCCGTGGCTGCCAACAGCGGTTTACTGAGCTTTCGGGGACAGCTACAGCCAAAAAGCTACTAGTATCTGTGTTTGGAGAAGATGGACAGTGGCAGTGCGCGCTGCTCCTGCATCCATCGACGGTGATCACGACAGGAGCTTCGGCTCCAACGTTGTTCCTCTTTAATTTCTCACTGTGTGCCGGGCTGCCGGCCCTGTAGTTGGATGGCGAGGCGAGATGGTGTGCACTGTGCTCATGTGTAGTGTAGGAGAACAGAAGAGAACGGATAGGGATACGTACTACTATACCAGTACATGCAGCATGCTCTAACTCCGCTGGCTTTTTTGTGGTGTCCTTTGCGCGTAGTACAGAGGAAGCATGGATCCACAAGAAAAGATGGCGGCAAGTTGGTAGATGCCAAGGTAGGAGGAGGTTATTATAAATACGTAGCACTCTGCCCTTTGTTGCAAATGCACAAGTACATGCCCACTCCATCACTGCTGCGCATGGACGTGCATCTGTTTCTTTTTGCTGCCACGCACCATTGAAACTTGAATAGCTGTGAATCCTTGCTTGCAGACGGAACGGCGGCTGGCGCAGAACAGAGAGGCTGCGAGGAAGAGCAGGCTGAGGAAGAAGGTGCACGAACTTCATTGGTTTTTGTTTTGTTTCAATGATTCAGCAAAAGGAACGCATGCATGGTCCTGATTGAGATTGCTCGACTCGTCCTTTCGCTGCAGGCTTACGTGCAGCAGCTCGAGACGAGCAGGATCAGGCTTCAGCAGGTCGAGCATGAGCTCCAGAGAGCACGGTCACAGGTTCGTTCCAGTCCGAACTCCAAAACGCTGCATCGGGTGGAAGTTCGTATCATTCAGAGCTTTGATATGACATGGGATTTTACCGTGGTCCAGGGCCTGTTCGTTGGGGGGTGCAGCGCCGCCGGGGACATGAGCTCTGGTAATGCACCAGCACCGTCTGCTGGACGCTTTCTCCATTCATCATTCGTTCATTCATTCATAATAGTACCACCACTGCTCCAAAGCTTCGAGCTTTTTTAACCGTGCCATGCAGCTGCGCCGGCCTGTGCCTGTAGCTGCCGCCGCAGGCCACAGCCCACAGCCCACAGCGCAGTTACCGAGATGATGCATGGCCGGCCGGCGGCCGGCAGGCCTCGTTTGGCGTGAAAAACCTGTGCTGACAACTGATTAGTACTAACCTCCGGGTTTTACCGTACCCATGCATGCAGGCGGCGCCATGTTCGACATGGAGTACGCGCGGTGGCTGGACGACGACAGCAAGCGGCTGGCGGAGCTCCGCGGCGGGCTGCAGGCGCACCTGCTGGACGGCAACCTGGGCCTCATCGTGGAGGAGTGCATGCAGCACTACGACGAGCTGTTCCAGCTCAAGGCGGCGCTCGCGCGCGCCGATGTCTTCCACCTCCTCACCGGCGCCTGGGCCACCCCCGCCGAGCGCTGCTTCTTCTGGATGGGCGGCTTCCGCCCGTCCGAGCTGCTCAAGGTACGGTGCAGCATGCCTCTGCCTGCCTGCCATTGCCATGGCGTCCCGTCCGTGCAAGTGCAACCCCGCCGCCCACCCAGTCTGAGGCGGCGCGCCGTACTGAGCCCCCTTTCTCCTTTTTTCTCTTTGGCATGGGCATGGCCGGGCATGCAGATCCTGATACCGCAGCTGGACCCGCTGACGGAGCAGCAGCTGCTCGGGATCTGCAACCTGCAGCAGTCGTCGGAGCAGGCGGAGGAGGCGCTCGCCCAGGGCCTGCACCAGCTGCACCAGTCGCTGGCCGACACAGTCGCCGCCGGCACGCTCAACGACGGCGCCGCCGCCCCCAACTACATGAACATCATGGCCGTCGCGCTTGAGAAGCTTGCCAGCCTCGAAAACTTCTATCAACAGGTCACCATGTTTTTACTCTCCTCCGTTTTCTGCAACCCTTGAGATCTTATTCTTACTGTAGATCGTCGTCAGTAAATCTTTTTTAACCAAAAAAAGAATTATCACGGCGAGGAAAAGCTAGCTTAAACTTTCAAGTACACTGTCCTTCCATGTCAGAACTGCACAGCAACGTAACAGTAACAATGCAGCTGTGGTCCTGTCCTGCTTTCTCCATGGCAGGGGCAGGCCAACCTTTTGTCAGAAAGCTTGCTTAAACCTGGAGATAAACGGATATAAGCATCATTACCACTTTCCAGCACTCATAATTAGCTTGTAATTAAACAACAAATAACAAGCTAGGTAATGCTGCTGGCGACAATTATTGTATATTTTCTAGTGTGTTGGTAGAGACCAAAGAGGGCAAGGCTTTGATGCCCTTTTTTTTTAAGTGAAGATTTGGCGAGGCATTCCTGGCCACACGTGTACTGGCAGTACATACACGTACACACCTGTATCTTTCTACAGAAAGTCAATGGTCGGATACTTACAGTTGGCACTATGCATAAATAATGCCCCTTGTGTGTCTTCTCTGGGCCGGCCATCTCCTTTTTATTCCATTTTTTAGAAAAAGAAAATTCTTTTTATTCTCTCCCTTCTCTGTTTGCTGGTGCCTCTGCAGAACAGAGGACCCACAGCCAAAATACTACTAGAGGCCTCGTTCATGGTGTTCCATTCCATGCCTTGCAAAAGTTGCAAGGTTCAATCCATGCATAGTGGTCAAGAAAAGGACAGACACCTAAATTTCAGCCCCATGGCCAACAAGAAGCCTATAAATGAAGATGAGGCTTGCTGTTTCATCAGAAGTTGTTAAAGAAATAATCATGCCTTTCTATGGATTATCTTCTCTCTCAGGGTGTAAAAGCTGATTGCGGCCTCCATTTTGTTAGTTTGTTTTCAACTTTCCTGAGCTTTGATTGCTTTTGTGGACAGAACTTTGCTACGGAGTAGAAGGCAGATGTAAGATATGTATTGTTTTAGCATTTAGTTCCAGAATAATTGCACTTCTAGATCATAGACCGCCCGGTTTTAGTAGGTTTTACTACTCTCTATTTTTAAAGTGCAATTATTACGTATTGAAACAACTTTTGATAGAGGTGTATATAGTCGTATGTATACTCTCTCCAGTTTGGTAAAAGAAGTCGGCTTGCAATAAACACGATCACAGATGATATACCAGCCACCCTTTTTCTCTTTTCAGGATAGAGGCTGCTTATTGCTAATACTTACATTAGATACCTTTTCATGCTCTACAAGTATATAAAACTATAAAGAAATGATAAGGGCAATACACCAGCAGTATGAATTTTTTTTTGCTACATTATCTAAAATCCAAACTTTGCTGAAAATGACATTTCATTAGATTAAGCTTAAACAGCAGCTGGGAACTTTCAGCAATTGCCCAGGCTAGAATATAGCTGGGACAAGACAGAAAGACAGGACTAGAATAGATGCATACATGCATGATCCGAGAATGCCCTATCATTCAAGATATCGGAAGCGCCAATGTGCTTAGTGCAGCATAGCCAAGACAAGAAACAACTCAAATGTGACATCTCACCTTTCTTTCATGTGTTTGTGCCGTTCCAACTGCAGGCCGACAATCTAAGGCAGCAGACGTTGCATCAGATGCGCCGGATCCTGACCACTCGGCAGGCTGCGCGGTGCTTCCTCTCCATTGGGGAGTACTACAGCCGCCTCAGAGCTCTCAGCAACCTCTGGGCTTCCCGTCCCCGCGAGTAAGATTCAGACTTGATCGACTGCACACCAAAAAAAAAAAAAAAAAAACTGAACTCAAATTGTTGCCTTGATGATCAACTGTACTGTGGCTGTTCCCAACCATGTCTGAATCACATGTATTCCTTCGTTTTTGAAAGATAGTCACTTGTTTTCAGAATTCATTATTCATTATATGAAAAGTCAGAAAAGGGCGTGACTGACAATGGCATACATTTGTCGTGTAACAGCAACTTCATCGGGACAGAGAACCTCAGCCCCACAGCAACGGAACTGCAAGCCCTGCACCACCAGCAGCAGAACCAGTTCACCGGATTTTGAGGCCTCACCTGGTGCTTTGGCGGCGAGGGTGATGTTACAAAGATTAGAGGTTTTGAGAGGGAGATGCATTGTAATGTTCTATCATTAAAGTACTGTGAAAGCAACGTCACTAGGCGAAAAGGGCGGGGAGAAGGAATTGCTGTGGTGCGATGTTGGGTGGCTCACCTGTTCATATGCCTCTTGAACTGATTGAAGGGTTAGCACCGCAGAATTTTTGTGCGTAGCAGGAGAAAACAAAGCAGTGGCAGAAGATTCTGGCTGATCACTTGCCAGAGAGGACTAATTGCAATTAGAGTGACAGAGTAACCGTTAAATACCTTTCCGAATCAAGTATTTTGGCAAACACATTTTCGGTAATAGACTATCTCCAAGGATAATACCGCATTCGTGGCCAGACAATAATCTATATGTAGTTCAACAAAAGACAATAGCTATCGGTAGCCAATTGTGACATGGTGATCTGTCTGGAGCCAATAATACAACGAAATGACATTAAAGAAAAGTGGGTAGTGAAACAAGAAGAAAATGTAGTACATGGTGAAGTACATGGCGAGAAAGGTCAATATTGTGCTGTTGTGCAAAACATTTAGAAATTAGGAATCTTGCATAAACTGACCAGCAAATTGTAAGATAGAAGTCCAGAACTATTGTTGGACAAATGAAGGAAAGAAGAAACAGCTTTCACATAATCTGAGATCAACTTATCACTTAATCAGTTGACTCAAAAATCCAAAATCAGCTATGCTTCCAATATCATCTACCATGAACACTTGAATTAGGTGGTTATTGCACAATGCACAGGATGATATGACAAGCAACATTCATGCAACCGTGTGCAATCCTCACTTTTTTTGCTGCAAAATTTCTGATTCAGAGAGGCCTGAAAAATGGTAAAAGGGTAAAGGGCCACAAGAGCATACAAAACAGATATGTAAGGCAGAAGACATCACAAGAAAACTCGCAAGGTTGAAATAGATGAAACGTAGACACACATAAGAAATTGTGGAAATAGCTGAACACTAACTACCGAATAAGTTGTTGTCAAAAAAATAATCTACCTGAAAAATGGTAAAAGGGTAAAGGGCCACAAGAGCATACAAAACAGATATGTAAGGCAGAAGACATCACAAGAAAACTTCGCAAGGTTGAAATAGATGAAACGTAGACACACATAAGAAATTGTGGAAATAGCTGAACACTAACTACCGAATAAGTTGTTGTCAAAAAAATAATTACCGAATAAATGAAGAAAACATAGCAGCAATATTGAATGCAGGTTGCTGAACATGAGTAAATGAGAACCCAGCAGGATAGCACGGTTTTCGCCACAAAGGGCCCGACAACAACACTTCTCTGGCAAGCATTCAATGAGAGGCAGGGACAGGGACACTAAATATTCCTTAAAGATCAAGCAGGGACACTAAATATTCCTTAAAGAACAAGCAGTGTAAAGCTACAGTACTAATATAATTGGATTATACAACACAATTACCACAAAAGGACAACTTGGAACGAACCATGGACATTCAGTACAACAGCAGCAAACAATACTACCAAATGTACAATGTGTCTTACGTATGAACACGCTTGTCTCTTGCTGGTTCAATTTTATTTCCGGTTATAATCCGAATGGATAACAGAACTCACATCTGATTCCCCACTTCTTTTAGAGGGGAGCAAATGTTTTGACCATTCCTCCAAGCTTTTGCGGTGGAGAGTGTTCATGCTAATAGAAGGCCGTTTCTCACGGATCATTTGCTCAGCAGCTTTCCAATCTTCAGCCAATCCTAATGCAACAAGAAGCGCACACATCACACAGACACTTCTGCCATGACCTGTTAGAGATATAACACGCCATTAAATAATGAAATCCAGGATGGCATATTAGATAAGTGAGAAAGTGGCAAGAACAAGCCAAAATAAAGAGGTTTCATTTTGGAAACTAGTAGGACGTTTAAGCTAAGAGCCAATCCTAAAAGTCCAGCCGGTTGCACATATCCAGCTTAAGCTTAATTTTCTTTCATCAATGTTTGAGGTTAAACTTGGCCAAAAAAAACTCTTTAAAGTCTGATACTATTACAAGATTGTCTACACAACATATGGGATGGACCTTATATAGTCTGAATGTAATGCAGATGGTGCAGCTTATGCATGGCAGTTTCACTTCTTGTCGGCTGTCGCAGATAAGCAGAACTAAATAAGACATGGCAAATAATCACATGAAATAAGGTGACACAAGAAGTGAAAAATTAACATATCAGCATACTGTTGTTTCCTGACTAAACAAACATAATGATCCAGCTGTTACACAATATACAGTACACCAATACAATGGATCATCATGGTCTGGAGTTAAATATGGTCTCAACAGTTATCAAAATATGGTTAATCTACAGAAATGCATTTAGGAACATAAATATATGTATTTGCAAGAAAAACACATAGGGAAATACAACACAGTTCCTTATCCAAACATAGGCAGAAGAGCATAATTACCATAGGCACAATGGATATAGACAGGCTTGTCCTGTGAACGCTTTCTCACAGCCCATCGCACGGCAGACTCAATTTGTGATGGCTGGGGAGCCCTTGTATCCCAGGTAGCAACACACAGATATGCATTGTTGGATATAGTCGAGCTTTTTGGCAGCTCACAGGTGCAATCTATGATCGCAGGGTCACCTGGTGGCAGGTGTTCAACCGAAGGCCATCCTCCAACAAACACTCCATCTGCAACCTCAGTGTATAAGGGCTCGTTTTTCACAAATCTTCGTAGCAGCACAAACAGGTGAATGAAAAGAAGAAATGGTGAGAACATGATCCATGACCACAACGGAAAACTTCCATCGGATGCCTTGCCAAGGAGTAAAGGAAGATCAATCGATGGGTGGGAAGCTATCGAGATTAGTATTGCAATCATGGATGCATATATAAGAGGAAATGAGATAAGGGTCACTCCTAGTCCTTGGAAAAAACACGCCACAGAAAGCAGGACAGCAGCCTTCAGTCCAATCAACCTGGATATTCCCCAACCCATCTCTGCAGGTAATTACACATCGACTGAGTTCATAATCAAGGAGAAACAAGCACAAAAAATAACTAGTATTTAAAGCACCTTAAGAGTAATTTCACCATAAGAAACCATAGCTTGTTTAACACACACAATATACACGACCTTTGTTATTTCAGTGAGATGATGTTATTCAATACAGAAAGATTGAAGAATTCTCGCCACTGGTGAACAGAGGCTTGTCCATACTGCTTCCTTTCTATCCCAAGCAAGAAGGCTCCAGATATCTTTGGCTAGGAGCTGTCTTTACCGTGAGTTGTTCTCCTTTGCAACAACAAGAAAATAACTTTCTACAAGGCTGTTCTGACCTCCCCTCTACACAATCTCTTTCACCTGCCCTTGTCAGAACAAGCTTATGCACAATTGCAATCTCGGATGCAGGAATTGGATGCTCTATTTTTTATAGAAGATCCTGATATTTGAACTTATATTTTGAGCTCTGTTTTATAAAACAGCAAAAGCTTATTGTCACCTCATAGGGCACTCTGATGCTCACCCAGTTTTCAAGTGGATTTGGAAGACTTCCTGTCAAACATTAACTTTTGACCTAGAAAAAAAGATTCTCAGCTCCAAGAAAGATTTTTATCTATCATGCTCAGTAACATACGATAGAATTCAACAGACCAAATCTCTCTGGTACTATACGGAGTATGAGTTAACGTGACATGTCCAAACACAGTGCAGAGTATAATTATAGATCAAATTATAATATGAGCTAGAGCTCTACTAAGGTACGGATTTTTTTTCAAGACATTGGAAATTGAAATAGATCTCTCCCATGACGTGTCCAACCACGATATGGAGTATTGGTAGATGAGTTACAACAGTACATATCTAGGTAGTACAAAATTTGATTCGAAGACGTATTAGAAGTTTAGAACAGATAATGACCACTGCAAAAATCTTTAAATTGCAAGTCGTCCATGTAACCACTCAACCGGTTGTATATTCCGTTGCAATGCACAGGCATGTTTTGCTAGTTATAAAGAAATCTTCAAAAGATAATTTTCCTTGGTTATCCATGTTGCAAAGAAGAAATACTTTCCTTTAATACAAGAATGGCTACACGACTCTTTTAATTCTGCTCACATTCTCTGTTTCTTTGTGTTTATCTCTTCTAACATATATTATACAGTAGGGGAAGCCCTCCTGTTTCCCAAAAAGGCATTCAATACTATGCCCTCATGCGGTTCAACAAATTAAAATTCAAGGTATCCTGCCTTTATTAATTCACAACTATCCCCATTCACGATCAACCTCCATAACTTTCCTAGTTGTCATCTTTAATAAGCACAATCACATGGCTCTGAAAATTTCATCATTTGAAAAATGCATTCCCAGGAAGTAGCACTCCACGGTAATACACGATTATTGAACGCAGATCGCCTTCGATCACAAAGCTCTGAAAACTAGCAAAAAAAATCAATTCAAGACCAAAAGGACAGAAGCAAAACCTTATCTCAGCTTTCCCCTCGAGTCTGCAGATCCAGGAGATTCACGCGTGCTTCACAAATCCAGGAAGGCTTCGGGGGAGATTGTCCCACCGCTAGTCGGCCTCGTCCGCTTCGTCGCGTCCTAGCGCTGCCCCTTCCCCTAACGGCACGCACAGCGCTGCCCAGGTCGCACTACCTAGGGTTTCGGAGCTCACAGATCGCGTCGCGTGGGAGTGGGGATTCTCTCTCTGCTCTCTGAAACCGCTGAAGAGAGGATGGAGACCGGAAGGCGGAAACGAGTCCGGACGTGGCTGTGTGATCGCGTAGCCTGCGCCGTGCGATGACGAATTCGACCCGATGGGGAATCTTCCAATCTCGTATATGGGCTTCCAGCAAATCTAGAGCCCACCTGTCGTATTTCCGCTAGTCTTCTGGTAGCCCGGGCCCTCTCTTTTTTCTTCATCCGGAGGGCGATCGTGTTGGATTTACCTCCTCAATCCCAAAAAAAGTATAATTCTAAAATAATAGTACTAAGTTAAAAATGAATTTATATTAAAATATATTAGGGCCCATTTGGATGCTTGGAATTAAATTCATTTTAAGAATCATAATTTAGACATATATTAATTAAGCTAATATAATTATATATGGATTATATTTGTATATTATTGTTGCTTATACGAGAGGGATACTCATGTGTTGCATTTGTATTGTAGGAGAGTGAGTTGAAGTGAATCTTATAAGTTGCAAAGTAGAAAAATAGTATGGTGATGTATGTAATTCATTTCCCTCTCTCACCATATGAATTTGAGGTAGACATATATGTGAACCTTGGAAAGTGGTGGAATGTTAAATTCCAACGTAAATAAGCTAGTTTATTGAGTGAATTCCAATTCCACTAAAATGAAGGGATCCAAACGAGCCCTTAGTAATTTTCATACTAAAAATTATTTCTAGATATATATTTCCATAGTACAGATAGTTGGAGCCATAAAAGTTATACTTAGATCTGACTTAGAATTATATTTTTTTATGAATGTACAATTGTTACTCTTGTGCTAGAGAAATTAAAATGCCAACGGGTTGTTTTGTTGGCTTCATACATACTCCCTCCGTCCATAAAAACATGCAATTATGGGATCCGTGCCGGTCAAATTGACTCAAGTTTGACCAATGTTACAATAAAAAGTATTAGTATTTATGTTGTTAAATAAAATTATTATAAAAATATATTCTATTGCTAATCTAATGGTATATTTTTTGTATCAAAAATATTAGTAATTTTTTATATAACATCGGTCAAAGTTCAAAATGTTTGACTCCTCGATAAGCGAGAATTGCATGTTTTGTTGGACGGAGGGAGTACGATATTCCATCTGTCATAGGTGGGGAGAGCTCGGATGACATGGCAGAGGAGCATGGAAGCGCCACCTTTGAGTCGGTAGAAGTCCAAATTACTCCCCTTAAATTTGATATTTGTCAAAACAATCCTCTAATGTTCGATTTACTCTTCCCAATATTCTAGTGGGTCCAGTTTTTACACCTTAAATTTGTTATATTCAGGAATGTGGGCCAAAATCATTTGAGGCCCTCATGTACCAGACAGAAAAAAAAACACCTACCTTTGCGGGCAGGAATGTGGGCCAAAATCATCTGAGGCCCCATATATATACCAGGCCCCTCCAAAAAAAAAGAGAACTGCCGTTAGATTTAGACCAAGATCACATGGATTGTAAATGGTGCGCTTCGTCCGGCCAAAACATTCGACTTTTTACGTTTCTGTTTGCCGGTTGTTTTCTTGCTTCTGAACAAGCCCCCAAGTTTGAAACAACCGAATCCAAGCTAGACAGACACTCGCAGGAGAATACCAGAATCAAATGCAAGAGGTACACAGAGATACATACGGCATAGTATGATGGTCCCTGTCAAATAAACATGGACGAAAACACAGAGCTTTGTGTTGAGTTACTATCTTACAGCTGGTTTTATTGTTTGTACAACCCAGGCATATATGAACAGCAGCAGGTCAACGCGGAAGCTCTTGCCCATATCTATAAGTTCTATACTAGTCCCTCGCAGACGTTTGCATCAATCACATCGCATACTGTTACTAACGGTGCTGCTTCCGACAGGTACAGCACTTCCCAAGCGGATTGGAACTGCTCAGCGCGAGTCACTGGTCAGTCGCCACAGTTCACCACATGGCGCTGCCCCAGCGACGCAGCCCGCGACCGCCCTTCTTGGCGCTCACATTCTCCCTTGCCTGCTCCATCATCTTCTCCACCAGCTGAAACAGACACAAAAACAATGGCATGTTGCCCTCAGGACACTGTCTTGACAAAGCATGTCGAATGTTACACTGACAATTTGCAGATGATCGACACTCCGTAAAAGGATAGCGCCCGATTGGGGTGAAATTACCATCTTTTTCTTCGATAGCAGAATCGTCTTCTGCAAAAGAAAATGGAACAGAGACGTTGAGTCTGATAAGATCAATGTGCATAGCGCTAGGAAAAGGAGACGATGAACAGATGTTTCGTTTCCCAGTACCTCGTCTGCTCTGAGGCGCTCGTTCTCCTCCTTGAGATGGTTCAGTTCAGCCTCAAGCTCCACGGTATATGCCTGCACCAGCACCAGCATCATTTCAGAGCACATCGAGTCTGCTGTAATTGACTCAAAAGACTACGAAATTCAGAAATTGACGAGAACGACATGCACACCTGCTTCCTGGCGCGTGACCGGGCAGCGGATTCACGGTTCTTGATCATGCGCCGCTGCCGGCGCTCCACGGTCTTCTCGGAGCACCCGTCCTCGGGGGAGTCGCGCTTCCGCGCGCCGCCGTTCCGGACCATCCCTCCGTTGCCAATGCAGTTCATCATCTCCGCCTGCGTCATGGCGCTCATCCCGTCCGAGGACCCCGGGCTCACGGCGGCGGCCGCCACGCACTGAGACGGCGGCGGAGGCGGCACCACCGCCATGCCCGCAGGGTACCCGCCGTGGTACCCCATGCCGTCGCCCATCACAGGGTACACGGCGTTGGGCGGCGCCGCCGCCACTTGGTACATCATGGGAGCCGCGTGCTGCATGCCCATCGGCCCGGCCGGGACCATGCCGACGGCCTGGCCGGCGAAGGCTCCCCGCACGACGCCGGCCTTCACCAGGAAGTCCTCCAGCGTCATCTCGCCCAGCGTCACCTGCCGCCCGCTGGCCGCGACGCCGCCGCTGCCCATCTGGGGCTGCACCACGGCCTGCGGCGCCGCGTTGGCGTTGGCGTTGGGCTGGGAATCCGCGGGGTCCTGGGTGATCTCGGCCCAGACCTCCTCCACCGTCTTCCGGGACAGCGGCGGCGGCAGCGCGAACGACCCCTGCCGAACCAACCCGCTCCCTCCCCCTCCTCCTCCTCCTCCGCTCTCACCTGCCCCCGTCGCCGCCACGGGCACCATCATCGGCTCCCGCTCCGTGCCCTCCCTGTTGCACCCGCCGGTGGCGGCGGCGGTGGCGGCCTGGAACTCCTCGGCGTTCCATATGTTGGTCATGAACTCGTCCATGTTCATGGACCCGAAGTTGCGCCCCGGCTCGCACAGCGAGTTCTGCAGCTCCTCCAGCGTCAGCGACATGATGGACGACTGCTGCGCCAGCGGGTCCACCGCCTGCTCCTCGGCGGCGGCGCGGGCGCGGGCGCTCTGGTCGCGCTGCTGCGAGGTGACCTCCTGCTCGTCGAGGGCCTTCACGTTCTTGCTCATCGCCGACGCCATCGATCTGTATTGCACGCTAATTCACTCGATCTGCGACTGGAAGACCCCTTTTTTAGCACTCTGCTGATGCGTTCTTGAACGAACGCGGCACGCGGCCCTTATAGCCTGCCTGCATGCGAGCGAAAGCCAGGCGTGGTGATTAGAAACGGTTCGGGGTGGTCATATCGGTGTGCATGCATCGAGAAAACCCAGGTGCGGTGCGGGGGTGGTGCTTGTCGTACTTTCGTAAAGGACTTGTGTGAATGCAGTTGGTGCGGTTCACTCGCTCAGGTCTGATGACTGGTCGGCTCTAGCGGGTGGGCGCTGGATAGACTCTTCCTCGTTTTGGATCTTTGCTCAGGCCTCACAGAATTACGAACAGCTTCTTGCAGGGGGGGAGGAGAGGATCTTCTGCGTTCTCCTAGGCATCGTCGCATGCTACGCGGTACAGTAACGCAGAGCCCAGAGCCCAGAGCCCAGAGCGCAACAAAATCTACGCACTCCAGTGCAGGACCCTGAGGACATTCAACACGTGCTTGTTGCCGACTTATCTTTTGCCGCACGAGATCAGATAGATAGATAAAAAGATAGATACTGGCAGTGTTATACGAAAACTCGGCCTCCTTTTCTTCACTTTTTGTCTTGCGTGCTCTGTTCCGTTGTCTCTGGCAGAAGCCAAAGGCGCGGGTGACGTTGCTCTCCGGCCGTTTCCCGAACGGAACACGAACAGGGTCACTGCTGATACACCGCGAGGAGGCGCGCGTGACCAGAGCCGTTTTCCTACGGCTTCTGTGGGGAATGGGGATACAGCCAACCCGGGCACCCGGCCGCTGCGCGAAGCGCGAGATCTGACGAGCACGTTAGCTCGCGCGGCCGCCGCGACGCGAAGACACCTCAGCCCCCTCACCCCCTCAGGTCCTCAGCGTATGTGCCAACGTAGCGTGATCGTCTACTCCTATTCAAACTCGAAGGGCGCGCTACGTACAGTCGTCAGTTTGTACGTAGCGCATGACGCAGTTGTCCGCGTACAGTGTACCGCAGAAAGAGAGCACGTAGTACTGGCGTACTACTGCTGCTCCATCTCTAGAATCCATCTTGTGTCTACTGTCTAGTCTGAAGTCTGAACCCAAATAATCCTAGTTATCCTGTTCGTTGCGTTATCAGCCACAATTTAATTTATTCTCCCTTCCAGAATACCCTTCAAACAGCTAAAATTAGTCATAAAAACGACCAAACGAACAACACGTAGGCCTTGTTTAGATGCACCAATTTTGCAAAGAAATTTAGTGTAGCATTTTCGTTGTTATTTGACAAATTTTGTCCATATATGGACCAACAAGACTCAAAAGATTCGTCTCGACATGTACATACTAAAAGTACAATTAGTTATTTTTTTTTACCTACATTTAATGCTCTATGCATACGTCCAAACATTGATGTGATGGTTGATGTGATGGAAAATTTTGCAAAATTTTTGCATTTCTAAACAAGGCCGTAGTAGTAGCAGCTGCGCGAAAGTGCAGGCCAAATTGTTGGGGAATACTTTACTCGGGCTGGACCGGCTATGTTCTAGAGGGAATCAGTATAGGCCCACAATATGCTGGTACTATTATATTGTGGAATTCCTTACATACTCGCTCGCATCTGGTCCCATAAATCCCTTGTTGGCCCGTTGTAGGCCCATGTACAAATAACACTTGACGATAATTAATTAATAACCAACAAAAATGGAGGGAGCTTACGTTACCGCGCACCTTGTCTCCAGCACCCCCAACGTGCCTATAGAATCAATCAATTTATACTAGTAGTATTATGGAAAATCTAAGCTTTTGTACAAACTTATATAAAAAAAGAAACCAGGATATGAACTGTTGCAGTACATTGTCCATGTCTAAATCTGCAATCTCCAGTTATTTATATACTGGTTTCTCTCTCTTTTTTTTGCAAGGACTTTTTCGTTCAAGTATAAATTTTTGTATGTGCATAAATAACTACCCTAACTGCCCCTTCATATTTTGTTGGATTTTCCGTACTCTTAAGACCTTGTTTGGTTGCAAACCTGCGTGGATCAGTCAAACAAAGTCCTAAATGTGCATCCATGCCATGGTTGGGTTTTTAGGTTTTGGTTTGGTAAGGTTTTTAGGTTTCGGATTGGTAACTAAAAGAATACCTCGTGAATTATCACGCCCGTCTAGCGTGATTTTACGATGTTATATCTCATTTATGTTTTTTCGCTACTTTTACTTGTGTCTTTAAACAACTATATGTATCAATCAATATATATATATATATATATATATATATATATATATATATATATATTCCCGTTTCTAAAAAGAAGAAATTAGTTTGTTCTATACATGTAGCATTATTATATGGTATAGGTGTTGTGTATGTCATCTTATTGCATCGGATTTTGATAAAAAAATCAGAAAACTACCAGAACTAAAGCAAATTGAACATTATAGAAAGATAGGACTATTGAATAAATAAGTATATGTGGACAACTTGTACGTCGATAGATTGGAGATTAAAAGTAGTCCATATGATAGAGATCATGCGGAATATTTGTAACTAATAGGAGATCAGATGGATCATTTTTTATATGAAAGAATTACAAGTTACTGAGACACTAAGCGACAAATGACGTGTGCAACTTGTATTATATAATTCTCTTATATTATACTTATTATTTATTAATAAATATATAAAGTAACATTAGAAAATAGCATGAGCGGACTTTTTCGGAGAACAGAGAGTCGAACTTCCAACCCGTAAGGGCACCCGTAGTATTCTTAGCTAGCTGTTAGCTCTAAGTCAATCTCTCTAACAGTGCTAACTCTTAGCAATAGCTCATAGTATGATTAGGCCCACATTATATTCACACAATATTTTGAAATGTGTGTATGAGCTAACTCTTATTTTTCTTATATTAAAATATAACAGAAAAAATAAAATCTGGCTTATGAGCTAGCCATTGCGACTGCCCTCGCACTTCGTTTAACCTCTAGTTGTTTTTTGATACTTCCTCGGTAAAAAAAAATATAACTCTAACCTTTCCAGAAGTTAAATATCGTAAAATTTAACTTAAATTGTATAAAAATATTAATATTTATAGGACAAAATAAACGTTATTAAATTAGTTGTAAAATATATGTTCATAATAAATTTATTTTAAGACATAAATACTAATACTAATAATATTTATTATAAACTTAATTAAAGTTGAAATAATTTGACCGACACGTTTTCTATAATTACATTTTTTAATGGATGAAATATCTCATCAAAACCATTTAAACACCTATTATAGGCGAAGGTACATAATTTAGTCCTATGTCCTCTGTCAGTGGTAAAGATCTACCCACCTAGTACAGTAGAGAGTTTGTTGGATCGTGTAGGGTTTCCTTTCGTCAAGGATTTTGTTGACGGGTTACTGGCATGCCATGTGATTGATACTGTTCACATTGTACAGGCTACCTCAACTGCAGAGGTTGAAAAGAATGGAGGACCAAACATGCAGAGATACCGCGAGAGAAGTTTGCTTCTTCATGATTACGGCAGTAATCCATCGATCGGGCTAATTTCTACCAAATGCTGCTGTCAGCTCCAACCACGAATTGCGCGGCAAAGAGTGCCAACACAGGCAAAACACCCTCGCATTTCTAACTGAATCCCAGACGAGCAGAGCAGAGATGGCACTGAAAGATGGCTGCATGTTGAAACGGAGGCCGAGAGCAAAAAGGTACCTCCTCAGGCGCCGGCGCCGCGGAAGGGAGCCACCGGAGGCGGCTGCAGCGCGGTGCTGTCCGGCCGGCCGGCCGGCTGGCAGCCGATGCGGAGGCGGGCAGGCTTTGCTCTCGACCGGCGCGGGCCGCGGCAAAGTGCCAAACGAGCCGCCGAAGCGACCGAGTACTACTAATACTAAACGGGGAGAGAGCGAGAGCTGCCGGCTGCCGCGGGGACGCCGGGGCGTGGTGAACTGGTGGACTTGGTCTGGATGATGCGGCGCCGAAACGGAGGCAATTAGCTAGGCATGTGCGCTGCCGTTTCGCCATTACTTATACCCGCGTGGCCGCGTGGGGCGAGACGACGCGCCTGCCGCTGCTGGCCCCCTGTCGTTTGGACGTGTCGGGCTCGTCGGCACGTTGCCTTTCCACCACCAGCAGCAATCGCCATCCCTATCCTTTCCTTCCGGGGAAGGGGAGGCTGTGGGAGGGAGTCACAGGGAGGGCGATGGGCTCCGAGTTCCGAGGGGCCGCTACGGGCCTACGGCTCAGCCCCTGCATGCGCCTTGCTTCCGCCCGGGGTTTTGTCAGACCTGCTGCCCATGCAGGCAGCAGGCAGCAGGCGCAGGCAAGGCCGCTGCCCGCGCGGTATCACTTTGCTTCTGCCGAGTTGGGCACCACCGGTGACAGTGCCGCTGCTCCGGGCACCAGCGCCGGTGCACACCGGAGGGTACACTCTGCATGACCGAACCGATTTGCGCCAAAGTTCAGGATCAGTTCGCATCTGAAGAGGAATATAACCAAGAGGTGGCAAGACAGACCGAGCCGACGCATCTTGCATGACAGCGTGTTAATCTAAAGTCGCCACGACTTTGCACTGATCAAAGCAGATCTTGTCCACGCAGATACACCAGTCATTCACCGTACCTCCCTCCTAACTGTTTGCTTGGAGTATTTTGCAAAATAGAGTGTGTACTTCCCGCAGGTACCATGTCGGCGTCGGAAAGACATGCATATGCGTGCCGGGTGGTTGTAGGGAAGGAGATCGGGGCCAAAACGTACAGGCCGCGAGAGATCGACACGTGCAGGATACGTGCCGTGCCGTGACCGTGATCCCCGGCCCCGTGCCTGCACTGCAGTCGCCGGTCCAATCTCCGTCGTTCAGTACAATCAATGGCTTTTGCCGAGCATCCGGTGTCCGCACTCACAGGAACCCAGGTACCTACATCCGGCCAAGTGGTCGATTGCAGTTTTCCACCCAAATGCCATCCAATTTGCGAGCTGCTGCCGATTGGCACGCCTAGAGTGACTGCAGAAAAAAAATCGTTATAAAATACGTACTGAATTGTGTTGATCAATTTTTTGTAATTTTAACTAGTTTATAAAAAATATGTATACTATTTATATCTCTAAATAAATTTATTATATATATATATATAAAGATTGTTGATCTTTTTTGAAGATAAGAACGACTTTTTTATGGAGGGAGTAAAGTTTAGCAATTGTATTGGGCGCGTTTGGTTTGAGCAGGGCAAGATAACTCAACATAATCTGTCTGTTGGATATATTATGGACTTGATCTATATAATATTTAATAAATCTAATAACTATATAGTATGTGATGAAATAGTATTGTACTCCCTCCATATTGTAAAACTTGACGTTTCAGACAGCGACACGGTCTCCAAAACATCATTTTGACCACTTGTTTTTTAAAAAATATTTATTGGAAAGTGGTATATGTATATTTTTATGAAAGTACTTTTCAAAACAAATTTATTTATATGATTTTTACATCTCTAAACTTAATAATTTAAAATTCATTTATAATTTATATTTCCAATGTTTGACTCAAACCTTATCCAAAACGTCATCTTTTTCAATATGGAGGGAGTATGAGTTAGGCCTTGTTTAGTTCCAACCATAGAAACTTTTTACTCATCATATCGGTCACATGCATGGAGTACTAAACATAAACTAAAAAATAACTAATTACACAAATTACGTGTAATTTACGAGACGATTTTTTAAGCTTAAAAAGTTTAGCTGATAAACTTTTAGCTGGCCAAACAGACCCTGATTGATTAACTAATTAAACACTTTCGTTCGACAATCCGTGGGCCGAGATTTGCTAGATATTGTGTCCAGTGCAACGGACATGCTCAGCCTACTAAAGCTCGGTAAAGACATGGCCCAAAACCAAATCGTCATAGTAGTTGCTAGCAGGCCGTTGCTCGTCGCAAATTCCACGGACTACTGAAACAAGGTCAGAAGGATGCTGAATCGAATACTGTCCAATGCGCATTGGTGGCCTGCTCCGTGCTGCTTTCGGTGACGCAGAGCGGCAGAGATCGCAGCAACCGGCATTGCTGTCGGCTTTATTTGCTCTGTTCTACATGCTGATCATTTTTTGATGAAAATCTGCACAGGCTACTGATCTAACTTCTCAGCGGAGGTTCGGACCGTGTAAAAACAGACTATCAAAGCTTAAAGATGCAGTACGTATTAGCAGTATTCGGTTATTAAGGCTACACAATACTATGACAGCTTTCTCTGATGAATGATGAGCCATTGTTCAGATCACAGCCTGAATCTGAATTTACGTGTCTGGTACAGCCTCATCTGAATCACCGTAACGTACGCCTAACATTTTAATTGATTACCATCTCTTTACCCATCAATGTGGACCAAGTAGCGTGACACACTACTGGCCATGCCAGCTACTCGTATATAAATCCATCAACTGAAGTTCATCAACCACTGAGTTCTAGCACTTCCCATCTCGATCTCGTCAAGCGACCACCGCACTGACTTGGGCCAACACCGTTTATTCTCCAGTTATACTATACGCAAATATCTACTCGTTTAATTTCGTCACCAACCTTTAATTTCCCAGTTTTGTTCAGTTTCAGGCATCCTGGCGTATGTCGTCGGTCGACTACAAGCCTCGCGGCGCCTCGCCGAGCAAGAGCTCCCTGATGATCTTGTCCCCGACCCCATCCATGTCCGGGAGCGCGTGCCCGGCCTCGGGGTGCTCGTGGTACCGCACCCACGGCAGCTTCCGCGCCACGTATCGCTGGATCTCCACCTGGACGATCTTGTCCTGGTACCCCTGCCAGATGCTGACGACGCCCTCCCCGCCGGGGAACGGGTTCTTGATCTCCGTGGGATCGAACTCCCACGAGCCGAACAGGATCGTCGCGTCGCGGGACAGTGACTCGTACATCCCCTGCTGCGTTGCTTTGGCCTGGACCCCTCAAAAAAAAAAAAAACATGCAGTAGTTTTTTTTTGCCCGCGTCAGTACAGTACTCCAAAAATTGCAGACATCGAACGTGTCTGGATTCGTCGTCGTGTAGTTTCACGTACCGGATCCAGCTGGCCGCTCTCGCGCTGCTTCCTCCGGAACTCGGTGAGGATCTCCCAGTCCATGGCGGTGAACGCGTCGCGCTCGCCCCTGACGATCGGCGACACCCGGAACCACTTCTGCGCGAGCCAGGCGTGGAGCAGCGCCGGCGCGTGGTGCGCGATCCAGAAGGTCCTGCGGTCGCGGCCGTCCAGCCTCCCGTACGCGGTCCTCGACACGTTGGCAGGCAGCCGCGGCCACCAGTAGTTCACCGCCGGCACGGCCAGAGCCACTCCGGCCAGCCTGCGGGCAACGACCGATCGAGCCACCCATTCAGAACACACAACACAAGGTGATCGATCACCTTTACTGAACGGAGATGGTGGTGTGCAAGCAAGCTGAGATCCCTATATCTTTGATTGACCGACCTGTGCGGGATGTAGTTGAGGCAGCTCCACGCCGGGTAGCCGCCCATGGAGCACCCTACCACGTAGAACCTGTCCCCGAGCTGCAGCGCGTCGGCGAGCTCCTCGACGTCCGTGGCGTCGCTCCTGAGGCTGCGCCTCGGGTTGGCGTCGCTGTCGCCGTACCCGGCTCGGTCGAAGAAGAGCATGTATATGCCGAGCTCCTCCACAAGCTCCTGCATATGCGGTCGTCGTGGAGGCCCGAGCGTTATTAGTTAGCAAGCTAACGAACTCTGGAGTACGGACAGCCGAACACACTGCTGCTCAGTCATTCCAGTTTATGAAACGATCAAGGACAGTCGGTTGTTGTTACCTGGGACACGGGGAACCCGCTCTCCTTGGTGGAAGAGAAGCCATGGAAGAAGATGATCCTGAACCTGGCGTTCTCCCTGCGCACTCCTTCCTCCCTGTAGGCCAGGTGCCGGCCGTCTTTGAGCCGGATTCTTGGGGAGGTGATCGGCGGCCCTCCTGGAGCGCCCAGGATCGCCGGGAGCGGCGGCCGGGTGGCCTGGTACGCCCAGCCCAGCAGCGCCACTGCAGACACCAAGGCTAGCTTGGAGAGCAGAGCGACCATTTCCACTCGTCGGTCAGCCTGCACGCATGAGACGACGATCAGAGTTCTCATCGAATGGACGACGTTAAACTGGCGACTGAAGATAAGATACTGAGCCAACAGGAGCGGCATACAGTTCCAAAGAGCACTAGTACAAACCGTCTGGGACTATTATGAATATAGGGCTACTACTACTAGCAAAGCATCTCGAGTTCTGAGTACTGAAATAGCAGTATGGCACAGCATGTCAAGTTCTAAAAACATTCAAACAATCATACAATTTCAGTTTACCACAGAAAGTATTCAGAGCCGTAGATGACTGTGCCGTGCGTCCTCCACCCTGCGGACTGCGGTTGTTGTTCCCAGACCCCAGCAGAATGGATCGAACACGAGGGTGATGCGTGGGTGGAGATGAGAATGAGATGGATGGCCTCGCCACCGGGCCTTCTTGTGATTGAGGTAGAGCTGCCGATCAGGACTCCGGTTAGACGGTCATCAGTTGGCTACTCGGCTGTCAAGTGTCCATCGTCCCCGTGCCAGCTCGCGGATGGGGCACCGCCGTGTCCTGACGGCGCGGCTGGTTACAGCGATCATGTAGGCAGCCGCTGCAGGATAGTACTCCGTATACTCCAAGCGGCAGCGACCGTCCCCCTTGTGTGCCTTTGTCCCACAGGGAGATTGGAGAAGGACCGGTGCTGTGCACGTGTCGGCCTGCTACTGCACGGCGTGATCTCGCCGGTGTTCGAGTTTGTCCGTAGCCGCGATCTTGCGCGACAGGCTGCACCGGTCGAAGCAAATTTCATTCTTGGGTCTGTGCAGTTCGGGCAATAATGATAGCGAGCGTGCAGTGTGACACCGGGCTGCCTTCGACGCATCCCATCTCGCTCGAGTCTTTTTCAGTTGCTGTAAACAGGCGGTGGGCGCTCGCGTCTTGCTCTCCTCATGTCTCGGCAAAGAAACAACGGCGGAAACTATTGCGTCCGTATCAGTGTATGACTGTGACTCTTGAGTCTTGGCTGTCGAGAGCATCACAAGGGTCGTCCTCGTCCTCGTCCATGAACAAGATTGGTCGAGGGCAGATGCTGTGTAAAGTCGTAATCGAGCGCCGAGCGGTGTCACTACTCACCACGGAGCTGGCCGTGCGAAGTGAACGTGTGGATCTGTCACGACGTTGCATCGCCTTGCGGCCTCTTGTGGTCATCAGAATGGGCCAACGAATGCAAAAGTTTCCAGTTCCAGCCCACAAGACTGGAACTAACGAGCCCGCCAACTATACACGGACCACACGGATATGGGCTCGACCAATGCAATGCCTGGACCGCCCGATGCCGCAGGAGCCTGCGCCGGTGCGCGCCCGGGTCTACACGGCCGAGCTTTTTTTTTTTTTTTTTTTTGAGGGAGTCTACACGGCCGAGCTCCTTTCCGCTTTCGAGCGACGGCTTTCGAGTCCACTCCGTGTTTCAGTCCCACCAGGTTCGATCCTCCTCCCAGACAGGCCAGTCCCAAACGACCGAGTCCAACACGGCCGATTCGTGTGCCGCTTTTCAACCCCTTTTCTGCAATTCCTCCGGTCCAGGCCCTCTACGGTGCCGTATGCGGCGCCTCCGTTCCAAAAAGCGATCCACGAGCCCCGTATCGTATGCATGCACCTCGCGCGCGCCTGGGCCCGGCCGCAGCAGGGGCCAGCTGGACTGGAGCGCCCGCGCCCGCGCCCGCGCCCGCCTACTTCTCGCCAGCATCGACCGGCACGCGCGCCGCGCCCTGCGTCTGTGGCTCCCCGGTGTGTTGGACACGTAGCGGCAACGGCTTTGAACGGTTAATTGTTCGGCGCCGGCGGCGGGGCGTGGTCGTGTAGCGCCACCACCACCACCAGCATGCGCTCCAGGTGATCGATGGATAGGATCAGCGGCGGGTCCGGTCACGCGGCCCTCCTGCCTTTTGACGACGTCTTGCCAATTCGCGTCATCATCATGTTCATGTTCCATCAAATCAAAGTAAGGTAAAGCTGCACTGGGCTATGTCGGCACCAAGTGTTTTTTCCCAGTTTCTGCTTCGTCTTGCCTGTCACGAGGGCGCAGCACGGGATTATAGTGGAAAGAGGCTCGTCAGGCGAGCTGCGTTGTGGGCCAATCTGGATATTCCAGTAGATTTAGGCGAGGCCGACGCTAGTGGAAGAACAACGCACAGACAGGGCTGACACTGCTGAACTGAAGGTTTCCTAGTCGGTGCAGTTCTCAATTGTATCAGGATTCAGGAATGAGACACGTATGCGCTATGCCATGAGTATCTTCTGAAGTTTGAAGCCGTGTAGAAGACGTACGACAAACAACATCCAGTTTGGACGCTAACATTTTCCCAAATATTTCCATTACAAAGTTGGGTAAATAACGACTTCTTCAGACAAACTGACCAAACAAATCTCGCACAGTTGTTGTTGGAATGATTGCAAGAGGTTCTCTTGCACTATAAACTGAATAAAGTAGGACATGGGGACCGGTAGATACCACCAGTCTATATTATTTATTTTAATTTTTCTTTAACTTTTTCAATTACTTGATATAACACAAACGCTCACAAGCACACACACTTACCCTATGAATGCATACCGAAAACACAACACCACATCTACCTGTGACCACCAGCTCCATCTCAACCGTTAATATTATTGGTGGGTCCCACTTCCAGACTTTGTAATTGTCTCGTCTCTCAGCCTACCGCACCCCCGAGTGAGAATTATATCGTCGTCCTTGCACGGTGCGGCGGTTGCGTGAGTCTTGACCGATGCCACGCCCTTCGCCGGAGCCAATACCATCGGATCCTACACCTCCAGAACCCACACCACTAGATTTTGTGCCTCCCGAGCCCGCGCCGCCCACATTGCCAGAGCTCGACCTACTCGCCATGCTCATCTTGTCGGAGTTCTCTCCTTCCTCATCTCTGATGGGGTTAGAAAAGAGGTAGGGGGAGGCAGCAAAGCACGACGGTAGAGACGGCGGTGAGGCGGAGGCTGCGCGGTGACGCCACCGAAACGGGCGGTGGAGAAGGCAGCCGGACAGGATTGGAGCCAGGGCATGTGAAAATTCGACTTTAGAACACACGCACACAAACTTATCTTATGAGCATCTTCGAAGACTGGATCGACAAAACTTCAAGGTTGATGAAGTCATCATAGACGCCTCATTGTTGACAAAAATATCACTTACCAAAAACACAACACCATTAAATCCTAAAATATTCGCTCCACCGGGTATCTAAACACAGAAACAGAGAACCTGAGATGTTGCTAAACCTCTTGTAACCAATAGACGAGCAAGGTAGCCTTCCTAGTTTTATACTCGGCCCAAAATGTAAAGCTCAACTTCATCATTAGGTATTACAAGACAAGAGATGGTCTTTTTTTGGGGGGGGGGGGGGGGGCGGGGGGGGGGGGGGGTCCGTTCCGTGTGTATGGAGGAGGCTAACCACGAGAGGAAATGGTGATGGGTGGGCCACGTCGAGTGGCTCAAGCTGTGCAAGTTTGTTACCATGACGGGGGTGATTGATATATATAACAAAAGCAGTGCGGTGGCGTTAGGCTGTGAACAACCTACTGTTATCATGAACGTGAAATACGGATGGTTATCTATCGAGCTATTATTCAGGGTAAACAGCCATTTTTTTTAGAGTTGAAGGGCAGGATGCCCCGGCCTTTCAAATGGGATTAAAAGACCACAAACGTTTACAGCATAGGTTCAGGGTCACAGGCAACCACCTGGCCTGAAAAGCTTCCAGAAAAAAGAAAAGAGCAACAACTAAAAGACACCAACACGGGATAACTTCCAGAAAACTAAGAACAACGACTAATAGACCTCCTCTCCAGGAGACAGAACCGAGCCCCATCATGCCGCATTCATCGAGAAGTCCAACGCACACCACCAGGGCAGTTCACACATCTTCAGTCCTGGCTCTGGGAGATCATTCAGATTCAGGGTCTCATCGCCCTTCTCACCATGTTCATCACCCTTCTGGAACTTCAGGTATTGATTTGATCCCCACAAGGCAGCCACAGCAGCATGCCTGCTGAATTTTTGATCTTGTCGATACACTCCATCAGATTGTTCCGCATATCGACTGGGCAAAGAATCAGCCAGTTCTGAAGAAGACCAACAATCCTGAAAAGAAGCATTTCCATGCTCCTCCAGCCAATTCTCTGAAAACAAAGATCATTTCTAAGTTTCCAAATTGCCCAAATGGCAGCAGAAGTAACTATATTAACCACACCAAATTTCTTATGACTTAACCAGAATTTGCCAATATCTACCATACTACCACCTACATTATAGCCTAGTATTTCTGACAAAAGCTTCCAACAAAGATTAGCAACTACACACTCAAAGAAAACATGCTGGATCGTTTCCTTTTCTGCACAAAAAAGACATGTCTCATCCTCGACCTTACGTCTTTTAGCTAAATTATCTCTAGTCAAAGCTCTATTGTTAATCACTAGCCAAAGAAAAAAGTGGACTCGCGGTGGGATCTTAATATTCCAAACAGCTGACACATGAATCGTCTCAATCCCTCTAAAATTGATAACCTTATAGAGAGATTGAGAAGAGTAAGTACCATTGGAGGAAAATTGCCAAATCAGTTCATCATCATCCTCAGTAAAACTAATAGAGGCAACTAGCTCTAACACCTCCAACCAAGTCTGATAAAGATCATTAGTAAAGTTCCAACGAAAAGTGCATTTTAGGTTCACTCCATCCCAGAGGTCAGCCACTGTTTTCCCCTTCTCATTAACTATCCTATATAAGGGGAAGAACTAAATAGCTAGACTGGAAGACCCTAACCAATTATCCTCCCACAACCTGACCTTCTTCCCATTTCCTATTTTCCAACGATACCCCAACTTTGCAGCCTGAGCTGCCCACATGAAACTTTTAAAGAAAGAAGAAGCTCCTACAGTACTTGATTGGAAAATGTTTGGGTTAGATGTATCATACTTAAAATCTATCACCTCTTTCCAGAGCTTATCCTTATCAGTTTTATAACGGTGCAACCATGATGCCAGCAGGCTAATATTGAGGTCTCTCAGATTTGGTAATCCTAGACCCCCATACTCTTTCCTCGTAGAGACCAAACCCCAATTGGCTAAATGATACTTGTGTTTCTCTACTGAGTCATTCCACAAATAGTTACTCATGTGAGTGTTAAGAATCTGGATAGCCCACTTAGGAAACTTGATAAAAGAAAGCAGATATATAGGGATACTAGCTAAACAAGTTTTGACTAGCATTGCTCTAGCAGCTAGGGACAGAAGTTTCCCTCTCCAACCTGCTATCTTTTCAAGAATCTTATCTACCAGAGGTTGAATGTCTTCTCTAGTCAAATTGTCATAATGTAAAGGAACACCTAGGTATTTAATAGGAAAGGAACCTAAGGGGCACGAAAAGATATGAGCTAATCTATGTGCTTCCTCATGTTCTAAATTCAAGGGAACTAATTCACTTTTGTGAAAGTTGATCCTCATCCCCGAAATCTGTTCAAACCAGCAAAGGACACATTTCAAGTTCAGTAAGACTGATTCCTCCGCCTTAGAGAACAAGATAGTATCATCCGCATATTGCAAAGACACTATACCCCCAGGTTTCAAGCTCCCTAGAAGGCCTGAAATTAAGCCTTTATTCGTAGCTTTGGCCAACATCCTAGCTAACCCATCTCCAACCAAATTGAAGAGGAAGGGAGACAAAGGATCCCTTTGCCTCAAACCTTTTCCTGCCTTAAAATAAGGACTATCCTCTCCATTCAACATAATCCCTATTGAACCACCCTTAACTACTTGCTTTATCCAACCAATGAACTTGGAGTTAAAATTTCTAGACTGGAGCATCTCAAAAAGAAAAGACCAGCTCACTCTATCATATGCTTTCTCGTAATCTAACTTAAGGACAACACCTTTCTCCCCAGATTTATTAATACCATGTACAATTTCATGAGCTGTCACTACGCTTTCTAAAATATACCTGCCTTTTATAAAAGCAGATTGATTTGTAGCTACGATCTTCTGGACAATAGAGGTAAGCCTTAAAGTGAGAATTTTAGAAAAAATCTTAAAACTGCAATTAAGGAGACTAATAGGTCTAAACTGTTTCATGTTAGATGCATCACCAACTTTAGGAATTAAAGTAACTAAAGCGCAATTTAACCTATATAAGTCTAATTTTCCTTTATGAAAGTCCTCAAACAACTCCACTAGATCCATCTTGATTAGGTCCCAAAACTTATGATAAAAAAGAAAAGAAAGACCATCAGGACCCGGAGCTCCTTCAGCATAACAGCTAAAAACTGCCTGTTTAATCTCAGACTCCAAAAAAAGGAGCTATTAAGATTTCATTTTCCTCCATAGAGACCAAATCTTGATTTTCCCAAAAGTTTGGGCCTAACCTAACTTTAGACTCTTCCTCCTTAGCAAATAGATTCTTATAAAAATCTATAGCTATTTGCATCATACCTTTTTGATCAAAAACCAAGCCGGCTGGACCTTCTAAACATTCAATTTTTTTCTTCCTACTTCTATGGTTTGCTACCGCCTGAAAATATGTCGTATTTCTATCCCCCTCCAAAAGGTCTCTGTCCCTTGACCTTTGTCTAATTTCAATTTCTTCTAGAACCTCGTTCGGGGTCAACTCTCTTATTTCTAAAAGCTTTTCTAGGACACTAAATCTTGCAGAAAGAACAGATTTAGTTTTATTCATATCAACCACCTCGTTAGATGCCCAGCCTCTCACCATCCTTCTAAGGGTCCTGACCTTGAACTGCCACTTATCCATACTATTCCCAGATCTATACGGAGTATTCCAAGCTTTCTCTACTACTACCTTAAAAGATTCTTTCTCTAACCACCACTTCTCAAATCTAAACCTTTTCTTACCAAAACTTACATTATCCCCAGAGCTAATAAGCAAAGGGTTATGGTCACTAGGTAATCTATCTAGAATCTTAAGGCTAGCCATTGGAAAAGCAGCTCCCCATTCTGTAGAAACAAAAATTTTGTCTATCTTAGCCAAGATAGGGGGACACTGATTATTGGTCCAGGTATACCTCTTATTACTAGCATTCATCTCAACCAACCCCCATTTATTAATCCAGCTATTAAAAAGATCAGACCATTTATGATTAATAACCCCATTATTTTTATCTCCTACTACTCTAACTAGGTTGAAGTCTCCTCCTAACATAATTGGTCCTTGCCAACCATTCATTACCTTCTCCAACTCATCTAGAAAGTCCTGTTTTTTATCATCATATGCAGGGCCATAAACCACTATTAGTTTCCAAGAAAACCCATTTCTCTTACAAGTCAACATGACACTAATGGAGAAGGTGAAAACATCACCTATAATAATGTTGAATAAATCTTCATTGGCTCCAAACAAGATTCCTCCTGCCGAGCCTTTTGCTTCCAAATGAAACCATGAAAAAGGAATATTCTGCGTCAACGACTTTAACAACCCTTCTGAAATACTATGTTTCTTAGTTTCCATAATGCCCATATAGTCTAATCGATGATCTCTAATTCTACTCCTTAGTGCAGGAATTCTATCAATTTTCCCTAGACCTCTAATATTCCAAAATATACCTATCATTTCTTATTTTTCTTTTTTTCCTAGGACCTACAGTTGACCATCCTTTTTCCTGGTCGGTCAACTCAGACACAGGCTTATCAGAATTTCCATCCTGACATTCCTTACCTACACTAAGAATACTGTTACTACCACTAATCTGTTCTTCAGACATCATATCTTCAGACCTATTATGTTCTACTTTGCATTTTGGAAAAGAACAACCAGCTAAACTAGCAGTATTCCTATTGCTATCCAACTCAAGAATTTTATCAAGAATTTCTGGATTTCCATCCATGATTTCCAAATCAATATCCTTAGCAACAGAAGTTAAGAGAGGTTTGGAGATTTTTGGAAGTTTAGTACCTGTTGGGATGTCCAGATTCCATTTTCTTTTGACCTCTTGTGCCTTGTCCTGCATTGATTTGCCTTGATCAATGTGCCTAGCACTCCTTCTGGTTGGTAAGATAGGCCCCCACTGCCTTTTTGAAGTTTCTTTTTTACTTTGCTGCCTCCCCAAAACCATAGCCTGACTGGATAAATCACCACCATCTTCAGATATAACTGATTCAGCAGGTCCTTGCTCTATCACCACAGTATCTATCAAATTGGCCTCTTTACTAACTTTTCTAGAATTCTCATGCAAATGAAAGATCCACTCCTCAGGAAGGTTGTGTAAGTGCAATCAAGCCCTAATTGTGGGTTTTGGTGATAATGACCACACGATTAGAGGACTAATAAGATTTATGAAGTTGACAAGCAGGTTATGATAAGAAAGGATGGTGTATATGCGTTGGTGGACCCCTCACACTACATTTCATCGGTTCCGGACTCAAAGTGCTTCAAAGAAATTCTATTTTGGTTATTTGAGTTTTAGGAATGCCGTACTATAAAGGGGGAATGCAAATTCATTGATATGGCTGAATGACATGTGCTCAAACCAACTCAAACCATCCACATTTCCAACCAAAGACAGCTGCACCCATTGTAGAATCAGTTCCTGTCTGTTTGGTGGGCGCGGCAGTGCCGCTCTAGGCGCGGCAGTGCCGGGCCGCGGCACTACCGGGCTAAGGCCGGCACTGCCGCGACTTGATTTGCCCGTTGGATGGCAGGGGGTATTTACTTCACCCCCTCTGCCTCCCAACGGTAATCGACGACCATTCACTCCACCTACCTCCAGACAAGCTCTCTCTTCTCCATTGAAGGCTCTTCAAGCTCCCAACCACCAAAATCTTCATTCCCATTGATTCCAAGTGGTTGAGAGGCTCAAACCTTCACCAAAGAGGAGCCCTAGCTGAGATCTACTGCCTAGAGCACTTGATTTGAGCCATAGCCGGTGGATTTGCTTCTATTACTCTTGGGTTCTTGGAACCCTAGCCGGCTAGGCGTCGCCCTAGAGCCTTGCCAACTTGTGTGGCGGCCTAGGGAGGTTTGTAATCACTTGTGCAGCTAGTAAGATTACCCCTCATCTCAAGGATTTGGTTCCTTGACTTGAGAACGAGGTTGAGTTGCAAAGCTCATGACCTAAGTGGTCAACCTCAACAACGTGGAGGTAGGCAAGCCTTGGTGGCGAGCTGAACCACGGGATAAATCACTTGTCTCGCGTGCTTGCTTAGTTTCATTCTCTATGTTCATGAGCTTGTGATATATTCTAGGGTTTGGCTCGATCTACTCTATCTTTCATATTTGGCTTGGAGTAGTTGTTTCTGCTGGTTCATATAGCCTATTGTTACATTCCTATTCATATAGAATCTGCAGATTGTGGTTAGATTTCGAATTGCAGCTTCTGGTCTTCATCTGCGCGGCAGTACCGCGCTGAGGCCGGCAGTGCCGGGGAGCGGCAGTGCCGGGCACAGGGCGGTAGTGCCGGGCCTATCTAATTTGTTTTTAAGCTGTGATTTTCGACAGGCCTATTCACCCCCCCCCCTCTAGGCCACACAGGTCCTTACAAGTGGTATCAGAGCCTGGTCTCTCAGCAGCACTTAACCGTGCGAGAGTATGGCCACTGACGGAGGAACGGGTAACGCTAGTGTTGTGCAACCCATTGAAGATCCGGATGTGCACACCACTAGCAGCAGCGAGAGTATCTCCACAGCTAGCGGAAGGACACTTCCACAATTGGTTGTGTCGGCCGGAGAGCTCGCAAGACGAAAGGAAGAAAGAAGGTTGAGAAGAGAAGCTAGAGCCAAAGCAAAAGAAGATGCAGCAGCTCTCAAAGCAAAGGAAGACAAGGCTCAAAGAAGAGAAGAAAGAAAGATTAGAAGAGAAGAAAGAGCCAAGAGAAGAGAAGAAAAGAAGAAGAAGGAAGAGCTCAAAGCTAAGAAGAGTGTGCACTTGAGTGAAGACTCAAGTAGCACCGAAGATGGTGATGATGACATCTCCTATCATCTCAAGGGTGACAAGAAGAAGAAGGAGGAGACCAAGAAGACATACGGAGCCGTATCCTACACTTATTCTTCTATGTCTAACCATGATTCTAGGCCTCTCATTAATGTACCCGCGGGCAAGTTGCCTCGTTTCGACGGGACCAACTTTGCCAAGTGGAAGCACATTATGAAGACCTATCTTATTGGTCTCCATCCAGGTATTTGGGAGATTGTGCACAATGGACTTGAGGCACCGGTTGATCCAAAGAACCCCACTCAAGATGAGTTCCGCAACATTCATCTCAATGCCCAAGCCACTAGTGTGCTACTTAGTGCCTTGGATGGTGATGAGTACAACAAGGTCATGGGAGTTGAGGTTGCAAAGGAGATTTGGGACACATTGCATATTGCTCATGAAGGGGTTGATAAAGTAAGGCAATCTAAGATTGATTTGTTGATGGCCAAGCTCAACCGGTTTGTGATTTGTGATGGTGAAGGTCCTCAAGAGATGTTTGATAGGTTGATGGTCATTGTTGGCAAGATTAGAGGGCTAGGTGGAAATGAAATCAATGATCACAAGGTTGTGAAGATTATGTTGGAAGCTTATTCACCAAGAAATGAGACCGTAGTGACATTGATTAGAGACAAGAAGAAGTTTGAGAAGTTCACACCTAGTGATGTGCTTGGGAGGATTATCACATTTGATATGCAAAGAGAGGAAGCTAATGAAAGAAGGAAGCTTGGAGAGTTGCAAGCAAGGCTAGATGGGATGAAGATCAAGGAAGTGGCACTCAAGGCAAGCAAGCCAACAAAACAAGCAACATCAAGCAAGTCAAGTTCAAGCAAGCAAGCCTCTACAAGCAAGCCCAAGCAACAAAAGAAGAAAATAGAGGTTGAGGACAGCACATCATCCTCTTGCAAGAGTGAGAGTGATGGTGAAGAGTTTGAGAAGATTGATGATATAGCTCTATTCATGAGAAGATATCGCAAGGGGCTCAAGAAAGAAGGTTACAAATTTGTAAAGAGGAAGTTTCCTAACAAGAAAAAGAGAACTTGCTACAATTGTGGTAGCACCGAGCACTTCATTGCTCATTGCCCAAATGAGAAGAAAGACAACAAGGGCAAGAAAGATGACAAAGCCACTTACAAGAAGCACAACAAGAGATACATGGGAGAAGCTCACATCGGACATGAATGGGATTCAATCGCACAAACCTCAAGTGAAGAAGATGAGAAGATGGCAACCATTGCATTCCAAAAGTCATCTCCTTCACCAAGGCTATTCAACAACTTGTCCGATGATGATGAAGGCAACTCCCACACTTGTCTCATGGCCAAGAAAGAGAAGGTGAAAAAGACTCATACTCCTAAACCTTCTCTTCCACTTAGTGACATCTCTAGTAGTGAACTTAGTGACTCTTCTAGTGATGATAGCTCTAGTGATGAAGAGATAAACATGATAACAAAGAACTTAGATAAGAAAACCAAACTCTTTATCACTAAGCTAATGGAGGAACTAGAGGGTGTACAAGCCGAGCTAGAAATAAGTGAGGATGCTCTTATCAAACAAGAGGATCTCTATATTGCTTGCAAGGAAGCTCTTGCATTAGAGAGAAGTGAGTTGGATGTCTTGCATGAGGCCTTGGCCAAAGAGCAAGATGAACATGCTTCCCTAAAAAAGGCTCATGTTGAACTCAAGAAAAAGTATTGTGACTTGGATGTAAAGCACAAGGAACTTGAGCTACAATATAACCTTCTTTGGGAAAGCAACTCAACTCTCCCTAAGGCAAATGTCACTCCTATTCCCTCCACTAGTGAAGGTTGTGGAAAATGCTATAATCTTGATTTGAATGTCTATTCCACTAACCTTGCAAACATGGAGGTCATGAGAAAAGAAATAGCAAGATTGACAAGTGTTATTGCAAGTGGTTGTGTCAAGGCTACTATAAGTGCTAGTGAGAAGACCCAAAGCAAGAACATGCCCAAGTTCAAGAACGGAAGACGTCCTTTCATAAAGGATGGGTTGGGGCATGTAAAGGGAGGCAAAACCAATGGAAGGAAGAAGGTGAATGGCTATGAGTGTGTGAGGTTTGAGAAGAAGGGTTACATTGGTACAGTTCAGCCTGCACAGACCGCGGCAGTGCCGCGCCAGAAGGCGGCAGTGCCGGGCCCCGGCAGTGCCGCCCCCAGGCCGGCAGTGCCGCGCCCCAAGAAAGGGAAGGCTACCAGTTCCCCTTCCGCTCAGTCTCACACACAGCCCAGGCAGATGCCAAATCAGAAGCAAGGGTCTCAGAAACCAAAGGAGTCTATTTGGGTAACCAAGAACAAGTTCATGCATCAACCCAAGATAGAAGCTCCAAGAATGAGCATGTCCTCTTGTTACTTTTTAGGACACAACAACAGTGGTAAAGTTGTTGCAAAGTATGTTGGTAATGACAAGAGGGCAGCCGACAAGTTTATTTGGGTTCCTAAGATACTTGTGACTAACATGCAAGGCCCCAATATCAATTGGGGACCTAAACCAAGGAACTAAACTTGTTTTGCAGGCATACTCCTCCGGTGGATCAAGTTGGGTGCTTGATAGCGGATGTACAAATCATATGACCGGAGAAAGGAGTATGTTCTCATCATATTCCCCAACTACAAATGCAAGTGAGAACATCATATTTGGTGATAACTCAAAGGGGGATGTGCTAGGTCTTGGTAAAGTTGCTATCACACTTGAACATTCAATTACTAATGTCTTACATGTTGATTCGTTAAGTTACAATTTGTTGTCTGTTTCGCAATTGTGTGGAATGGGTTTCAATTGTCTCTTTACGGATGAGGGTGTGGAAGTCTTTAGAAGGGAGGATTCCTCTATTGTCTTTACAGGTCGTTTGAAAGGGAAGCTTTACTTAGTTGATTTCAACAAAAGTGAAGCCAAACTTGAGACTTGTTTAGTGGCAAAATCTAGCATGGGTTGGTTATGGCACCGCCGACTAGCTCATGTTGGGATGAGGAATTTGGCCAAACTTCAAAAGGACAACCACATCCTAGGACTAACCAATGTTCATTTTGAGAAAGACAGAATATGTGGAGCTTGCCAAGCCGGAAAGCAAGTAGGCGTACCTCACCCACCAAAGAGCTATGACACTACTACTCATCCATTGGAATTGATTCACATGGATCTCTTTGGACCGGTTGCCTACCTTAGCATCGGCGGTAACAAACATGGTCTTGTTATTGTTGATGACTTTTCTCGTTTCACTTGGGTATTCTTTTTGCATGATAAGAGTGTAGTGCAAGAGAAGGTGAAGATGTTCATACGAAGAGCTCAAAGGGAATTCGGTTTCAACATCAAAAAGGTTCGTAGTGATAATGGAACCGAATTCCGAAACACCCAAGTGGAAGAGTTACTTGATGAAGAGGGCATCAAGCATGAGTTCTCAGTGCCTTACACCCCTCAACAAAATGGTGTGGTGGAGAGGAAGAATAGAACGCTCATTGACATGGCAAGGACGATGCTAGATGAGTACAAGACGCCGGACATCTTTTGGGCCGAAGCCGTCAACACCGCTTGCCATGCAATCAACCGCCTCTACCTCCACAAGAGAAGAAAGAAGACCTCCTATGAGCTGCTAACCGGTAACAAGCCTAAGGTGTCTTACTTTAGGGTATTTGGGTGCAAATGTTTCATATTGAACAAGAGACCCAGAGTCTCTAAGTTCGCATCCAAGGTTGATGAAGGTTTTCTTCTCGGTTATGGATCAAACGAGCATGCCTATCGTGTTTTCAACAAGGCCTCCGGCAAGGTTGAAATAGCGATAGACGTGACGTTTGATGAAACTAATGGCTCTCAAGTAGAGCAAGTTGATGAGGTGGTTGTAGGTGATGAGGAACCTCCTTGTGAAGCAATCAAGCAACTAGCCATTGGTGATATAAGACCACAGGAACAGCAGGCTACTGGTCAGGATGGTCCTCAAGCTGAAGCTCCTGCTGGGACTGGTCAGATACAGTCCCCGGCAGTGCCGGGCTCGTCCCCGGCAGTGCCGGACCCCGGCAGTGCCGCGCCGAGCCAAGCAGTGCCGGGCACACCCAGAGCAGCTGCAGCTACTCCACTTCATGGAGTGAACCTACAACCCATCTTCGAGCGAGATGAAGAAGAGGAAGCCGAAGATGAACCAGAACCCATCGATCATCCAAGACTCAAGCAAACTATTCAACGAGATCATCCCGTTGATAATATTCTTGGGAGTCTACGAAAGGGGGTAACGACACGCTCTCATTTGGCAAATTTCTGTCAATATTACTCGTTTGTCTCCTCTTTGGAACCTCTCAAGGTAGAAGAAGCCCTGGATGATCCGGATTGGGTAATGGCCATGCAAGAAGAGCTCAACAACTTCGAGCGCAATCAAGTATGGTCACTCGTGGAAAGACCAAATACCAATGTCATTGGAACCAAATGGGTCTTTCGCAACAAGCAAGATGAAGAAGGTGTGGTGACAAGGAACAAGGCAAGATTGGTAGCTCAAGGGTTCACACAAGTAGAGGGCCTGGACTTTGAAGAAACATATGCACCGGTTGCAAGACTTGAAGCCATTCGGATTCTTCTAGCCTATGCAGCCCATCATGAATTCAAGCTATATCAAATGGATGTGAAGAGTGCATTCCTAAATGGCCCTATACAAGAGTTGGTATATGTCGAGCAACCACCGGGCTTTGAAGATCCCACGTTTCCCAACCACGTCTTCAAACTCCGAAAGGCGCTCTATGGGCTTAAGCAAGCACCTAGAGCATGGTATGAATGCCTTAAGGAATTCTTGCTCAAACAAGGCTTTGAAATAGGCAAAGCCGATCCTACTCTCTTCACTCATAAAGTCAATGGAGATATCTTTGTGTGCCAAATATATGTCGATGACATAATATTTGGTAGTACTAACAAATCCTTTTGTGATGAGTTTAGTAGGATCATGACTAAAAGATTTGAGATGTCTATGATGGGTGAGCTCAAGTTCTTCCTTGGGTTTCAAATCAAGCAATTAAAGGAAGGGACTTTTCTTTGCCAAACCAAGTACACCCATGATATGTTAAAGAAGTTTGACATGGTGAACGCTAAGCCTATCAAAACACCCATGCCAACTAATGGACATCTTGATCTTGATAAGGAAGGAAAAGTCGTGGACATCAAGGTATATCGTTCCATGATTGGATCCCTCCTTTACTTATGCGCATCTAGGCCCGATATTATGCTTAGTGTGTGCATGTGTGCTAGATTTCAAGCTAACCCGAAAGAGTGTCACTTAGTGGCCGTTAAGAGAATCTTGAGATATCTAGTTCACACTCCAAACCTTGGCTTGTGGTATCCTAAGGGCTCCAAGTTTGATCTACTTGGCTATTCGGATTCCGATTACGCCGGTTGCAAGGTAGATCGAAAAAGCACTTCGGGGACATGTCAATTCCTTGGACGCTCCTTAGTGTCTTGGAGTTCTAAAAAGCAAAATTGTGTAGCCCTATCCACAGCCGAGGCCGAGTATGTTGCAGCAGGTGCATGTTGTGCGCAACTACTTTGGATGAGGCAAACCCTTCGTGATTTCGGATGTCAATTTACTCATATCCCACTCTTGTGTGACAATGAGAGCGCCATAAAGCTAGCAAACAACCCAGTGTGTCATTCAAGAACCAAACACATAGACATCCGGCATCACTTCTTGAGAGATCATGAAATCAAAGGAGATATCGCCATCAAACATGTGAGCACCGACAAACAACTAGCCGATATCTTCACTAAGCCTCTAGATGAGTCAAGGTTTTGTGCTTTAAGGAGTGAACTAAATATACTTGACTCTCGTAACTTAGTTTGAAACCTAGCATGCTTGATTGATCAACTAGTTTGACCTAGGTAAAACAAATTTCAAAATTTTCATATTGTGTTTCAAAATCTTTGAAAGAAACTTGCTTGGTGTGACCATTGTTCTGTATTGATTACTTGTTGCTGGTCATATCATGCAAGAAGTACCTGTCCACTCCAAGAATAAGCTGCAGTATCTTAGAGAATAACTCTCTCTGTAGGTAACTGTCCGGCAGTGCCGGGCCAGGCGCGGTAGTGCCGGGCCCCGGCAGTGCCGCGCCAGGCGCGGTAGTGCCGCGACTTACTGATTCGACTGAATCAGTTTGTTACCGAGTGGGGTCATTGGGAAAACTTTCCTACTCTACCCGTGACCCCCTCTCTCTCACTCTCCCTCATCCATTCACCGCACCCGTGTTTCCCTCTCCTCTCTCTCTCTCGGGTGAAAGGGCAACCGCACCTTCCTCTCCTCACCTGCGTGCTCCCCGGCACTTCCGGCCACCGGAGGTGTTGCTCGGGATCCTCGTCGGTGCTGCTCCGTTGTCCTCTTCTCCAAGGGTCTCCTTCCCTCTCCTTCCTCTCAAGGTGAAGATTCAAAATCTCTAACCCTAAGTTTTTCCCGATTTGTAAAATGCGCCATGGGTATTGTTCTTAGAGGTTGTAGAAGGGTTTGTAGATGATAGAGGAGTAGTAGAGATGGTGGATGTGGTGTTGGTTGGCTCAGTTCCAGTCTGCCTGCGCGGCAGTGCCGCGCCCAGAGCGGCAGTGCCGGGCCCCGGCAGTACCGCTCCCAGAGCGGCAGTGCCGGACTCCGTGCAGAGAACTGATCCAATTAACACCGCTTCCATCAACGTCTATTATCCCGCTATAATCTACCAATTCTTATGCAGTCTTCTAATCCACAGTTTCCATGTTTTAGATGTCGGGCGGAGGTGATGATGAAAGGAGGACTAAGAGAAGGATGGATCCGCTCAGGGGGAGGAGCAAGCAGCCAGCCCGTCGTGGTGGCGCTAGCTCCCAAGGAGATGTGACAGCTAGACAGCAGATCAGAGATGAGGCACGTCTCCAGATGCAGGGTCGACAAATCAGGGAGGATCTTTACCCTGCCACCCCTGAGCATTTGGCAGAGGTCAGCAGGGCTCATGTGCAGCCCTATGAGGAGGATGTCCAGGAGAGGCCACCACAGGACACAAGAGCAAGGCAGCCTGTGTCCTACTATCAGCAGTTCAGCTCGGTCAAGTCCCAGCGACAGCATAATCCATACAATGCTCCAAAGGATATGGGCATTGACTACAGGTTCTGGAATGAGTTTCATTCTGACTTCTACCGCTCAGTCCTGTACAATGCCAAGAAGTCCAAGATTCTGAACATGAAGTATGTGGATTGGGAGCACCTAGAAGCAAAGACTGACCGTGATATCAACAGGGTAGTGGCTGCGTGCAAGCAAAGGAACATGTATGACTTGATGGGATTCAGCCACAACTGGAACACAGAGATTATCCACCAGTTCCATGCCACCCTGTATGTTGACAACGTGGTTGAGGAGATGCACTGGATGACCGAGGGTCGCCACTACAAGGTCACTTATGAGACCTTTAGTAGGATCCTTGGCTTGGGCAGCGAGGACAGGGAGTTTGACAATCTACATGATGAGAGGACCCTGACAGAGAGTGAGATTGCCCACATGTATGAAGACCCTAGCAAGGCTGATGGGTTGGTGAAGGGGCTAAAACCTTTTTATTACATGCTCAACAACCTTTTCAGGCAGACGCTCAACCCAAAGAGTGGCTCGCACTCTAACTTATATGGATATGGCAGGAACATGTTGGCTAGGATGGCCCCTCAGGCTACTCCCTTTTCCATATCCAGCTTCATATGGACTGAGCTACAGGTTGCAGCTGAGGATGCTAGGAAGGCGGTTCTTTATGCACCCTACGTCATGTTCATGATAGAGATGGTCTCCGGCCATTCTTTTCCTAAGGATGGGTTGCATGAGCCGTACAGGGCCGAGAAGAAGAAAGGGGCAGCAGGAGGTTCAGCAGGGGCAGCAGCTGTTGATATTTGGTAACGCAATTAGGAAATAGGATCCGCAAGCGCACGGATATCGGTGAGCACTTCACCCGAGAATAAGTCCTGGGTATCGTATTTATATTTTTACCACTAGGAGAAAAGGTGCATCTGACTAACCAAATCTATTACTACTAACCTTTAGGCTACAAACCACTATGACTCGATATAAGTGATATAGAGAAGACTACAACCGCACTCTTCTTCTAACCTTGGTAAGGATGATCTATTGTTCTATTGGGGAGGCTGACGGAATCTAGACACCACAAAGGATGTTCAACCCGCACCTATAAACCCTATCGATCCTGCTAACGGGATATGGAATCCAAAGGTAACTCGGAAATGTCACGTTCCTCGCTACTACCACGATCCAGCTAGACGAGGGGATATCTATGAGTATCCTAGCTTAAACACCACGTTTACGCCAGAGATGATTACTCTAAACTCTACGCGAAGAGATCAAAGTAAACTCATAAACCAAAGAACAATAAAACAAAGAACTTACTAGAATTTAGAAGTCGAAATACTGAAGAATCCTGAGAACAAGCCTCGGGCTAGGAGAACTTGATCCCGCAGGTACAACCTCGGAGTAGACACCGACAGGCCGGCTTCCTCCGATCTACACCTCCACTCTATCTCTCTTAATCTAGTAGAACTAATTCTACTTCACATTGGATGCTACGCCCCTAGAGGTGGGAACCTAGAGGAACCTCTCTCTCTAAACCCTAACTTTTGATATGCAACTGAATAATGAATTGGGGTCTCCTGTGCCAGGGGCCAGGGCCTTGCTTATATAGTCTTTTCTGGTGAATCTGGACCGTTGGATCAAACCGACTTAGAAAGGACGGTTTTCCTTGATCCTCAAAGGCGGTGGAGCATAATCCGCGAGATTGAGCCTGATTGGCTGCAGGCACAGGGCGGGCGCCCTGGGGGGTAGGGCGGGCGCCCTGCCTGTGGGCCCGTTCCGCCTCCGCTTCGGTCGTGTTGCTTCTGGACTCTTCCTGATCGAGGAAAATTGGCCGCCAAGTTAATATCCCGTCATTAATCCGACATGTGGGCCTATTTTCCATATTATCTGATAACCCCCTGCAGAAATAGATAAACAGCAAAACTCGTGGAATTCTGTCAGATCAAACCCTAATTATAGGTGTTGCTTGCATATAGGTCCTTTTCTTTATTTATTTGATAGCTATAATTGATACTTAAGAACCGTCAACAAACACCCCCATACTTAGGCTTTTACTCGTCCTCGAGAAAAGGTTGGTTTAAGAAACATCTGGGGTTAAAAACTTTGCAAAGCATTCTTTTCATACCTGCAGGGTGTTGTAAAAATCCACTGTGCACTGTAGTCAGGGAAATATATGGTTAGAGTAGAGAGCCTTTCTTCTTCTCAACTCTGTCACTTGGAGTTTTTGCATATTTTTGAAAAGAAAACTTAGCATACCTTTATCCTCATAGGTGCTCTCAGAATCACTCATTATCTTTTTATATATATCTCACTGAGGCTGTTTTGATTTTGCAACAATTCTTTAAGCATACATACCTTGCATTTATTGTATGGTCAAAACGGGATCCGAGGAGAGGAATGCCATACTCTTAGATCAAAGACTTCGAAAATTAAAAACTTGTCACTCTTACTGGCATATTGCTTATTAGAGGGACCATGGGCTATCATTTTCTTTTCATCATATTTTTATCATATCTCATTTTTTTTTCTTTTTGGGTGGATACCGAGGTACCCCTAATTCTACTGCCGGACACTTGTCCATTTTTTTCTGCGAGGTTGTCGAGCACTTGCTCCTTTTTATTTCCTCGATATATTCATAATTTTGCATAGCCCATGCCTCTAACGCAATAATACTTCGGAAGAGTGAATCTTTCTGAATAAAAATGTCTTGATCTTGGGAGTATGATAAATCTCTCAACAAGGGTCTAACTCATTTTGAGCAAACTCAATACAAAGTAGATAGCTATAGTTATGTTTAGCAAGCTTATAAAACATGAGGATGGTAGCTATAATTTTAAAGTTTTTGAAATAAATTCTCCAAGCAACAAAGATATTAAGAATAAGGTACTCATACTCTTGCCATCTTACATTCCACAATGACTTTAGCAATACAGGGTTTTGAAATAATTTTAATAATTGCAGGTTTTCAGGAAGGATCACAGGGTGAGATCATGATTATGAGTATTTTTATCTTTTTAGTTCATTATGTTAAAAGAGAGACAATAATTCTACACAACTATAGTGAGTGTATGAATGCATAATAACAGTGTGCAGAGTGTGTACCTGAATCGTGGAGTGGTGTGATCGAAGTGTGCGTGGCATGTCGGGGGATCTCCCCCATACTTGTTTTCTGCTTTCTTGCACAAAAGTAAAGTAGAGACACAAAACATACTAATAATAATCTTTATTAATCTTGAGGCATTTATTACAACCGAATAATAATAATAACCGAATTATAGTGATAGATCTAAACCGAATATAAGCGAACCTAATAGAATCTAATAATAAGATAAATAGCCTCAAGATCTACTCTAGATAGCTCAGCGACGCTCAAGCTTCCTAACCCTCTTCTCTAAGTCGACGTTTTGCCTTCTTAGCTCGGCAATCTCCCTATCTAGCCTTAGGATTGTAGTGTTGTGGTTGTTGACCTTCCGCTCTAAGGAGATGTGGGAGCCTTGAATGTTTATGACCTGGTCCTTTAGCTCCCGTAGCTCGACATCTACGTCTGCAATGGTCCTGCGGCGCTTGGGAGGCATGTCGTGAGCTCGGAGGCCATGCTTGGACGCCTCCTGAGGTGGGATGAAGCGAACTTGAGCTGCCCTCACGCCCTCGAAGTAAGGTCTCTCCTCCGTGGTGTAGCGGACGCTGGAGATCTCGCCGCTCCGGTTGGTCTTCACTCCGACGACCCGCTCATTGGGTCGTGGCGGCAAGATCTTTGTTCCGGCGGACACCTTGACGATCTCCTTCCCCTTCAATGATGAAGAGGAGCCTTCAAGAAGCAGGGGCTGCGTAGGTGCAGTAAGGACTGGGCGAGCAAAGAAGGATTGGGCAGAGCTGCGCTGGCGTGGTGGTATGGCTTCTAGTTGACGCTCGGTGTTGGCCGGGATGAGAGCGAGGGCGTCGGGATCTTCCTTGGGCTTCTTGTTGAGGTCGTAGGGAACGACTTCCCAATCGTCGTGGTACTCTTTGGCCATTGGAGCAGCAGGGATTTAAGCTAGATCTAATTGAGGAAGAAGAGAAGGCTTGAAAGAATTTGTGCTAAAAGCTGACGTCAGGGGGCTTGTTTATATAGGGGGTAAAAACTGCCTCGTAGATGGTCGGGAGTCTCTTCCATTGTCACCGACAATGGAGTTTTCCAGATAGCAACGGGCGAGGTTATCGCGTGGGAGAAGTCCGGAGCCGAGGGGAGGCAGAGGCAGGGCGCCCGCCCTCATCCTCAGGGCGCCCGCCCTGTTCCTGTCTCCGCTGCGGGCCCGCTTCCTCTAGCGTGTTTCTAACCATATTCTTATCCCGAAAAATATATTTTTGGCCCAAAAACGTCAGATTAAAAATGTCGGGCTTTAATTATTAATTGGAAGGTAAAAATTGATCACGTCTATTTCTTCTAATTCTTTATTGGGCTGTAAAAATAATTTAAGATGTTGACCATTTACCTTGAATAACGTACCTTCGTCATTTTGAAGTGTGATAGCTCCGTGAGATGATGAATGAATTACCTTGAATGGTCCTTCCCATTTGCTCCGGAGCTTTCCATGCCCGAAAAGTTTCACCCTGGAATTAAAAAGTAATACCTTATCTCCGGGCGAAAACTCCTTCTTCTTGATCCTCTTGTCATGCCATCTTTTGACTCTTTCTTTGTAGATTTTTGAATTGTGATATGCTTTTTCCCGCCATTCTTCCAACTCTGATAATTGCATTCTTCTATAATTTCCGGCGATGTCTAGGTCCATGTTCCATCTCTTTATGGCCCAGTGTGCCTTGAATTCAAGTTCGACAGGTAGGTGGCAAGTCTTCCCGTACACCAATTGGTATGGAGACATTCCAATTGGGGTCTTGTATGCTGTCCGGTAAGCCCAGAGTGCATCGGGTAACTTGTCCTTCCACGCCGTTCCCATCTCATTTACCGTCTTCTGAAGAATGTTCTTGATTTGCTTGTTGGAAGTTTCTGCTTGGCCACTTGTCTGAGGATGATAAGGAGTAGCAACGTTGTGACGGATTCCATGTCTTGATAGATAGTGCTCGAAGCGCTTGTCTATGAAGTGTGATCCTCCATCACTTATTACTACTCTAGGAACTCCAAATCTTGGGAAAATAATTTCCTCAAACATCCTCTTTGAACTGATGTTGTCAGCATGTTTGCAAGGTAGTGCCTCTACCCACTTGGAGATGTAGTCAACCGCCACCAAGATGAACTCACACTTCTTTGATGGGGGAAATGGACCCATGTAGTCTATTCCCCAGACATCAAAGAGCTCAATCTGAAGGTTGTTGGTGAGTGGCATGGCATCCCTTGTATTTATATTTCCGTGCCTTTGACATGGCCCACATCTTCTGATATATTGCTTCGTGTCATCGTACATTGTAGGCCAGTAGAATCCACACTGCCAGATTTTTGAATGCGTACGGAATGCTCCATAGTGACCTCCGTATGGTGATGAGTGACATCTGTCGATGATCTTCAATCCTTCCTCGGTGGTCACACATCTTCTGAGTAAGCCATCAGCGCATACTCGGAAGAGGTAAGGTTCATCCCATATATGTGAACGACTTTCTTGAATAAGCTTCTTCTTGTTTGCTCCGGGTGGTACATAACCTGAAACCATAAAATTAACAATATCTGCATACCAGGGGTCAGATCTGTTAATCCCGTAAAGCATGTCGTCCCGGAGTGAGTCATTAATGGGGGGTTCCTGTGGATTCTTAAAGTACATTCTAGACAAGTGATCAGCAACAGAATTTTCTACTCCCTTTTTATCTTTTATTTCTAAGTCAAATTCTTGGAGTAATAAAATCCATCTAATCAGGCGAGGTTTAGCATCTTTCTTAGTGAGCAAATATTTTAGTGCAGCATAATCAGTGTAAACGATTATCTTAGCTCCAACTAAGTAAGATCTAAATTTATCAATGGCAAAGACAACAGCCAGAAGCTCTTTTTCAGTGGTTGCATAATTAAGTTGAGCTCCTGTCAAAGTTTTACTTGCATAAGCAATTGCATGATGCTTTTTGTCTTTAGTTTGTCCCAAAACTGCCCCCACAGCATAATCACTAGCATCACACATAATTTCAAAAGGCAACGACCAATCAGGGGGTTGAATGATTGGTGCAGAGATGAGTGCTTGCTTTAATAAATTGAAAGAAGTTAAACATGCATCATCAAATTCGAAAGGAGCATCCTTGGCTAGCAAAAGAGTAAGTGGTCTAGCAATAAATGAAAAGTCTTTTATAAATCTGCGATAAAAACCAGCATGGCCAAGAAAGCTTCGAATTCCTTTTATATTCACAGGTGGAGGTAGTTGTTCGATTACTTCAATTTTAGCTCTGTCTACCTCAATACCTCTTTCAGACACTAAGTGTCCTAGCACTATACCTTCCCTAACCATAAAATGACATTTTTCCCAATTAAGGATTAAGTGCTTTTCTTCACATCTTTGCAAAACCTTATCTAAGTTTTCAAGACAACTCTCAAAAGTTTTTCCATAAACTGAGAAATCATCCATAAAAACTTCCATAATCTCTTCAATCATATCAGAAAATATAGACATCATGCATCGTTGAAAAGAAGCTGGTGCATTACATAACCCAAAAGACATTCTACGATAAGCATACGTTCCATATGGGCATGTAAAAGTGGTTTTGCTTTGATCATCAGGATGGATAGGGATCTGATGATACCCTGAATATCCATCTAGAAAACAGAAGAACGAGTGGTTTGCTAATCGCTCTAGCATCTCATCTATGAAAGGTAAAGGAAAATGATCCTTTTTCGTGGCTTTATTGAGTTTTCTATAGTCTATGCACATCCGCCACCCAGTGACGGTGCGTTGAGGAATTAGCTCATTCTTCTCATTAGTGACAACAGTCATGCCTCCCTTTTTAGGCACAACTTGTACTGGGCTCACCCACTCACTATGCGGCACAGGATATATAATCCCTGCATGCAGCAACTTTATAACTTCCTTTTTAACTACCTCTCTCATCGCGTTATTAAGTCTACGTTGAGGTTCTCGAGAGGGTGTAATAGAAGGATCTGTTGGAATACGATGAGTACAAATCATAGAACTGATTCCTGTGAGATCTTGGAGTGAGTAGCCGAAAACAGAGTGGTGTTTTTCAAGAACGGCCATTAATCGCAGAGTTTGCTCCTGAGTGAGTTTATCACTAATGATCACAGGGAACTCTGGATTATCGTTTAGGAAAGCATATTTAAGACCAGGTGGTAAAGTTTTAAGTTCTATGGGGGGTCTGGGCGTTTCTGCAAACTCATCTAAAGGTTCAGGTTCAGAAGGTTCGGCCTCTTCTTCAATGAAGAAAGGAGCTTCCTCTTCTAAGTCTGGGTCATCTAAAAGCTCTTGAGATGCAGCCTTAACCTCCTCCATAGGATCAGGCAAAAGATATGGCTCGGTCTTATTATTCAAGGAATGAGTTATTGTGATTGGAAGTTTAAAATTCTTCCCTAAAGAAATGTGTAGCTTTCCAGTTTGACCTTCATAAAGGAGTCTTCTGAAAGGTTGTCCTATCAACAGGTTGAAGTCCCATGTATCAAAGATATAAAAGTTCAAATGAACCATGGAGCCTTCTACCATAAAGGGTAGGACATTAATAATTCCAAGACTGGGGACTAATCGTCCTGAAGATTCCTTCATGACTTTTGTTGTGGGGGTTAAAACAAGTTTTCCAAATAAATTGAGTGCAAAAGCTTCAGACATGATATTGATCCCCACAACAGGATTATAGAGAGCGTCAAATTGATCAGAATTATAAGCACAGCGTATAGTTATAGAAGGTGTATCCAATCGGATTACTTCAGAGGAAAGCTCTGACTCCTCTAACCATTCGCTACTCATAACTGAGATAAGCTCTCTCAATTGACGTTCACTTGGTAAACAAATACTAAACTGGCCGTTTTGGGGTCGGTCTATAGAATGGTAGTTTGAAATATTTCCAAAATCGGCAAAAAGATCGGATTCTATGTCCAGTATGAAATCAGGTGGTGGAATTTCTTCCTTTTGTGACTCAGAACCTGGGATAGCTAAAGTAGATGAAAAATTTGGCAGAGTGTCTACTTCGGCTTCGTCGGTTTTGTCATGGAGGGCATTATCCATCTCGGCTTCTAAGATTCTATTCAAAATCCCCTTAGCTTCATCTGTAGGGATTCGAAAGAAAGAACCTCTAGCCATAGTATGTAGCATTTGTTTATTTTCTTTTTGAAGACCTCTAAAGAAGTGAAATAAAAGAACAGTGTCTTCAAGCAAAAGTTTTGGACCAGATTCTAAAAGATCAGAAAAACGTTTCCAGGATTTTCCCAAAGTTTCATTATCTTTTTGTTTAAAAGATAGGACTTCGAGTCTAAGGTCGCCCGTACGGTCAAGGGAATAGAAATCTAGACAAAAGTTGGCTCTTAAAACTCCCCATTCACCTTGTTGTTGACCTACCTTCTGACTATACCATCGTCTAGCTTCTCCTCTTAAAGAAAAAGGAAAAAGCTTCCAACGTAAAGTCTTATCAGAGATGCCATCAATGCGAAGACAATCGCATGTCTGTTCAAAATCTCTAATATGAAGGTAAGGGTTTTCGTCTTCCTTTCCCGAAAAAGATAAGTTTTGAATCATCGCAATCAACCTTGAACTTAACTTATACTGGGCTGTTTGGATAGGTTGTGATGACTCCCATGGTAAAAGGTCAGTTGCTGAAGGTGTTGCGGCATCAAAGATGGATCTAGAATCTTGGTTTTCCATTTTTTGTAAAAAGAAAAAGGAAAGTAAAGAATGAAAAAGATAAGAAAAGATAAAAGTATAGATACAAGCTAGTAGTAAGATTAAAGTTATCTCAGCAAACCGTCTTTCTCCCCGGCAACGGCGCCAGAAATGCTTGTTGATATTTGGTAACGCAATTAGGAAATAGGATCCGCAAGCGCACGGATATCGGTGAGCACTTCACCCGAGAATAAGTCCTGGGTATCGTATTTATATTTTTACCACTAGGAGAAAAGGTGCATCTGACTAACCAAATCTATTACTACTAACCTTTAGGCTACAAACCACTATGACTCGATATAAGTGATATAGAGAAGACTACAACCGCACTCTTCTTCTAACCTTGGTAAGGATGATCTATTGTTCTATTGGGGAGGCTGACGGAATCTAGACACCACAAAGGATGTTCAACCCGCACCTATAAACCCTATCGATCCTGCTAACGGGATATGGAATCCAAAGGTAACTCGGAAATGTCACGTTCCTCGCTACTACCACGATCCAGCTAGACGAGGGGATATCTATGAGTATCCTAGCTTAAACACCACGTTTACGCCAGAGATGATTACTCTAAACTCTACGCGAAGAGATCAAAGTAAACTCATAAACCAAAGAACAATAAAACAAAGAACTTACTAGAATTTAGAAGTCGAAATACTGAAGAATCCTGAGAACAAGCCTCGGGCTAGGAGAACTTGATCCCGCAGGTACAACCTCGGAGTAGACACCGACAGGCCGGCTTCCTCCGATCTACACCTCCACTCTATCTCTCTTAATCTAGTAGAACTAATTCTACTTCACATTGGATGCTACGCCCCTAGAGGTGGGAACCTAGAGGAACCTCTCTCTCTAAACCCTAACTTTTGATATGCAACTGAATAATGAATTGGGGTCTCCTGTGCCAGGGGCCAGGGCCTTGCTTATATAGTCTTTTCTGGTGAATCTGGACCGTTGGATCAAACCGACTTAGAAAGGACGGTTTTCCTTGATCCTCAAAGGCGGTGGAGCATAATCCACGAGATTGAGCCTGATTGGCTGCAGGCACAGGGCGGGCGCCCTGGGGGGTAGGGCGGGCGCCCTGCCTGTGGGCCCGTTCCGCCTCCGCTTCGGTCGTGTTGCTTCTGGACTCTTCCTGATCGAGGAAAATTGGCCGCCAAGTTAATATCCCGTCATTAATCCGACATGTGGGCCTATTTTCCATATTATCTGATAACCCCCTGCAGAAATAGATAAACAGCAAAACTCGTGGAATTCTGTCAGATCAAACCCTAATTATAGGTGTTGCTTGCATATAGGTCCTTTTCTTTATTTATTTGATAGCTATAATTGATACTTAAGAACCGTCAACAGCAGCAGCAGCAGATAGACCTGAGAGCTCCCATCCTTCCTATCGGAGGAAGAAGAAGAGCAAGCTAGCAAGATGGATCAAGGCCATCTTCTCCACCTGCACCTACGCAGCCCAGACAGCGCACCAGGCACTTGTTGAGCAGCGCGCCGAGCGAGAGCGGGCGGGACGTTCGCCGTTACCTCCACCCCGCTCTCCACCTCGCTTCGACCTCTCCAGCCTTGATTCAGATGATATTGATGATGATGATGATGAGGAGGAGCAGGAGGAGATCGTGCCAGTGCCACCTCGTCGTTCTACACGTGCCTCCACCTCGACCCGCTACACCAGTTCCACACACCGTCAGGGGAAGGCCGTGGTAGAGTCCGATGACGACGACGACGATGATGATGAGGAGGAGGAAGAAGAAGTTCAGTGGGACACGATAGCTTCGGATGATGATTGAGTGCTTGGACACTCTTCTCTTCTCTCTTTCTCTCTTTTTGGTGACTTGTTGCCAAAGGGGGAGAATTAGGTGAAGAGAAGGGGGTACAACCACTTTTTGCTTCATGTCCCCATCTTTAGTTGTAGTTGTGAGTTGTGAGAGAGTTTGATACGATCAAAACTCTATGTTATGTAATAATACTCTATAGTACTACTTCCTAGGCTTGGATGTGGACATGTATCTTTACCTGCTTATTTAGCTTGTGCTATCCTGTTTAGATCAGTTTTGTTATATGCTTTGTGGTTACGTTTTTTGTCCGCTGCGTTTGCTGTCTATTGCCTGAGCGGCAGTGCCGCTCCAGGGCCGGCAGTGCCACGCCCAGAGCGGCAGTGCCGCTCTGGCAGAAGACAGCAAACATCTCTGATGTGTGCTTAAACTGTCATTCGCATCACGTATTATTATTGACACAGTTTTATTGCACCCCACAAAGCTATTAGATGTGAAACTGAACCTATCTCTCACTTTCAAATATGTGAATGTTGGCCTTTAATGCCAAATTGATATTTCAGCTCTCATTCACACATTTAGGGGGAGGTTTCACACCTAAACTTCAAAATCTCAGTTTTATACCCTTCTCTTGTAAGCTCTAATTGTGTTGTCATCAATCACCAAAAAGGGGGAGATTGTAAGTGCAATCAAGCCCTAATTGTGGGTTTTGGTGATAATGACCACACGATTAGAGGACTAATAAGATTTATGAAGTTGACAAGCAGGTTATGATAAGAAAGGATGGTGTATATGCGTTGGTGGACCCCTCACACTACATTTCATCGGTTCCGGACTCAAAGTGCTTCAAAGAAATTCTATTTTGGTTATTTGAGTTTTAGGAATGCCGTACTATAAAGGGGGAATGCAAATTCATTGATATGGCTGAATGACATGTGCTCAAACCAACTCAAACCATCCACATTTCCAACCAAAGACAGCTGCACCCATTGTAGAATCAGTTCCTGTCTGTTTGGTGGGCGCGGCAGTGCCGCTCTAGGCGCGGCAGTGCCGGGCCGCGGCACTACCGGGCTAAGGCCGGCACTGCCGCGACTTGATTTGCCCGTTGGATGGCAGGGGGTATTTACTTCACCCCCTCTGCCTCCCAACGGTAATCGACGACCATTCACTCCACCTACCTCCAGACAAGCTCTCTCTTCTCCATTGAAGGCTCTTCAAGCTCCCAACCACCAAAATCTTCATTCCCATTGATTCCAAGTGGTTGAGAGGCTCAAACCTTCACCAAAGAGGAGCCCTAGCTGAGATCTACTGCCTAGAGCACTTGATTTGAGCCATAGCCGGTGGATTTGCTTCTATTACTCTTGGGTTCTTGGAACCCTAGCCGGCTAGGCGTCGCCCTAGAGCCTTGCCAACTTGTGTGGCGGCCTAGGGAGGTTTGTAATCACTTGTGCAGCTAGTAAGATTACCCCTCATCTCAAGGATTTGGTTCCTTGACTTGAGAACGAGGTTGAGTTGCAAAGCTCATGACCTAAGTGGTCAACCTCAACAACGTGGAGGTAGGCAAGCCTTGGTGGCGAGCTGAACCACGGGATAAATCACTTGTCTCGCGTGCTTGCTTAGTTTCATTCTCTATGTTCATGAGCTTGTGATATATTCTAGGGTTTGGCTCGATCTACTCTATCTTTCATATTTGGCTTGGAGTAGTTGTTTCTGCTGGTTCATATAGCCTATTGTTACATTCCTATTCATATAGAATCTGCAGATTGTGGTTAGATTTCGAATTGCAGCTTCTGGTCTTCATCTGCGCGGCAGTACCGCGCTGAGGCCGGCAGTGCCGGGGAGCGGCAGTGCCGGGCACAGGGCGGTAGTGCCGGGCCTATCTAATTTGTTTTTAAGCTGTGATTTTCGACAGGCCTATTCACCCCCCCTCTAGGCCACACAGGTCCTTACAGGTTGTATTGTTCTTTTCCTGTCGCCATCTGGTCCACAGAAGCACAGTTAAACTCCTGCTCACCACCTATATCCTCATCTTCCCCCTCTAGCTCCATAGCTTCCAACAACAGAGAACATTCTGTAGTAGCAGCCTGATAAGTCTCATCAGAAACCTCAAAAACCAGAGCTCTCTTTGCAGATTTCTGTCCAGAAGAGACACCTTTCTTACCCTGACTTCCAGCAGCAGATTGATCTTTCCCTTTTGTTTCCTGGGTCTTCTTTTCCTCCAGCTGCTTTTCCTCAGCTTCCTTGAGCTCATCCCTTAGCAGATCATCATCACTAAGTCCTTCTTCTCCTCCACCTTTATCAGAACCTCCCTCAGAGGAAGTTTCAATCTGCTCAAAACCTTCAGTTTTAAATTCCACTAGATACAGCTTTGACTTAAACACGAAAACCCTTTGCTTGGGAACTCTGACTGGATCTTTGCACTGGATTTTTACTCTAACCGAACTAAAGAAACTATTAAACAACCCTTGCCAGTCTACATCCACCATTATACCCAAACTAGAGGACACCTCCCTAAGAGAGCTCCAATCAACCCACTTGGGTGGAATGCCTTTGATCTGAATCCAAACCTCAACTAGACTCCCTATTGGATCTGCCTCCCCATTCCAAACACTGAGAGACCCCACTACCCCTGGACTGTTAAGATAAAAACAGAAGCTTTTCCAATCACCAATTTTTCCACCTTCCTATCTGGAGGAAACCTGACAATATAGCTGTATTCATCAGATTTCCTCAGCTGCCAGTCCCAGGTTTCATCAAAAAGCTCTTTGAGATTTTCCACAAGACCTGCTTCATCAATATCACCTTGCTCAATAGTTATGACTCCAAAGTTATCCATCCCTTCCCAATGTTTAAACCTGTTTTCTCTTTCCTCTACATCCACCAAGTAGAAGCCCAGACCCTTGTTAGCACTCCCATAATATTGAGCTGTTTTTGGGGGCTTGAACCAATCAGGGCAGACATCCACCACATGGTCTATACTGCGACAAATGAAACACACCTTGGGGCTCATACAAGCTGAACTCAGATGACCAACTGAACCACAATTGAAACACATCGCTTGAACAAACTTCTCGTGAACCTTCTCACTTTTCCCCCCTCCAATGGCTTCTTATCATCTGAACCAGTTTTCTGGCTTCCATCCTTAATCTGCTCCTTCCCCTCGTGAGCTCTTTCAAGACCTCTAGGTAAATCCTGTCCAGACTGGTTCTGTCTAGGAGGTGTAGGATTTCTGCCCCTACCTCTCCCCTGGTAACCACCTCCCCTGCCTCGATGTCCATAGCCAACCTGAGGGAAAGGAATCTGAGGATTTGGAGGAGCCGGTGGAAACTGTGGCTGACCTGGGAAGAAACCATAGGGCGGCGGCGGCGGATAGAACTGAGGATGCGGCATCTGAGGAGGGTATTGATTCCATCCCCCTCCTCCCCACCTCTCCCAGTCTTCCTCCTGGAACTGCGGCCTTGGTCCGCGCCCTCTTCCACGCCCTGCCATCGAATCCTTCACCACTTGGGCGAAACTTCTTCTTCCACCTTTCCCCAAATCAGATCAGCAGAGCTAAGCTTGGAAGGGATTTGAGACCAGGAATCACCTTCTCCAACCGGGAAGCAGCCGGTGGGCTTGAATGTCTTGGAGTCCCACAGATCCCTCCGAATCCACACCAGACGGGTGCCTTCCGCCTCTGTCCCCGAAACCCTAGGCTCTCGCCTTTGGGAACACGATTTGGGGACAAACCACAGTTGACCCCAGAACTCTTGAATCTCGTGCTTCTCGGATGCGGGTGCACGGAGTCTGGGTTTGGAAACGGGCTCACCTCCTACCCGACTCCGCCATTGGAGCCAACTTGCCACCTGCCCCCCATCCAGAGCTCCACGTCGTTCCCGACGAAAAGCACTTTTGGTGGGTGGGTCTCTTGCTGTCAGGGGTGGAGCTCCACGAGGCGGGGTGCCCCTCTCACGAATCGGAGAGACGAGGCCCTTAATCAGCGGAAGTGGAGAATGATTCGGCTGGGCAGTCGCCGGCGACGAGGTTCCCCTCTTCGGCGGGCTTCTCTCCGCCTTCTCCTGACTTTGCCCGATATCCATCCCACCTGCTCCCTCTATTTTTTCGAGACCGTAGCCATTTAAATAGGTCAAATGGCCAACTAAACGAAAACAATATACCAAGACAACACAGGGAAATTCGGAGGCAGATGAATGAGACATTGGGCGACTGACATGCGATGTTTAGCTGAAGATTGAATTGAAGAACAATAGATATAAAGATGGTGATGGAAGTTAATTTGAAAGTTGCCAGTTCATGCCTCCTCTCACCCCCACCCAAAAAAAAAGAAGTCGCCTGAGAGGATGCTGCTATTTTCTAGGCAGCTTAAGAGCAACTCCAAGAGAGTTGATAAAAATGGACGGCTAAACCTATAATATACATGGTCTCTAAAATAAAAAACTCTATAAAAAATAGAAAACTCCAACAGTCTTTCTATTATAGCAATACTAGATAGCTAGTGACGCATGCAAGCTATATTTAACATACGAGATTTTAGGAATATCAAACTTATTATTTTACAAAACAAGATAGCATAACTGTTGGAGTTCACTTTTTATTCTAAAAATCTAAATATAGCATACAAAACAAAGATATCAAGTCTCTTAGAGATGCTCTAATTAATGTAATACATGCCATTGGCATGTTCTAGAAAAAAGGATGCGCTGCTATTATTCAGGAACTTATATAAAGTTCTTATAACTCTGCCGGTCTAAAATACGAGCTATCTTAGAGTTATCCATTGTTTGCAAAATAAAACTCATTTTACATTCAATACGTATAATATTTTTTAAAATATTTTTCCCTGTTTCAGCTTTCCTTATAATGGCGAAAGGGTAACATGGTCATCTTATATCCATTGTTTACTTTTTATAAATGCTCGAGTAGTCTAGGTCGATTATTCAGAACCAAACGGGAGAAATGTACAGCTATCGACTAAAATAGGGGTAGCTGGTCCTGGAATCTGGACGACGATGCGTCAATATGGCCGGACCCCGGTGCTGATGTTGGTGAGTGAGGACACACAGAACCGTTCCACCCTGATCTGTTTTCTCGTGTCCCACTGTACCTCAGTTTTCTCGTCTCAGTGTACCTCACCTACTACTCCATTCAATACCCGGTATACCTCAGCACTGGCCGTCTGGCCAGGCCAGTGGCGACTATCCACTGCTAGTCCACTAATCGCAATTGACCGCCTTCAGTACTGATGCACGGCGGCATGCAAGGCCAAGGCCAGGGACCATGCATCGGTCCAAAGCTAGTTTTCATCAGTATACGCTGCAGGCAGGCAGCACTCAGCTAGCAGCAAGGAGGCGGGCAGCGACCATGCATCGGTCGGTCCATTCGCACACAAATTTATGAAGAAATTAAACAAGTGTATGCTAGTATATGCCTCTGCTAGCTTGATCGGAGTTCATTCACACTACCACGCGTTATCTACTTATCTGACGCAGGTTTCCTGATTCTTTGCCTGCCTCGTGTGTGAAAGCCTCCAAACAAAACTTGAAGCCGCGAGGGACACACACGTAAAGATAGAGCGATCGAGAAGCGTTGGCGTCGAGCATATATATGGCAACGGACTGGTGGCGCCACACGGCCCCTTCGATTTCCGCAGGGCCGTGACAGGCACGCCTTGACATTAAGTTGTTTCTTCTTCTTTGTTGCTAGCTACTATCCCTGCCTCTCCCATCTTCTCCACCAAACCCCCAATAAGCAGCTAGATCAAGAGAGCCAGAAACACAACACCTGCTTGTAGTCGGCGTGGCGTGGCTATATATAACAAGCGTTGATCGGTGGTAGATCAGGTTCCATGGGGCTGCGGACTTGTGCCGCCATGGACGAAGGTGAGGCCGTCGGCTCGCCTTTCTTCCAGTGGCTCAAGCCGCCGCGGCGCTCCTCGTCGCCATCGCCGTCGCGGTCGTCGTCTGGCTCGTCGTCGTCGTCGACGTCGATGGCTGCAGCGTCCGGGCAGCATCATGTACTAGCGCTTGGCGGAGAGGAACACGCAGCAGCCGGTGGAGGAGTTGTGCAGGAAGCAGTGAGCAGCATGACGTGCCTGCCGCTGCTCAGCAGGCTCGGTGAGGGGAAAGGGGCCGCCGGTGATGATCACGAGCAGCAGTACTGCACCGTCAAAGAAGAGATCATGAACGGCGGCGTGGATTTGAATATCGGCTTGCCGGTTGGTGGATCCTGCTGCATTGAGGATGCCATCATGGAAGAAAAGGGTGCCGAGGAGGAGGAGGAGGAGGAGGAAGACGACGAAGTGGATCAGGAGGGTGAGGACGACAGCGAGGAGTGGAGGAGCCATATGCATGGCGGCTGCAAGGCGGAGAGGTCGGATCAGCAGCAGGAGCATGACGATGTGGTGCCGCCGTCGGTGGAAGGATCATCAAACACTACCGTCGTCGGCGTGGGGGAATTCGGCGTGGTGGGCGAGGAGAGCGGCCTGCCGATCGCCGGCTGCCGGTACTGGATCCCGACGCCGGCGCAGATCCTCATCGGCCCGGTGCAGTTTATCTGCCATGTCTGTAACAAGACCTTCAACCGATACAACAACATGCAGGTATGTTACCATGCTACTAGCCTCAACTCAGCTTTTGGGTGGAATTTGGATCTTATTTGTTACCGTTCTTTGTTTGCGTTTCCCTGTCGTAAACTCTCCTTACTTATCGTATCTGTCGTGTTGGTTTCGTCGACAAAATAAAACAACAAAGGACACGTCGCAATTGAAAGTGTCCCGCCCGCATGAACTTGCAAGAATTGAGTCAATAATTGATGAGTGTTGTTTTGTATAAGCAGCTACAGAAATGACAGCAACACACAAAACTTCTACGTCATATAATGATATGCGGCAGCAAGATGCTTGTATAGATGTACGTAGATCATGATATTCCATTGGAAGTTGGAAGTCGATCGATCGAACTCAATTTCATGCTTGACCTTAGCTTTGCCACCAAAAACATGACCCAACCAATGCAATCATGCATGCACCATGTCTGCATGCACACACAGCTGAGTTGCTTAATTACCCGGCCAGTACGTACTAGTTCTTCAAAATCAAAGCACGCACGGTAGCAAGACTATCTCAACAACGTTCCCCAAATCCAAATTTGGGTCCTGAACAAGTGTTTTGAGTATCAAAACTATCCTCCAACAGAGCAGCCAAACCAAGAACGCATTTTATGCACTGAGCCGAGTGAACAGCAAAAAGCATCGCCCAAAGCGGACGACGCAAATCGCTTTGCTCTCCTCCCCCCCCCCCCCCCCGCCCCACCCCACACACATACGCTCCTTCCTCTCCACCGGATCTCCTCTCCCGTCGCCGCGCCCTCGCCACCGGCGCTCCTCCCCACCCCGGCTGCTCCCCACCGGCGCTCCTCCCCACCCCGACTGCTCCCCACCGGCGCTCCTCACCTGACCGGCTCTCCTCCCCCACAGGCGCTCCTCCCTCCATCGGATCTCCTCCCCCGCCGACAAGCTCCCCCGCCACCGGCGCTACTCCCCACCCTAGCTCTGCTCCTCGATCACCCGACCGGCGCTGGAGCAGGTGGAGACAGGCACGATGGCGGGCACGACAGTGGTGTGGCGCTGGAGGTGGCGGAGACGGGCGCAACGGCGGAGAGCAAGCCCGGCGCGGCAGGAGCAGCGGCGGAGAGGCTTCATTTGCGTCCGTTGTTGGAGAGTCTTCATTTTGGGTTCGCTTCTCTCTTCGTGTACATGACCCAAATCGTAGAATGGGTATCGAGTTTAGGTTTTTGTTGTTGGAGTCAGTCTAAGTAATTCAATGTACCACAATCCACCCATGCAAACAAGAAAGCAAAATGTTCAAAATATTCTCAGTTACTACTCCAACTAATCTAGTATATATACATGCATATGCACTTATGCTACGTACGTACCTACTGTATGTATCGCAGATGCACATGTGGGGCCACGGGCGCGAGTACCGCAAGGGCCCGGAGTCGCTCAAGGGGACGCAGACGACGCTGGCGCTGCTGAAGCTGCCGTGCTACTGCTGCGCGGCGGGGTGCAAGAACAGCATCGCGCACCCGCGCGCGCGGCCGCTCAAGGACTTCCGCACCCTGCAGACGCACTACAAGCGCAAGCACGGCGCCAAGCCCTTCCGCTGCCGCCGCTGCGCCAAGCCCTTCGCCGTCAAGGGCGACTGGCGCACGCACGAGAAGAACTGCGGCAAGCGCTGGTTCTGCGCCTGCGGCTCCGACTTCAAGCACAAGCGCTCGCTCAACGACCACGTCCGATCCTTCGGCGCAGACCACGGCCCCGTCGACGACCCCGCCGCCGTGGCTGCGGCCGCCGCACCCCCAGCAGCAGCAAAGGACCGAGCCGCTGTACGTTTCCACAATCGTCGGTGACGAGATCATCGTCTCACTGTCGATCGGCTCTGCTAGTGCTACTAGTACCAGATGGAAGAGGTATCTACATATATATATATATATATATATATATATATATATATATATATCCCCACCCATAAGATAATTAAGGTGGTCTGCAGGCTGCAGCTGATGCATGCAGGTTTTTGTTCGTACTCGATCGTACCGTCGTGTACGTAGTCGCGAATGAACCATGCAACCAGTCCACCATGCTATCGAGGATGATCAAGGCAGGCTGGATCAAGGTAACTAATCAAGCACAACAAGTACGTATAGTATTTCCTTGGATGACCAACAAGAGCACTGATACATCCAAGCTGGAATCCATTTAAAGCAAAGCTATATATAGCTCAGCAATAAGATGATGGCGCGCGCGCTCGTGCCAAATTAAGCTGTGAAGTAGCTGAATTTTCTTCTGCCGGAATCATGGGCTGATGCAGCAGGCTGCGCAGCACACGGCGTCTGCATGCCCATGTAACCTAGCTTGCAATGGAGAAAATTTTGCAGCTTCACAGGCTAATTAAATTTAGTCTGCAATCTAATATGCAAATGTATGAGAGAAAACGAGGATACTGGATATATATATATATATATATATATATATATATATATATATACCGAGGCATTGTTAATTTGTTAACTGGCGTATATTGTTCGACTGGTTACTTTTATATATTGACAATATAATGTTTGCTCTTGCTTCATCAATTTTTCAGTAACTATATATCACTTCAATTTTTATAGATATATTACTCCATTTTGCATGTGACTTACACATTTAGTCTTCAATTTATCAGAGAGTTAATTACAACGGTGGTTTCACTTTAATTTTCAGTAACCATTTTGCAGAGCCACTTTATGAGAGAAGTGAAACTCAATAATCAGAAACTAGCCCATAGTTCTTTTTGAGTATTGTCATTAGGTCTTGAAGCATTGCAAGGAGCTAGCTCCACATATTATTAAGTACTCCCTCCATACTCATAAAAGATATCGTTTAGGACAGCGACACGGTCTGCAAAGCACAACAACTTTGACCTCTTGTTTTCTATAAAAATATTTATAGAAAAATGATATAAGTATACTTTTATAAAAGTATTTTTCAAGACAAATCTATTCATATAATTTTCATATTTTCAAACTCAACAACTAAAAAGTTATTGATGATTTATATTCCTAATATTTGACCTAAACCTTATCCAAAACGACATTTTTACGAGTATGAAGGGAGTATATAGGTTTTCTTGGCTTATCTAGAGTGAACAATTAATACAAGTATTTTGGGTGCCCCAAGCTAAACGAATACCCCATTATATAGTTGCATACATAGGGTCTGTTTAACACAACTCTAGGTGGCTACATGTTAGGCTTGCATTTTATAGTATAAAATAAATTGATTTAATATATGTATATATAATCCATAAAACAACAATATAAATGGAAGGACAAATACTTTCAAAGTGTCCACCGCTCTGGGTCCAAAATTTTTGGAGATTGGAATGAATAGTCCTAGAAATGATTTATAATTTGAAATTGAGGAAGTACGAAAAGGAGCAGTAGTGTGCTGTGGACTGTGGACGCTGCATCGCCACATGCTTGGTAGCATGCACATCATATACCCCTGTTCTGTGTATACAGCACACCGACGTGAGCATGATATGCGGCGCGAATTTGGCCTCTTATGTGGCGTTAGCTAGCTAGCAAAAATTTCAACATTCCTTGCGGAGGGCTACGTGCGTGCGCAAGTCAACCGGGGAAAGCGACGGATGCACGCGCACCGGGCGATATCGATATCGCGTCAGCAGCCGGACGACTCAGACAAAATCAAAATCAAAGGTTAACTTAGACAAAGATCGCACTCACACACACACAGACACTGACACATCATACAGCTCTTACGTATATATATGTGGATACATACATTAGCAGCGAAGAATACGTATTAGAAATCCTAATGTAATATATTAGCATCGAAGAAAACGTATTAGAAAACCTAATGTAATTGAAAAACTGAAAACAATAGTCAATTGAAAAGAAAAAAGAAAAGAAAAAGAAAAAAGGTCTTTAGCCCCGGTTGGTAATACCAACCGGGACTAAAGAGGCCAGTCTTTAGTCCCGGTTGGTATTACCAACCGGGGCTAAAGGTCCCCTCTTTAGTCCCGGTTGGTATTACCAACCGGGGCTAAAGGTCCCCCTTTAGCCCCGGGGCCGGGAACCGGGGCTAAAGGTCGGGCCTTTAGTCCCGATTCCTTAGCCCCGGCTCCATGCCCGGGGCTAAAGGCCATTTTCGACCGGGGCTAAAGGCCCGTTCTCCAGTAGTGATATGTACTCCCTCCAAGTCGTTTAGGACACAGGTCTACAAAGCATAATTTGACCACTTATGTTTTTAAAACTGAAACTTTGTCCAAAACGACTTCTATTCTATATATGGAGAGAGAGTATATAGTCTCTTCTTATTACCTTGATCAAGTGGCCGGCCGGTCTCACCAGCCAGCTAATAGGAGTAATTATGGCGAGGATTTAGCTTTGAAACCTTTGCCAGATATGCTTTCCGTCTCCACATTTGTAAATTGTAAAGCCTTCCTCCGGCCTTGGGAGGCCGGGCAAGGTGAGCGAGCTCTAGCTTTTCGCGACCCAGCTAGCTAGTCCAACTTTGTGGCGGCATGGACCACAGCCTGGTCACACGCTCCTCTCTAGAGTCTAGATCGATCGAGACCCAATGCAAGTGTTCGCTTCATCCAGCCTTCATTTGGCGCGAGTGCGATGGTATATGCAAAGCTGAGAAAAAAAAAAGGAAAGGTTTATAAGAAAGCACAAGGATGAAGGATGGATGACGCACGTACTTGTATTTTCCAATCTGCGTACTTGACTACTCACATGAAAATGTGCTCGCGTAATATACGATACTAGTCCAAATGGTTGCGGGCGCCACGGCCCACGGGCGCAGCACGCAGGTTACACGGAATGTCAAAAGGGAGGCCATGGGCGAGCGCGCCGAAGGTGACCGCCGGACCGGTGACGGAAAATCCTCTGCCTGGTGGTGGCGCGCTGGGGGGCGTGTATGTGCCGTGCGTGCTGCGTTGTTGGTGCTCATGTGCTACATGCATCTAGCTAGCTATATAGCCGCGAATAAACCACCACGACGGATTGTCGTCGTCGTCCTCTGGGCTCTGGCACAGCCAGCACACGCACCCTGCACCGGCCATTTCCCACTCGGTCGGTCGGGCTCGCCGAGGTAATTGATCAACCAATCCACGCGCCCGCGGCCACGGGGTCCATCACCGGTTCACATGCATGGTGGCAGAACGAGCAAGCGGAACAGATACATGGCACGGGCGCGGGCGACGGGCCGACGGGGGCGTGGCGCGTCGCGTGTGCGCGTGTGGGAACACGACGATCGAGCGGGCTAGCTCTGGGCAATCCATCTGCATACTGCATTGCGGCTGCAAGCAACATTCAGGCATCGGGCGGGAGAGAAGAATCATAAGCTAGGCCTAGGCCCCATGGCCCCATATGGCCCATCATGCCCTGGACGACGTTGATCGCGCGTGCGTACGCGTACCTCGTCGCACTCGCAGCGACGTTTTCTCTCAAGTGTCGATCATCAGTGACCATTTTGCAGCGAGAGCAGCTACACATATCTCTGGGCGTTCACATGAATGATTAACCTGCGCGTACTAGCTGATCGGATGATGACAGCAACACTTGTTGTTTATATATATGCTGGGCACCGTGTGCTGTTGCATTATTATCGAATTACCTACCACAGCTCAGCGTCATGTTGACGTCGGGAAATTAAACGTATATAATATCATATCACGGTGCGGCGGCTGCAACTCAAGCACTATCTAGTATCTAGTGTATGTACAGCTAAGTTAATTAATTAGGAGGTGCATATATCCCAAGTTCGATTGCCAGAAGAAGTCCAGAACCCAGAAGAGAACGGCTCAGGCGCTTAGCAGAATACTTTGCTTGCAGTTACAGGGGAGGGATGCTCAGCAGTTCAGCACCAGCGACTTCGAATGCAAACAGTAATCCATCCTTCTCCAGGTTTTGTTCGCGTATAATTAAACTCCATCTCAGTCACGCTCACGGATGGAATGATTAAAGGCGGAGAGAAGAACGACTTTAACTAAAGAATGTCGGAAGAGGAGGCAGTAGTGCAAAGAAAGAAGCAGGGACCGACCGACCGAAGGCGTTTTGCCTTTTCACACCGACGGAGTCAAAGCAAAACCGGTGAAATTGTTTGTACAGTACGTAACCACACAGTATCAGCTGGTTTTAGTGAATTCAAGTAGCACGTACTGTGTATTAAACATACGACACGTGTACTGCGGCGACACGTACCGCGCCGCTACGTCCTCCTCCTCCCGTCCCAGGCGGCCAGGCCCCTGGTACCTTTTGCCTCCTCCGGCCGCTGGCGAGCTCGCTGGCGGGGAGAAGGACAGGACCCAATCCATCAAGTATAGATTTTAGCCGAATTTAAATAAATCTATTACTCTATCAGGTTAGTACGTAGCTAGTCTAGATACAAGCAGCATATCTACTATTACTCTACTGATTTTAGCCGAATTTAAATAAATCTATTACTCTATCAGGTTAGTGGGCCTTGTTGGTTTATCCATCGTACGATATATCCTTGTGTCTTGTTAGTGAGATTGTACCGATGTGTAACGTTTAAATAACTCCTGTCTTTTTAATAAAATACGGGCTAAACCTCAACCTTAATTGAGAAAAAAAAGTCTAGATAGAAGCAGCCAATGCAGGAGTTTTGGACTGACAAGACCTTGAGGCCTTTATTTTTGGCCATATATGGCTCATCATTCACCAACGATAGTTTCGGCAAAAGTAATTAAGGAATCTCCAACAAAGCTATTGAATACTCCGTCCATCTCTCTGGAACAATCAATTTCTAGAATCCATGTCAGTCAAACTTTTTAACTTTGACTAACTTTGTAGAAAAGAGTAATTAACATTTATGATATAAAATAAGCACAATATGAAAATATATTCTATGATATATCTAATAATGTGAATTGGTACTATCAATCTTGATAGTTTTTTCTAGAAATTCTGTCGAAGTTTAAAAAATTTGAGTTAAGACAACTCTAGGAATTGAATTTTTTCAGGAGCAGAGGAAGTAGCTAGCAAACAACACTTCGAGTGTGAAATTCTTCATAAAGCTCCAATATGGATTGGGGTGATGTTGTTTTCATCACTAATACTATGAGAATACATGGCTTAGGGTCGGCTCTAGGTTGATAGTGGGTTATTTGTTGGTAAACAGAGCTAGTTAATTTGATAATGGGTTATTTAATTTGTTGGTAAGTAGAGATGTTCTCATATTTGTTTAATTTAGTTTAAACTGGTGAAAGCTGAAATAGAGGTCTATTAGGTTTTATGTTTTTAGTGGCATAGTTCTTTATCGAAAAAGTAACCTAATTCATTCATACCATTTTTTTATATTAGGACATGTACATGTGATCACATGCATATCCACACCCTGATTCTCACTATAGAATGTCATAAATACAACAGATGGTTTAAATTTCTGGTCGCACATGAACATTTTCCATCAAAAGACATGACCAAATAGGTAAACAAAATGTGTTGTTCACAAGTCGAAACATAAAGAGTGGTAAACTGATAAGTGAGCCCTAGTATCGGTTAAGTCATAATCTATAGCGCAAGTAGCAATGTGGAACTTTTTTTTTGAGCAGTACAATGTGGAACTTTGACTACTTCCTACAGGTACATTTTACACATGCATATATCAGATTTTTTTTTTTATAAAAATCAGTCGTACGAATCAGCCGAACTGGTTTATAAACGAATAGGAGTCAAGGCATATGGATGTTATGTGATTTCATAGCATGTCTGCGGCAGTTGCAAGGAAACTTTGAGCAAAGTATATACTACCTACTCCAGCAATAGTCACGTCAATACGTCATCAAAGATTGCTAGACGGTTCTTTTATTATAGCCAACAAAATCTCTACAAAGGATAAAATAAGGCCACGTTCAGATTCCAAAATCTCCTCAAATATTTTGCGCAGTACTCATTTTAGACGTATGCATGGAGCATTAAATATAGGTAAAAAAATAACTAATTGTACTTTTGGTCTGCTCATGTCGAGACGAATCTTTTGAGTCTAGTTAGGTCATGTTTGGACAAAGTTTGTCAAATAACAACGAAAATTCATATTTTCAAACTCAACAATTAAAGAAGTTTTTCGGTTTGACCTCTGTTTTGGCAGCTACCCATCTACCTCGATTTAATTCGATGCAGTCATGCAGAATGTGTTCTAGAAGACCTGGTAGTTTTTTTTCCCAGAAAAGCTACTGTTTTTTCAGGCATATACTATTGATGAAGGAGGACCTGGTTCTTATTTCTGTATTCTTAATAATTTTTGCTCGATTACCTCCGTGTATCCGTAACAATATTAAAGAAATCAATTTGGACCAACTGTAACATCATGCTTTTTATCGTTCCAAGCAGTAGTATAATAACTGTAACATCAGGGTTGAACACACACTTGGGTGGACATAGGCTACACGTACTTGCTATGAATACTACGTTGACGACACACAGAGAGGTCGATTTCGGTAGTACCTGTGTCCTTCAGAGGCCTATCTTTTATGATCAGTCAAAGTCTGCGATTATAATGACAGTTGACACAGGACGTCAGCCTCTATGGCCATACGTCTCTTAATTTTAACCTAAGTTTATAAAAAATACATATAATATTATAAAAATATATTCAACAATCTATCTAATAATACTAATTATATATTATAAATATTAATATCGTTATTATATAATTAATTAAAGTTATAAAAAATTTGACTTCTTAGAAAACGAGAATGATATCTATTTTATGAAGGAGTAGCCTGTAGACTGGTAATCAGACCCTAGTCACGCTGGCAACCAACTTTGCGAACTGATTTCTCAAAGAAAAGATAGCTCCGGCCAATAGTCGATCGAGTTCTGCTCAGTTGAGTTTTCCAGTCCATAACAGATGGAGTATGTTGTTGATGAGTTGTAACAAAATTGTACTCTACGTATTTGTTGTGTGCATGTATCTAACTTCTACTCCCTCCATCCCAAATTATAAGACATTCCAAGAATCTTGGAGAGTTAAACTTTTTCAACTTAGACCAAAATTATAGAGAGAAATACAAACATTTATAATATCAAATATGTATATTATAAAAATATAATTAATAAAAAATCTAATTGAACTTAGTTGGTATCATAAATATTATTATCTTATTATATAAATTTGGTCAAAGTTGAAAAACTTTGACTCTCCAAGATTCTTGGAATCCCTTGTAATTTGGGATGGAGGAAGTATATACTAGGCAAAACAATTTAGTGCCGCCACGAGAAACGCAGCAACGGTAACTTGGTAAAAGCATGTGACCGAGACTGAACTCTATCGCGGGCTCTGTAGTGGTCAGTGGTAAATGTCACAAGCCTCAGGTCAAACGAATGACCAACGACTGCACAAAAACAAGATCAACCACCAACCACATTAAGAATAAGACTTGCTTCATCTCTCTAAAGATAAAGATATATAAGGGAGGTTCTTTTTGGTTTTGGGATGTAGCTTTGGTATACCCTGACTGTGAAATAAACCTGGTTACCATGACAAGATGTCATGATCACGTACAGTATTAATCATCACATATTAATACCACTAACTGTAGTTAAATGCAAACCTGGGCTAGTTATTTGTTGGGCTGGGCCTGTCATTATCATTGCAAGGCGTGGAAAGTTGTCACATCAAGTTCTCATTGGCCCATATATGAACTAGGTAGATCAGCAAGATCAGGTCCATCCATCTTGAATAACGGATCGGGCCCATCTTTACCTACCGAGGATTTTTTTTTTTAATAACGAACCTACCCAAGGAAGATGATTGCATCAGAATTTAGAAGAACTGAAGAAGGTCTAATGATAGCAGGACCTGTTACCTGTTACTGCGAAGCCAATATACTCGCTATCTGAAAATGGGAGGAGCATAGACATGGAATCAAATGGAAAGAAAAACTAAAGGTAAAAACAAAAAGCACCAGCTTAACAAAAACCGGCAAGAACTGGTGGAAGCATCAGTGAATTATAAACACTGCTAGGCTGTCAAATCGCTTTATTAGGAGAAGGGTACCTTCAATTGGAGTCAGAGGTTGAAGAGTACCATATCAGGTAAGTGATCAGAAGCTTTTAGCTAATGACTAATGATGGAGTGCTTTATATGAGAAACCGTATCAGTCCTCGCCGCTGGTCCTTAGTGATGATAGCCACAGAGACTGCGCAAAGCCATGCAGATAAACACTACGCTCCAGACGGCATAGCATTTATCAAATCAAATGAGAGAAGAGGAGCACATTCCTCCACAAAACTGATTCGTTGCAAGAGAAACTTTAATCATGACAGTTGACAAGAAATGCTGAAAAAATGCTGTACAATCTTCCTTCCTAGTCCTCCATATAGCAGAGAGCAATAAATTGCGTAATTGAATTTGTGCACGCGAATTATTTTGAGGTGATATCAGTAAACCACTCCAGTTGCAGTTGTCGATGCTCAGAGATATGCAGATATCAGAGTACTCAAGATAAGAAGAAATGATTGAAGTGAAACAAAGTTAAGCGCGGTTTGTTTGAACTTATTCACGATAAGTTAAAGTAAGACTGATAAATTGAAGTGGAAAGAGCCTAACCAGTTCAAGAGAACATCTAGTACACTAGTGTATACTCCCTCCGTCCCATTAAAAGTGTCGTCCGGGAAGCGTGTTTGTGAGGGGACACGGTTTTCTAACGACACTTTGAATGAGACGGAGAGAGTACGCAATAACGGTGATGTCTTTTTTTTTTGAAAAAAAAAAGTAACCGGGCAGTGTCGTACGATATTGTTCTTTAAACAGAAGATAATAGTACTATACATAACACGGTGGGTCAAATCATCGAATGCTTCTTAAACACATTGCGCATCCGATAGTAAAAGGCAAGAAGTGGCTGCAATTAACTTAATAATCATGCCAACAATGTATACAAGCCAAGCAATTGAGAATAGCAGGACCACTGAATATGCTGCATAAAAGAAAACATGGAGAAAATTGTTGTCAGATGTCAGGCCATCGTGGGTCATTGTATTCGTGGCAAAGCAATAACGCACAAAGTGGCTCGTACCATTCGGGTCTTTGGAACGAGGAGTATACTCCGGAATACAATTTTTGGCTCTATTCGCTTGAATTTATTCAACAGCTGTCTTGAATTTATTCAACAGCTGTTTTAGTAATGTTGTGTGAAAGAGAAGAAGTCGATGCATGACGGATAGGTTCGAGTGATCGGATTTTTCTGTAAAACTATTATTATAAGATTCCTGTAAAAATCCTACATTATCTGCATTCTAATCTGACACTAGCACCATGCTGCAAAGTTCAGTAAGTTAAAGAAAAGGACTCGTTAATAAAAAAGAATCGTACACCTCGTTGGTACCAGAGATGATGAGGGATATAACACAGTATTTGAATACAAATGTGAGGTTGCCACGAGTATATATGAAAATAAAATGCCATGTATTCCTGGAAGGCTGGAACGTACTTCCAAAGTGATAGTAAGGCCTCGTTTCACGAAATCACCCCCAAAAATATTGCGCAGTATCGCTCACATCGAATCTTTACACGCATGTATCGAATCTTTACACGCATGTATGTAACATTAAATGTAGTTAAAAAAATAACTAATTGCACTTTTAGTCTGCTCATGTCAAGACGAATCTTTTAAGTCTAGTTAGATTATGTTTGAACAAAGTTTGTCAAATAACAACAAAAGTGTTGCAGTAACTTTTCGTCAAATATTTCGCAAACTGAACAAGGCCTAAGCTGTATATAAGATATACATTTTGTTTCTTAATGAATTGAAATATATCAATCTAAAGTTACAATTCCAGACACTGCCTATTGTCGTGCTGAAGCCAAAAACCCAAACAATTCCTTCTATACCAATGGAGTAGCCTAAACCCCAATATACACTTTCCGACTCCGACAGCACACGAAAATTTTACTATCTTGATATGCCTATTTCGTCTAATCACAATGGAACCCACCCACACAACTTTTACATCGTACTGTACTCACTAATGGTAGAAAACACCAGTTCGACATAGCGTCGAGCACTTGGCGCGCGCTCTACGAAGCTGTCCTACTAATGGTAGAAGACGACGGGCGGGACGGCGAGCCCGGAATCCTTGAGGAACGGGACTACCTGCGGATGCTCGGAGAGGTCGCGATAGAAAGCGTACTCCGCTTCGTAGTCGTGGAGGTCTAGCTCCGCCTTTTGGTTGCTATGGTAATGGTGCTTGGCGTCGGAGGACTTGCCGAAGCCGAACACGCTGACTCTGTCGCACACTCCGACCGCAACCATGATGGCCTGCATCCCGGACGAGTAATGGAACATGGCGGCGTCGTGCGCGCGGTCCCACTCCTCGGGCGCGCGGCCGGTCTCGGCGACGAATCGACGGAGGGAGTAGTACTTGACGATGCGCGCGCAGAGGACGTCGAGGCGGGCGTCGGTGACGGAGATGGGGGAGCCGTGGCGGGAGGACGAGGTGGCGTTGCAGGCGGCGACGTCGAGGAAATGGGCGGCCTGGCAGATGTAGAGCAGGATGGGGACGCCGTGGCCGTAGGGGTGGCAGAAGCAGCCGGGTCGGCGCGCGCAGAGGTGAAGGATGTTGCTGTTGATGAAGGAGAAGTTGGTCTTGCTGCCGACGTGCGCGGCGTAGCCCGAGATGCGGGCGTTGTTGAGGCGGAACACGGCGGCGTGGGAATCGATGAGGGCGCCGTGGTTGGCGCGCAGGAGGATGCCGCTGTTGCCGACGACGGCGCAGGAAGGGATGCGCACGGGGATGGAGAGCAGGGAGGGGAGGCTGGCGAGGACGGCGGGGTCGTAGCGGCGGAGGCGGTGCCAGGAGCGGAGGTCCCGGCGGAGGGCGGGGTCGATGTGGAGCTGCTCGTGGCGCGGGAGCGGGTGGAGCAGGATGTCGTGGTCCTCGTCCGGGTGGCGGCCGCGGCGCGGGAGCGGGAAGCTGTGGTGGCGGTGGAGGTGGAGCGGGTGGAGGAGGCGGTCGCGGCGCCACGCGCGCGCCCGCGACGCGGAGGCCGGGAGGCGGCCCTCGAGGAGCTCGTCGACGTCGCGGCGCAGCGACGCCTCCGAGGGATCGGCGGCGGCGAGGCGCAGCAGCGTGGCGTTGAGGCGCGCCGGGTCGAGCTCGAGCGGCGCCCGGGGCTCCCGCGCGGGCGCGGGCGCCACGGCGCGGCGGAGCGCGGTGGAGAAGGAGGCCGCGCCGACGAGCACGACGAAGATGAGCACCGCGAAGGAGCGCCGCAGCGGCCGCTTCATCGCCGCCGCTGGAGCGGGCGCAGCCCCGGACTGGGGCTAGCTGGGTCGGAGCCGCCGCATCCGCATGGGGGCACGCGCATCAGGCAGAGAGGAGGAGAGAGAGCGAGCGCTCCGTGTCCGTGTGCGACCGAGCCGGGCCGAGCACTGTCCGAGTGGCGGAGTGGACGCGGGCGCGGCCGCGTGGGCCCGCGTGGGGGCAGCGAGTTCTTTATCGGTCGCCCGCCGTGCTATGCTCGGGGGCTTGCGTGCGAGGTGGGGGAAATTTTATATGCATGTGTTTGGTTGACTGCACCACCCCTCAGCCAGGCTCCACAGATGCGAGAACAGACGTTTGTTTGGTTCGCGTATCTGTCTGGCCAGGCTCTGCTCGTGCAAGATTCCTCCCGCAGCCTGGCTCTGGAGGAACGTAGAAATCGGCCGTTTCTGCCGGGCCAGGCTCGCGTGGTGCAGGTAATTAGTCATCTAATGACGTTATTAATATATTATTAGCATATATTAAATGATATTAATATATTTTGAAGTATATTAAGGAGAATTAAGGTAAACTAAGTGTTATTCGATAATAGTTGTCCGTAATAAATGTCATCATGATGATTATTTATATATTTTTATCTCATGCAACTCGTTCTCATACGAGCAACCAAACAGCTTCTCAGCTCAACCTGTCTCGTGCATACAGACAACCAAACACCACGTTTTTGTATGTATTGGGTCTGGCTACCCAGAACCAGGCTCCTTCTATGCGAGCCAGGCTAAGCTCGTCCGCGAACCAAACAGGCCCTATAGGAGTGTGCTATTCATGGTTGGTTGGACTTGGGGTTCGGCAAACGGGGGATCCAATGTGCCCTGCTCCGGTTCGTGCATCGGGCGGAGTAATCATTTTGTGTGGGTGGCCGGCGGCCAGCGTGGGTGGGGCCCGCCAACATGCCCGCACGATGTGGCAGGTGGGCCCGTCATACAGTACGTTCTTCCTTTTCCCTCCTTCACAAAAGCAAGCTGCCATTGCTAGGGCGGCACTCGGCAGGCGAATTGGGAGCAAGAAAAGTGTGCACGCCACGCCGCATGTCGTTTTGATGATTGCATGGGCGGGCTTGTTTGATCCAACCATTATCCCTTTCCGGTGTTTTTAGGCACGCATGTTACGGTATTTTTTTTTAAAAAAAAGGTTTAGGGATGATGAAGAATAGGGGTGTGTTTGGTTGACTGCACCATCTCTCAGTCAGGCTCCACAGATGCGAGAACATGCGTTTGTTTGGTTCGCGTATCTGTCTGGCCAGGCTCTGCTCGTGCAAGATTCCTCCCGCAGCCTGGCTCTGGAGGAACGCAGAAATTGGTTGTTTCTGCCGGGCCAGGCTCGCGTGGTGTAGGTAATTAGTCATCTAATGACATCATTAATATATTATTAGCATATATTAAATGATATTAATATATTTCGAAGTATATTAAGGAGAAATAAGGTAAACTAAGTGTTATACGATAATAGTTGTCCGTAATAAATGTCATGATGATGATTATTTACTTATTTTTATCTCATGCAACTCGTTCTCATACGAGCAACCAAACAGCTTCTCAGCTCAACCTGCCTCATGCATACAGACAACCAAACAGGCCCTAGAAGATGCATGCTTGTACGTACAGTACGTGGATGTGGACCCTTGAACTGGGCTGGCTCATATGGACGGACATTGCCCTGACGACGTGCCAACTGGTCTTTCCGTCTTCCTCAGAAGGCTCGTTCCCTGATCTTGCCGCCCCCAGGCGTCCTGGTCCCTGCCTGCTCTTCTCCACTAGAACCCGTATGATCGTAGTATTATACGATAGGGAAAGCCGAAAGCCCGTTGTGTTGGAGTCATCTGATTTACGTCGCTCTCAAGCCTCGGCCTTCTTGCCTCTTGCCTCTTGCTGCTTCTGCTCCAGCTTTCATCGTTTCATTCATCGTTTCATTCATCGTGCATGAGCAGCATGGGACCTAACCATTAAACTATGTGGTCCCTTCTTCTTGTATCATTCGCTGTTCGCCGCTGATCAAGTTAAACTGCTACTCTCATCGTCTGGATGGATAGTATCCATCCACACGTCTCTAATCCCGTTTCTCGTCGGAGTCCACCATGGAAGGAAACAAGAATCTGCAGCCTTCTTTAAAACGAAAGGTAAAGAATCTGTCAGCACTTTGATGATGGGCACCCGCACCTTGTGTGCGGCTGCAGACAAAACCCAAAGGCAAGCTGCTGCACCAGTTTTATTTACCGGTCTGCTGAATTGGTCCAAAGCAGCAGTAGTCCAGCCCCCCTGATAATTACATGTAGCCATTTTTCTAGATCGTCTGTGCACACCATTTTTCTAGATCGTCAATCTCAACCAAAACTTAGTAGTACATGTACACGCGTGGACTGTGGACCAAGAGTGATGACTGCGAAGAAACTGCCACGTCTGGGACGGACCCGTAGAGGCGGAGACGCTTACATTACAGACGATGAGATGAAAATGACAGGACAAGGAAAACGGCTGCTACTTCCGCATCAATGCCAGTAAAAAGGAGAGGATGATAGCCACTTCACTAATTAGACACGGGCCAATTAGGCTGAAAGGTTTATAGCGGAAAGCTGCATCTGGTAGAAAGCTGTATGACCGATCGCCGATCAGTGGCCCAAACCCGAATCGCATATCAAGCAAAGGCCTAAAACAAAAGTTAGCGTGAAAGGGTAATATAATATTTATCGAAGCACCAATCATATCCTGAACACTGTAATTGCAGTAGGAAATAGTACATTTCAATTTGAAAACAGAAACATAATTGAGGCCGTGTTCTGGAGTAAGTTCTCTGCATACTTTCGCAGCAACGCGATGCAAAAGTCGTGATTTAAAGCGTAAGTGTTCAGGAAACATTAATTGGCAGGGGAAACTGAGAGCCACCATCACATTTTCGTAGCAGAATTCAGCACGTACCGGCTAGATATTTGCTACTCCAACGACGTAGGCGTTCCAAGCATCTTCTTGATTGAAACGCTGCGATTCTTCGTACTTCACGTCTCGGTTGGCATTATATTCCTTGGCGTTTCCACTTGACTGGGTATTTGGCATCTCCCTGATCCAAACGTGGACGGACTTGAATCCGGCTTCCTCCAAGCAGTCCTTGATCTCTGGTATCGACCATCTGTCCAAGAGCAACGGGAATTACACATTTGAAGATGGTATTCCTCTACTTGCAGAAAATAATCAATTTTTTTTGCAGATGCCGGTGCATAATGTCCAGAGATGAAGATGGAAAGGAAGCTTCACTGGTACTTTTAGAAGTGTACAGCTGACAACAATTACAGAAAGCCTGAAAGATAATATCCTTCTTTCTTAAGAGCTACTCTCTCCATTCCAAATTATAAGTCGCTTTGACATTAAATTTGCTATGTATCTAGATAATTTGGAACGACGTATCTAGATACATAGCAAATTCTACGTATCAAAAAAGTCAAATCGATTTATAATTTAGAACGGAGGGAATGCTACATAGATATGGCACTGTCACAGAAACATCTAAAGCAAACGCCAGCCAATAAAATTTCAGATAGACGCTGCAAGCCAACCTCATGCCATGCATGGTGAAATACTGCAATCAAAATCCTGTTAAACCTATAACTAGAGTTTCAATGAGTTCTAATGCTAATGAAATAGTGAAGCAGCTGAAAGAGTTACACACTTACACCCTTTGTAACATTTCACCAAAGTGAATGGGAATAATAAGCAATGATTCTGAATGCTAATGCATGGTGAAATACTGCAATCAAAATCCTGTTAAACCTATAACTAGAGTTTCAATGAGTTCTAATGCTAATGAATTAGTGAAGCAGCTGAAAGAGTTACACACTTACAGCCTCTGTAACATTTCACCAAAGTGAATGGGAATAATAAGCAATGATTCTGAAGTGAAGTTTTGACAAGTAATGTTTAAGCAACTTACAGGCGCCAATGGTATGTGAAAGCATGCCTCAGCATTTGTTTTTTTCCAGCTTGAAAGTGGAGACTGATCCTTGTTTGGTGACTGATGATATCAAACTCATCTTGCTCCCAAAAATACTGTATGCAAAGGTTATACATAACGGGGAGAAAAAAAACAAGATTTAGTACTGCTCTTGATTAGGCAACTGCAAAACTGCGACATATCAACTTGCAAAAGTACAAGGGCGCAAATTATAAGACTAGGACGCTAAACCCAAAGTGTAATGGAGATATTACAATCTTTATGCACTACCAAAGATCCAACCTAAATTTCAAAACAACTAAAGATATTTAAGAAATATAAAACCAGGTCAAACAAATATATCTCACTCACTCCATAGATGGCAACTCTTTGTGAGTTGCTAACTTTAAATGTCTTATATTAGTTTACTACATTTCTATGCCAAATTAAATCAAACATAACATATAGCTGCAGAAAAATGAACTGGGACACCAATAGAATTAAATCAAACATAACATATAGCTGCAGAAAAATGAACTGGGACACCAATAGAAAACATATTTCTCAAATAAGAAAATATTACACTCAAACATATTCTATGTTTCATATTACTGACAATGCTACCAATATATCTGTTGGCACGCGCTAAATTCTTACAGATATTTTCTGTCTACCATGTTTCCCATTACAAAATACAAATATATGCCTATCCTAGGATATTTTCTGTCTACCATGTTTCCCATTACATCCAAACATTAGGGCCTTTATGGTTTTGTAACTACTATTCAATGCTAACAATTAACACGACATCGCTCACCGTGAAGCTGGGGAATTTCCGCTGGAGACGTAACTTGCGTTCAGATGATGTGCCACCATATACATCCATTACAAATATACCACCTCTTTTTGAGAGCGCACTGCATACATGCCGGAAATACAAAACCAAGTCCTTTCGACTATGCAGGCAACAGCAGCTGTAGTTGAAAGCACAGATAATATCCCTTCCAGGAAATGTTGCCTCTGACATGGTCGAATTGGCTAAGCACTTTGAGTCAGCAAGACCCGTCTGCTCACAACTGTTACTTCCTGAGCCATTGTCGTTGTTCACGTCAAGACCATGCACAAGATCACTAAACTTTTGCTTGACAAGGCGGGCATCCTTCGGTTGTAGAACATTTCCATGGAAAAGCAACATTCTTGAATATCCGTCAGCTCCAATCTTGCTTAGGTTGTTTTCAAGGCACCAATCAAGTGACTCAAGATCCAAATCTAAGCCGATTGCTGTTCTTCTTGCATCAGTACGGATCCACTCGGTGCTGCCAAGATGAAGGCCATAAATCATGAGCAATAGATATATCCACACTAAGGGCATGTTTGGATCCATTGGTACTAATTATTAGCAGCTAAACTAGTACTAGCGGATCCAAAATACCTAACTAATAATCCAGATAATACCTCAAAAAATAAACTAAGTAGCTAAAAAGTTATTAATTGGCTTCGCCAAACTAAGTACTACTAACTACTCCCTCCATTCCAAATTATAAGACGTTTTGACTTTTCTAGATACATAGCTTTTGCTATGTACCTAAAAAATACACACACACTATGTCTAGATGCATAGTAAACCAATGTGCTTAGAGAAGCCAAAGTATCTTATAATTTGGAATGGAGTATTAGATAGAGGATCCAAACGAAGCTCAACTAACAGGTTAGTTAATTTCCTTCAGCAAGCAACTAACTATTAGCATTAATGCATACAAATTCCATATAGGGTCTAAGTCTAAGTCATATCACTAGTCTGTACTCTGTATAACATATTTAAGACATTTCCATTCTGGTGTGTGTGTGTGTTTTGCTAAATAGTAATCATTCGAGACATTAGTGTGGTTACTGTGGCGGTACCTTCTAAAAGCATGTGCACCAACACCAGAATGGAAATATCTGGAAATGATTTCTTTCTAAAAGGGCTGTAAAACACAGCACAAAACATCCAAGGTAACAGAGAAAACGAAGACCGGACGTTCATACAGAGGCTATCATGCTAGTGCTTTGACCTGAGGAGGGCCGTGCCACAGAAATCCTCCTGCAGGTGGAGAGGGACGCGCCCGCCGACGTACATCAGGAAGAACTTCTGCAGGTAGCTGATGTCCCCCTTTGGCGACTAAACACAAAATATCACATGCATTGGCATATCGTCGAACAAGTTGTGAACAAAGAGGCTTTTTCACAAATCCAAGCTATTCCAAAAGCTAGCTGACGTACCTGCACGGAGAGCTGGTATAGGTGAAACTTGGAAGGCATTGATCCTTGCCATTGCTCCTGCTCGCCTGCTTCCGCATCCCTCACTAGTTCGTCCTCCGCTGTTGCTTCGCTGGTGTCGTCGTCGTCGTCAGAGGAGGAGTCCTCGTTTTGGCGCCGTGGCGCGTCGTAGGCTGACGAAGGTAAGTCGTCGCCGCCCTCGTCGCCGAAGTGCGACGCCCGGCGGCCGCGGCCCTGCCGGTGCGATTCCCTCGAATTCTTTCCGCTTTTGCCCATCGATTCTGTGTCTGGACTCTGGAGGCAAAACAGCAGCGCTAATTTGGAAACTGGAGTCGTAGAGGTTTTGCAAAACAATCCTCATCCTTGTACATATTTTTGTATGCTTATGGAAATACACGTTCGTCATAGAGACTGATAGAAAATGAGGAGTGGGGGATTTTGAACTCATATTGGATATTGATAAATGGAAAATATTCGTTATATGTGTTGTTATGGACGAGACTATGGAAAGTACAGTTAATAATTCTTTTTTATTTTTGTGTTTTTTTAAGAAAATTCTTTTTTTATCTTTTGTGGTAAATCAAAACATGGCAAAAGGTTGGGCCTGCTCTCTACTGCTACTTGCAGCTGTTTGGGCTGTTGCTGTTCAGCAAAGGCCATTCCTATCCCCGTTCGCCACGGGCCCGATTTTTTTTTTTTTCCACGATCACGACTTGAGACGGGGCATGCAGCAGTGAGTCATGGGCTCTCGGGCGGCGGGCCTCGGAGTCTGTCTCTGGCCAGGCACCCCGCCCGCGTCTCCACTCTCCAGCGCTGCCAGCCTGCAGCGCAGATCGAACCTGCGACGGCACCTCCTCCTCCCTCAACCAGTTCCCATCCGGCGGCGGGAGCTCTCGGGGAGGACGCCGCACCACCACATCCGGCCGCTGCTCACCACTGCTATCGCATTCCTCAGCTCCGTTCCCCTTCGTTGGTCCTAACCTGGCTCAGCCCTACCTGGTTCAACTTTTCCGTGAGAGTCCAACGGCACCACAATCCCCCTTCGCCCAACGGCCGGGCAATTCGTCGAACAACATGGACGCGCCTCCGCCCTCGCAGCCGGACGCCGCGGCGGCGCCGCCCTCCTCGACCTTGGCTTCTGCTCCTTCTCCGGCGCCACCATCCAACCCACCCACTTCTGCCGCCGCTGCAGCACCCGCCTCCGACTCCGCCATCACCGCCCCTAACCCGAACCCTGCTACCGCCACAAACCCCACTCAAACCCTAGAGGCTCCCGTCCCCGTCCCCGCAGCCGCGCGGCCGCCGCCGCCGCGAATGAGGCCGCCTTACACCCACCTGGCCGCGCCCATCACGATGTCGTCGTCCTCCTCTGCTGCCACAGCCGCGGCCTCCTCGGCTTCTGTCCCGGCCTCTTCCTCCACGGTTCCTCCTATACCACGCGGAGGGGTTGTTCTGGGCGTGCCCGCGCCGCGTCCAGCACAGACGCCCGCTGGTTACACCGGGTTCGTTCCGCCGCCTCCGCTTGCTCACCAGTTTGGATCGATGCATCGTGGCCCCGACCAGCCCCTGCCTTCATCTTCACAGGTTTGTCCACCCTGTCAATTTCATTGTTATATGCTAATCTTTATTCACAAGTTGAACAATATTGGTCGAAATGTAGCTTGGCTCTAGAATAACCATGGATAGTGAATGGCGAATAGCTGTACTGGTTTCTTTTCACTAGCCCCATGACCTGTATGAATTAGATACAGTTGGTCAAATGCTGCAAGCTAGTTACCAGAGAATACTGGAAGTCGGGAACCCATTTTGCAGTTTACAGCTTATTGAACACGGGGTGTCAGAGTTAAGATCAACTATGGAATGCATACATGTATTTTGTGATGTTTGTCCTACAGATTTCGCTGCTTATTTCTTGTCACTCCAGCCACTCCTGAAACTGTCGAATTCAACTCATAATGTGGTGTTAGGAGTGAAAACACTCAATTGCTTATTACCTCTCACCTCCTGTGTTAACTCATGGCATGGCGTCGTTGCATCAACACATGGAATTGTCAAATTCAGCTGTATAGATATAGATGGTGTCTTATCACTGCTTCTATTTCATCTATGCTCTGGTTTGGTAGATTACTTTGTACTTAGTTAAGCCATGTAAAATCATTATATTTGTTTCCTTCCTGCTGGTCTGGTGCCTTTCCATTGATAGTAGATTGCATCCTTTACTTGTGCTTTTGATTCAGGGTGGGAAATCGGTTCGGTTTATTCAGTTGCACAAAACTTCGGTTTCTAGAATTAAGCAAGAACCGATGAGTTCGGTTGCGGGTTTCTCGGTTTGGTTTTTCGGTTTCACCGAATGAACCGAAGCATATCAGCAGAGAAACAAGATTACAAAGTTTGTGCTTCAGATCTAAGTAATCAGATTACAAACCAAGCAAAAAAGAAGAAGAAAAAATTGAACGCGAGGAGCCAAGGAATCGATCGATACGAGAGGGCCAACCCCGTGGCCTTGCTTCCCTCCAGCCACATCCATGTGGCCCGCGCCCATCCGGCCGCCGCGCCGTCCTCGCGGCTCATGCCATCCGGCGACCGCGGCCTCGGCGCCGCCACCGCGCCTCCCTTGTGGCTCATGCTGCCCGCAGCTAGGCGCCGCCACCGCGTCGCCCTTGGCCCTCCGCTTCTCTCCTGCCGCCGCCCAGCGCTGCCGAGTATGCGCCCAGGTTAGGGATATGGTTAGCAGGGAGCCGCGTACAGTGGCGGAGCAGCAACAACAACAACAACCAACAACAACCAAGCCTCTTAGTCCCAAACAAGTTGGGGTAGGCTAGAGTTGAAACCCAACAAGAGACCCTAGTCACGGTTCAGGCACGTCAATAGCTGCTCTCCATGCATTTCTATCTAAACATAGATCTCTAGGTATATCCCAACTTTTTAGATCTCTCTTTAAGGGGGTGCCAAATTACAACTACAAAGTTACAATTAATATGAAGAAGGCAGTATTTGAGTATCTCAGATCCACGACTAAAAAACCTCGAGAGAGGATTAAATAATTCATCAATCCATGGCTATCATGCAATCATGTCATTTTTTAGTACAGTCGCATTGAGTAGTGTGCACTGGCTGCCATTACTGTAGTCCCTGCCGTAGTGATATGCAGTCTTCACTTATTAAAGAAATGATGCTGCTGCTCCTTCACTCCTTCAGTACTACTACTGCGCTGCTCCTTCAGTACTAGTATACTGCAAAGTTATCTCAGGCAAGGGGGGGCCGGAGCCCAGTTTGGCCTCCACTGGGCTCCGCCCATGGCCGCGTGTGTGGTGGAATGGATGTGTGATGCACTGCTGCGGCTTGGGTAGGCCTAGTGGGGGTTGGGGCTTTCCAAATCCTACGCTAATGGGCCATCTTGGGCTGCTGGCTTGTGGATCGTTCGACGCTCGTTACTTAGTGCTGGCTGTGTAAATACGTTGTTCGGCCTATCGGTTCGATTGCATGCTGAAACCGAAGCCGCACCCGACGAACGAAGTTCGCTAGTTCTTGAACCGAAAACGAAGACCGAAAAAAACAAGATTTCGGTTCGGTGTGGTTTTCGGTGTTATTGTGCCCAGCCTGACTTTTGACTTTACTGAAGATTCCTTATTATCGATGGCCTCCAGTTTAGGCAACCTTCCCCTGGGATTCAGAATATTGGGATGGTTGGATCCGTTAACACGTCCCAGATGAGGCCAGGAGCAATATCTGGTCCGCAGCAGACAAGACCTGGACTTCCATCATCAACAACTCCTATTCCATCTGGTAGCCAAATGCCAGGCTCACAGGTAAGAAAAACTTGTTTATAAGAGCAACAAATATTGTACTTCTAGGAAACTTATCTTTCTGTTTAAGTTATGGGGTACATCATCATATATCTAAACTCAGGCCATAAAAGTTACAGTGTTCAGTATCCAGGTTTATATAGGCACAAATTGCATATTTAATTTATTTGTCATGGGATGTGGCATTACAGTTTTGCTACAAATGTGGATTTACCAGTTATTAGTATACAAATGCTTCACCATTCTTGTTTATTATAACTATTTGTCTAATTGTGCCACCTCTGTGGTACCAGCACCTTAGTTGCTTTTGCTTAAGTTCTATTCTTCATCCAATCCAATCTACACAGGAATAGTCTTTATATTCATCATAATTCATGTCATAATCTCTGATTGATTAAACTATTTTCCACAGAGAGCCCCCTCTCAGTCTTTAATGAGGCCGATGACTATGAGTTCTCCTTCTCCTTCGCTGGCTTCACAGCAAACTCCACAAAGTTCATCCTCAACATTTAGGCCCCAACAGAGGCCACAAGTATCACAACCAAGACCACAACAGTCTGCACCTGTGACTCCACCTCAACAGAATATAATTTTAACACAGCAGCAGCAGCAGCAGAAGCAACAACAACAGAGTTCCTCACATCAAAATCAACAAAGTACTGCCCCAAAAAATCAGCCACAGCTTTCTCAGCAGCCAGCTGCTCGTACTCCAATATCAATGACACCAAAGCCTGATTCGGCAGCTATACCAAATGTTGCTGTTTTACAATCTGTGGATGTAGCTGCAACAGATGCAAATGCTAGTGAAACTAGTGCTCGACTAGTCACCAAGAGAAGCATACACGAATTAGTTGCACAGGTATGTTTCTAGCTTTTTTTCTTCTCGAGTACGGGCATGTTGCTATTTCTTCAATGTATTTTGAAAGAAGGTAGATGGTCAGCATTTTTTTCCTCTTGTTTTCTCTTATATATCAACCCAAAGATTCTCAAGTAGTGTGAAACGGTCCACTGGGCTCCTTTGCTTTCTCTCAATTATTTTGCAATTCCATATTTTCCTATTTCTGTAAAGTGGCTGTGGAAGTCATGGCAACCAGCAATTTGGTAGTTCAATTATCCTTCTATAAACTTCATAAACAGAACCACTGGGCATGTTTCTTTGGCAGTGTGGAAATGATAATTCAAATTCATATGGTCACAGGAGCAACGTAAAGGATACTTCATCACTGCATACTATTGTGTTTTAATGACTTACAAGAGCTAAGTAGAATTCATTGTTGATACTTAGGGCATGTACAACGCAAGGTCCTTAAGCATGACTGCATGACTGTTCAAAAGAGAATGATGCTACGGTATTAAGCACTTGTATAAAAATCAATTCCTCCTATGCAAATGGGTTTTTAATAAGCTTTAACTAACTTGTTAAGCCCCAGGAGCAAACTTAAGAATCCTATCCTTTTTATAAGCATCTGGGGCATATGACATAACATAAAAAACACTGATTTTTTTTCCTCTATGCACCCCCATTGTGCAATATCTTGATGGTTCATTTTACCACATCTGGCTGTGATTTCATCTTGAAAATTCCCATTTGGCTCTGTTTATATTCATGTGCTTCTGATGACCTGTGCTAAAGCTTTGCTTCAGCGATACTTGGACCTATGGTGAAGTAGGATATAGTTAATAAATGGTTACTTTTGTGAATAGCGAACAATACATTTGTTGGGTTGATATACACCATTCAATACTTGGCAGATTGATCCTAATGAAAAGCTGGATCCTGAAGTTGAAGATGTTCTTATTGACATCGCAGAAGATTTTGTTGAGTCTGTAAGTTATTCTACCCTCTGCTTTATTGTCAATGGAAATGCATTTCCTTTCCAACAAGAAGAATAATAACAGAGCATTTTTAGTCTTATAAGCAAGTTGGGCTAGACTCGGAAATCTTTTTATCTGTATGTAATTTTTCTTGAAATGCCTAGACTCCTTACTGCAGGATTGAAGGCTCCTAATCTCTATTTATCCCCTGCTTTCCCTCAAACTACATTATTCTATGAGGTCTTCACCATTGAATAATGGGTAGATGAAACTTTTCAAAGGATTTGTTCGGTTACAATCATGTATCATCAAATCTTCATGTCATGATATCAAGCAACTTCATTCACATCTCTTTGGACTCTTGTCCAGTATAGCAAGTTTAAGTTGTAATTTGTGGTTTGCCTTGCTTATAACTGTTTTAAGCAGGTCACAACATTTGCTTGTTCTTTAGCAAAGCATAGGAAGTCAAGCACATTAGAAGCAAAAGATGTACTTCTCCATGCAGGTTCACATATTATTTTATTGTGGTAGAATATATGTGATATTACCCTTTTGGGTTATCTTTATTTAAAATATAGTGTTGTCCATTACAGAGAGAAGCTGGAATATCACCTTGCCGGGCTTCAGTGGTGATGAAATCAAACTATACAAGAAACAGGTAGTTCATAGTTGTACATTTCTATTTATTGTTTATTGTTTGTTTTCAAATTTCTCCCAGTATATATTTTTTTTCCCATCTTGTACTAACCATCTTCGTCTTGATGATTTGCAGCACATTAATGATATTCACAGGGAGAGGCTTGCTCTGGTACCCACTTTTTAAGTTTTCAGCAATTATCCATCTAATTTCATGCTTGATCGCGTGCATGTATTTCATGCTTGATCGCGTGCATGTAGCCATACATCTCCCATCTTATGTGTTAGGACGCAGGAGGTTGTTCTAGAAAATGTTATTTGGATTGGAAACATAATATAACTGTTGAATAGGCAAAATTCCAACCTACATTGAATGCTGTTCATAACTCTGGCTGAACATTCTTTCTTCTGACTATTAAATCTGCTACTTGCATCGGCTGCTTTCCTTTCATGTTGTGTTGATGTATTACTCTCGTTTTCTTGTAATGACCATCAGATCAAGAAGTCCATGGCGACTGACACAAGAATCTCAGCTGCCCAAGCTGCAGCTAACCAGAAAAATCAGACTCCGAAACCACCTGCCACAGCTTCGCCGTGAAAGATGTCCACGGGCCTTGCAAAAGCCAGTATCACGTATCACATCTTTGGTGTTCGGACAGTTGTGGGTTTGTTTGTTGAACCGGCGGTGGCCGTTCTGTACTAGATGTGTTGCAATCAGTACATGTACAGATGATTTTTTTTTCATTACGAGTATCTGTTATTTTGTTAATACAATGGCATGGTTCCATATTGTTGTATATTACTTCCTAAACTGTACATAGAAGCAAATAACTTGACCCTTTATAAACAGCTATATCTACAGATAGCAGCAGTTGTTGTAGCGTGAGTTTTAAAACCTTGATAATAACTGAACGTCAACACTGTAAATTTTATTGTGTTCTTCGGGACTTAATTAAGGAATCTGCCTGACTCTCTCTAGCCATCTGCTTCGTTATTCCTGACAGGTTGCCAATCATTTTGTTCTGATGAAAGTAGCAACTAATTTAGGAAGCAGCAACTAACAATAGACGCGTCAGCTGAACCTCGGCGCGAACCATCGACCTCGTTTCGTCTCTGCCGGCTACGTTTATCCGGCCAACTCCTGGCGTCCCCGCGACAGTTGCATTGCAAAGAATCTTGGACTGTGCCGTGGTGTAGGCGCAACGCGCAGCGCATGCGCGTTTGAACCTCACAGACCTGAGCCTGGCGAACGGGCACGCGGCGCAACAGTACTGGGCACTGGGCCATCAGCCCTCTCTCTCACGCAACACGGGCCAGGGACAAGCCAGGCCGCGCAACCCCCGGCCGGCCCCCACGCCTGGGAGAGAGAGGCCCGTTCCGGTGCTGGGCGCCTTTCGCGGCGCCAACTACTCGCGTCCTCATCCTGCTGCGCGCCGCGAGTCTGCCACCACAGTGCGCGCACGAGGCAGGCAGGGCTCGATCGTCCGGTAGGTGCAGTGCTGTACCAGTGTACTGGCGCCGCGCGCTGCTTCACGTGTGGACCGTATGCTACGTGCTTGGTCGTAGGGGTGGTAAAGGGCTCTCTAATTTAGCCTAGCAAATTTAAAGATCGGGCTCAATAAGGATCGAGTCGTAATATTATATGATTTTAAACTAAAATTAAAAAAGACTAAGTTGAATTGTGAAGAATAGATAAGGGTCATGATCTATTACCACCCCTGCTTGGTGGGTCCTGGGTTTCCCTCACTCCCTGCAGCTGTTAATCGGACGTGGTCCGCTCGATGGTAGCTTAAAAGCTGATTCGCAGCTCAAAAGGCTCAAATCTACTCCATTTGACTGACGCGATGGGGTCTGCACTGCCGCATATAGCTTCTCCCCTCCCTTCGGCGGCCAGGAAAGAATAAATGGAGATGGAGAGATAGTCACTCGTAGCTGGGCGGTCGCTGTTGCGAGTTGAGTTGTGTCGGAGACTCGGAGGTCGGCATCGTTTCCATCATGATAACAGCGGCCGTGTCAGTGTCACCTGCACAAATCGAAAGGGGAGGGGGGACGATTGCAAACAATGCATTGTTCGGCAGCACTTAAAACGGTTTTGAACGATTTATACGACTAAATTGTTATGAGAAAAAAATATTTTTCTACAATTGATTTATATGGATTAAAGCGACCGAGTAGCTTGAGAGAACTCAGCTCGGCAGGATTTCGTATCAACGCTTATGTGAAGTGGTGCTTTGTTTTCGCACAGGGAAGAGGGGGCAACGTGTTGTTGGCACTTGGCAGGATTTCGTATCGCATCATCGACCTCGAGCCGTACGTGACGCGAAATCTTACGAGCAACGATAGCTACTACTTCAGCGTCTGCCACAAACAAAGCGCTGCGCGTTAGATATGATAGAGTCGTCACAGATTAATCACACTTCAGATTCTAAAACCAGGTTAACTGCATCTCATCCTCGAGTTGGAGGTTAACTGCATCTCGTGCAATTTGCAACAGCCTTTTGTTCACCTTCCACAGGAAATCCACCGGCCCGGCCGCCGTGGTTTTGCCGCTCCTTTCGCTACCACTGATCAGGCACTATGCAATTTTCTATATATGCGGACTTGTCAAATGCCCGGCAAGTGCTTGTAATAAAAATCAGGGCCAAACACGACGAATCATCGACGACACATTTCTGATCACGGGTACTGGTTTTGGGCCTGTTTATGTCCCTCGCATCAGTCGCAACGGACGACGAACATGTTGATCGTCAAGAGGGTACGGTGACGAAAAAGCACTGCAGATGATGGGTCCAGCCACAGCTTTGATTGCGCATAAGTAAATGAGTCATTGTATCAATATAGATGTGGACTGTGCACTGACGCAGCCACACAATTAGGGGAACCCAGGCAGGCGTCCACCAGGGTGGGTCGGCCCCGACTTCCCCGAGCATGCACCCTGCCATTGCCGCCGGGGGCCGCCGGCACGTGGCCGTGGCCGGCCGGCGACCCCAACACGCATGTCGTTACTCTTTCTTCTTGACTTGTTGGTGTCATGCATCGTACTCCCTCCGTCTCAGGATATAAGCCATGCACGTATTTCAAAATTCAAACTTTATTAACTTTGACCAATAATAAGTCTAATAAAATAAAAAATGTATAGCACAATAATGGTACCATTAGATTTATCTTTACGAATACTTTCTAATGATATTTTTGTTGTTTCTATTAGTTATATAAAATAATATAAATTAATGGTCAAAGTATAATTTTGAAGACCGCACCAAGTCAAATCGCGCCTTATATCCTGAGACGGAGGGCGCACTAAGTCACATGTACTATGGCGCAATGCAATTTCATTAGCCTAGGCGATGAGGCCGGAGATTTAGTCCGGCGGTTAGTACCGGACAAAACTGGCCGGCCGGCGGTGCGCTCAGATGCCAATCAATAATACTGTATTAAAAGTCATGTCCTTTAACCACGCAACTCCTCCCTGTTTCTCTCGTGCATGCACCATGTTAAGATAATATTTCTAGATTCTCCGTCACATCAATCTTTAGCTGCATGCATGAAGTATTAAATGTAGGTAAAAAAAATAACTAATTATACTTTTAGTATCTATGTGTCGAGACGAATCTTTTGAGTCTAGTTGGTCAATGTTTGGATAAAGTTTGTCAGATAACAACGAAAGTGCTACAGTACAAATTGGAAATATTTCTCGGAACTAAACAAAAACACGCGCGTGATGAGCACATGTGGTGGAACAGTATCTAGACATGGCGCCAGGCAGAGTTCTCCGGTAGACGACGCTGCTGCTGCCATTTCTTTATCGGGCTTCATGCTCATGCCGGGCGCTGTGCTGGGTACGCACGTACGGAGTACGTAGAACGGTTTGGCAGCTCTTTAAATTTTCGGCAACCGGACCCGGCGACTCGGGGACAGTTGCGCACTTGCTCTAGCTGGGTTCTCATCGTAGCGACTGCCTAGTACTCCGATCTCAGTGGTCAGCTGGTTAGCCCCCGCCTACTACCACAGTGACCACCGGAATCCCGGACCCTTCTAGGCTGCTACGGTGTACTCTCTCCGTCCAAAAAAAAAACATCTCTCAATAAATCAAACAACATAAATTATGGCTAAAATTATATAAAATATACTAACACTTATAAGGAAAAATAAACACCATTAGATTAGTTATAAAATATATTTCTATAATAAATTTATTTTAAGATATAAATGTTAATAATATTTACTATAAACTTGATTAAAGTTGGAATACTTTGACTAGCACGCTTTTCATAATTATATTTTTTTTGAGGGGGGGGGGGGGGCGGAGGGAGTACTGCTTGTAGCCCACATCGGGAGAAACGGAGAGAGCGAAAAGGCACCAGAAAAGCAGGCGACAGAATTTACGTGGGTGGTCTCTCATTTTAGGAAAAGTCTTATGATTGTAGAGGAGAAAACACTACATAGCATTTTTGTCCTTTTGGCATTCTCTACTGACTTCATTTCTTAGTTTTCAATAATCAGGAATCGTCAAGTCCTTTTGGCAACAACATCCGCTAGTTGATGGCCTTGGGCTGTTAGATCTCTTAGTGTTCATAGACTCGGGATAAGGTTGAACAGCAAGTGAAGAGATGCTTAAGATGCATAACAGTGAAACTAAAAGACATTAGGGTTAGGGATTCGACCATCTCCGGCCTTGGAGCTCGATCCAGCGTCCGCCATGGATGAAGTAGTGGAAGCCGGGGCGGTGAAGAACTCGTCGCAGTAGAGGAAGCAGTGGCGGTGGAGAAGGGCTTCCCGTCACTTGCTGCGAACCCTAGATCGGATTAGGGTTGGGGATGTCGGTGGGGAAACTGGCGGCTCGACGAACCTCGTGTGAAGTGTCCCGGCCCCCACCTCCCTTTTATATACCGCAGTGTGACAGGGGCCCTCCAACCATTAGTGGGTTGGTGTCGGGGGTCCACAAAAGGGGTACCCCCAATCAACGCAAACAAATAGGTTAAACCTAGAACACCGGTAAATAACAAACCTAACTAGTCTAACCCCCTAAAGAGACCAACCCCTCGAGGCCCACAACGCTGGCCCACCAAGCCAGGCCTCGGGCGAACACGCGCTCTCCGTCTCGCCCGAGTTCTCCGAGCCAGGCCTCGGGCGAGCGCTCCACTAAAACCTCGAGTACTGGCATATAGGGCTCGAGCCTCTCACAGCCGAACACCAAACCTCGAGACCCCACGCAGGGCCCTCGAGCCTCGCTGGCCCGGCTGCCTACCCCTCGAGGGCACATCACGTCCCTCGAGCAGCGCCAAGCACCGGATGCCAACCCCACACCAAACATTTAATGCACTCACCTACCCCCGTCACGTCCTCTGAGACGCAGCATGCGCCACAGTGAACCGGAGTCTGAGTCAAACCTCCTTTTCACCATAAGCATGGGTGAAAAGGCACCAGTACAACACTGTTCGACCATACCCTGCACTGTGGCACGTCCCGGTCACATCTCGAGACCCGGATTTCCGCTATACGACCAGGTTCCCCGGAACTCGCCCATACCTGCGGAGCTCGAGCCTCCCGCAGGCGCCACCTCGAGGCCGGCTCCGTGCCCCTCGAGCCCTAACTGCTTTCATGCTATTGGAGGACAGGTACCCCTAAGACCCGGCGGGACTATGCACGTATCGTACGTGCCGGGATGGGCGGTGCACGGCCTCCACGTCGCCACGCCTCCACGTCCGCACCCGGGATGGAGGCCACGCTTCAAGGACACCCCGACAGCAACCCCCACGTCGGCTACAATGTCTTCGACAAGACAGGGTTCCTACCCTTCTCCGTATTGGGCACCGTACGCCCCGACACCTGTAATACCCTTGTGTAACCCTGGCCTCCCCTTGCTCTATAAAAGGGGACACCAGGGCCCTCATTCCGCGGTTACACAACTCCTAGAGACAACACACGAGTCCACACACACACACACTTGAGTCCGGACTCTGGTGCACGCTCATTGAGCTTGTATTCGCCCCTGTACAAGCACTTAGGTGCAAGTAATACAAGAACCTCCGCCCCCGCTGGACGTAGGGCCTTCTTTGCCCAAACCAGGATAAATCCTTGTGTCATCTTGCATCACCATCCAGGAAGAGAGCACACGATCATATTACTCGTTGGTGTCATACCCCCGGGTTCGAAATACCGACAGTTGGCGCGCCAGGTAGGGGCCTTCGCGTGTCCGAGTCGATTTCTCGTTGTTTTCTGGATGGCTTCATCCCCTCCTTCGTTCTCGGCTGGTGCCATCGTTTGGTTCGGGAGCCTCGAGTTCCTGGCCACCGGCAGCGGCAACGAGTTGACCCTGCTCTCCACGGAGGGCCCGAGCGGGGGCCGTGTCACGCCACCCTGCGCTGGGGGCGTGGCGCGTCGCCCGCACCACCATGCGTCGCCACCTCGTGAGCGGCGCCGTCGTCACCATCGTTGCCGGGCACAGGCGGTGCCCGCGGCAAACACCCACTTCCCCGTAGCCGGCGTAGGGTCCCCGAGGGGAAACCAGCCCGGCGCGCGGCCGGAGACTTCCAGGGCGCGTGCGCACTCCCCCAGCGAGTTCGCGTTCGTCACACGCACGGACCGGGAGCCTGGCCAGAGGCCCCCGAGCCGTGCTCCGTCGACACCACCTGGCCTCCTCCCGCACGGGGCGTACCGCGCTCGACGCCAGCGGTTCCCGTCTGGCCTCAACAGCTCCGCAGCTATCTACGCCCCCCACCTCGATGAGCGCCGTCAGGACCGGGCGGCCGCAGAGCAGGAGGAGCGTCCGGACGTACTCCTACGAGCCACCGCCGACCTGGAGATCGCCTACCCCGCGCACGTCGACCGCGTCCTCTCACGAGCCGTCGGGCCACCTCGTCAAGCCACCTTCGGGGAGTGGTACCGCGAGCTGCAGTCCCGGCACGAGCCAAGGCGGCACGACATCACCAGCTCTGACTCCGATGAGTACGACTACCACGACCCTGACCTCTGGGACCCTACCAGGGAGTGTTTCCAGCTCGAGGGGGTCGTGGACGATGCCGAGGACGACGGCGACGACGACACCAGGCCGGCGCTCAACCTCGAAGGGCCCAGAGACGTGGCTACGGCAGGCGGGTCACGCGCTCAGGGGAGGAACGAACCCCCAGCACCGGCTGCACCATCTCAGCACAGCGACGACCGAGTGGCACAGCTCGCGCAGCTGCGGGAGGCCATCGCCAAGGCTGAGGAGGATCGACAAAGCCTGCTGCAGCTCGAGAAAACCCTTGCACAAGAACCAGCCCAGCCTCGAGGCGCCGGTGTTCGTGGCCGAGCTCGAGAGGTCCACTGGCAGATCCTCGAGGACGGGGCGCCAGCACGCCCCGAGATGCGTTTCCCGCGAGCCGAGCAGAACGTGGTGGCGGCGGCAATGCTGCTCCGTGATCTACCCGCCGTCTTCAACCCTGACGCCAGGCGTATGCTTGGGGAAATGAAGAACCTCCTCGAGACAGCCGCTGTGCAGCAGGCGGAGAGCTAAGCCTCGCAGCGGCGCAGGGCGGCCTCGGAGAAACCAGCAGACACGCCCCGCAACGAGCGCGAGACGTCCGTCCACTAGCCGGACGCCTCTCGAGCTAGGCCGGTCCGGGAACGGATCGTCGACAACCGGCCACCTCGAGACCCTAATGACGCCCGCAACGACATCAACCGCCGGCGCAAGGACAAGGGGGGCCAAGAGCGTGGCTATAGCGCCCATCGAGGGGGGCGCTACGACAGTGACGAGGACCGGCAAGTCCTCGAGCCCCCAGGCCCCAGAGTCTTCAGCCAGGCCATCCGCAGCTCAACCCTCCCCGACCGCTTCTGACCACTGACCAACATCGTGAAGTATGACGGGGAGGTCGAGGCCAAGCTCTGGCTCTCGGACCTCCGCCTAGGCTGCCAACTGGGCGGAGCGAAGAACGACGACCGTGTGATCATACGCTAACTCCCACTTTACCTCTCGGACACCGCCCGCCGGTGGCTCGAGGGGCTCCCGCCGGACCGGATCGATGGCTAGGCCGACCTGGTCAGGGTCTTCGACGGGAATTTCAAGGGGACTTGCGTGCGCCCAGGCAACCCCTGGGATCTACGGCGTTGCAGGCAGGCAGCGGACGAGCCCCTCCGCGACTTTGCTCGACGGTTCTCGAAGCAGCGCCTCGAGCTCCCCCACGTGCCTGATGAGGACGTCATTTCAGCGTTCCTCGCGGGCACGACATGCCAAGAGCTAGTTCATGAGCTAGGACGCTACCGTCCCAGGACGGTCGAGGACCTGATGGATCGTGTCACCAGCTTTGCCTCAGGCGACGAGGCAGTGGGGGCCTTCTTTGGCCGTTCCACGGACAAAGGTAAGGCGGTGACCGCGCCGGAGGGCTCGAACAAGGGCAACAACGCCAAGAACGACAACAATAATAGCAACAAAAGGAAGAAGAACAAACGCAAAGGTCAGAAGGCGAAGCGCGACGCCAATGACGACGACGACGAAGAGGTGCTCGCAGGCGCCCTCGAGCCTAAGAAGCCCCGAGGCCCCCCGACGGGGCCGTTTTCGACCAGATGCTCGAGGACCCCTGCACTTATCACAGGGGCCCCGTAAATCACAAGTTAAAGGACTGCCGACTGTTGAAAAGCTTCTACTCCAGGCTCGCCGATAAGAAAGAAGACGCGCCTAAGGGCAAGGACAACGATCGGCGCGGCGGAGGGGACGCGGACGACAACTTCCCCCCGGTGCGCGACTGCTACATGATCTACGGGGGGTCAACCGTCGGGCTCTCAGCTCGAGAAAGAAAGAAGGAGCGCCGGGAGATCTTTGCGCTCTGCCACGACGCCCCCCAGTATCTTGACTGGTCTGATGCGCCGATCACGTTCGACCGTGACGACCATCCGGACCGTGTCATAAACCCGGGGGCGTACCCCCTCGTCGTCAACCCCGTCATAGTCGACGTGCGGTTCTCCAAGGTGTTGATGGATGGGGGCTCGCGCCTCAACATCATATACCTCGAGACTCTCGACCTACTAGGGATTTTTCGGAGGGTCAGCTCCGACCCAGCGTCGAGGGGTTCCACGGAGTCGTACAAGGGAGAAGGCCCACCCCCCTCGGGCGCATCGACCTCCCTGTCTTCGGCTTCGGCACGCCGGCCAACTTCCGTCGGGAGATGCTCACCTTCGAGGTGGTAGGGTTCCAAGGGACCTACCACGCCATCATCGGCAGGCCAGGCTACGCCAAGTTCATGGCGGTCCCCAACTACACGTACTTGAAACTCAAGATGTCGGGGCCGAAAGGGGTCATCACCGTCGACACCTCCTACGAGCACGCGTACCACTGCGATGTGGAGTGCGTCAAGCGTGGGGAGGCAAACGTCCAGCTCGACTCGCTCGAGGCCCTAGCCGCCCTGGCCACCGAGGAGGCCCCTAAAGCAAAGCGCCACGCTGGCACCTTCGAGCCGGCGGAGCACACCAAGCTGATACCCGTCGACCCGACCTCGACCGATGGCAAGACGCTGGCCGTCAGCGCCAGCCTCGAGCCTAAATAGGAGGCAGTGCTCGTCGACTTTCTCCGCGCGAACATCAACATGTTTGCGTGGGGCCCCTCGAACATGTCGGGCATACCGAGGGAAGTCACCGAGCACGCCTTGGAAATCCAGGCCGGGTCCAGACCGGTGAAGCAACGCCTGCGCCGCTTCGACGAGGAGAAGCGCAGGATCATCGGCGAGGAGGTGCACAAGCTTTTGGCGGCCGGGTTCATCAAGGAGGTATTTCACCCAGAGTGGCTAGCTAACCCTGTACTAGTTAGGAAAAAGAATGGAAAAATGCGGATGTGTGTAGACTACACTGGTCTGAATAAAGCATGTCCAAAAGTTCCATTTCCTTTACCTAGAATTGATCAGATTGTCGATTCCACTGCGGGGTGCGAAGTACTTTCATTTCTCGATGCATACTCCGGCTACCACCAGATTAAGATGAAAGAATCCGATGAACTGTCTACCTCTTTTGTTACGCCTTTTGGTATGTATTGCTACGTTACAATGCCCTTCGGCCTTCGAAACGTCGGGGCAACGTACCAACGTTGCATGCAGCATATCTTTGGCGAACACATAGGCAAAACCGTCGAGGCCTACGTCGATGACATCGTGGTTAAAACCAAGAAAGTCGGGAACCTCATCAGCGATCTCGAGACCACGTTCGAGTGCCTTCGGGCCAAGAATGTGAAGCTCAACCCCGAGAAATGTGTCTTTGGTGTGCCCCGTGGCATGCTACTTGGCTACATTGTCTCACAACGGGGGATCGAGGCCAACCCCGAGAAGATCTCAGCAGTCACGAGGATGGGCCCAATTCGAGACCTCAAGGGTGTACAGAAAGTGACAGGCTGCCTAGCCGCTCTCAGCAGATTCATCTCGAGGCTAGGGGAGAAAGCGCTACCCCTCTACCGCCTGCTGAGGAAGACGGAACGCTTTGCGTGGACTGTCGAAGCCGAGGAGGCCTTAACCAAGTTGAAGGGGTTGCTGACTTTTGCACCAATTCTCGTGCCAACCGCGACAGCCCAGTTGGCGATCCCCCCGAGCCTCTCCTCCTCTATGTGGCCGCAACCACTCAGGTGGTCAGCGCGGTCATAGTCGTCGAGAGGCATGAGGAGGGCCATGCGTTGCCGGTCCAACGACCGGTATACTTCACCAGTGAGGTGCTCTCTGAGGCCAAGGTCCGGTACCCGCACATCCAGAAGCTGCTCTACGGCATCATCATCATGAGGCGCAAGCTCCAGCACTACTTCCTCGCTCATCCCGTAACGGTGGTGTGATCCTTCCCCCTCGGTGAGATTATCAACAACCGAGAGGCCACGGGGCGCATCGCTAAGTGGTCTGCCGAGCTGATGGGGGAAGCCATCACCTATGCCCCGCGAAAAGCCATCAAGTCACAAGCGTTGGCGGACTTCGTTGCTGAATGGACCGACACCCAGCTCCCGCAGGCACAAATCCAAGCCGAGCTCTGGACCATGTACTTCGACGGATCCCTCATGAAGACAGGGGCAGGCGCGGGTCTACTCTTCATTTCACCCCTCGGAGTCCACATGCGCTACCTGCTACGCTTGCACTTCCCCGCCTCCAACAATGTCGCTGAGTACGAGGCCCTGGTTAATGGGCTGCGCATCGCCCTCGAGCTCGGAGTCCGACGCCTCGACGTTCGAGGGGACTCATAGCTCGTCATCAACCAAGTTATGAAGGCTTCAAGCTGCATCGATTCCAAGATGGAGGCATACTGCGGGGAGGTGCGCAAGCTAGAAGATAAGTTCTACGGCCTCGAGCTCAACCACATAGCTCGAAAGTACAACGAGGCCGCAGACGAGCTGGCAAAGTTGGCGTCCACGCGCGGCACGGTTCCACCAGACGTCTTCTCGAGGGACGTTTTCGAGCCATCCGTCAAAATCGGCCCGGGGGCTGGCCCCTCGACACCACCCCCCGAGCCAGACGCGGGGGCTCGACCTTCAACGCCACCCCTCGGGAGTGACCCCTCGACGTCCGCTGAGGCGATGCAGATCGACGCACCTACCCCTTCGACATCACGACCCCTCGACTGGCGGACGCCCTTCCTCGACTACCTGACGCAAGGCGTGCTACCAGAAGACAAGACGGAGGCCCGACGCATCGCTCGAAGGGCCAAGACCTACGTCATCTACGGCGACGAACGGGAGCTGTACCGTCGAAGCCCATCAGGAGACGCCAAGCGCCTGGTCCAAGCTTGCCAAGGGTGTCAGTTTTACGCCAAGCAAACGCACCAGCCCGCGCACGCCCTGCAGATGATCCCCATTACTTGGTCGTTTGCCATCTGGGGGCTCGACCTCGTGGGTCCCCTCAAGATGACAACCGGAAAGTACACGCATGTGCTCATGGCCATCAACAAATTCACCAAGTGGATCGAGGCCAAGCCCATAGGCGACCCCACCTCCGAGAAAGTCGTCGAGTTCATCGCAGACATCATGTACCGGTTTGGGGTGCCTAACGTCATCATCACCGACAATGGCACCCAATTCACGGGCAAAAAGTTCACCAACTTCTGCGACGGCAACAACATTCGCGTGACCTGGGTCGCGGTCGCATACCCTCAATGCAACGGGCAGGTCGAGCGCGCCAACGACATGATACTCCATGGGCTGAAGCCGAGGCTGTTCAAGACCCTCAAAAACTTCAGAAAGGGGTGGGCTGCAGAGCTCCCCTCGGTGCTGTGGGGCCTCAGGACTACGGCGAGTCGAGCCACCGGGTTCACTCCGTTCTTCCTAACCTACGGCGCCGAGGCTGTCTGTAACACTCCGGTGTTAAGCAAACTAAAACCTGACATGTCATCATATGCATTGGCATTTCATTTGAGTGATAACCTGGTATTGCATTCACTAAAACAAGTTTATCATTTGATGCTTATGCTTAGTTGATAAAGAGTGCTTAAGTTGATCTCTAGATTATGCTTTCATGATATTAGTTAGTGTTTGTTTGGGTATAAGGGTATAAGGTAATTTCTTTTATAGTATTGAATTTTGGATCAAACTTTGATTTATGTCTCAAAGATGTATTTGGACCTTGATTCAAGTCATTAATGAGATATAATTCAGTTTTGGTTTAAAATTCATTTAAATAGTTTAAATAATCCCAAAATCCTATTTTGTTCCCTTTTCTATAAATTAAAATCTAAAAAGAATTTGGGTATGTTTCAAAAAGCAAAGTTGTTCTATTTCTGTTAAGGAACAACTTTGATGTGTAAAGTTTTTCAAGTGTTCATGCAAAATCAAAAGTATTGTGAAAGTTCTATTTTGTCCTTCTTATCCCTTTTTTGCAAATTCAACTCAAATTCAAAATGCAATTCAAATTTGGGTGTGTTGCAAAAATAAAAGATGTTCAGTTTGAAATTCTGAGCATTTGATATTTTGGAATATTTTCAACTTCTTTTCAAAATTTAAAGTAATTTTAAATTAGAGAAGGGTAGAAGGGGAAAGGGAGAGGATATGTTCTTGTCCCTGTTCATGGCGGCAGGGAGAGGGTGATCTGTTGATCACCCGTGCGCGCGCGTGGACGCCGATCTCTCCCGAACCCGCACACGACCGTGACCGTGGCGAGGTTGCGCACCTTCTGGCCAGTTCTCTCGCGTCGTGGCATCTCCTCCTGCGCTCGCCGTCGCCGTTTGCCACCGGTGCACCGACGAGCACCATCTTGATCCCAATCCAAAATTGATCGTCTCTGTTTGATCTCATCCCAATTCACCGCACCTATAAGTACCTTGTTACCTTGCGCACCTCCCGGACTTTACTTCTCCATCTCTAACACCTTAGAGAGCTCGCACTCGCCGGAATCCTCTCCGCCGGTCCTGAAATCGCCGCCGAGCTCGGTTCCGCAAGTGGTCAGCTCAACCGAGCATCTTTTCGACCACTTTCTCTTGTGTTATTGCTTCACCGTGATCCCTGTGAACTCATCGGCTCGATGGTTCCATGTCTAATGCCCAGGTCTCGCCGGAACAGCGCCGTCTTCACCGGAGTTCTCCGCCGATCGCCGCTACACCGTGGTCGTCTATCTTCCGAGCTTGCTCCATCCAAACCATCCGTACCATCGTCTTCAGGGTGAGCTACTGGATCTTCCTAGCCCCTCCGTTCTACTGCTACCGGCCTGAGTTCACCGGAACAGCTCCGCCACGGTTCGGTTCGCCGCCGTGCGTGGCCAGACCTTGCCGGGGCAGTAGCGTTTAGGGTTAGAGGCTCTATCGGTCGCGGGTGCCCTGGCGGTGGTGATGCTCGCGTCCATTAGGTCTCTACCGGCCGGAGTTGGCCGGCGTAAGGAGCGCCGCCGCTCTGTGCGCCGCCGTGCGCGCCGGCCATGGTCGGGGACCTCGCTGTTGTAAAGACAGGTCTTCCCAGGGTGTTAGTTGCAAAGTCATAGACTCTTGTGAATAGTGCGCTGGACTGCGGGTTAGTTTCCTCAAAGCCGAAGGGCTTTTCTGTAAAGCTTGCAGCGCGCGCGGGCGAGAACAGGCTGGGCCAATTTTCGCGCGTGTCGAGCCGCGTTGGGCCGCATAGTGTTGGGCCGCAAGCCTAGTTTGGGTCAGAGTTGCGTTTTTCTTTTTCTTTATGTTTGAGCAGTAGCCTGTTTTGTTATTTTTGCTACCATTTATCTATAGCTCTATAAATTATGAAATTTGACATGGATGATCTTAATGTGTCTATGCTAATATAAAAATTATGAAAATTGTGTTTAGAGTACTTTTGCTATGGTCATTAAATCCATGATTTAATTAATAAATGCAACTTTGATGATTTATGTATTTTCCGTGTTTGTCCAAAAATCATGAAATTTGAAATGCAAGTTTATTTTGGTCATGTCTACCTTTATGTTTATTTTCATCTCTGTTTGAATTAATATAATTGTTTTATAAGTAAAAGCTATTTATAGGCTTATAAAAATAAATAGAAAAGAATAATCATTTAGGTTTTTGTGATTTTGGATTTGTTTGACAACCAATGGGAATCTAGCATGAAATGCTCCCTGGTTAAGGTTTTCTATATGTCATAGTTCTTTGTCATTTATTAATTATGTAGTCTTGCTTTATGATAATGATAAGAGATGCTTAGTAGTTTTAAAAATTTATTAATCAAATTAGTTTCCTTCCTTTTCATGAAGGAAAGTTGTACTCAAGTAATTGTTGATAGCTTGGACAATTTTCATCTTTACCATGTTCATGTCAAAGCATCTCATTGATCATGCATGCATTTATTCGTGTAGACTCCGTTCCGGAAGAGCCTGTTCTCAGTGGGTTTCCTCTGAGGGTGTAGATCTTCCCGTCTCGTCTGAGTTGCCGGACTTCGCTGTTTTTCAAGGCAAGCCCCGGTGCATTTAAACCAATCCCTTGAATTTCGCAATTACACTTTTCTTTATAATTTGATGCATTAGCTGTTTATCAAATAAATGTGTTAAACCTGTTGATGCATGATTTACCTTGTTGTTATATCAATCCCTGATACCTGTTTTACACAAACAGTAGAAATGCTTAGACTTGCTTTTTCACACTTCCCGACAATGTGGTTATATTTTCGATGTTGGTATAATCTATATGGTAGCTTACATCAAGAGAGGAGTCTTGATGTAACGCTATTCTACATAGGACCTTACCGTTGTTGGCCTGCTAGGTTGAGACTTTTGAGTACAGCCCACATACAATGGTAAGCCTGGTCTATAGCTATTCCAATACTGAGAACGGATAACCGCGTACTGGGAGTGGAGAGATGGCGGGAGTAGCGTGTACCCTCGGGGCTATGAGATAGTCGGGTTCGAGGTGTACTGTACTCTCGGGTGACGCTGGACCCGCTCTGTATAGGAGGATCTATAGTAAGGGTTGATATATGCAAGATTAAGTTCTACATATATCGTGTGGTACTGAATCCCCAGCTGGGTATAATCGATTCGAATCGCCGTGTTTCCTCGGATATGGAGCCTCAATCCACTGACCTGCACCGTAGTAATGAATGAATCTTGAGAAAAGGATTTTGCTCAGAGATATGTTTTAAATGTTTGAAAAATCCTTAGGAAATCTTGTATATGAATCTTGAATAAAATTTTGGATATAGGAGTTACTCTAGTAAGCTTTTATGCAAAAGAAAAGCTTTGTTCTTGCTAAAGCCTTACCTTGAATCCCTTTAGCCAGCATACCTGAGTCTTTCCTCTTTTCTTTCTAGTCGGTTAAGTCTTGTTGAGTACTTTTGTACTCAGGGTTTGTTAACCCTTGTTGCAGGTGAGCCAGTCGACCATCCCTTTGATGACCAGTGTTTCTTCACTCTCGTGGAGGAGAGTGATGATGATGTTGATGAGTGACCTTGGGCAAGTGCTTCAGTGATGGTTTATGTATAATATAAAGTTCCGAACTTTTATGTAATATTAAGTACCTATGGTTTGTAAACTTAACACTTAAGTTTTAATCTATTTTGTATAATCTTTCCGCTTTACTCTGATATTTCTCGTATCTATAAAACTGTTGTAATACTGTGATACTGGACAAAGGAATATCCTGGAAGAAAGATAAACGTGGATGATTCGGGTTTCCCAAGGACACCCGACAGATCCCTTAAGTCATTTGGAACTCATGCATGTCGATCAAAGGTCTTTGAGACAATGATGGGTGCATGTGGGCCACTTAACTTAGGCGGTTCTGCCACACTGTCTTGCCTACGGACCTCGAATACGGCTCCCCTCGACTTCGAGCCTACAACGAGCAAACCAACGATGAAAGGCTCGCCAACGCCAAGGACCAGCTCGAGGAGGCTCGGGACGTGGCACTCATCAACTCCGCACGCTACCAGCAAACACTTCGACGCTACCATGACAAGCACGTGTGCAAAAGGGACCTAGCGGTGGGGGACCTCGTGCTTCGACGGCTGCAAGGTAATCGAGGGCGCCACAAGCTCACCCCTCCATGGGAGGGCCCATACACCGTAGCTGAGGTGCTCAAGCCAGGAACATACAAGCTCTATGACGATCAAGGCAGAATCCTGGCGAACGCGTGGAACATCTCTCAGCTACGTCGCTTCTACCCTTAAGGGCCTCGAGGCCCAGCACATTCTGTTGCTTCGTACAAACATGTCAAATATGAATGAACAATCTCGTGCATTGTCTTTTGTTTTACTTAGCAACTTAAGGTAGCCTCGACCCTGCCCTACTCAGGGTCGAAGCCTCCCTCGGGGGCTGACAGGGCCCCCCCCAGACTCCGAAAAAAGCGCGTTTTCTTTTTTAAAAAAAATTCAACCCTCATCTCGACTCATGCCTCGAGTGAACTAGCGACGTCTAAATCCTAAAATACCTCGAGCCTCCAAGGGTCGGGAGACGTCGACGTAGACGGCCACCTACGCCCCCGGGCTACGGTACCCTACCTACGCCTCCCCTCGAGGGGCTCGCGACGTATCGAAGGAACACAGACTAAGCTAGCAGAAACTCGAGCTTGCAACAAAGAGAAGTGGTCAAACGCATTGAGAAGAAAACAACTCCTTTAAACAAACAAGTCATATATACATACGGGTCTCGACGGACCCTCATTCATGTCATAAAATTCTTACAGGGGCCTCGACGCCCAAATTTGGCACGCAGGCCCTAATCTTCGTCGGTATGATACTCCTCCCCGAGGTCTTCCACGGCGGGCTCAGCCTCGACACCCGAGCTAGAGGGAGGAGGGTCCTCGACACCGCTGCTGGCGTCAGGAGGCAACACGTCCTCCTCAAAGATCTTCGCGAGCGACGTCCCCGGCCTCTCCATCTTCTCCAAGATTTTATCAACACGGCGGTTGTTCCACTCCTCGTCCTTCCCCTCGATCTCGATGAAACCATTGGCGACAACGTGGACCGGGAAGCGGAAGCCGGAGTGGACGACCGCGAGCGTCTGCTTGACGCCATGGTGGAGAGCTTGCCGGACACGGTCCCGCGCCGCTACGTCGAGGAAGCACAAGGCGTCGACCAAGGCGTCGCCTCGGGCCACCGCACCTTCTGCCGCAGCAGCCACCGGAGAAACACCCCACATGGAGCCGAGCCGGTCGAGGGAAGTGCGAGCCCGCTCCGCCACCATCGTCTCGTCTTGGAGTTGGTCCAAGAGAGCCTGGTTCGTCCCGCGGAGCTCCTCGACCGTCTTCTCGACCCCTGCACAACGAACGAGGAAGAATGAGACTGCGGCGTAACAAAAACTTTGAGGCCCAAGCAAGGACAAGGTGTAAGCCTCACCATCGCAATGTTGCCCCAGTTCGGCGAGGTCGCTGGTAAGGCCCTCAGCGCGCTGCTCGAGCCTGCGCTTCTCGGCCATCTGCCATGAGGAGCTTCTTGGACCTAAGCTCCTCGACCAGCTTGCCCGTCTCCGCGAGGGCCAGATCCTTTCGGATCACCTCCTGCCGCGCCGCCCCCTCGGCAGCTCGGGCGGTGGCGACACACCGTGTGGCAGAACCTCCCGGTAATGTGGCCCACCCACACACGTCACCGTCTCCCTGAGCTCTAATGACTGTGCACATGTACCACATCACAGGAAAGATCTGTCGGGTGTCCCCGAGGGAACCCCGAATTATCCACGAACCACAGGACCATCATCATGAAGGTTGGAATAATTACAACATTACAACAGTTGATACAAAATACCATCGGAGTGCGGAAGCAAGATAGATAACCTTTATAAAACATGAATAAGTTACTTTTACATGAACATAACTGGTGTTGTGGAAGTAGAATAGTATTATAGAGCCACACTTAGGCGGAGTACCTAAGTTTGGGGAAGAAGAACAACCAGATCACGTCAAACCCACTGACATGATCATGATCAACATCACCTATAGAAACCTGCAACAGGGGTTAACAAACCCTGAGTACTGGGGTACTCAACAAGACTTACCCGACTAAGAAAAAGGGAGAAGACTCAGGAATGAGAGGCTTAGGTAGTCAAGGTAAGGCTTAAGCAAGATCAAGTATTTTGCAGAAAGAGCATTTTGAAAACCTTTTTTTATTTTGAAAAGATTCCAGTATTTCTCAATTCTTCATCGTTCATGATTCATTTTACCTTTCAAAAACATACCTAGTTGAGAACCACTCTCCGTTGACAGTCAGTGACCAAGTCTCCATAACCGAGGAGCAACGTTAATCCGGATAAATAATACTCAGCTGAGGATCCCTATCCACACTGCATATGTAGCACCCAAGCTTGCATATGCCAACTCGTCTACCACGATTCCTCCAAGATTGGGCCCGGTCCTACACCACCCGGAAGTACAGTACACCACTCCTATCCAGGTACGACGACCACGTGGGTACATGCTACTTCCGCCATCTCTCCACTCCCAGTGCGCGGTTGTCGGTCCAATAAAGGATTCCTCGGAGCCAGAGCTTTCCGAAGTATGTGAATAGTTGCAAGTCTTGGCCAGCAGGCCCCCATACGGATGGTCCCTAAATTTTTCCGCCAGCGACAAGCACCTTGGGACTCTAACCCAAGAGTACAGGTTCTGTCGGTTTTTCAACCCTGTCCCGGTCGGTGTCAACTGTTGAGTCCCGGACTACAACATGACGGCACCGTACGCTCGGACAACCTCTCCTCGTTGTTGACTAGGTACGGATCAGATACTTAGCCAACAGGCAGGGAGTAAAGCCAAATTCTCATCAAAATTCTTTAAGTGATCACACTTTTGAAATTGGCATTTTTATTGCAAATCTATTGTATAGCATCACTAAGCATTTTGCAAATAGTTTTTAAAACAGGGCAGGTGGATCTTCTGGTGGAGGTAAACAATGCAGGTAATAGGTCATCACACAACTCCTATAACCTAATGCAGTAGTTTAACTCAAAAGTATTTTAAGAAAACTTTTGTAAAAGCGAGGTAGGGTTAAAATGCACCGGGGCTTGCCTTGAAGAGCAAAAAGGACGGGCTCGGGGTCGGCAGTGCAGGTGTCGGAGCTCGGGGTCGCCTAAGGGGTAGGTCCGTCAGCGGCTGTTTCAACTTTGACGTTCTCTCCTTCGGTCACTATACGTATGCAGTGATGTATGCTTATGAGGATGCTGACATGAACAAAACAGCATAGGACAAAACCTACTGATTCAAGAGCACAACTTTCTATCCTGTAATTAACTTCTAGAACAGACACAAAGTTACTTATCTTGATCTCTAAGCAAAATTAATCAACCTATTAAGCATCATTTATCCGACCTAAACACAAATCATTGCATGGCATCACAATCATCATAGACCAGATGGGTGGGGGTCTATGAACAGCAAACAATCCCAAAAGTCACTCACAGGGCATACAACGTGAACTCTACTTGATTTTCTATTTTTTCCTAATTATATAAAAGGTCATTTTATGCAGTTGCTCCCAAAATTTACCCAATTAATCTCATAGGTTCATTATGGTATAAATAGATGTCAAAACAATTTCATAAATTTTTGGAGATCATTAAGGTGTTTAACAAAAATCAAACATTCAATTAACAAAAGGCACTATTTAACAATTAAATAAAAACCCAAAAATCAACTTGCTCCAAAAGTCCTCAAAATTTCACCAGAGACTAAACATGCCATAACTAGCTCATAAAATTCATCTCATGATTTTTGGAGTTACACATGATTTTCTAAAAATCTAAAACCATCCATTTATTAATTAAAAGAGGGATTTTACATTTTCAAATTCTTGCAGAAAAGTCAAGTTTTATATTTTATAAAATACTTCAAGTTATAAAGAGTCTACCATCAAATTTTCAGAATTTTTGGAGCAACACAGAAAATCACACAAAAAGATGAAAAAGAAACACTGTTCACAACTTCCTAAAAAGGAAAAGAGCGCTGTGCTCCTTCCTCGCAAGGCTCGGGGGAGGCTCGGGCGAAACGGAAGCGATCGTCCGTCCGAGGCCTGGCTGGGAGGCTCGGGCGAGACGGAAACAATCGTCCGTCCGAGGCCTGGCTGGGAGGCTCGGGCGAGACGGAAACAATCGTCCGTCCGAGGCCTGGCTGGGAGGCTCGGGCGAGACGGAAGGCTCGGGCGAATCGCAGGCGAGGCGGACGGCGGACCGACCGCTCGGGGCTCGCGTTGGGAAAGCCGAGGGTGGGGAAAGATTCGCGGGCTCACCGTGAGTCGGGAGGGAGGCTCGGCGAGGCGGTGCAGGGTCGGAGGAGGGAGCTCGACGTTGGCGGTGCTTCGGCGGAGCTCTCTCGGCGGCGAGCGGCGTACCGGCGGGTCTGTCCACCAAAAGAGATCGCCGAGGAGCGGTTAGGAGCGCGTTGAGGTGAGGAAGAAAGGGCAGGGGCTGGAGGGACGGGAGGAACACTCACGGCGGCGAATTTCTCTCCTTACCGAGGCGAGGCTGTTCGCCGGAGTTGAGGAAGAACCGTTCGCGCCGGCGAAAGGAGGGGCGGAGGGGTGAAATTGGTTGTTCGGGAAGGTGGAGAAGCTCAAGGCGAAGGCAGCGGCGGGCGCGGCTGGCTCTGGGGAGGCTCGGTGGCTCGGGTTCACGGAGCTCGCCGATGACGGAGGAATGGCGGAGCTCGACGGCTTTTATAGCTGCGGGACGGAGCTGGGGAGGGGTCCGGGCGAGGGGTGAGAGCGCTCGCGCGACATTAAAGGAGGTAGGGAGCAGGGTAGGGCGGCTCGGCATGGGCGGGAGTTCGCGCGCGGCGCGGCGGCTTGCCGGCGGCCGGCAGCTGCCCGCTGTCCGCGGCCGTAGGGGAAGAGGGAGGGGTAGGGAACGGCGAAGGCAGGCGTAGGTAGGGGCCGAGAGGAAACGAGCACCAGCGCTTGGCCGCGCGCGGCACGGGCGCGGGTCAGCCGGGCTCGGCATGGGCGGCGAGGCTTCGCGCGCGGCGCGACGGCCTTGCCGGTGGCCGGGGCCCCCTGGCTTTAAAGCTCGTGCACAGAGACGGCTCTTAAAGCAAAAGTTCCCCTTTTTGAAATCTTGAAATTACTCCCAAAACTTCAACTACACAAAGAAAACTCAAAACACCAAAGTTGCTTAAAATTTTGAGATCTACAACTTTGCCAATATAAACTTTTTCTGAAACTCAAAAGTTTTTGAGATAATTTTGAAAACCGAAAAAGGGACAAAATTGCAGTTTGAAAGAATTTGAAATTACTTCTGATTTTGAATTGAAACTTGAAAATCTGTAAACACCAAAGTTGTTCCTCTTGACAAGATCTACAACTTTGCTAAAAGGACCAACTTCAAATTTTGAATAGTTTTTAAATTAATAAAAGAGGGGTAAAAAGCAGGGTTTGGAAATCAGGGATTTTCAAAAGGAATTTAAATTCTATTTCTGATTTTTAACTTTGATCAACACAACAAGGCATCTAGACACTCAACTGAACAAGATTTACACAAGGCTAGACACGGAGGTGAAATTACCATTTTGCCCTTATAGGAAGATTTGGGCCTTTAGGTTTTTTTTCGAAAAAGAGATTCAATGCACAAGCCACCTCAGAAAAGATAAAAGCAGAACAAGTTTTTAGGCAAACATCAATGCATGGCAAGAATGATTAATGACTAAAGATGATGACATGTCAGGTTAATTACATATTAAACACCGGAGGTGTTACAGCCTTCCCCCCCTAAAAGAAATCTTGCCCCGAGATTTAAGAAGCACTTAAAGGTCTGGGGTTGAGTAATGGAAAAGGAAATATGTCACACTTGTTTACTCACAAGGAGTTCACAAGGCAACTGGGTTGGATTCAGGATTACAACCGGGACCAGAACACGGTTGCAAGTAGCAAGGTAGAAGATATCTGGGTGGAGCAAGAAAGATTATCAAGAATCCAGAGAGAGCGTACATTAGCTGTGGGCCATAATGGATCATAACTGTAGACCTCGATACCTGCGCGCACCCAGCGGAAACTAATGTGATCCGGACACACGAGATTCCTGGGTTCCGACGCGGCACCATGGTCACCAATCATGGCACCATAATAGAACACAACTTCTATATCTCTCATCTTAATAAGAAGGAAATCATAACCAAAAGCAAGGGTTGGTTATAACTACAAGGGGAGTGGCTTTGAACTCCCTTTCGGGCGTCCAGAAATGAAAGCACTTTAACGGTGGACTAGAAAGAATCATGACTATAGGCCTGGACATTAGCGAGCACCTGGCAGTAACGCCCTATGGTGGCGATCCATAGGTGACCCTAGGTTCCCACGCTTTTATCCGGTCCACAGATCATGGTCCTTTCAAAGAACACAAATTTCAGTAACTTTCAACCACCATTCGTCGTTTTCACGACATCAAACAACTAGCACGTGCCAATTCAAGGCATGACACGCGTGTTCCGAAAGAACCAAGGATTTTACCCTGATTCTGACTTTATATGGTAGAGTGTATGAAAGATATCCAAAAGTTTCCAAGGATCAGAACTTATGGAACAAAAGTATCAAGGGTAGCAGAATCTAGGGACGATCAGCTATCGTGGATCATAGCTGCTTTTAGAATTTAGAAAAGAAGCACATTTTATCATTATGCAAGATATGATATATATGCTCGTCCTATACGACCTCTCATCGATAGGAGATCTCTGTCTCCACCTGTTAGTTAGGTATAGGGCTATACTTTACACTTTAGCTTCACGGACTTGGTATAGGTGTTGAATAGCTCTTCTGTCTTGGTTTGACAGGGAGGTTGATTCTCCATCTTTCTATAGACGAGTTGAAACCATCTCGGTGTCTTCGGCTTGAGTTGCTAGTAGAGTCTTCACGAAGTCTTCCAGCAAGAAAGAAACTCAGGGAAGGATCATTTTTAACTTGTTACTTTCAAAAACTTTTAGATTAAGAACCATTTTGAAGTTTTTCGAAAGTAATGTTGCAACCAGTCTTTCCTTGATGACAATCCTGCTCCGATACCATTCTGTGGCAGAACCTCCCGGTAATGTGGCCCACCCCGCACAGGTCACCGTCTCCCTGAGCTCTAATGACTGTGCACATGTACCACATCACAAGAAAGATCTGTCGGATGTCCTCAGCCTCTTTTCTCGCCGCCTCCGCTGCGGTTCGGGCGGTGGCAGCCTCGCCTCGGGCGTCAGCGGCCTCCTTCTTCGCCGCCTCAACTTCAGCCCGGGCGGAGGTGGCCTCGCTTCGGGCGTCCGCGGCCTCCTTCCTCGACGCCTCGAGAGCGGCGGCGGCCTCCTCCTTGGATCGAGCGACCTCACCTCGAGCCGCCCGGACCTCCGCCTCCGCCTCATTGAGCCGGCTCGCCATTTGGGCGTTCCGGCTCAGCTCAGCGCGGAGATCTTGAAGCTCCGCCTCAGCCCTCGCGAGGGCGGCCGACACGTGTGCGGACCGGCCAGCCTCCTCAGAGTAGGACCGCTCCGCCTCCGCCATGAGCTCGGCCACCTCCCGGAAGATGGACCGCACCTCGCGCGGGGCCCCCGCTGGGCCGGTTGCTCGACGGGGACCATGGCAAGGACGGGCTCGGCGCGTCGGGAAACGGCCATACTGGTCGGTCAAGCTCAATGTCGGGCAGATCCTCCTCCTCCGCCCCGAGCTGCCCCAGCTGCGGCCCGTCGCCCGACGGCACGGGCCCCGGCTCCCTCCGTCCCTCCGCCGGCACCTCCTGTCGCTCTGCGGCCTCCCGAGGCGGCGTCACAACCTTGCGTGGGGACGAAGACTCGAGCGGCGGCGAGTCGATCGAAAGAAGGCTCGACCCCGGGCCCTCTTCCCTGGCCGGGTCCTCCGGCGTCTTGTCAGCGCTAGCCGGCGCCTCGGGCGCCTCCACCATCGTCAAGCCCGCGGCAAGGAGCGGCCCCTGCTCCAGCTCGTTCAGGAGGTCCTCCACCGTCGGCTCCTTCTCCGCCCGCCAACGCCTCTCCCCCCTTTCCCTCCTCCGCAGCCCGGCTCGTGTCGGTCAAGGCCTCGAGGGGCGCAGTCTCCTCGGCCCCAGACACCGGCGGGGCCGTGCTCTCCCCAGACGCTTCCCCGGAACAGCCGTCGTGGTGGGGGAAGGGTGGCGCTCCCAACTGGCGCCATCGCGGGAGGAGGAGGGGGAGGAGGCAGCGCCTCAGTAGGTGTGGTAGTGGCGGGCTCGATGCCGTAAGCTGCGGCCCCTGCAATACGAGATGACAGTGATATCAGAACCGGGAAGGATGCCTCGACCCCTGTGGTCGATGGCGACGGCCTCACCAAAATTCGCGACGACCATCTGGCCTTCTCGAGCCATGGCAGCTCGAGCCTTCTCCAGCCAAGCGGCTTCTCTAGCGGAGGAAGGTGCTGTGACACCCTAGTGTCAAGCACTGCATTAGGAATTGCAATTAGCTACTAAGAAGCATAAGCAATGCATTGCATCATTTCATGTGCATGAGAGTGCTTTGTCTTTTGTTTATTTATTTGGATTTGGATTTCTATTTGACTCGATGATTTAAGTGGATCTCTGCTTGGGCAAAGAGTTTTATAAAATAGAGTTGGAGTTTTTGACCTAGTTCAAAATAGTTTATCAGATAAAAATGAGGCAAAGAAAATGGTTTATGTTGCAAAACTGGCTTTATTTATGTGGAGGTTGTAAAAATGTTTTCAGAAAAAGTGTCTTATATGAAAGTTGTAGAGAAAATTATTTTGAGCAACTTTCATATTTGGGTCAAAACCTAGTTTGGAGTTTTTGAAACTGTTTTGAATGGTCAAAGTTTGAAAAGAATTTGGAAAAAAAAAGAAAAAGGAAAACGATTTCTCCCCGCCCCCCCTTTCGGCCCATCTGGCCTTTCGGCCCAACTCGCGCGCGCCGGCCCAACTCGCCCGCTCGCGTGCGCTAGCCCCCTCCCGCACTCGCCCGCGCCCTCGCGCGCGCCGCGCCTCTCACCCCTGCCCGCCTGACACCCGTGCCGTACGCCGGCCGCAAGCGCCGCGTGGCCGCCTTCGCCTGCACCGTATCCCGCTCGCCCTATCGCCGCAAGATCGTTGCTCGCTCGATCACCCACGATCCCCGCTCGCCAGTCGCCGCTCGCCTTGCCTGCCGAGCCCTGCTGCCCGCGCGCGCCGCACGCCACGCCGTGGCCCCCCACACCGGCCGTCCCCGCTCCGACGACCAAAACCCCCGCGCCCCAACCCCTCTCTCGCCTCTCACTCCTCCTCACTCTCTCACCCTCCTCCCTCCTCGCCCCCCTCGCTCTCGCTCTCACTCCTTCTCCTGCCCGCGAACGCAAGGCCGAGCGCTCACCTCGCCTTGGCCACTGCACGCCACCGCGAGAGCGCCTCCCCACGTTCCAGCCCTCACTGAGCCACCGCCGGCCGATTAACTCCGGCCACCACTCCGCCATCATCTAGACCGCACGGTGCTCCCGCTTCCACTCCGCCGGAGCCCCACCACTGCCAGAACGAGAAGTGCCATTTCTCGGCCGCCATCGACGACCGGGAGTGCACGCCATTGTTCTACACCACCCGAACCTTCGCCGAGCCTCGTATCTTCCGTCGAGCTTCACCGAGTCAAGGCAAGGTGAGAACACCTATCCACCTCAACGCTACCGCTCCCTCCTATCTCACTCTATCTCCCCGGCCGAGCGCCATGGGCGCCGCCGCGGCCATGCTCAAGGTCGCGCTCCTCTGGAGCCAATCAAGCCAAACCAACCCCGTAGCTGTGCTGCTTAGGGTTCACTCGAGCTTTTGCCTCCCCCAATTTCTCCGGCCGCTGCCGGAAACGACGTAGCTGCGCGTTGCCGCCATCACCGTGCGCCGCCGCTCGCCGCCGGCATGCTCCGGCCGTGCGCTAGCCAGACCACCTACACCTCTCGGTGCGCCTCGTCAAGGCGAGTTCACAAGCCTAGCTTCCCCGCCGGCGACCTCACCGTCGGTGAGGAATCGACGGTCAAACCTCTCCCCTATTTTCCGTCTTGCCCGAGCCTCGAGCCAAGCCTCGGACGGGCGATTGTTTTCCGTCTCGCCCGAGCCTCCGAGCCATGCCTCGGACAGCGAACCCTCGGGTACTGTCTCGTTCGAGCCGGGCCTCGAGCGAACACACCCTACCGCCGTGCGCTCGAGCCAGGTTGGGTCGAGTTGGACTGGGCCGAAAGCCCCGTTTGGGCTAAAATAAAGTTTTTCTTTTTTTTTAGTTTTCTGCTCAGTAACTAAGTTTGTTAATTTTGCTATAATTAATCTGTAGCTCTGTTTAAATATGAATTTTCAGTTTTGCTAGTTTGTTTATGAGTAGATCTACCATGGAAAAATATAAAAGTATTTTTGGTAGGAGTTTATTTTACTGTTTTCATTTATTCCAGTTTATATGCTTTTGCTAAGATAAATGGTTATATATGTTTTTTCTGTTGAGTTAATTCCTGGAAAATTTTGTGTAAGTTTATTATCCTGTTTTACACCTGTGAAAATATATGATGCAGTATTATATGGAAAAAGTTTCTGTTATGATTAAAAGTCCTTTTTGGCTGATTTCCTAAGAATAAATGTCAAGGTGTTTTATATGCTGAAATAAAATATGGGAAAATTTGTATAGTCTCTGTTTATGATGTCCAAGCTAAGAAAAATGTAAGCATGATCTGTTATGTGAAAAAATCTGAAGTTGTTTTACAAATGTGCTTTTCTGTGTTTTTCTTTGAAATTCATGTAAGAAATAATATAATGTTTCTGTTCATGGAACTTTCTTGATAAGCATAAAATGTGAAGTAGAATCTGGAAAAAATTGAAGTTGAGTTTATCACCCTTTTCCAGTAGGGTTGTAGTTCAAGTGGTTTATTTTTGGGATAGATTTGTTTATTTGGTGTAGGCTTGTATGTTTATGCTCTGCCCACAAGTTTTCTGCAGTAGAATGCTTTTGAGTAAAAGAAGCCAGGAAAATTATGACTCTGTTGTTTGACACTTTTTGGATACGGAGCTAGTTCAAAGTATCTTTTGAGCAGTTTATTTGTTATTTTTGTATCTGCAGTTCTGTATTTTATTTTGGCTGGAATTTATTCAGTAGAGTCTTGAGAGTGTTAATTGTCTTCTGGAATTTTGTGGATTTTTCTGAATTCAGAAAAATGCACTTGCAGTTCAAACCTGAATTTCGTATGAATTATTAAATAAGAAATAGGTGAATAAAAGGATTTTGTTTCATGAATTAAATAAGTATTTACCTCAATGTCAAAAGTGGTTCAACAAGTTGGTTTTGTTGGCTTGCAAGAAATGCTCTTCTCATGCCACACATCTTGCACCCCCGCATTGCAAATATTTATTATTCGTCGTATGCAATAGGATCGACCCCTCCGGAGCCCGAGCAGGAGCCAGAAGCAAACGCCGAGCAGCAGATTCCGGAGCTTCAGCAAGCCGAGGAGGTCGACCCCGCCAGCGACACTAACTTGCCCGAGTGCCCCTCCCACGAGGCCTCGGTCTTCACCCAAGGCAAGCCCCAGAGCATTCTAAGTCTCTCAGTTTTTATAATTAAATTACTTGACTCCTTTTATATTGTGATGCATTAAGTTAGGAGTTGATTGAATCCTACTTGCTGCATTATCGTTCCTTGATTATTGATTATTACCCACCTTGTTATCCTGTTACTTACTATTATAATATAGAATTGCTTAGCCTGCTGAATAAAAGTAATAGTTGAGGATGTTTCCGTAATACCCTGATGGGTAGTTACCGGATCACGGTTGGCTATATTTGCTATCGTGGAAAAGAACCTGAGTTGTAGTGAAATACGGTCAACTGGAAGGCAAGGCACAAGTTTGGAAACTTGGAGCAGTCCGTCCGTTGGATCGTGTAGGTTTGTATCGATGTTGGCCCTCGTTCATTTTTGAACGCGCCCTTTTACTTAGGGATATGTCGGTGCCGTAATCATCGACCCCAAAGCCGGTTAGAAGCTGTTCGGCCGGTCTCAACCCGTGTCGTGCCCTCTAGTATGGAAATTGCGATCTGCCGCGTGAGGCCATCGCCAGGTTCCAATTGGGCGGTCCGTGCTGTGAGTCGCGACGATTACCACCACGAATAAGCGTCGAGCGGTTGCCCAATGCATGGACCCGACGGGGAAAGTGTGGGCTGGTATTAAAGGTCTTTCACCAGCTGGTTTGGAATTCGATTCGAGTCGCCGTCTCCCCCGGTCAGTGGGAAACTATGGCGAGCTTCACCACGATACAACTCCATGTGATGTTTTAAAGGTTCAACTAAAATGTGGATAAGTCAACTGGATATGGTTATATTATTGATTGGTAGATTCAAGTGAGTGCTCTAGTACAGGTGAAAAACCTAGAATTAAGGAATAGGTCTAAAAATGACAGTTCATCATTATCATTAATTACCTCTTATCTAAAATTAAGCTTTTTGCAACTGAAAGATCCCAGCTCTACCTCAAAAGCCTAGCATACCCTTGGAGTCTTTATTTTCAGTTGGACGGGTAAGTCTAGCTGAGTACATTCCCGTACTCAGGGTTTATAAGCACTGCCTCTACCCAGTGGAAGGTGATGAGGAGTAGGCCCAGGGCAGGGTCGTCCAGAAGCTCCCCTTTTTCTTTTGCTGGTCTGAGACTGTTGGTGGCACATTATCTTAAAAAGGAGGAGTGAGTTGTGTGAGTTGGATTTATCAAACAATGTTTTATTTGAACCACATGTGTGGTGGTTGTGTTTTAAACTACTTCAGCTTCCGCACTTTTAAAATTCAGTATTGTAATAACTCCGTTTTAAATTCGCACTCTGATATTTTAAATTCGGTTTCGTTTTCGCTTTGATGTATCTTTATGAATGTAATCCTTGAACAATGCGATCCTGTATGATGTATGGTGTTAGAAATCCTTCGAGATTTCCGGACTACCGGGGTTATATGGGTTCAAGTATGAGTCAAAGTCAGACGGATTTGGCTAAGATAATACTTGAGCTCTTATAATCAGGGCGGTTCTGCCACAGGTGCCATACCTCGAGGTGCTTGTGCCTCGACGGGGCTCGAGGTCTTGGCCCGCTTGAACGCAGCGAGGTCCACCTCCTAGTAGGAGCGCTTCCCCCTGAGAAACCAGAGATGGCATGCATCATTAAAAGTAAGAGGTAAAGCCTCACCACAGACGAGATCCAAGAAAATTACTCACCCAAAGCAGCGGTTGGGCTTCTTCCCGGAGTCGCCGGACCCACTCGGGGGCTTCGAGCCCACCCCACGGCTCGAGCCCTGCGCCTGGGCCGTCTCCGCAGGGCTGGGATGGGGGGAGGGCTCCCGACGCCTCCCAAGGCTTGACTCGAGGGAGAGCCCTCCTTCCGCCCCACATCGCGGGAGGGCGACCGTACCTCCCTCGTGCTGTCGTCGTGGCGCCTGCCCCGGAGTGCTCCGGCGCTCGCGCCCTCCCGCGTCCGCTTCTGTGTCCCGCGGTGGTGCGGCGACGGACTCCGAGGACGGTCGCGAGACGGTCGGTCACTCCCCCCTCGACGGTCATGATGATGGGGGCTCGACGCCCTCTCATGCTGCCCGCTCCTCCCGCGGGCTGGACGACGCCCTCGACGTCTCGTGGCGGTCGACCCCAGCATCCCCTCCGGCGTGATGGCCACTCCTCGAGGTCCGGCCCTTCTCGAGAGCCCCCCCCCTGTGTCGATGTGGCCGAAGCCTCCTTCTGTTCCACGTCGACGGCGCGCCCCGAGTCCGAGGCTTCTTTGCGTCCGGGGGCACGTCCGGCACGGAGCTCGCCGGACCTCGGCCCCCCCTAGCAGGGTCTCGGCGCCGCCTTCCGCGGCTGCGTGCGTCCTGCGCGGTCCCTTCGCCGGGGGGACCTCCAGTATACCCTCCTGCACAGAGGAGCGGTCATCCCTGTCATCGACGACCCCCGCGCGCCTCAGACGCGCGTCCATCCCCTCGTCGTCACTTTCCTCCTCCTCATCATCACTCTCCTCCTCCGAGCTCGAGGAGCTCAGCTCGGGGGACCCATCTCCAGGCTGCCGGTTGCGACGAGCCTTCGCCAGCCTCTGCTCCCGAGCCGAGCGACGCAAGTTTTTGTTTTTCTCTTTCTTCTTCCTGGCATCCTTGCTCTCCTTGTCTTTCTGAGCAGAGAGGCGCCTCACCTGGTATCCGCGGCGTCCTCCCTCACCGGGGGCCTCGACGCGCGACAAGTAAACGCCCCCTGCAAAAGAAGAAGCGTGACGAGACAAACCACAAGAAGAATGCAAAAGGTTTCGGAGAAGGAGAAAGGGGGAGGAGGCTCGGGACAGCTTAGCTCGAGGGGGCTTACCAGGTCGAGGCACCCCTCGTCGGGTGCCATGCGACCAGGTCGGTGTACTCAGGGATGAACGACCCTTGGATCGTGATTGACACCCGGGAGACGCCCTCGTTCCGAGACAAGCCTCTCCTCGGCCATCCTCGATCGATTTAGCACCTCGAGCTGGGACTTCGGCCCCATCTCGTGCATAAGAAGGGGGCGGTCCGCCAGCGGAGAACTCTTCGCTGGTGGAACGCCCAAATGACCGCTTGCACGGTCAACTTCCTCTCGTCCACCAGCGTCCTCATCATCTTCATCAGCGGTACCAGGTGGCGTTGCCTGTCCGCCGCGACACCCCAGGTCCACTTCTCCGGCGTTGAGTGAGGACCCTGCCGGTGTACTGCGGAAGGAGACCACCTTCATTCCGCAGATAGAACCAGTGGTCGTCCCACCCGGCCTGGTTGGTGGAAAGCTTGTACCGCAGGTATTCGCGGGGGACATTGGCTGACGAGGTCCTAGCCCTCGCAGTGACGGCGAGGGAGCCCATGCGCACGAGTCGCCTCCCGCTGGGCTTTAAGGCCTTGATGAAGAGCTTGCCCCGGAAGAGATGGACGAACATCTCCTAGTGCGGCTCCATCTTCAGGTACCCCTCGCACACCGCGGCGAAGACGGCAGCGTGCGAGATTGAATTGGGGGAGAAGTGTTGCAGCTCCACCTCGTAGTGATGGGTCAGCGCCCGCATGAAGCGGCTCGGCGGAACACCGAGCCCCATGCGGTGGTAGCGCGTGAAGCTCACCACGTACCCCTCCGCGGGTGCGGCTCCCGTGCTCCGCCGACGGGATAACCCACCACGCGGGTCCCTCCTCCGGGTTGGGGCGCAGAAGCCCCTGGGCCACCAACGAGTCCATCTCGCTCTGCGTCACCTTCGACGAGCTCCAGTCTTCGCCGGCAGCACTTGTGTCTGGGCGGCCATGGCGGTGGGCGCGGCGCGGACCCGAGCAGCGGCGGACGGGCAGCCAGAAAATCCCCAATCAACTAGCTCGAAGGAGAGGGCGCGTGAAGGCTACGGCTGCGATGAAGGCAAAGGCAAAGTAAAGGGTTCCTTTTCCCTCTCTCTCGATATTTGTAAGGGGAAACCCCGACGGGCGGGGTCTCCCACAACGTAAAAAGGTAACCGCATAGCATTTAATGCGCCCACCTAACTACGTCTCGAGCCGATGCAGGGACACGCGGCAGCTCTCCGTTCGCTCAACTACCGGGGCCCTCTGTGGCCGCCGCTCCGACTTCGCGCCCGCCGCCCTGGCGCCACGATCTCCACTCCCTAGCGGTTTCCGCCTAAAAGGCGCGCCCAACGGGCAGAAGGATTCCAAGTGACGAAGGCTTCTTCAGGAAGGTAAAAACGGGCCCCGGCCCTAAGCCTCGAAGCAGCGAAGGCTGGCCCTCGAAGAGGGTTTGACAGCCGGCTTCGAGCACCCGAGTCAGGGACACCAAGGGGCGCCCACTCGCAGCATCGCTCGAGGCCAAGCCCTCGAGGCCCCTCACGTGTATCCAAGGCGGGGAGCACGACGTGCAGTGAGATCCCCTCGGAGGGAGGCATCGAGCCACCGGGTTCTATCGAATGGACCTGGCACTCCTGCAGACTGAGCACCATGCTTTATGAGACCGACGAAGTCCGACCGGGATCCTTCAGCGCTGCATCCCACTCGAAGAAGGGCGCAAGCTCCTCGACGACATGCACTCGGGGGCTTGCGGCCCACCACGCAGCGCCAAGGACCCTGTTTGGGAATGCCTTCCGTCAAGGCTTTCTATTGGCCGACCGCCATTGGAGACGCCAAGCGCTTGGTGCGGGCATGCCATGGGTGTCAATTCTACGCCAAGGAGATGCACCAACACGCACATGCCCTGCAGATGATCCCGATTACTTGGCCATTCGCCGTTTGGGGGCTCGACCTTGTAGGTCCCCTCAAAAAACAAGTGGAGGGCACTCACACGTGCTTGTGGCCATCGACAAGTTCACCAAGTGGATCGAGGCTAAGCCGATAGGCGACCCCACCTCCGAGAAGGTTGTCGAGTTCATCGCCAACATCATGTACCGGTTGGGGTGCCTAACGTCATCATCACCGACAATGGCACCCATTCACGGGCAAAAAGTTCACCAACTTCTGCGATGACAACAACATTCGCGTAACCTGAGCCTCGGTCGCATACCCTCAATGCAACGGGCAGGTCGAGCGCGCCAACGGCATGATACTCCATGGGCTGAAGCCGAGGCTGTTCAAGACTCTCAAAAATTTCGGAAAGGGATGGGCTGCAGAGCTCCCCTCGGTGCTGTGGGGCCTCAGGACTACGCCGAGTCGAGCCACCGGGTTCACTCCGTTTTTCCTAACCTACGGCGCCGAGGCAGTCTTGCCTACGAACCTCGAGTACGGCTCCCCTCGACTTCGAGCCTACAACGAGCAAACCAACGACGAGAGGCTTGCCAACGCCAAGGACCAGCTCGAGGAGGCCCGAGATGTGGCGCTCATCAACTCCGCACGCTACCAGCAATCACTTCGACGCTACCACGACAAGCATGTGCGCAAGAGGGACCTGGCGGTGGGGGACCTCGTGCTTCGACGACTGCAGGATAATCGAGGGCGCCACAAGCTTACCCTCCATGGGAGGGCCCATACACCGTAGCTGAAGTGCTCAGGCCAGGAACGTACAAGCTTTACGACGATCAAGGCAGGATCCTGGCGAACGCGTGGAACATATCTCAGCTACGTCGCTTCTACCCTTAAAGGCCTCGAGGCCTCATTCATTTTGTTGCTTTGTACAAACATGTTAAATATGAATGAGCAAACTCGTGCTTTGTCTTTCATTTTGCTTAGCAACTGAAGGTAGCCTCGACCCTCTTTCTCGGCTCAGGGTCGAGCCTCCCTTGTCGGGGGCTGACAGGGGGGTAACCGCCCCCCAGACTCCGGAAAAAATGCGTGTTTTCTTTTCAAAATATTCGACCCTCGTCTCGACTCGTGCCTCGAGTGAACTAGCGACGTCTCTAAATCCCAAAATACCTCGAGCCTCCAAAGGTCGGGAGGCGTCGACGTAGACGGCCACCTACGCCCCGGGCTACGGTACCCTACCTACGCCTCCCCTCGAGGGCTCGCGACGTATCGAAGGAACACAGACTAAGTCAGCAGAAACTCGAGCTTGCAACAAAGAGAGGTGGTCGAATGCATTTGAGAAGAAAACAACTCCTTTAAGCAAACAAGTCACATATACATACGGGTCTCGACGGACCCTCATCCATGTCATAAAATTCTTACAAGGGCCTCGACGCCCAAATTTCACCGCAGGCCCTAATCTTCGCGTGTGGTACTCCTCCCTGAGGTCCTCCCCGGCGGGCTCAGCCTCGACCCCGAGCTAGAAGGAGGAGGGCCCTCGACACCGCTGCTGTGTAACGTAACGGCTCTAATCCCGTGGCCCACTGATCACCGTCAACCACTGACAGTCGATCCGTACAGCCAATAGATTAGGACCGGTTCCGCTACTGGGCTACATCAGTGCCCGTTGTCCGCAGGATCATCTCATAATTCAGTTACAATCTCTTTAACATTTTGACAAATAACATCGGAGTAAATAGCGGAAGACTTAGATAACAATAGTTTTACAAACCAGGGTTTAACATAAAATTAAAGTGAAGTATATTCAGAACATAGTTCAAATAGATAGAGTTGGCAGAGTAGCATATGACAACAACTGAAGGTAACGATACTTCACCCAGCCCGAGGGTGAATAATCACTCATCGGCCTCATCGGCCTCTTCCTGAACAACAGTCACACAGCAGGGTCCAAGGCATACTGAGGAATCTGTCATACCTGCAACATGGGTAATAAAACCCTGAGTACAAAGGTACTCAACAAGACTTACCCGACTAAAGAAAAGGGGAGAAGACTCAGGAATGAAAGGCTTAGGTAAGGCTTGAACAAGATCGAGAAATTTGCAGAAAAAGCATTTTGAGTTTTTCCGCCAGCAACAAGCACCTCGGGACTCTAACCCAAGAGTACAGGTCCAGCAACAAGCACCTCGGGACTCTAACCCAAGAGTACAGGTCCTGTTGGCAGAAAAAGCATCTTGTAAAACTTGTTTTTATTTTGGAAAGGTTCAAGTATTCCTCAGTTCTTCATCATTCATGATTCATTTTACATTTCAAAACATTCCTAGTTGAGAACCACTCTCCGTTGACAGTCAGTGGACCAAGTCTCCATAACCGAGGAGCAACGTTAATCCGGATAAAGAATACTCAGCTGAGGATCCCTATTCACACTGCATATGTAGCACCCAAGCTTGCATATGCCAACCCGTCTACCACGATTCCTCCAAGATTGGGCCGGTCCTACGCCACCCGGAAGTACAGTACACCACTCCAATCCGGGACTCTAACCCACGTGGGTACATGCTACTTCCGCCATCTCTCCACTCCCAGTGCGCGGTTGTCGGTCCAATAATGGATTTCTCGGAGCCAGAGCTTTCCGTAGTATGTGAATAGTTACAAGTCTTGACCAGCAGGCCCCCATACGGATGGTCCCTAATTTTCCAGCCAGAACTACACCTTGGTTATATCTCACCCAAGCGTAATAGTCCTGTCAGTTTTTCAACCCTCCCGGTCGGTGTCAACTGTTGAGTCCCGGACTACAACATGACGGCACCGTACGCAAGGACAACCTCTTCTCGACAATGACCACATGCTAGCCAGGCAAGCAGTCATCGAACGGGAAGTAAAACCAAAATTCCCATAAAGTTTCTTTCAGTGATCACACTTTTTGAAATTGGCATTTTTGCAAATCTATTATATAGCATCACTAAGCATTTTGCAAATAGTTTTTAAAACAAGGCGGGTGGATCCTTTGGTGGAGGTAAATAATGCAGGAGGCAATAGGTCATCACACAACTCCTATAACCTAATGCAGTAATTTAACTCAAAAGCATTTAAGGAAAACATTTTATAAATGGAAGGGTTAAATGCACCGGGGCTTGCCTTGGATGGCAAAAAGGACGGATTCGGGTTGGTGGTGTAGGTGTCGGAGCTGGGGTCGCCTCGGGACAGATCCTTCGGTGGCTACCTCGACTTCAGATCCTTCTTCGTCAACTATACGGATGCAATGATGAATGCTCATGAGAATGATGATATGAACTTAAGGTGCAAAGACATTCCACTGATTCTAGATTACTCTAAAACAAGGCATAATCGAAATCTAGGTTGAGCATAAAAGGTAACCATTTCTTCCTTAAGCAATATTGATTAAACTAGCCCTTATTATAATATCCTAAACATCAACCAAACATAGCATCACAAACATCATAGACCAAAGGGTAGGGATCTATGAACATCAATCAATCCAAAGATCACATCATCAAACACTTATTACCAACCCTAATCCATCTTTTCTATTTTCCTAATTTATTTAAAAGGTCATTTTATGAAGTTGCTCCAAAAATTACCAAGTTAACACATAAGTTCATTATGACTTAAACAGGTGGCAAAACAAATTTCATAATTTTTGGAGGTCATTAAGGTGCTCAAATAATTCTAGACATTTAATTAACAAAAGGCACTATTCAAGAATTAAAATAAATGCTCAAAAATCAACTTGTTCCAAAAGACTTCAAATTTTACCAGAGACTAAACATGGCAGAAGAAGCTCACAAAATTTGTCTCATGATTTTCGGAGTTATAAATCACTCTCCGAAATACCAAACCTTCATTTTTCAATTAAAAGGGGAATTTTACATTTTCAAATTTTTGCACAAAACTCAAGTTTGATATTTTTATAAAATACTCCAGAGCATAAAGAGTCTACCACAAAAATTTCAGAATTTTTGGATGCACACAGAAAATCATACAAAAAAGAGAAAACAGAACACTATTCACAACTCTCAGAAAAAGAGAAGAGCACGGTGCTCCTTCTAGGCCGGGCTCGGTGAATTGCGGGGCTCGGGCGAAACGGAGAAGTGAGCCTCGGTCCGAGGCCGGACTCGGGCGAGACGGAGAACATGCGTCGCCGAGGCTTGGGCTCGCCGAAGCGGAGGGCAGGCGCTCGCCGAGGCTTGGGCTCGGGCGAAGCGGAGAAACAGGCCTCTGTCCGAGACCTGACTGGGAGGGCTCGGATGCTTACCACGTGTCGGAGGCAGGGCTCGAGGGTGAGGCTCGACTCGTTCTCGAGGGTGAGGCTCGACTCGAGGGTGAGGCTCGACACGAAGGTGAGGCTCGACACGCTCGGGGAAGAAGATGACAGCGGCGGTGCTCCGGCGGTCCGGCGGTCCTGCGCAGCACATGCGACCGCAAGGGCCGGGTTAGAGTCGCACGGGACCAAGGAACACAACACGGGGGTCGGTGAGAGATGATCATGGCCGGAGACGGCGAATTCCACGAACCCGAGCTCGCCGGGATTCTGCCGGAGATGGGGACGGCGAGCTTACGCCGGGCAAACGGCGGCGGGAAGGTGAAATTGAAGGGTGGGAAAGCTTCACGAGCTCAAGGCGAAGCTTCCGAGCTAGGTGGTGGAGCGGCGGAGTGACTGGAGAGAGCTGGCCACGGCGGCGGGGGTGAGTGCGGAGGTCGGAGCTCCGGCGGCTTATATAGCCGCGGCTAGGGGACGGTAGAGAGCACGGGGCTACGCGGGTAGGTTTGCGGGGGCGTGCGCACTCGATTGCGCTCTGGCGGTCGAGCTGGCGTGCAGCCGGGGCTCGGGCACAAGCTCGGCCGGCGATGGCCACGCGGCGGCGGCGGCTGGGCACTGTAGGGGCCGAGAGCGATGGTCAGCGCTCGCGTGCGGGCGCGGAGGGAACAGGGGAACAGCGGTGGCAGGATGGTGGCGCGTGGGGAGCAGCCGCCTGCGCTGCAGGCGCAGCGCCGGCGCCATGGCCGGGCCCCCCCCTCCCTCTGGCTCTACGGGAAGAAGAACAGTGCTAGGGTCTAGGGTTTGACTTTTGGCCAGTTTCTGTATTTTGCAAAAATCTCCCAAAATTTGAACTGTGCGACAAAAACTCAAAATACCAAAGTTGTTCAGAAAAAAGAGATCTACAACTTTGTCAATATGAACATTTTCAAATTCCGAATAGTTTTTGAACTATATTCAAAAACAGAAAAGGGAACACTTTTCAAATTTGATTCAAATCAAAATTACTTTGGATTTCAAACTGAAACTTGAAAATCTTCCAATATGAAAGTTGCTCCATTTGTCAAAACCTACAACTTTGCTATTCTACACTTTTTCTGAAACTCAATAGTTTTGGAATAAATTTTTAAAACTGAAAAGAGGACAAAAACTGGAATTTGAATGAATTTGAAATTACTCCAAATTTTATATAGAAACATGGAAATCTGTAAATACCAAAGTTGTTCCTCTTGATCAGATTCACAACTTTGCTTTTTGAACCAACTCAAAATTTTGAATTTTGAAAAAGTTATCAAAAAGGGAATAAATCCAGGATTTGGGAATTTAGGTTTTGCAAAAGGAAACTCAATTCAAATCTGATTTTTGAACTTGGATCAAAACAACAAACATCAGGGCACTAAATTTGAACAAGAATTACATAGAACTAGGCACAGAGGTGAAATTACCATTTGCCCCTATAGGAAGAAGTGGGCTAATACGGGTTTTTGCAATAGGGGTACATCACATAAAATGATACACTAAGCAAATGCATACACATGAAATCATGATCAAGATGATAATGATGCTAATGATGATATGTCAAGTTAATTGCATGCTTAAACACCAGAGGTGTTACAGCCTTCCCCCCTTAAAGAAATCTCGCCCCGAGATTCTGCGTCTTAAGAAAGGACAAAGAAGGGATAAAGGCAAAACTTTACATAGACAGGGATTTGAGAAAGTCGGGATAGTTCTTTGCCAAGAAGTCTTCAGATTCCCAAGCAACTTCTTCTTCAGAGTGCTGGTTCCACTGGATTTTGTACCACCTTGTGGTAGTTCTTCGAGTAACTCGATCTTTGTGATCCAACACGCGAACTGGATATTCCGAGTAGGATAGATCAGGCTCTAGCTTGACACCTTCAACTTCCACGACATGTTCTGGTACTCGGAGGCACTTCTTGAGTTGGGAGACATGGAAAACATTGTGGACAGCAGAGAGATGATCGGGCAAACTTCAGCTTGTAAGCTACCTTGCCACAACATCCCAAAATCTCAAACGGACCAATGTAGCGGGGTGCTAACCTTCCCTTGACCCCAAAACGAGTGACTCCTTTGGTTGGTGAGACCTTGAGATATACGTAATCTCCAACTTGAAACTTCAGAGGTCGACGTCTCTTGTCAGCATAACTCTTTTGTCGGGATTGGGCAATCTTCATGTTCTCTTGTATCTGCTTGACTTTCTCTTCCATATCTTTGACCAGGTCAACTCCAAAGAATTTTCTCTCCGGGTTCAGACCAACTGAGAGGGGTACAACAACGGCGACCGTACAGTGCTTCAAAGGGTGCCATTTTGATGCCCTCTTGGTAACTGTTATTATAAGAGATTTCTGCCAAGGGCAAACACTGATCCCACATATCTGCGAAGGTGAGCACACAGGCTCTCAACATATCTTCTAACACTTGGTTGACTCTCTCAGTCTGTCCATCAGGCTGCGGATGATAAGCCGTGCTATACAATAGCTTGGTTCCAAGTGAGGTATGGAACGCTTTCCAGAACTTTGCGACAAACTGAGTACCACGATCTGAGATAATGGTCTTGGGTATTCCATGAAGCTTCACTATGTTGTTCTTGTACAAGGCGGCATACGTGGGGACGGCATAGCTGGTCTTGACTGGCAGAAAGTGAGCTTGCTTGGTGAGTCGGTCCACGATTACCCAAATGGAATCAAAACCTTTCCGAGTCTTGGGTAGTCCATTGATAAAATCCATGCTGATATCTTCCCACTTCCAGGCAGGTACAGATAAAGGCTGCAATTCTCCTCCAGGCTTCATGTGCATGGCTTTGACTTTTTGACAAGTATCGCAGCAAGCGACATAGCGAGCGATTTCAATCTTCATCTTTGTCCACCAGAATCTCTGCCTTAGATCCTGGTACATCTTGTTGTTGCCGGGGTGGATGGAAAACCTAGACAGGTGTGCCTCATCAAGGATCAACTGTCTCAACTCAGGCACCTTGGGAACTACTAGACGGTTCTTGAACCAAACAACTCCTACATCATCGATCCTGAAACAATCAGCCTGCCGGTCTGGACCTTTTCGATGATGTGCTTGATTCCAGGGTTATCTTTCTGTGCAGCGATGACTTGCTCCTTGACCGATGTTTCTATCCTGACATTGTTCAGGCTTCCTTGCGGAACTATCTCAATACCCATCCTTTCAAGGTCATGGCACAAGGAAAGATCATAGGGCTTCGTCGTCAGACAGTTGCAGTATGACTTGCGACTGAGGGCATCGGCAACTACACTTGCCTTACCAGGATGGTAATGTACTTCGATATCATAGTCCTTGATTAACTCAAGCCATCTTCGCTGCCTCATGTTCAGCTCTTCTTGAGTGAAGATATACTTCAGGCTCTTGTGATCGGTGTACACATTGCAAGTACTGCCCAACAGATAATGACGCCATATCTTCAAGGCATGAACCACTGCTGCTAACTCAAGATCATGAGTTGGATAATTTTCCTCATGTCGCTTAAGCTGCCGCGAGGCTAAGCGATCACTCGACCTTTTGCATCAAAACACAGCCTAACCCAGTACCAGATGCATCACAGTATACATCAAAGGGTTTCTCGATGTCTGGTTGAGCTAGGACTGGTGATGTAGTTAATAGTTTCTTCAAGGCTTGAAAAGCTTGCTCACAGGCTGTTGACCAAACAAAATCCACGGAATTCTTCAACAACTCTGTGATAGGCTTGGCAACTCTGGAGAAGTCTGGGATGAAACGACGATATTCAGCCATCCCATGAAGCTGCGAACTTCGCGGACAGTGGTAGGTGGCTTCCAAATCAAGATATCTGCCACTTTTTCAGGGTCAACTGACACACCTTCAGCGGACAGGACATGACCAAGGAATTGAATTCGATCTAACCAGAATTCACATTTACTGAACTTGGCATACAGCTGGTGATCTCTGAGACGAGAGAGAACGACATGAAGATGCTTGGCATGATCTTCAGGAGTTTTGAATAAACAAGGATGTCGTCAATGAACACGACTACAAATTTATCGAGCTCTGGCATGAACACAGAGTTCATGAGATACATGAAATGAGGGGGCATTGGTCAAGCAAAGACATGACCAAGTACTCATATAGGCCGTATCTGGTGTGAAAGCTGTTTTGGGAATAGCTTCGGGACGAATTTTTATTTGGTGGTAACCAGATCTGGGGTCAGTCTTGGAAAACACTCTGGCCAGATAACTGGTCAAACAGAAGATCAATACGAGGCAAGGGATATTTATTTTTGATGGTGACCTCGTTGAGTGGGCGATAATCAACGCAAAGACGAAGACTTTTGTCCTTCTTCTTCACAAAGATAGCAGGACAGCCCCAAGGAGACGAGCTTGGGCGAATGAAACCCTTGTCCAACAAATCTTGTAATTGGATTTTTAGTTCTGCCAACTCTCTGGGAGGCATTCGATAAGCTCTACGGGATATAGGAGCAGTCCCGGGCTTTAGCTCTATAGCAAACTCAAAATCCAAAGATTGATTTTTGAACGAAACTGACTGATAAGATTCATTGATACAAGGATAGATAACTGATACAAAGGTTCGATAGATAACCACAGACTGACAAAGGAAAGGTACAAGACAAGATACAAACTCGACTAGACAGAAGACCAACTAACGCCCCAAACCTAGACTTAAGGCTTTAGGTGAGCAGATGGCATAGACACAACGAGTCTAGTCATCGTCGATGAAGATCAACTCTTCGTCATCATTATCATCCTCGATGATAAGCTCAGGCTCTTCCTCCTCATCTTCATCTTCAACGGACATCTTCAGCAGATCCACTTCCTCATTCTGATCAGGCTCATGTTCCACTTCAGGTTCCTCCACGACTCCGTCTTCGGGGTCTTCATAACCGGGTACCAAGGGATGGAGTGATCATGCAGCTGATGCACTTCCTCGTGAAGCATATCATTTACGCTCATCTGGGCGGGTATTGCTGCAGTCATGGAGCTGGGCTCTGGTGACATCCTCTCGGATCCATGTTGCATCACGCTGCTGGATAGCGCGAACCATCCGGTTAGTTTCCTCAGAGCGCTGCCTCATACTCATGCGGTAATAGTCATCCATATTGTCTATTGTCGCATGTGGCTCTGGTGAATCTCTCCGTCGTTCGTCTCGCTGTCGGATGCTCGCGGTAGTTACTCCGGCGGTCTCGTGCTCCTCCAGGTGCGTGGCTCGTCACCTCAGCCTTCAGATTCGAGCTTCTGCTTGCGGGTGCGGCGGGGAAAGCTACGACCATAGGGGATTCTCCAGTCTCTTCTCCGGTGCGTGCGCCAGCTGGTGAGCGGCACACCGTTCGGTCCAGTCGACTTGCGGGCAGTCCGCTTGATGATGGCCATATCTGGACAAGAGGTTATAGATGAGAAAGGCTAGCAAGAAAAAGGTATAGGCATACTAACCTAACGAACTCTTTGTATACTTAAGTGAATGTGACATGATGCATGAATCGTTCCTACGGAACAAGGCAATGCAACTACTAAGGTAAGGTACATAGGGCTTATACAAGTTGTCTTGCTACTAGTTGCCAAAGACAAGATGAGATGAGAGAAGCAATTTGGACTCAAAATAGTCAGGTTTAGTTTTTGTTAAAAAAACATTTTGAAGTTTTCGCAAAAAGATTGCAACGTCATAGTGAGATGCTCCGATACCACTCTGTAACGTAACGGCTCTAATCCCGTGGCCCACTGATCACCGTCAACCACTGACAGTCGATCCGTACAGCCAATAGATTAGGACCGGTTCCGCTACTGGGCTACATCAGTGCCCGTTGTCCGCAGGATCATCTCATAATTCAGTTACAATCTCTTTAACATTTTGACAAATAACATCGGAGTAAATAGCGGAAGACTTAGATAACAATAGTTTTACAAACCAGGTTTAACATAAAATTAAAGTGAAGTTATTACAGAACATAGTTCAAATAGATAGAGTTGGCAGAGTAGCATATGACAACAACTGAAGGTAACGATACTTCACCCAGCCCGAGGGTGAATAATCACTCATCGGCCTCATCGGCCTCTTCCTGAACAACAGTCACACAGCAGGGTCCAAGGCATACTGAGGAATCTGTCATACCTGCAACATGGGTAATAAAACCCTGAGTACAAAGGTACTCAACAAGACTTACCCGACTAAAGAAAAGGGGAGAAGACTCAGGAATGAAAGGCTTAGGTAAGGCTTGAACAAGATCGAGAAATTTGCAGAAAAAGCATTTTGAGTTTTTTCGCCAGCAACAAGCACCTCGGGACTCTAACCCAAGAGTACAGGTCCAGCAACAAGCACCTCGGGACTCTAACCCAAGAGTACAGGTCCTGTTGGCAGAAAAAGCATCTTGTAAAACTTGTTTTTATTTTGGAAAGGTTCAAGTATTCCTCAGTTCTTCATCATTCATGATTCATTTTACATTTCAAAACATTCCTAGTTGAGAACCACTCTCCGTTGACAGTCAGTGGACCAAGTCTCCATAACCGAGGAGCAACGTTAATCCGGATAAAGAATACTCAGCTGAGGATCCCTATTCACACTGCATATGTAGCACCCAAGCTTGCATATGCCAACCCGTCTACCACGATTCCTCCAAGATTGGGCCCGGTCCTACGCCACCCGGAAGTACAGTACACCACTCCAATCCGGGACTCTAACCCACGTGGGTACATGCTACTTCCGCCATCTCTCCACTCCCAGTGCGCGGTTGTCGGTCCAATAATGGATTTCTCGGAGCCAGAGCTTTCCGTAGTATGTGAATAGTTACAAGTCTTGACCAGCAGGCCCCCATACGGATGGTCCCTAATTTTCCAGCCAGAACTACACCTTGGTTATATCTCACCCAAGCGTAATAGTCCTGTCAGTTTTTCAACCCTGTCCCGGTCGGTGTCAACTGTTGAGTCCCGGACTACAACATGACGGCACCGTACGCAAGGACAACCTCTTCTCGACAATGACCACATGCTAGCCAGGCAAGCAGTCATCGAACGGGAAGTAAAACCAAAATTCCCATAAAGTTTCTTTCAGTGATCACACTTTTTGAAATTGGCATTTTTGCAAATCTATTATATAGCATCACTAAGCATTTTGCAAATAGTTTTTAAAACAAGGCGGGTGGATCCTTTGGTGGAGGTAAATAATGCAGGAGGCAATAGGTCATCACACAACTCCTATAACCTAATGCAGTAATTTAACTCAAAAGCATTTAAGGAAAACATTTTATAAATGGAAGGGTTAAATGCACCGGGGCTTGCCTTGGATGGCAAAAAGGACGGATTCGGGGTTGGTGGTGTAGGTGTCGGAGCTCGGGGTCGCCTCGGGAACAGATCCTTCGGTGGCTACCTCGACTTCAGATCCTTCTTCGTCAACTATACGGATGCAATGATGAATGCTCATGAGAATGATGATATGAACTTAAGGTGCAAGACAATTCCACTGATTCTAGATTACTCTAAAACAAGGCATAATCGAAATCTAGGTTGAGCATAAAAGGTAACCATTTCTTCCTTAAGCAATATTGATTAAACTAGCCCTTATTATAATTATCCTAAACATCAACCAAACATAGCATCACAAACATCATAGACCAAAGGGTAGGGATCTATGAACATCAATCAATCCAAAGATCACATCATCAAACACTTATTACCAACCCTAATCCATCTTTTCTATTTTTCCTAATTTATTTAAAAGGTCATTTTATGAAGTTGCTCCAAAAATTACCAAGTTAACCACATAAGTTCATTATGACTTAAACAGGTGGCAAAACAAATTTCATAATTTTTGGAGGTCATTAAGGTGCTCAAATAATTCTAGACATTTAATTAACAAAAGGCACTATTCAAGAATTAAAATAAATGCTCAAAAATCAACTTGTTCCAAAAGACTTCAAAATTTTACCAGAGACTAAACATGGCAGAAGAAGCTCACAAAAATTTGTCTCATGATTTTCGGAGTTATAAATCACTCTCCGAAAATACCAAAACCTTCATTTTTCAATTAAAAGGGGAATTTTACATTTTCAAATTTTTGCACAAAACTCAAGTTTGATATTTTTATAAATACTCCAGAGCATAAAGAGTCTACCACAAAAATTTCAGAATTTTTGGATGCACACAGAAAATCATACAAAAAAGAGAAAACAGAACACTATTCACAACTCTCAGAAAAAGAGAAGAGCACGGTGCTCCTTCTAGGCCGGGCTCGGTGAATTGCGGGGCTCGGGCGAAACGGAGAAGTGAGCCTCGGTCCGAGGCCGGACTCGGGCGAGACGGAGAACATGCGTCGCCGAGGCTTGGGGCCGGCCGAAGCGGAGGGCAGGCGCTCGCCGAGGCTTGGGCTCGGGCGAAGCGGAGAAACAGGCCTCTGTCCGAGACCTGACTGGGAGGGCTCGGATGCTTACCACGTGTCGGAGGCAGGGCTCGAGGGTGAGGCTCGACTCGTTCTCGAGGGTGAGGCTCGACTCGAGGGTGAGGCTCGACACGAAGGTGAGGCTCGACACGCTCGGGGAAGAAGATGACAGCGGCGGTGCTCCGGCGGTCCGGCGGTCCTGCGCAGCACATGCGACCGCAAGGGCCGGGTTAGAGTCGCACGGGACCAAGGAACACAACACGGGGGTCGGTGAGAGATGATCATGGCCGGAGACGGCGAATTCCACGAACCCGAGCTCGCCGGGATTCTGCCGGAGATGGGGACGGCGAGCTTACGCCGGGCAAACGGCGGCGGGAAAGGTGAAATTGAAGGGTGGGAAAGCTTCACGAGCTCAAGGCGAAGCTTCCGAGCTAGGTGGTGGAGCGGCGGAGTGACTGGAGAGAGCTGGCCACGGCGGCGGGGTGAGTGCGGAGGTCGGAGCTCCGGCGGCTTATATAGCCGCGGCTAGGGGACGGTAGAGAGCACGGGGTACGCGGGTAAGGTTTGCGGGGGCGTGCGCACTCGATTGCGCTCTGGCGGTCGAGCTGGCGTGCAGCCGGGGCTCGGGCACAAGCTCGGCCGGCGATGGCCACGCGGCGGCGGCGGCTGGGCACTGTAGGGGCCGAGAGCGATGGTCAGCGCTCGCGTGCGGCGCGGAGGGAACAGGGGAACAGCGGTGGCAGGATGGTGGCGCGTGGGGAGCAGCCGCCTGCGCTGCAGGCGCAGCGCCGGCGCCATGGCCGGGGCCCCCCCTCCCTCTGGCTCTACGGGAAGAAGAACAGTGCTAGGGTCTAGGGTTTGACTTTTGGCCAGTTTCTGTATTTTGCAAAAATCTCCCAAAATTTGAACTGTGCGACAAAAACTCAAAATACCAAAGTTGTTCAGAAAAAAGAGATCTACAACTTTGTCAATATGAACATTTTCAAATTCCGAATAGTTTTTGAACTATATTCAAAAACAGAAAAGGGAACACTTTTCAAATTTGATTCAAATCAAAATTACTTTGATTTCAAACTGAAACTTGAAAATCTTCCAATATGAAAGTTGCTCCATTTGTCAAAACCTACAAATTTGCTATTCTACACTTTTTCTGAAACTCAATAGTTTTGGAATAAATTTTTAAAACTGAAAAGAGGACAAAAACTGGAATTTGAATGAATTTGAAATTACTCCAAATTTTATATAGAAAACATGGAAATCTGTAAATACCAAAGTTGTTCCTCTTGATCAGATTCACAACTTTGCTTTTTGAACCAACTCAAAATTTGAATTTTGAAAAAGTTATCAAAAAGGGAATAAATCCAGGATTTGGGAATTAGGGTTTTGCAAAAGGAAACTCAATTCAAATCTGATTTTTGAACTTGGATCAAAACAACAAACATCAGGGCACTAAATTTGAACAAGAATTACATAGAACTAGGCACAGAGGTGAAATTACCATTTTGCCCCTATAGGAAGAAGTGGGCTAATACGGGTTTTTGCAATAGGGGTACATCACATAAAATGATACACTAAGCAAATGCATACACATGAAATCATGATCAAGATGATTAATGATGCTAATGATGATATGTCAAGTTAATTGCATGCTTAAACACCAGAGGTGTTACATGCTGGCGTCAGGAGGCAACACGTCTTCCTCGAAGATCTTCGCGAGCGACGTCCCGGCCTCTCCATCTTCTCCAAAATTTTGTCGACACGACGGTTGTTCCACTCCTCGTCCTTCCCCTCGATCTCGATGAAGCTGTTGGCAACAACGTGGACCGGGAAGCGGAAGCCGGAGCGAACGACCACGAGCGTCTGCTTGACGCCATGATGGAGAGCTTGCCGGACACGGTCCCGCGCCGCCACGTTGAGGAAGCATAGGGCGTCGACCAAGGCGTCGCCTCGGGCCACTGCACCTTCTGCCGCAGCCACCTGAGGAGCACCCCACATGGAGCCGAGCCGGTCGAGGGAAGTGCGAGCCCGCTCCGCCACCATCGTCTCGTCTTGGAGTTGGTCCAAGAGAGCCTGGTTCGTCCCGCGGAGCTCCTCGACCGTCTTCTCGACCCCTGCGCAACGAATAAAGAAAGAGTGAGACTGCGGCGTAACAAAAAACCTCGAGACCCGAACAAGGACAAGGTGTAAGCCTCACCATCGCAATGTTGCCCCAGTGCGGCGAGGTCGCTGGTAAGGCCCTCAGCGCGCTGCTCGAGCCTGCGCTTCTCGGCCAGCATGAGGAGCCTCTCACACCTAAGCTCCTCGAAATGCCTGCCCGCCTCCACGAGGGCCAGATGCTTTCGGATCACCTCCTGCCGCGTCGCCCCCTCGGCAGCTCGGGCGGTGGCGACACCACTCTCGGCGTCCTCGGCCTCTTTTCTCGCCGCCTCCGCTGCGGTTCGGGCGGTGGCGGCCTCGCCGCGGGCGTCAGCGGCCTCCTGCTTCGCCACCTCGGCTTCAGCCCGGGCGGAGGTGGCCTCCCTTCGGGCGTCCGCGGCCTCCTCCTCGACGCCTCGAGAGCGGCGGCGGCCTCCTCCTTGGATCAAGCGACCTCACCTCGAGCCGCCCGGACCTCCGCCTCCGCCTCGTTGAGCCGGCTCGCCATTTGGCGTTCCGGCTCAGCTCAGCGCGGAGATCTTGAAGCTCCGCCTCAGCCCTCGCGAGGGCGGCCGACACCTGTGCGGACCGGCCCGCCTCCTCGGAGCAAGACCGCTCCGCCTCTGCCATAAGCTCGGCCACCTCCCGGAAGATGGACCGCACCTCGCGCGGGGCCCCCCGCTGGGCCGGTTGCTCGACGGGGACCATGGCAAGGGGCGGGCTTGGCGCGTCGGGAAACGACCATACTGGTCGGTCAAGCTCGATTTCGGGCAGATCCTCCTCCGCCCCGAGCTGCCCCAGCTGCGGACTGCCGCCCGACGACACGGGCCCCGGCTCCCTCCGTCCCTCCGGCGCCTTGTCAGCGCTGGTCGGCGCCTCGGGCGCCTCCACCATCATCGGGCCCGCGGCGAGGGGCGGCCCCTGCTCCAGCTCGTTCAGGAGGTCCTCCACCGTCGGCCCCTCCTCCGCCAACGTCTCTCCCCCTTTCCCTCCTCCGCAGCCTGGCTCGTGTCGGTCAGGGCCTCGAGGGGCGCAGTCTCCCGGCCCCAGACACCGGCGGGGCCATGCTCGCCCCGCACGCTTCCCCAGAACAGCCGTCGTGGGGGGGGAAGGGTAGCGCTCTCGACTGACGCCATCACGGAGGAGGAGGAGGGGGGGAGGCAGCGCCTCAATGGGCGTGGTAGTGGCGGGCTCGATGCCATGAGCTGAGGCCCCTGCAATATAAGGTGACAGTGATATCAAAACCGGGAGGAATGCCTCGACCCCTGTGGTCGATGGCGACGGCCTCACCAAAATTCGCGACGATCATCTGGCCACCTCGAGCCATGGCAGCTCGAGCCTTCTCCAGCCAAGCGGCTTCTCTAGCGGAGGAGGGTGCCATACCTCGAGGTGCTTGTGCCTCGACAGGGCTCGAGGTCTTGGCCCGCTTGGACGCAGCGAGGTCCACCTCCTGGTAGGAGCGCTTCTCCCTGAGAAACCAGAGATGGCATGCATCATCAAAAAGTAAAGAGGTAAAGCCTCACTACCGTCGAGACCCGAGAAAACTACTCACCCAAAGCGGCGGCTGGGCTTCTTCCCGGAATCGCCGGACCCACTCGGGGGCTTCGAGCCACCCCACGGCTCGAGCCCTGCGCCTGGGCCATCTCCGCAGGGCTGGGATGGGGGGAGGGCTCCCGACGCCTCCCGTGGCTTGACCTCGAGGGAGAGCCCTCCTTCCGCCCCACGTCGCGGGAGGGCGACCGTACCTCCCTCGTGCTGTCGTAGTGGCGCCCGCCCCGGCGCGGGCTCCGGGACCCGCTCCGGCGCTCGCGCTGGCGGTCGCGCCTCCCGCGTCCGCTTCTGTGTCCCGGCGGCGGTGCGGCGACGGACTCCGGGAGACGCTCACGCCCCTGGTCACGAGACGCCCGAGGGCTCCCTCCCGACGCTCGTGATGGCGCGGGCTCGACGCCTCCTCCTGACACCCGCTCCTCCGCGGGCTCGACGGCGCCCTTGACGGCTCGCGGCGGTCGGGCCCGAAATCCTTCTCGACCTGTCGGCCGCTTCTCGAGGCCCGGCCCTTCTCCAGACCTCCCGCCTGGGCTGGCGCGGGGCGGCCGTGCGCGTGCTGTGGCGGAGGCGCTCCGGGTTCGCGGCTTCCTCACGACCGGGGGCACGTCCGCCGCAGAGCTCGACGGACCTCGGGCCCCCGACGAGGCAGGGATCGGCGCCGCCTTCCGCGGCTGCGTCTCGCGCCGGTCCCGTCGCCGGGGGGACCTCCAGCATACCCTCCTGCACAGAGGAGCGGTCAGCCCTGTCATCGACGACCCCCGCGCACCTCAGGCGCGCATCCATCCCCTCGTCGTCGTTCTCCTCCTCATCACCGCTCTCCTCCTCCGAGCTCGAGGAGCTCAGCTCGAGGGACTCGTCTCCAGGCTGACGGTTGCGACGAGACTTTGCCAGTCTCTGCTCCCGAGCCAAGCGACGCAGGTTTTTGTTTTTCTCTTTCTTCTTCCTGGCATCCTTGCTTTCCTTGTCTTTCTGAGCAGAGAGGCGCCTCACCTGAGTATCCGCGGCGTCCTCCCTCACCGGGGGCCTCGACGCGCGACAAGTAAACGCCCCCTGAAAAAAGAAGAAGCGTGACGAGACAAACCACAAGAAGAATGCACAAGGTTCGAAGAAGGAGAAAGGGGGAGGGGCTCGGAACAGCTCAGCTCGAGGGAGGCTCACCAGGTCGAGACACCCCTCGTCGGGTGCCATGGCGACCAGGTGGGTGTACTCAGGGATGAACGGCCCCTGGATCGTGATTGACACCGGGAGACGCCCTCGTTCCGGGACAGCCTCTCCTCGGCCATCCTCGATCGATTAAGCGCCTCGAGCTTGGCCTCCGGCCCCATCTCGTGCATAAGAAGGGGGCGGTCCGCCAGCGGGAGAACTCTTCGCTGGTGGAACGCCCAAATGACCGCTTGCACGGTCAACTTCTTCTCATCCACCAGCGTCTTCATCATCTTCATCAGCGGGGCCAGGTGGTGTTGCCTGTCCGCCGCGACGCCTCAGGTCCACTTCTCCGGGCGTTGAGCGAGGGACCCTGCCGGTGTACTGCGGAAAGAGACCATCTTCATTCCCAGATAGAACCAATGGTCGTCCCACCCGGCCTGGTTGGTGGAAAGCTTGTATCGCAGGTATTCACGGGGGACATTGGCCGATGAGGTCCCAGCCCTCGCAGTGATGGCGAGGGAGCCCATGCGCACGAGCCGCCTCCCGCTGGGCTTTAGGGCCTTGATGAAGAGCTCGCCCCGGAAGAGATGGACGAACATCTCCCAGTGCGGCTCCATCTTCAGGTACCCATCGCCACACCGCGGCGAATATGGCGGCGTGCGAGATGGAGTGGGGGAGAAGTGCTGCAGCTCCACCTCGAAGTGGTGGGCAGCCCCCGCATGAAGCGGCTCGGTGGACGCCGAGCCCCATACGGTGGTAGCGCGTGAAGCTCACCACGTACCCCTCCGGCGGGTGCGGCTCCGGTGCTCCGCCGACGGGATAACCCACCACGCGGGTCCATCCTCCGGGTTGGGGCGCAGAAGCCCCTGGGCCACCAACGAGTCCATCTCGCTCTGCGTCACCTTCGACGAGCTCCAGTCTTCGGCCGGCAGCACTTGTGTCTGGGCGGCCATGGCGGTGGCGCGGCGCGGACAGAGACAGCGGGGGGGGTGGGGGGCACGGGCAGCCGAAAAATCCCCAATCAACTAGCGAAAGGAGAGGGCGCGTGAAGGGCTACGGCTGCCGATGAGGCAAGGCAAGTAAAGGGGTTCGCCAGCCCCCTTTCACCCTCTCTAGAATTGTAAGGGGAAACCCAGACGGGCGGGGTCTCGCCACAACGTAAAAAGGTAACCGCATAGCATTTAATGCGCCCCCCTAACTACGTCTCGAGCCGGATGCCAGGGAACGACGCGCAGCTCTCCGTTCGCTCAACTACCGGGGCCCTCTGTGGCCGCCGCTCCGACTTCGCGCCCGCCGCCCTGGCGCCACGATCTCCACTCCCTAGCGGTTTCCGCCTAAAAAGGCGCGCCCCACGGGCAGAAGGATTCCAAGCGACGAAGGCTTCTTTCGAAGTAAAAAATGGGCCCCGGCCCTAAGTCTCGAAGCAGCGAAGGCTGGCCCTCGAAAAAGGGTTCGACAGCCGGCTTCGAGCACCCAAAAACGGCCCCGGCCCTAAGTCTCGAAGCAGCGAAGGCTGGCCCTCGACGAAAGAGGGTTCGACAGCCGGCTTCGAGCACCCGAGTCAGGGACACCAAGGGGCGCCATTCGCGGCATCACTCGAGGGCCAAGCCCTCAAGGCCCCTCACGTGTATCCAAGGCGGGAGCTCGACATGCAGTGAGATCCCCTCGGAGGGAGGCATCGAGCCACCGGGTCCTATCGAATGGACCCGACACTCCTGCAGACTGAGCACCCATGCTTTATGAGACCGCCTCCGGGCCACAGTCGACCCCTATCGAACGGGGCACGAGCTCTCACTTGGATTCCCCATTACCAGCTCACCGGGAACCTCGATACTCGCCCACTCGGGTAGTACGAGGCATCCCCCCTCGCATCTGATCGAAAGGACTCGCGGGGTGACAAGCCAGGGCAACCGGTGCGCCGGACAGCTCGAAGAGCCGGCCGGCCGGTTCAGCCTGGCACCCCTCGATGAAAGAGGGTCTAAAAACTCGGGGCCTGACACCCCCGAACCTAAAAATCACAACTAAAACTTGCAAAAAGCCCACGAGGAAGTTCTAACCACTCCCCCGTGGCCTCGGGGGCTACACCCGCGGTGTCGCTCGCACGACACCCACGGAATCAAATCGACGAAACCCTCGAGGCCAGTTAGCTAACCCACGAGATCCGAGTCGGGAGCCCTTGCTCGAGTGCAAGCACTCGAACAAGGGCTCGAGGGCTACTGTCAGGGGCCCGCAGAAGGGGTACCCCCAATCAACGCAAACAAATCGGGTAAACCTGGAGCACCGGTTAAATAACAGACCTAACTAGTCTAACCCCCTAAAAACCGACCCCCCGAGGCCTACAACGCTGGCCCACCGAGCCGAGCCCTCCAAGCCAGGCCTCGGGCGCACACTCGTTTTCCGTCTCGCCCGAGCCCTCCAAGCCAGGCCTCGGGCGAACGCTCGTTTTCCGTCTCGCCCGAGCCCTCCAAGCCAGCCTCGGGCGCACGATCGTTTTCTGTCTCGCCCGAGCTCTCCAGCCAGGCCTCGCGCACGATCGTTTTCCGTCTCGCCCGAGCCCTCCACGTCAGGCCTCGGGCAAGCGCTCCACTACCCTTCGAGCCCCCCACAGCCGAACACCACACCTCGAGACCCCACGCGGGACCTCGAGCCTCTCTGGCACAGCGGCCTATCCCTCGAGACGCGTTATGCCTCCCTCGAGCGGCGCAGACATCGGATGCCAGCCCCATACCGCGCACTTAATTCATCCACCTACTCCAGTCACGTCCTCTGTAACACAACGTGTGCCACAGTGGTCTGGGGCAGAGTCAAGTCTCGTTTTCACCGCAAGTATGGGCGAAAAGGCACCAGTGAAGCACTGTTAATCCACGCCCTACCCTGTGGCACGTCCAAGCCATGCCTCGAGGCCCAGATGCTTGCCGCTCAATCGATTTTCGCGGGACTTGCCCATATCTGCGGGGACTCGAGCCCCCCGTAAGCGCCGCCTCGAGGCCGGCTCCGCGCCCCCGACTCCCTAACTACTTTCATGCTATTGGAGGACAGGTACCCCAAGACCCAGAGGGACCCCGCCGCGACCTGTACGTTCCAGGATGGATGTTGTACGGCCTCCACCTCGCCACGCCTCCACGTCCGCGCCCAGGATGGAGGCCACGCTTCAAGGACGCTTCAACAGCAACGCCCACGTCGGCTACAATGTCTTCGACAAGACAGGTTCCTACCCTTCTTCGTAAGGGACACAATACACCCCGACACCTGTAATACCCTTGTGTAACCCTGGCCTCCCCTTGCTCTATAAAAGGGGACACCAGGGCCCTCATTCCCTCTCTCGGTGACAGACACGTTAGAACACAAGTCCACACACATACACACACGAGTCCGGACTCCGGTCCACGCTCATTGAGCTTGTACTCGCCCTGTACAAGCACTTAGGTGCAAGTAATACAAGAACCTCCTCCCCCGCTGGACATAGGGCCTTCTTGCCCAAACCAGGATAAATCCTTGTGTCATCTTGCATCACCATCCAGGAAGAGAGCACGCGATCACATTACTCGTTGGTGTCATACCCCCGGGTTCGAAACACCGACACTTAGTGTCTGATGATTTTGTTTGGCCCGGGACGATACTCAGGATATGTCGCTCGGCGGCCAAACAAAAACTTAGGGTTCTTAGTTGGTTTCTTATTCTGAAAAACCCGATCTATTTTTCTTAGTCCTCTGATACCATTGTTAGATCTCTTAGTGTTCATAGACTCGGGATAAGGTTGAACAGCAAGTGAAGAGATGCTTAAGATGCATAACAGTGAAACTAAAAGACATTAGGGTTAGGGATTCGACCATCTCCGGCCTTGGAGCTCGATCCAGCGTCCGCCATGGATGAAGTAGTGGAAGTCGGGGCGGTGAAGAACTCGTCGCAGTAGAGGAAGCAGTGGCGGTTGAAAGTGCATTCGCCCCCAATGTGGGTTTTGGCTAATTAATGACAATAAATTAGGGACTAACCTGTTTATACAAGCAATGCATGTAGGTGTTAGTCTTAATAAAGATTTGAAAGGTTAAATCTCATGAGCAAAGCACGTAGGATACTTTTGGACATAAAGATGCCTAGCTCAAGTGGTAGTTTAAAATTTCAATTTTAAACTTGAGTTATAGGTAAGCCGGACTATGAAGAGGGTCACAAAGTAAGTTGGCTAGATGTGGAGAAAAGTGCTCAAATCGACTAACTATAGTCCGCTTGAGAGACACCGCACAATCACGATCACTTAGAGGTATTTCTGTTTGGTCGGTGGTACCGACCACGGCTTCTCTGCGCAGCGCTCAATCACCCTCTCTGTGTTGGTCAAAAATGACCTGGCGGTAGTACCGCTATAACCCCAGTACTACCGGCCTCGGAGGTACCGACCCTGGTCGGTAGTTTCCTGGTTTTGCAAAGCTCTCTGTGTAGAGTTGTTTTTGACCTGGCGGTGGTACCGCCATAACCTCGGTACTACCGCCCGCGGTGGTACCGACCCATGGCCGGTAGTTTCCAAGTTTGCAAGGCTCTCTGTCCGCGCTGAAATTTGGCCTGGCGGTAGTACCGCCATAACCTCGGTACTACCGCCCACGGTGGTACCGACGCAGGGCCGGTAGTAACCAAGTTTGCGGAGCTCTCTGTGTTGAGTTGAAATGGCCTGGCGGTGGTACCGCCATAACCTCGGTACCACCGACCTCGGAGGTACCGACCTTTGGGCGGTAGTTTCCGAGGGACCGAGTCCCTTTGTGAGATGCTCTCTGTTCGAGCCAAATTTGGCCTGGCGGTAGTACCGCCATAACCTCGGTACTACCGCCCGCGGTGGTACCGACGTGAGGTCGGTAGTTGCTTGTTTGGTCAGATCTGGTTTCTTCGACCGTTGTGAACTGGTCGGTGGTACCGCCAGGGGTGGTCGGTGGTACCGACCAGCCTCGGGACTGAGGGAGTATAAATGCTTTCACTTCTCTTTCCACGGTCACCCTCTCACTCCATACACTTATTGCTGACCTAACTCGAGACAAACACTCTCCAAGCATTGACTCATCCCCTCTCTCCCCTTTGCTCCTAGATTCATTCCCTTGCGAGATTTGAGCTAGGGAAGTGAGATTCGAGAGGGGGAAGCATCAATCTTCGACTTGAGCACTTGGTTTCCATCTAGCCGGCTTGTTTTGTGTCTTTTACTCTTGAGCTCTTCGAGCTCTAGCCGGTTAGGTGTTCTTCGTGGTAGCCCGTATTGATTTACTTGTGAGGGCTCCCCGAAGCGTTTGTATTACCCTGAGATTTCTAGTAGAGATACTCTCGTAGCCTTTGTGGTTGCTTGAGTGAGGCGAGGAGGTGAAATAGACTCCGACCTTTGTGGTCACCTCAACAACGAGGAAGTAGGCACTCCTTAGTGGATTGGCCGAACCTCGGGATAAATCGCGTGTCCCGTGTGCTTGTTGTTGTTGTCCCTATTTTCTCTACTTCACTTGTTATTGTGTTATTCGTATTCTTCCTATCCCTATCTCTTTCTTAGGTTAGGAAGGCTCGATCTACATCAAGGGAGCAACCAAGGTTTGGTGAGAATAGATTTACCATCTATCATTCTTAGGAAAGTGGGCTAGAATCTTGTATTATCTTCATAGCTTACATTCATCGGATTTGTAGTTTCTTTTAGGATCCCGGTTGTGTCGTTTGTTTGTGTCGGTAGTACCGTTGTTTCACACCCGGTAGTACCTACCCAAACAAACCGGCCTCTCCGGTTGCTATCTAACTTCATCTTTAAGTTTGTGAAGTTTCAGATTATCAAAAATCACCTATTCACCCCCCCCCCCTCTAGGCTGATTCGGTCCTTTCAGCGGTGGGGAGAGAAATATTTATTAAAAATCATATTTTAGGTCCGTTACCCACCTAGAAATATGTAGGATGAAATGGTAAACTATAAGATGTCTTGGCTCTTCTAGATTTACAAGGTTGGTACATAATAAAAAAGTTATGAACCTAGAAATGCGAAAATGTCTTATAATTTAGGACGGGGAAAGCAATATTTATTAAAAAACATATTTTAGGTCCGTTACCTACCTAGAAATATGTAGGATGAAATGGTAAGCTATAAGATGTCTTGGCTCTTCTAGATTTACAAGGTCGGTACATAATAAAAGTTATGAACCTAGAAATGCGAAAATGTCTTATAATTTATAACGGGGAAAGCAATATTTATTAAAAATCATATTTTAGGTCCCTTACCCACCTAGAAATATGTAGGATGAAATGGAGGGAAGTCGATAGAGATGCTCTTCATGATCACGTATTCTTGCAGAAGACATTTGTTTTTGTGTATAGTTTATGACTTATGTGGCTTACTAGTTTATGGATAGAGGTTTCTCAAAGGAAATAGGTTTGTAGTTATTAAAAAAAAGGAAAAAGTTTGTGGACAAAGGGTATATATGTATGTAGAGGAATGGAGGTCGAGGCTCTCGAGTGCATTGGTCATCACATGAGAACGTGATGTTCCGTCGTCGTTGGGAGCCAGGCGTAGTGTATCTGGGTGACGTATCATGAACGTCATGCGTGGTAGAAGACAAAAACACACGAAACGACGTAGCGATCGGACGATTAGATTTTGAGCCACAATTGGTCGCCATCGTTCATGGACCATTCATTTTCTTACTCCAATAGTCTAATGCACCCATCATGGTGGTCTTTTTCGCTAGCTTTCATTTTCGGTGTTCGATTCTCCACCTGCTTTACTGCAGCATTTGTCATGCGATGTTTTGGCTCCTCCTCCTTGATTAATTAGATTAGACTAGTATGTTGCCCGTGCTAACGCTACGGAAAAAAACAAAAGAACAATATGTTTATGTAAACATATAGTAATTAACTATTGAGATATATTAATAAGATTCCAAATTGTGAGATTTATAAATTTCATAAAGAGTTGTATAGAGAAATTTTGTCAAACACCTAGTGTGCAACCAAAATTACTGCACTTAAATTTTGCTTCTGCCAACACTTCCTTCCAACACGTTGCTGTTCCAGGACCTCCATATAACCAGAGCCGGCATATCCCAATTAGATTGAAATCACCGTCCCATTTTCAAATCCGATGCCCTGCTTTTGATGTTGCGCCTGTAGTCGATTGCAAAATGTATAGTGTTGCTTCTCATTTAGCTCTCGTATATCCAGCTGCTACACCTCTCCTTCATCTCCCTATGAGATGGAAGTAAAAGCTCCTTTCTTTGAAACATATTGAGCCCTCAAGATGCTTCCGCCACACATCAAAAAAAGATGCTCTGAACTCCTCAAGTATTTATAACTACAAAGAAGTCTTTTATTAGCTTGTTAAAGAATATTATACCAAGATAAAGTTTTCAGTCCAACAAGATAAAAATTATTTGATTAATATAATCTTTCCATTGAATTGTAATGCAGATTTTTTTTCCTTCGCTTTAGTAGTAAACTGATATATTTTGTAATTTAGATATAGCATATATGTACAGCCAACAATTCTATGGAGTGGAATAGGAAGAAGAAATATATGTACATCCAACAATTCTATGGAGTGGAATAGGAAGAAGAAACTAAGACATAAGTATGGGGGGCAATTACCTTCTTCAACTCAACCTTGTGGGATTCTGTTGTCATCGGCAGGCAGCAGGTGTTGGGTCTTTGATCTTGGCAATGAAGCCGGACAGGTCTCCTATCCCTAGCAGACAACTCACAAAGGACCTGACATCGAAGGCCTCGAGGTCCGGAATATGCTCCCCGGTGCCGATGAAGATGACGGGGAATTTCATGGCCACGGCGGCGCTGAGCGCGCCGCCGCCCCTGGCGTGGCCGTCCATCTTGGTGACGATCCCGGCGCCCATGGGGTGCTCTGCCTGAACGCCTGCGCCTGCTCGAACATGGCCTGGCCGATCTTGGCGCCCATTACGAAGACCACCAGATCGGACCGTGTGGCGTCCATGACCTGCTGCATCTCCTCCAGGAGCGTGGCCTCCTGCCTATGGTGGCCGCTCGTTTCCACGATGATGAGGTCGCAGCCGTACACGTTCCTGAACGTGTCCACGCCCTCGACGGCGACCTTCACGGGGTCCGACTCCATGTGGTTCCCGTAGAACGCTATGTCGGCTCTCGCTGCGCTCTGCTTCAGCTGGTCGAAGGCGCCCGCACGGAATGTGGCGGCGCAGACCAGCGCCGGGCTGAACCCCCTGCGGCGGCGGTGGTAGTTCGCGTACTTGCGCTGGTTGTGGTCTTCTCGGAGCCCTGCAGGCTGACGAACATCACCACGCTCGCCGGCCTCCGCCCTTTGCTCGGGGGCACGAAGGGCGGCCTCCCGGGATCCAGCATCCGGCGCAGCTCGGCCACGACGGCCTGGTGGATGACGCGGTGTCTGTCGGCGCCATCGGCGAGCACCTGCAGGTTGATGACGCTCTTGATTCTGACCTACACGCCGCAGACTGACTCGAAGAGGACGTCGGCCTGCAGCAGCGCGCACGGATCTCGTTCACGCAGTCGTTGAGCACCTTCTCGTCCACCGTGACCGTGTTGCGCATCGGATCCAGCGCGTCTTTGATGTCGCCGGCCAGCTGCGCTAGCACGGTTGATGGGGGGAGAGGGGGAGGTGGTGCGGCGGCGGTGGCATGGGCGAGCGTGAGGAGGCGGCGGTGCGGCGGCGGCATGGGCGAGACGAAGGGAGCGCGCTGAACAGGAGACGAAAAAAAAAAAAGATGGATCCCGTGTGCGGAAAAGAAAGCAAAAAGAGTAAAGCAAGAATCGAACCGTGACCACGCAGGGTGTGTTTAGTCGTGGATGCGCCGATAGATGAGTGACGAGGGGTGACGAATACCATACACGCAATCGTGGCCGTGAGATCTGAGTGAGGAGGGAGGGAGAATGGTAAGAAGCAATCTGGATGGTTGATTTTTACGGAGTTGTTTTTCTGGGTATATGTTTTTGGGTGTATGGAGAGACTGTTTTTGGTGTATGGAGAGACATCATTTCAGCGGGGGAAGTTTTCTTTGGTACACCAAACAAAGAAAATAGATGGTACATTAGGTAGATATATCACGTGTGCGTGCTCTTGTATAGTACGGTATACCGTGACGGGGTGTTGCGTCATTTTCACAAGGGTATTGTCTTTCAGGACAGTACGTGTGCCAGGGTGTTTCGGTGACATTGTACTGACAGAGTCAGCCGTGTCACCGCCCGTGAGCCCAGCGCCGCAGCGGCAGGAGCAGGAAACAAACAACCATGACTACAAACAGAGTTCAACGTCAGGCAGAAATAATCTAACGTCCGGCATAAATAATGCAACCATGATTACAAACAGGCCGCCGGTGGCCAAGCTCAGCACGACTCTGTTCGCTTGAGTTATAAGCTAATTTTAATCTATACGAATTAGTTGTGAAACAGTGTTTTTCTCATACTATAAATCAGTAATTTCAGCTCAACAGTCAGCTTAAAAGTCTTATCGAAAAGAGTTATAGTTGCATTACTTTGCTCCATTCCGCTTACGCTGATATGTTGACATCAAATCAACAACAAGGTTGCATTACTTTGCTCGTCCATGCTCATGCTGACATCAGATCAACAACAGCAAGGATTAGAAAGAAACCTAACCAGATGATACGTGAAATCTAGGCAACACTGTCAAGCGCTAGTTGAATTCGAGACAACAAATGGATAAAAACGAGAGGTAATCATGAGACGAACTGATCCGATCTGGCACGGGCGCTGCTGCGGGCTCATATCCTCATTAGTCATTATCATCTCAGGAACTTTACACCCAAAATTCTTTTAACTATACACACTATACTTTTAAGACCGGGCCGGTTGTTGGGCCAGTAATGCCGAGCGAAAGCGACCCGGCGGCCGGCCACGGAATCATTGGGGTTATGGAAAGATCGGCGCGAGAAAACGCGCACTAAGCTTAAGGGCGTGTTTGACGCCAGCCACGCACTGCCACGGAAGTGACTCAGTTGTGGCGAGAGAAAAGGCCGCCAAAGTTGCGGCGTCGTTTTGAACTGGAAAAGCTAGTGGCCGCCACAGTTAGATACTAAAGCAAATAACAGCCTTTGAAGCGTGGCACGCCGTAGCTTAGGCTGGCAAAGTGTGGCGCCATCCAAACACCCCCTTAATTCCCGCCGCATGCCCTGTCTGTCCCTCCCTCGGCGCCCCGCTCCGATGACGACAGAAAGCGACGTCGCGAGCGACAGAAGAGTAGTCGCCCAGGTTCTAGATCGACATGGGCGTGTGTGCTGTTGTTGTGTAGTGTTCCCGCCTTTCGGTTCGTGCAAGTGGTTGGCGACGTGTACGTATTCTTTTGGCCCACCGCGCTGACTAATCTACAGGACGTACGTGTTCGCTACGACGCTACCACCACTGTAGTCAGTAGTACGTAGGAAGTACTCCCTCCGTACCCATATTGGTTGATGTGTAGGACAACGACACGGTCCTTCAAAACACAACTTTGACCTCTTATTTTTATAAAAATATTTATGGAAAATTGATATATATATATATATATTTTTTTATGAGAGTATTCTTCAAGACAAATCTATATTTATATAATTTTTATATTGGTAAACTTAGACTTAAATGTTTATTAATGATTTATATTCTCCATGTTTGACTCTAATCTTTTCTAAAACGTATGTCTGTATCTAGGCATCCTAGGCCCTGGCTTCACGTGGTGATTATATAAAATAAAATCCGGCCGGCGCCTGAGCTCTTCACTTCACTTCACACGTGTGTGCTGCCACTGCCCACATGCCCACGCAGCACGCAAAATGACACAACCAAACCAAGTGCGGTCTACCACACGGCGGTATCTCAGCGTGCCTTGATCCCCTCGTTTCCTACCACGTGCCGCCGCTTTTCTCCGTCCGCCGATGCCAAGAGCGGCGAGGTTTTGGCCTTCTCCTCCTCTATATATCTCGACGTGCCACATCCTTTCTTATCTTATCCATCCCTGTCGCGTGCAGCTGGCGTCGTCGCTACTCGCTCGATCGAGCTGCTGGTGTACGCAAACGCAACGAACTTGGCATGCATGCCGCTACGAGCTCACATTGCGGCGCCGGCGCCGTAGCCCGTAGGCCGGCCGTAGCAATCAGGCATCAGCCGAACTCGATCGTCTGAGTACCGTACCCCGCACTGCAGGGCATATCTCGGTCGGTCGCCGCGTGACGCCGGTAACCCTCTCCGCCTCTTGTCGTCTCCCGCATTGACGTGTGTAGTGTGTACTCCGTACGACCCAACCTGGTCTCCCCGCCCCGCGGCGTGTCCGTCAACTCGGTGCGTTGCGCGGCCGTACGTGTGAGGGCGCCTGCGGGACGGCGGTCCGTCGTCGCGGTGGGTTGGGGTCCGTCCGCTCGACCTCGACGGGACGGGACGGAATCGTGGCGTGCGACACGTGCGGCGTTGGATGAGTGGCGCGGGTCCGTTTGCTGTCATGGCTAGGCTTATCATCATATATCACAAAGGAAATATAATGGACGCATAAGTACGTGATAATTTGGACTGCCGGGTGCCGGCACGCCAGCTAGGCGCTGGAGACCGCCATACTGCTGGTGACCGTACGTGTACTCAGTATGGCGCTAGCTAGCTAGCTAGGCAGCCATGTGCACTATCAGTTCCGAACCGATGGATGTTGAACGACAAGGCCATGCAGCAGCAACGTTTTTACTCCTCCGATCCAGACACGTTAGTTGCACTGCATCCGGTCCAAATATCTGCCCTTTATTTTATTTTATTTTATTTTATTTTTTGGTCCCGAGAGGTGATAGCCATGTTCCAACCAGAATCCATCATTGAACGTACGTGCTTGTTGCCGGCCGCTGCCGCTCGCGAGATGTCGGGGCCGGCCAGGTGACTGAAAAATGCCACATGAGAACCAGACCGGTCACATAACCCATCTGCCACCTGACACCAATGTACTCCCTCCGTCCCTAAATAAGTGTCGCCATTGGTGTGCGTGCCACGTGTTTGATTTAATTTTTACAAAATATGTGTAATATTTACATCTCCAAATAATTTTGTTAAAAAACTAGATGTAAAGATCTTTTCGATGATAGTAATTACTTAGCATAAATATTAATATATTTTAATATATAATTGCCGATAACTTTTTCTTAGGAAGCGAGAACGACACTTGTTTAGGGACGGAGTGAGTAGATCAAATTAAACGCCGCCTTGCGTTCAGGTGTTGTGTTTCGATCTAGATCAGCGTGTGCGTGTTTCGGCTTATATTTAGTAGTACGTACTAATAAAACATTGTTTTGAACAGCTGACGCGACACGATCCTGAACACAACAGGTGAGAGATGCGGATGTTCTGTTTCATTTTCATAGCGGACTTGGAGGCGATGGTACCGAGTAGCGACCACACAGTGGCACGTACAGATCTAACGCCTATGTTACTGTGCCACTGTACCCTTGCGACAACTATTTCAAAGATGATGGGTACGAATTATCTTTTTTGTCTCACATGGTCGCATCTGACAACGACCTATAGGCCATGTGATCTATATTCATCTTTCAAAGACATTACTAGAAATGGTGATTAAATGGCGATGGACAAAAGCTACAGAGTACGTACACACGGTTAGAGCAACTCCAGCCCAACATGCAAATTGAGTCTTTATTTTTTTCATTTGTATGCTGATCTGTAAAAAATAGGACTCAAATTAACTTTCAACTCCAGCCCAACACCATATTGCTACCCTCCAGCTCGGTCCCAAATTCGCTCTGCTCCCCGGCCGCACGCCGGCAGCACCGGCATCCCGCCCGCGCTAGCAGCACAGCTCTTCAAGCATCTGAAAACATCGGTGCAGCAAAGCAGTTCTGACACCAGAGTACATACAAGTGAATTTTAGCACCGCGTCGGCGACCCCCGACAAGTACAGGAGCTTCATCCTCTGTTCGCGCCGGCCTGGTGAGCACAGCGGCGGGCAACGTCGTCGGCGGGATCCCGCTGGCGCTCGAGGCATTCCATAGATGAGAGAGGGATAGGGGTTACTGAATGTGAGGGCTTGAAATTATAATTTAGGAGGGCATAAAGAATGAGAGCTCAAGTAGGGACTCCATTGGAGTTAGTTTTTTCTTCAAACTCCATAATTTTAGAGTAGGAGCTCAAGTAAGGCCTGGATTGGAGTTGCTCTTAGAGTGCTGGTCTGTCACGCCAGAAGTCGCGGGTTCGAACCCCGTTTTCCCCGCTTCCTCTTCCTGCCCGACTCATTTTGTCTTCACTGGAAGCTGCTGATCCCAGCGTAGCATTCAAGACAATTGTTCCTTCCTCGGTCTCCCTCCACGTACAGTGGATCCCTTGCATATAGTAATTGTTATAAGCAGATCCAGGTGAGCCATAAGCTTCTACTCCGTACGTTCTAAACTATAAACCATTTTCTGTTTTGTCGTAAGTCAAAGTTTCTATAAAATTATTTACAGGAACATGGTGTTTTAGACTTAGGATACGGTCTGCCGACTTGCCTCCTATCAGAGAACATGTCTTTGGTCTTTGGTCGTATAGTAATTGTTATAAGCAGATCCAGGTGAGCCATAAGCTTCTACTCCCTACGTTCTAAACTATAAACCATTTTCTGTTTTGTCGTAAGTCAAAGTTTCTATAAAATTATTTACGGGAACATGGTGTTTTAGACTTAGGATACGGTCTGCCGACTTGCCTCCTATCAGAGAACATGTCTTTGGTCGTATAGTAATTGTTATAAGCAGATCCAGGTGAGCCATAAGCTTCTACTCCCTACGTTCTAAACTATAAACCATTTTCTGTTTTGTCGTAAGTCAAAGTTTCTATAAAATTATTTACGAGAACATGGTGTTTTAGACTTAGGATACGGTCTGCCGACTTGCCTCCTACCAGAGAACATGTCTTTGGTCGATCTATCAACTGAGCTTTAGTCTCGACAAAAAATTGCGTCCGAAACTAAAGACTCTTAGTCCCGGTTGGTAACACCAACCGAGACCGGTTGTTATTACCAACCCGAACTATTACCAACCAGGAAAGGGTGATCTTTTAGTCCCGGATGGTGTTAGCAACCGGGACTAAAGGTCCTTCACGAGTGAATTCAAAAAGAAAAATGTCCAAAACTATACCACGTGGGTTGTGTAGCTGAGTTGATAAGTGAGTTGTGCGTGAGACAAAGAGGAGCTGAGTTCGAATCTCACAAATACACATTTATTTTTTTCTCATGGGATAGCTCACGAATAATTGTGATAGGTAGCTCTCTATATTTCACCACATTCAGGCAAGTTAATAGATCGTAGGTTTTTTAGGAATGGTTTGATGTCCTTCTAATCTATCTAGTTGGTGTGTGTCGGGTCTGTTCTCCCATGGTATGCGTGTTACTAGTATCTAGGTGTGCTTAGTTATATAGCTATTGTATGTTTGTTTTGACAAAAGTAGTAGAAAAGTATCAGCGGCTTTACTTATTTCGTCGTTGCCCTCTCAACTAGTCTGTCTACCTATTTTGTTTTGTCTTTGCCGGACACTGCTGTGTTTGTTGATAATTATCCTCATTACTTATCGGCTTACCGCTGATAGACTTTGGAACATTAATTATAATACAATCAAGTCATATATTCATTAATATTTCTTAGACAAACTTCCATGTGAAAAAACAAATACGATATCTTAGGATATTTTTAGGTGAAGCACTACAACAGTATTCTTTACACGCTTATAGAATTATTACCTAAGCACAAGAAATACCAACTGAAATGGCACTTCCATGAAGTAATTATAGGACAATTACTCATCGTCATAACAACCGCAGCAACCGCAGCAATCTACGGATTATGGATGGGTTCTGGTATTCATTTTTCTTAATATGGTAAGTAGCTATATAAGGTGAGTCAGAAAACCCTCTTTAGGGTTGAACACATCTTGATCCCAAAAGCGGTCGGCATTATGCTCTTGACACTTGAACTCTCCCCTAATCCCTATTGTAGACTTAAGCTCTTGATGCTTAGGAACATAAACACTCTCACACTAGAAATAAGATCCCTTGCTAGAACCAACATGAACCATTGAGTCTATGAATGCTAAGGGCATTTTCAATGACAACATGCAAATAGCTAGCTAGATAAAGCTTGGAAATAAAAAAATGAGCATAGTAGTGGAGAGGCTTTTTTGGGATATCGTTGTGGAGGGTTTGTGCAAGTCGTGAAATAGTTGTTTCATAAAAATCATGCTAGACTAGCTATTTGAAGTCACTGGGTATTCGATATCTCTTCTTGATAGCCAACAGTATTTGGGAACCACCGGGACACCTTAATTAATTCAAATTCACGCGGATGCTAAATTTATTAGTTGATTTAAGATCAAACTAAGCCTAATTAAATACTATAAAATATTGATATTATTTTTTTTCACGAGCATTTCGTAATAAATTGTAGGTCCCGTTATAACATATATAGACACATTTGCTATGAGCTGGATCTAAGTTCGATTCCTTTTGGAAGTATACACGGTCATTTTCCGGTACATACTAAGACCCTTATACCCTATGGAATCCGCGCACATCGAGGGCACCTGCGTTCTACCATGTTTCCGTGCCGGCACGTGTCCTAGATATAAATGTTGGCTAAAATCCTACCGTACGTCCTTCATGTGTCGGTGTGGATTTAGACTTCTCTCCTTCGTTTCTATACCCTACTAAAGCACCATCGTGGAACTATTCTAAGTCCACCCAGAAAATATCCCCCGCTGAGATGGCCTTACTAAGTCCACACACGAAATTGTACCCAAAAAACTAACTCCATAAAAATTGACGATCTAGATTTAATTCGTAACATTCTCTCTCCTTGCTCACTCACATCTAACGGACGAGATTGAATGTATGGTATAATCCCTCATCCCTCACTCACCTCTCTACCAAAACAAAAATACAGACGGATTACTACGTATAAGAAAGGAAATTATTACGGAAGGAGAACAATCAGGTCTAAAAGGATTGGGCCCAGTCAGTCATTTCTAAATTAGCACATTTCTTATCCTTGTGGTCGTCGCTTCAGATATAAATAAAGATATGGTCACACGGGCCCGTGCCTCTAGCTAGGAGAGGTAAATAAACAAATGTTGTCAATCGCTCCAAGAAAATATTGCCGAAAAAATAACATGTAAGTCCTAGATCTTAGGAGAAAAGGTATAGCAAAAAAAACACGCCAGCGCTAATCACGGGTCCGTGTTAATGTTTGTTTTCCCATCTCGTGCAAATCACATCGTCGTCGTTCGAAAAAAACAACATCATGAAAAACACAGTGTCCGTGTTCCTACCCAAGCAATACGGCAGATTCTTTGCATGTATGCAGTACGTCGCAAACGACCGCCATCCAGCAAAATTACGAGGCCGCCGTCAAGACTGGCGTCGAGCAAAATTGAGAGGCTACTGTCCAGGAAAAAATTGCGAGGTCATTGTTCGAAGCGAAAACATTTGCGAGGCCGTCGTCCGCTGTCTCAGCCTTCAGACCGGCCAATTGCCTTGCGCGTGCCTAGACCACACTCACAAGGACAACATCCACGAGGCTGCCGTCCACACAATCGAAGCCAGCCAATCACCGCCGTCCACGCAGACAAGGTCAGCCAATCGTCGTACATGATCCCAAGTTGCGCTCACGAGAACGTTGTTTGTGATCCGAGTTGCGAGGTCGACGTTAGCGATCCGAGGCCACCATCCGACTCCACGGGCGAAGGCGACGCCGGTAATCGTCGTCCACGATCTGAGGTCATCGTCCGACTCCACGAACGCAGTTGAGGCTCATGCACACAATTCTTTTGTCCGTCTACATGAACGTTGGTCGCCGTCCGCATAGATACATGCACGGGCAGAAAAAACATCCAACACCATGTACGTGAATCCACTGTCTGTGCAGCGAGGCCGTCGTCCTTGTCCACACACATGAGCCTCCACGCGCATACCGCCGGTCGACTGCGCCATGCACGCGAGCCCACTGTCCGTGCGTGTCGGTGTTTCGTACCCGGGGGTATCACACCAACAAGTAATATGATCGCGTGCTTCTCTTCCTGGATGGTGATGCAAGGGGACACAAGGATTTATCCTGGTTCGGGCAAAGAAGGCCCTACGTCCAGCGGGGGGGGGATGTTCTTGTATTACTTGCACCTAAGTGCTTGTACAGGGGAAAATACAAGCTCAGTGAGCGTGGACCGGGGTCCGGACTTGTGTTTGTGCGTGGACTCGTGTGTTGCGTGTCCTCCCGAATGAGGGCCCTAGCGTCCCCTTTTATAGAGCAAGGGGTGGCCAGGGTTACAAAAAGTATTACAGGTGTCCGGGCGCATGGTGTCCCATACGGAGAAGGGTAGGGACTCTGTCTTGTCGGGCTACTGGAGCCGATGTGATCGTCGCTGTTGAGGCGTCCTTGAGTCGTGGCTTCCATCCCGGGCGCGGACGTGGGGACGCGACAAGGCGGGAGCCGTACAGCACCCATCCCGGAACGTACAGTACGCGGTGAGGTCCCTCCGGGTCTTGGGGTACCTGTCCTTCAATAGCACGAAAGTAGTTAGGGCTCGAAGGGCGCGGAGCCGGCTTCGAGGTGGTGCCACGGGGGCCGAGGGGCGCGGAGCCGGCCTCGAGGTGTTACAGTGCAGGGCTCGTGGGGCGCGTAGCCGGCCTCGAGGGGTACAGTGCAGGGCTCGAGGGGCGCGTAGCCGGCCTCGAGGGGTTACAGTGCCCGACGTGGCCGAACAGTGCTGCACTGGTGCCCTTTTGCCCATGCTTGTGGTGAAACGTGACTTGACCTTTACACCGGGTCACTGTGGTACATGCCGGGCACTAGTGGACGTGACCGGAGTAGGTGAAGGCATTAAATGCATGATATGGGCTGGTACAGCTGACTGTACAGCTCGAGGTCCGTGCGTTAAGGCTCGAGGTGTGGAGGCGCGCTTGCCCGAGGTTTGGAGGGCTCGAGCGAGACGGGAAGTGGTCGTGCTTGCCCGAGGCCTCGCTGAGAGGGCTCGGGCGAGGCGGAGATTGAGCGTTCGCCCGAGGCCTGGCTGAGAGGGCTCGGGCGAGGCGGGGATAGAGCGTTCGCCCGAGGCCTCACTGGGAGGGCTCGGGCGAGACGGAGATTGAGCGTTCGCCCGAGGCCTGGCTGAGAGGGCTCGGGCGAGGCGGGAATAGAGCGTTCGCCCGAGGCCTCACTGGGAGGGCTCGGGCGAGACGGAGATTGAGCGTTCGCCCGAGGCCTTGCTGGGAGGGCTCGGGCGAGGCGGGAATAGAGCGTTCGCCCGAGGCCTCGCTGGGAGGGCTCGGGCGAGACGGAGACGGAGCGTTCGCCCGAGGCCTCGCTGGGAGGGCCCGGGCGAGACGGAGACGAAGTGTTCGCCCGAGGCCTCGCTGGGAGGGCTCGGGCGAGATGGAGACGGAGCGTTCGGGTGTTTGCGTTGATTGGGGGTACCCCTTTTTCGTACCACCGACAGTAGCCCCCGAGCCCTTGTTTGAGTGCTTGCACTCGAGCAGGGGCTCCAGGTCGGGATCTCGATGGGTAGCTGATTGGTCTCGAGGGTCTCGTCGATTTGATTCCGTGGGTGTCGCGCGAGCGACACCCGCGGGTGTAGCCCCCGAGGCCAGGGGGGAGTGGTTAGGACTCCCTCGTGGCCTTTCCGAAGAATCTTTCGTCGGTTGGGAGCCTTCTGCCCAGCGGATGCGCCTTGTTAGGCGGATATCGTCAGGACGCGCAGATCGCGGCGCCTGTGTGTACCTGTCAACAGGCTCAAAATGTGGTTTGGTAGTAATATTAAATATTCGTGGTAACCTTCCCTTTGTCGTGGGAGACTTTGTTCGAGGCTTGGCTCGGAGGGCCCGGACGAGGCGGAGAACGAGCGTTCGTCCTGGGCCTGGTCTCGAGGGCTCAGGCGAGATGGGGGTCGAGCTCTCACCTGCGGCCTGAAAATCTCACGCTCACACAAAGAAAAGAGATTAGTCGCAACTGTCCGAGTTTTATAGACCCTCTTTCGTCGAGGGGTGCCGGGCTGAACCGACTGGCCGGCTCCTCGAGCTGTCCGGCATGCCGATTGCCCCGGCTTGTCATCCCGCGAGTCCTTTCGATCGGATGCGAGGTGGGATGCCCCGTACTACCCCGAGTGGGCGAGTATCGAGGTTCCCGGTGAGCTGGTAACGGGGAATCCAAGTGAGAGCTCGTGCCCCGTTCGTTAGGGGTCGACTGTGGCCCGGAGGCGGTCTCATAAAGCATGGGTGCTCAGTCTGCAGGAGTGCCGGGTCCATTCGATAGGGCCCGGTGGCTCGATGCCTCCCTCGGAGGGGATCTCACTGCACGTCGAGCTCCCTGCCTTGGATACACGTGAGAGGCCTCGAGGGTTCGGCCCTCGAGTAATGCCGCGAGTGGCGCCCCTTGGTGTCCCTGACTCGGGTGCTCGAAACCGGCTGTCGAACCCTTTTCGAGGGCCAGCCTTCGCTGCCTCGAGTCTTAGGGCCGGGGCCCGTTTTTACCTTTGTGAAGAAGCCTCCGTCGTCTGGAATTCTTCTGCCCGTTGGGCGCGCCTTTTTAGGCGGAAACCGTCGAGGAGAGCAACGGACGCGAAGCCGAAGCGACGGTCGTGGCGGGCCCGGGTAGTGGAGCGAATGGAGAGGTAACGCGTGTAACCTGCACCCGGCTCGAGACGCGGTTAGGTAGGCGCATTGAATGCATTCTGTTACCTTTTTACGTCGTGGGAGATCCCGCCCGTTTGGATTTCTCCCTATAAATATCGAAAGAGGGGAAAGAGAACCCTTTACTTTGCCTTTGCCTTCGCCGCCGCTGCTGCCTTAACGCGCCTTCTCCTTCGAGCTAGCCGCCGCCCGTCCGCTGCTCGGGTCTGCGCCGCGCCACCGTCATGGCCGCCCAGACACAGATATCGCCGGCCGAGGACTGGAGACCGTCGAAGGTGACGCAGAGTGAGATGGACTCGCTGGTGGCCCAGGGGCTCTTGTGCCCCAATCCGGAGGAGGGGCCCGCATGGTGGGTCATCCCGTCGGCGGAGCACCGGGAGCCGCACCCGCCGGAGGGGTATGTGGTGAGCTTCACGCGTTACCACCGCATGGGGCTCGGCGTCCCTCCGAGCCGCTTCCTGCGAGGGTTGACCCACCATTTCGAGGTGGAGCTTCAACACTTCTCCCCAACTCCATCTCGCACGCCGCCATATTCGCCGCGGTGTGCGAGGGGTACCTGAAGATGGAGCCGCACTGGAGATGTTCGTCCATCTCTTCCGGGGCGAGCTCTTCATCAAGTCTCTGAAGCCCAGCGGGAGGCGGCTCGTGCGTATGGGCTCCCTGGCCATTACTGCTACGAGGGCTGGGACCTCGTCGGCCAATGTCCCCCGCGAGTACCTACGGTACAAGCTTTCCTCCAACCAGGCCGGGTGGGACGACCATTGGTTCTACCTTCGGAACGAAGGTGGCCTCCTCCCGCAGTACACCGGCCGGGTCCTCACTCAACGCCCGGAGAAGTGGACCTGGGGTGTTGCGGCGGACAGGCAACGCCACCTGGTCCCGTTGATGGAGATGATGAAGACGCTGGTGGATGAGAAGAAGCTGACCGTGCAAGCGGTCATTTGGGCGTTCCACCAGCGAAGAGTCCTTCCGCTGGCGGACCGCCCCCTTCTTATGCACGAGATGGGCCCGCAGGCTCAGCTCGAGGCGCTCAACCGTTCGAGGATGGCCAAAGAGGCTGTCCCGGAACGAGGGCGTCTCCCGGGTGTCGATTACGATCCAGGGGACGTTCACCCCTGAACTCTCCCACCTGGTTGCGATGGCGCCCGACGAGGGGTGTCTCGACCTGGTAAGCTTCCCTCGAGTCGAGCTATCTCGAACCTCCTCCCCCTTCTTCCCCCTTTGATCCTTTTGCGTCCGTCTTGTGGTTTGTCTCCTCATGTTTCTCCTTTCTTCAGGGGGCGTTTACTTGTCGCGCGTCGAGGCCCCCGGTGAGGGAAGACGCCGCGGATGCTCAGGTGAGGCGCCTCTCTGCTCAAAAGGACAAGGAGAGCAAAGATGCAAAAAAGAAGAAAGAGAAAGATAAAAACTTGCGTCGCTTAGCTCGGGAGCAGAGACTGGCGAGGGCCCGTCGCAACCGTCAGCCTGGGGACGGGTCCCCCGAGCTGAGCTCCTCAAGCTCGGAGGAGGAGAGTAGTGACGAGGAGGGGGACGACGACGAGGGGATGGATGCGCGCTTGATGCGCGCGGGGCTCTTCGATGGCAGGGCTGACCGCTCCTCTGTGCAGGGGGGTACGTTGGAGGTCCCACCGACAAAAGCGGCACGCGGGACGCAGCCGCGGAAGGCGGCGCCGACCCCTGCCTCGTCGGGGGCCCGAGGTCCGTCGAGCTCCGCGCCGGACGTGCCCCCAGTCGCAAGGAAGCCCCGACCCGAAGCGCCTCCGCCACTGCGCCAACGGAGGCCGCCCCCGCGTCAGCCCAGACGGGGGGTCTCGAGAGGGGGCGGGCCTCGAGAGGCGGCCGACAGGTCGAGAAGGGTTCGGGCCCGACCCCCGCGAGCCGTCAAGGGCGCCGTCGAGCCGCGGAGGAGTGGGCGCCAAGAAGGGGCGTCGAGCCCGCGCCATCATGAGCGTCGGGGAGGGAGCCCCCGAGCATCTCGTGACCAGGGGCGCGAGCGTCCCCGGAGTTCGTCGCCGCACCGCCACCGGGACGCGGAGGCGGACGAGGGAGGGCGCGACCACCAGCGCGGGCGTCGGAGCAGGTCCCGAGCCCGCGTCGGAGCGAGCGCCATGACATCAGCACGAGGGTGGTGCGGTCGCCCTCCCGCGATGTGGGGCGGAAGGAGAGCTCTCCCTCGAGGTCGAGCCATGGCAGGCGTCGGGAGCCCTCCCCCCATCCCAGCCCTGCGGAGACGGCCCAGGCGAAGGGCGAGGCTCGAGGCGTGGCTCGATGGGGTGGGCTCGCAGCCCCCGAGTGGGTCCGGAGACTCCGGGAAGAAGCCCAGCCGCCGCTTCGGGTGAGTAGTTTCCTTGGACCTCGTCAGTAGTGAGGCTTTACCTTTTTACTTTTTGATGACATACGCTATCTCTGTTTTCTCAGGGGGAAGCGCTCCTATCAGGAGGTGGACCTCGCCTCGTCCAAGAGGACCAAGACCTCGGGCCCCATCGAGGCACAGGCACCTCGAGGTATGGCTCCTTCCTCCGCTAGAGAAGCCGCTTGGCTGGAGAAGGCTCGAGCTGCCATGGCTCGAGGGGGCCGACTGGTCGTCGCGAATTTTGGTGAGGCCGTCGCCATCGACCACAGGGGTCGAGGCATCCTTCCTGATTCTGACACCGCTGTTATCTCGTACTGCAGGGGCCTCTGCTCATGGCATCGAGCCTGCCACCGCCGTTCCGCCGAAGCGCTGCCTCCTCCCCCTCCTCCTCCCGCGATGGTGCCAACTGGGAGCGCCACCCTTCCCCTCGTCATGACGGTTGCTCCGGGGGAAGCGCCTAGGGCGAGCTCGGCCCCGCCGGCGTCTGGAGCTGAGAAGACTGCGCCCCTTGTGGCTCCAACCAGCACGGGCTGAGAGCCACAAGCCGGCTGATCGAGGGCCTTAGGTCCGAGAAGCTCCTTGCGCTGGCCGAGAGGCGCAGGCTGGAGCAGCGTGCCGAGGGCCTGACCAACGACCTCGCCGCACTGGGGCAACACTGCGACGGTGAAGCTGGCATCTTGTTTTCGTTTGGGTCTTGAAGTTTTTCGTTATGCCGTCGTCTCACTCTTCCTTGTTTATTGCGCAGGGATCGAGAAGACGGTCGAGGAGCTCCGTGAGACGAACCAGGCTCTCTTGGACCAACTCCAAGACGAGACGATGGTGGCGGAGCGGGCTCGCACCTCCCTCGACCGGCTCGTCCCCATGTGGGGTGCTCCTGCGGTATCTGCGGCAGAGGGCGCGATGGCTCGAGGCGACGCTTGGTCGACGCCTTATGCTTCTTCGACGCAGCCGCTCGGGACCGCGTCCGTCCGGCAGCTCTCCATCACGGTGTCAAGCAGACACTCGCGGTTGGTTCTTCCGGTTTCCGCTTCCCGGTCCATGTTGTCGCGAATGGATTCATTGAGATCGAGGGGAAGGATGAGGAATGGAACAACCGCCGAGTTGACAAATTTTGGAGAAGATGGAGAGGCCGGGGCGTCGCTTGCGAAGATCTTCGAGGAGGACGTGATGCCCCTGACGCCAGCAGCGGCGTCGGGAGCCCTCCTCCCTCGAGCTCGGGCGTCGAGGTCGAGGCTGCCCCTGCGGACCTTGGGGGAGTACCGCACCGACGAGGATTGAGGCCTGCGAGCCAAATTTGGGCGTCGAGGCCCTTGTAAGAATTTTGTGAGATAAACGAGGATAAGTCGAGATCCGAATGTATACGTGATTCGTTTATGGAAAGAGTTGTTTTCTTTTCAAATGCGTTTGACCGCTTCTCTTTGTCGCAAGCTCGAGTTTCTGCTAACCTAGTCTGTGTTCCTTTGATATGTCGCGAGCCCCTCGAGGGGAGGTGTAGGTAGGGCACCGTAGCCCGGGGCGTAGGCGGCCCGTCTACGTCGACGCCTCCCGACCCCGGAGGCTCGAGGTACTTTAGGATTTAGACGTTGCTATTCACTCGAGGCGTGAGTCGAGACGAGGGTCAAATTTTTGAAAAGAAAACACGCGTTTTTTCCGGAGTCTGGGGGCTTTTTACCCCCTTGTCAGCCCCCGAGGGAGGCTCGACCCTGAGCTAGGCAGGGTCGAGGCTACCTTAAGATGTGAAGCAACATGAACGATAAAGCACGAGTTTGTTCATTCATGTTGACATGTTTTGTACAAAGTGATAAAATGAACGAGGCCTCGAGGCCTTTAAGGGTAGAAGCGACGTAGCTGAGATATGTTCCATGCGTTCGCCAGGATCCTGCCTTGGTCGTCGTAGAGCTTGTACGTGCCTGGCTTGAGCACTTCGACCACGGTGTATGGGCCTTCCCACGGAGGGGTGAGTTTATGGCGCCCTCGATTATCTTGCAGCCGTCGAAGCACGAGGTCCCCCACCGCCAGGTCCCTTTTGCGCACGTGCCTGTCGTGGTAGCATCGAAGTGTTTGCTGGTAGCGTGCAGAGTTGATGAGCGCCACGTCTCGGGCCTCCTCGAGTGGTCCTTGGCGTTGGCGAGCCTTTCGTCGCTGGTTTGCTCGTTGTAGGCTCGAAGTCGAGGTGAGCCGTACTCGAGGTCTGTGGGTAAGACGGCCTCGGCGCCGTAGGTTAGGAAAAACGGAGTGAACCCGGTGGCTCGACTCGGCGTAGTCCTGAGGCCCCACAGCACCGAGGGGAGCTCCGTAGCCACCCCTTTCCGAAGTCTTTGAGGGTCTTGAACAGCCTTGGCTTTAGCCCATGGAGTATCATGCCGTTGGCACGCTCGACCTGTCCATTGCATTGGGGGTAGGCGACCGAGGCCCAGGTCACGCGAATGTTGTTGTCATCGCAGAAGTTAGTGAACTTTTTGCCCGTGAATTGGGGTGCCGTTGTCGGTGATGATGACATTAGGCACCCCAAACCGGTACATAATGTTGGCGATGAACTCGACAGCCCTCTCGGAGGTGGGCTCTCTCCTATCGGTTTAGCCTCGATCCACTTGGTGAACTTGTCGACGGCCACGAGCATGTGTGTGTATCCTCCACTTGTCCTTCTGAGGGGACCCACGAGGTCGAGCCTCCATACGGCAAATGGCCAAGTGATTGGGATCATTTGCAGGGCGTGTGCGGGCTGGTGCGTTTGCTTGGCGTAGAATTGACATCCGTGGCACGCTTGGACCAAACGCTTGGCGTCCCCAATGGCGGTCGGCCAATAGAAGCCTTGGCGGAAGGCGTTCCCAACCAGGGTCCTCGGCGCTGCGTGGTGGCCGCAAGCCCCGAGTGCATATCGTCGAGGAGCTTGCGCCCTTCCTCGAGTGGGATGCATCGTTGAAGGATCCCGGTCGGGCTTCGTCGGTACAGCTCCCGCTCGTTGCCGTAGATGACGTAGGTCTTGGCCCTCCGGGCGACGCGTCGGGCCTCCGTCTTGTCTTCTGGTAGTTCGCCTTGTGTCAGGTAGTCGAGGTAGGGCGTCCGCCAGTCAAGGGGCCGTGACGACGGGGAGGCGTGTGTGTCGACCTGCATCGCTTCTGCGGACGTCGAGGGGTCTTTCTCGAGGGGTGGCGTCGAATCTCGAGCCCCCGTGCCTGGCTCGAGGGGCGGCGTCGAGGTCCCAGCCCCTGGGTCAATCTCGACGGATGGCTCGAAGACGTCCCTCGAGAAACGTCTGGCGGTACCGTGCTGCGCGTGGACGCCAATTTTGCCAGCTCGTCTGCGGCTTCGTTGTATTTCCGAGCTACGTGGTTGAGCTCGAGGCCGTAAAACTTGTCTTCTAGCTTGCGCACCTCCCCGCAGTACGCCTCCATCTTGGGTCGATGCAGCTTGAGGCCTTCATAACTTGGTTGACGACGAGCTGCGAGTCTCCTCGGGCGTCGAGGCGTCGGACCCCGAGCTCGAGGGCGATGCGCAGCCCATTTGACGAGGGCCTCGTACTCGGCGACGTTGTTGGAGGCGGGGAAGTGCAGGCCGTAGCAGGTAGCGCATGTGTACTCCGAGGGGCGAGATGAAGAGCAGGCCTGCTCCTGCCCCCGTCTTCGTGAGGGATCCATCGAAGTACATGGTCCAGAGCTCGGCTTGATCTGTGCCGGCGGGAGCTGGGTGTCGGTCCACTCAGCAACGAAGTCTGCCACGCTTGCGACTTGATGGCCTTTCGCGGGGCATAGGGATGGTTTCCCCCATTAGCTCGGCGGACCACTTGGCGACGCGTCCCGTGGCCTCCCGATTGTTGACGATCTCTCCGAGGGGGAAGGAGGACACCACTGTTACGGGATGAGCGAGGAAGTAGTGCTGGAGCTTGCGCCTCGTGACGATGATGCCGTAGAGCAGCTTCTGGATGTGCGGGTACCGGACCTTGGCCTCGGAGAGCACCTCACTGGTGAAGTACACTGGCCGTTGGACTGGCAATGCATTGACCCTCCCCTCCTGTACCTCTCGACGACTATGACCGCGCTGACCACCTGTGGTTGCGGCCACATAGAGGAGGAGTGGTTCGGGGGGATCACCGTCCTGGGCTGGTTGCGGAGGCACGAGAATTGGCGCAGAAGTCAGCAATCCCTTCAACTTGGTCAAGGCTTCCTCGGCTTCGGCGGTCCACGCAAAGTGTTCCGTCTTTTGAGTAGACGGTACAGGGGTAGTGCTTTTTCTCCAGCCTCGAGATGAACCTGCTGAGAAGCGGCTAAGCAGCCTGTTACTTTTTGCACACCCTTGAGGTCATGAATCGGGCCCATCCTCGTGATTGCTGAGATTTTGTCAGGGTTTGCCTCGATCCCCCGTTGTGAGACGACGTAGCCAAGTAGCATGCCGCCTCGAGGCACACCAAAGACACACTTCTCGGGGTTGAGCTTCACATTCTTGGCCCGGAGGCACTCGAACGTGGTCTCGAGGTCACTGATGAGGTTCCCGACTTTCTTAGTTTTAACCACAATGTCATCGACGTAGGCCTCGACGGTTTTGCCTATGTGCTCGCCAAAGATGTGCTGCATATACATCGTTGGTATGTTGCCCCGGCGTTTCGAAGGCCGAAGGGCATCGTAACATAGCAGTACATACCAAATGGCGTGATAAAAGAGGTCGCGAGCTCATCGGATTTCTCATTCTAATTTGGTGGTAGCCGGAATACGCATCAAGGAACGAAAGTACTTCGCACCCAGCAGTGGAATCGACGATCTGGTCAATTCTAGGTAAAGGGAATGGAACTTTTGGACATGCTTTATTCAGACCAGTGTAATCTACACACATCCGCATTTTTCCATTCTTTTCCTAACTAGTACAGGATTAGCTAGCCACTCTGGGGGTAAAATACCTCCTTGATGAATCCGGCCGCCAAAAGCTTGTGCACCTCTTCGCCGATGATCCTGCGCTTTTCCTCGTCGAAGCGGCGTAGGCGTTGCTTCACCGGTCTGGACCCGGCCTGGATCTCCAAGGCGTGCTCGGCGACTTCCCTCGGTATGCCCGGCATGTCCGAGGGGTTCCACGCAAACATGTCGATGTTTGCGCGCGGAGAAAGTCGACGAGCACTGCTTCCTATTTGGGCTCGAGGCTGGTGCTGACGGTCAGCGTCTTGCTATTGGCTGAGGTCGGGTCGACGGGTATTTGCTTGGTGTGCTCGGCTGGCTCGAAGGTGCCGGCGTGACGCTTTGCTTCTGGGGCCCCCTCGGTGGCCAGAGCTGCCAAGGCCTCGAGCGAGTCGAGGTGGACGTTGGCCTCCCCCGCTCTACGCACTCCACGTCGCAGTGGTATGCGTGCTCGTAGGAGGTGTCAACGGTGATGACTCCTTTCGGCCCCGGCATCTTGAGCTTCAAGTACGTGTAGTTAGGAATCGCCATGAACTTGGCGTAGCCTGGCCGGCCGATGATGGCGTGGTAGGTCCCTTGGAAGCCGACCACCTCGAAGGTGAGCGTTTCCTGTCGGAAGTTTGCCGGCGTGCCGAAGCAGACCGGTAAGTCGATGCGCCGAGGGGTGGGCCTTCTTTCCTGGCACCACTCCGTGGAACCCCCGACACTGGGTCGGAGCTGTCCTTCTGAAATCCCCAGGAGGTCGAGGGTCTCAAGGTATATGATGTTGAGGCTCGAGCCCCCATCCATCAACACCTTGGAGAACCGAACGTCGACTATGACGGGGTCGACGACGAGGGGGTAAGCCCCCGGGTTTATGACCTGGTCCGGATGGTCGTCACGGTCGAACGTGATTGGCGCATCGGACCAGTCAAGATACCGGGGGGCGTCGTGGTTGAGGGAAAAGATTTCCCGGCGCTCCTTCTTCCTTTCTCGAGCTGAGAGCCCGACGGTCGGCCCCCCGTAGATCATGTAGCAATCGCGCACCGGGGGGAAGTCGCCATCTGCCTTCCGGCCGCCGCGCTGATCGGTATCCTTTCCCTTAGGCGCGTCTTCCCTCTTATCACCGAGCTTGGAGTAGTAGCCCTTCAACAGTCGGCAGTCTTTCAACTTGTGGTTTACGGGGGCCTCTGTGGAAGGTGCAGGGATCCTCGAGCATCTGGTCGAAAACAGCCCCGTCGGGGGGGCCTCGGGGCTTCTAGGCTCGAGGGCGCCGCGAGCACTTCTTTGTCGTCGTCGTCATCGGCGCCACGCTTCGCCTTCTGGCCTTTGCGCTTGTTTTTCTTCCTTTTGTTGCTGTCAATGTTGTCGTTCTTGGCGTCGTCGCCCTTGTTGGAGCCCTCCGGTACGATCACCGCCTTGCCTTTGTCCGTGGAACGGCCAAAGAAGGCCCCCACTGCTTCGTCGCCCGAAGCAAAGCTGGTGACGCGATCCATCAGGTCCTCGACCGTCCCGGGACGGTAGCGTCCTAGCTCATGAACAAGCTCTTGGCAGGTCGTGCCCGCGAGGAATGCTGAGATGACGTCTTCGTCAGGCACGTGGGGGAGCTCGAGACGCTGTTTCGAGAAACGTCGAGCAAAGTCGCGGAGGGGCTCGTCCGCCGCTGTCTGCAACGCCGTAGGTCCCAGGGGTTGCCTGGGCGCACGCAGGTCCCCTTGAAGTTCCCATCGAAGACCCTGACTAGGTCGGCCCAGTCATGGATCCGATCCGGCGGGAGCCCCTCGAGCCACCGGCGGGCGGTGTCCGAGAGGAGGTAGAGTGGGAGTTGTCGTATGATCACGCGGTCGTCGTTCTTTGCTCCGCCCAGTTGACAGCCAAGGCGGAAGTCCGAGAGCCAGAGCTTGGGCTCGACCTCCCCGTCGTACTTCACGATGTTGGTAGGCGGTCGGAAGCGGTCGGGGAGGGTTGAGCTGCGGATGGCTCGGCTGAAGACTCGGGGGCCCGGGGGCTCGAGGGCTGCCGGTCCTCGTCGCTGTCGTAGCGCCCCCCCCCCCCCGATGGGCGCTATAGCCACGCTCTTGGGCCCCCTTGTCCTTGCGCCGCCGATTGATGTCGTTGCGGGCGTCGTTGGGGTCTCGAGGCGGCCGGTTGTCGACGATCCGTTCGCGGACTGGCCTGGCTCGAGAGGCGTCCGGCTGGTGGACGGATGCCTCGCGAGCTTCGCGGGGCGTGTCTGCTGGTTTCCCTGAGGCTGCTTCGCGTCGGCGCGACGCCGAGCTCTCGGCCTGCTGTACCGCGGCGGTCTCAAGGAGGTTTTTCATCTCTCCGAGCATGCGCCTGGCGTCGGGGTTGGAGACGGCGGGCAATTCACGGAGCATCATCGCCGCCGCCACCACGTTCTGGCCGGCTCGTGGGAAACATACCTCGGGGCGCACTGGTGCCCCGTCCTCGAGGATCCGTCGGTGGACCTCTCGAGCCGGCCTCGAGCTCCGGCCCCTCGAGGCTGGGGTGGGTTCCTGCATCAGGGTTTGCCGGAGCTGCAGCAGGTGTCGTCGTTCTTCCTCGGCTTTGGTGATTGCCTCTTGCACCTGCGCGAGTTGTGCCGCCCGGCCGTCGTCGTGTTGAGGTGACACAGCCGGTGCCGGAGGTTCGTCCCTCCTTTGAACGCGTGACCCGCCTGCCGCGGCCACGTCGCTGGGGCCTTCTAGATCGAGCGCTGGTCTGCCGTCATCGCCCTCGTCCTCGGTATCGCACGCGACCCCCTCGAGTTGGAAGCACTCCCTGGTGGGATCCCAGAAGTCGAGGTCGTGGTAGTCGTATTCGTCGGAGCCGGAGCGTCGTCGACGGCGTGCCGTCTTGGCAGGTGCTGGGATCGCAGCTCGCGGTGCCAATCTCCGACGGTGGATCGCCGAGGTGGCTCGAAGGCTGGCAAAGAGTCGTGGTTGACGCGCGCGGGGGGACGATCTCCAGGCTGCTGGCCATGGCCTGCAGCAGCGTGCCGGACGCTGCCTCCCGGTCCGCCATCGCCTGGTCCTGAGGGCGCCCGTCGCGGCGGCGGGCGTGCACAGCCGCCTGAGCGGTCGAGGCCGACCGGGAGCCGCTGGCGCCAAGCGCGGCGCGACCCGCGCGGGAGGAGGAGGCGAATGGCGTCGGCGGCGCTCGGCTCGGAGGCCTCTGGCCCGTTCCTGGTCCGTACGTATGATGAATGCGAAGTTGCTCGGCGGGCGCGGGTGCGCCCTGGAGGTTTCCGGCCGCACGCCGGGTGGTTTCCCCTTGGGGACCCTGCACCGGCTACGGGCCGCAGGAGTTTGCCGCGGGTACCGCTGCGCCCGGCGATGACGGTGACGACGACGACGCCGCTCGCGATGCGACGCGAGTGGTGGTGGTGCGGGTGACGCGTCGCGCGCGCCGCGCGGGCGGGGTGGCGTGACGCGCTCTCCGCTCAGGCCCTCCGTGGAGAGCAGAGTCAGCTCGTTGCCGTTGCCTGTGGCCAGGAACTCGAGGCTCCCGAACCAGACGATGGCACCAGCCGAGAACGGAAGAGGGGATGAAGCCATCCAAGAATCAACGAGAAAACGGCTCGGACACGCGAAGCCCCCTACCTGGCGCGCCAACTGTCGGTGTTTCGTACCCGGGGGTATCACACCAACAAGTAATATGATCGCGTGCTTCTCTTCCTGGATGGTGATGCAAGGGGACACAAGGATTATCCTGGTTCGGGCAAAGAAGGCCCTACGTCCAGCGGGGGGGGGATGATGTCTTGTATTACTTGCACCTAAGTGCTTGTACAGGGGAAATACAAGCTCAGTGAGCGTGGACCGGGGTCCGGACTTGTGTTTGTGCGTGGACTCGTGTGTTGCGTGTCCTCCGAATGAGGGCCCTAGCGTCCCCTTTTATAGAGCAAGGGGTGGCCAGGGTTACAAAAAGTATTACAGGTGTCCGGGCGCATGGTGTCCCATACGGAGAAGGGTAGGGACTCTGTCTTGTCGGGGCTACTGGAGCCGATGTGATCGTCGCTGTTGAGGCGTCCTTGAGTCGTGGCTTCCATCCCGGGCGCGGACGTGGGGACGCGACAAGGCGGGAGCCGTACAGCACCCATCCCGGAACGTACAGTACGCGGTGAGGTCCCTCCGGGTCTTGGGGTACCTGTCCTTCAATAGCACGAAAGTAGTTAGGGCTCGAAGGGCGCGGAGCCGGCTTCGAGGTGGTGCCACGGGGGCCCGAGGCGCGGAGCCGGCCTCGAGGTGTTACAGTGCAGGGGCTCGTGGGCGCGTAGCCGGCCTCGAGGGTACAGTGCAGGGCTCGAGGGCGCGTAGCCGGCCTCGAGGGGTTACAGTGCCCGACGTGGCCGAACAGTGCTGCACTGGTGCCCTTTTGCCCATGCTTGTGGTGAAAACGTGACTTGACCTTACACCGGGTCACTGTGGTACATGCCGGGCACTAGTGGACGTGACCGGAGTAGGTGAAGGCATTAAATGCATGGTATGGGCTGGTACAGCTGACTGTACAGCTCGAGGTCCGTGCGTTAAGGCTCGAGGTGTGGAGGCGCGCTTGCCCGAGGTTTGGAGGGCTCGAGCGAGACGGGAAGTGGTCGTGCTTGCCCGAGGCCTCGCTGAGAGGGCTCGGGCGAGGCGGAGATTGAGCGTTCGCCCGAGGCTGGCTGGAGAGGGCTCGGGGAGGCGGGGATAGAGCGTTCGCCCGAGGCCTCACTGGGAGGGCTCGGGCGAGACGGAGATTGAGCGTTCGCCCGAGGCCTGGCTGAGAGGGCTCGGGCGAGGCGGGAATAGAGCGTTCGCCCGAGGCCTCACTGGGAGGGCTCGGGCGAGACGGAGATTGAGCGTTCGCCCGAGGCCTTGCTGGGAGGGCTCGGCGAGGCGGGAATAGAGCGTTCGCCGAGGCCCGCTGGGAGGGCTCGGGCGAGAGACGGAGACGGAGCGTTCGCCCGAGGCCTCGCTGGATGGAAAGGGGAGAGAGAGAAGGAGACGAAGTGTTCGCCCGAGGCCTCGCTGGGAGGGCTCGGGCGAGATGGAGACGGAGCGTTCGGGTGTTTGCGTTGATTGGGGGTACCCCTTTTTCGTACCACCGACAGTGCGGCGAGGACGCGAGGTCGCCGTCCATGTCCACGCACGCGAGCCTCCACGTGCGCGCCGCCGGCCGCCGGCGCCATACACGCAAGTCCACCGTCCGTGCAGCGTGGCCGTCGTACGTGTCCATGCATGCGAGCCACCATGCGCACGCCGCTGATCGCGTCTGCACGCCAACACTTCATGTGTACGTTGTTATAGCAAGGTGACCATCGTCTGTACAGCAACGCTATAGCACGGTTTCAAAAAACAACGTCAATATTATTATTAGTTTAAACCATTGCATTAACAGTTTATTATCATTTAAAATAAGGATTAGAAAAACATATAAAATTATTCTTCTAGCTAAAGCAGAAAGAATATTAATTAAGTCCATATTTTATTTATAATTATTACTGTCTCTAATCAATAAAAAATTACTTTTAATCTTAAACATTATATCTAACGTAGTTGAGTAAGTTTTACTATGATCCAAAATAATGGTCGCAGCCTACTCTTGAACGCGACACACGTCGGCAAAAGGTACCATCGCGAGTCGGCTCCTCATCACCGCGTGCGTGGCAGGAGATAACCAGACAAAAAATGGAAACACCAAGTGACGGGCGCACAGTACTCAGCGATGTAACAAACATCCAAATTATAGGTATAACCATATATACATATTGTCACATCTTATATACAACAAATCATTATAACACCACCGTGTCAAAACAGCGATTCCTGAAGAACAACGAAATAGGGAAGAAAGGAACAGGAAAACCCGTGAGGAGGGCTCAAGACCAATGCCGAGTGGGAGACCAAAAATAAAAAGCATCGTGACTACCATGCTCAACGAAAAGTTGGTTCAAGTGCACTTTACCACCAACATAACAACTAGGAACTTAGCCAGGTCAACCAGAATAATGCTGCAATAACCGATTATATTCTTGTCCTTTTTTAGCAAAGAATGGGTCTGAAGTACAAAACCATATCCGATATCTTCAGGTTTCAAAAAGTGAGATATTTTAAAAAAATAAAGAAATGGATCATGATTGCTTCAACATGGCTGCAAGGAGGATTGCGTGCAATGAAGCTTGGTTCTGGGAGACGGATAAATACCACTTCATGGACCTCCTGTAACACTCTGGTGTTAAGCAAGACTAAAACCTGACATGTCATCATATGCACTGGCATATTATCTGAGTTAATAACCTGATTATGCATTCACTTAAAACAAGTTTAATTTTCATGTTTGTGCTTAAGTGATAAGGAGTGTTTAAGTTTGCAATCCTAGTTTATGTTGTCTTGTTAAGAATAATGCTTTTAGGCTTTATAAGGGTATTATGGTAATCTTATGTTTAGTAGTCGAATTTCATACCCAACCTTAGTTTTATGTCTCAAAGGTGTTGTGAGAACATGTTTTCAAGCTACCTTTGAGGTGTAATTCCAGATTGGAATGAAATTCAAATGAATAGTTTAAATAATTCAAAAACCCTATTTTATCCCCTTTTCTATAAATCAAAATTTTGAAAGAATTTGGGTATGCTTTAAAAAGCAAAGATGTTCTATTTTGATAAGGAACAACTTTGATGTGTAAAGTTTTCCAAGTTTTCATATGAAATCAAAAGTAATTTGGAAAATACTTTTCTGCCCTTTTTATCCCTTTTGTTTTTCCAACTCTAATTCAAATGTTGAGCATATTTTGAAAATGTTGCAAAAATAAAAGATGTTCAGTTAAATTCTGAACATTTGATTTATATTTAGCATACTTTCAACTTATATTCAAAATTTCAAAGTAATTTTAAATTTACTGAAAGGGTAGAAAAGGAAGTGGGAAAAGGGGGAGATAAGCTTCTGGCGCTGTTCATGGCGGTGGCCGCCGAAGCCTTGATCGGCGACGCCAGCGTTCTGGGTATCGCTCCCTCTCGATTAAGCGTGCGACCGTCTCCGTGGCGCGGTTACTCAGCTGCTGACCCTTTTCTCTCACGTCGTGGCGTCCTCTCTCGTGCTCGCCGTCGACCTCTTGCCACGAAGCCCCGACGAGCACCTTCTCGGCTCAATCTCCGATTCACCGCACACCGATCGTTCTTATCCCAGTTTAACCGCGGGTATAAAAACCCTGCATCCTTGCGCATCTCCAGAGTTCACTCTTGCAACCTCTACTCACTCAGAGAGCCAGGAACTACTGTTCTTCTTCCCGCCGGGCAAGAAAGCTCCGCCGAGCTCGATCTCGCCGTGGTCCGATCCCCTGGGCACTTCCTTACTCTCTTTATCTCGCGTTTATGCTTCACCTTGATCCCAGAAACCTCTTAGGCTCACTGGTTTCATGTGTGGTGCCCAGGTCTCGCCGGAACCATCGCCTTTACACCAGAGCTTGCCGCTGGAAGCCACTGCTCCGTGGACACCTTCCCTCCGTTCATCCTCCGCTCGAACCGCCTACACAGGCAGCACCAGGGTGAGCTACTGAAGCCTCCTACCCTTCCGTTTTACTGCTCCGACCTAGGTTCGCCGGAACATCTACGCCGTGGCTCGGTCCGCCGCCGTGCGTGGCCACACCTCACCGGAGCGGTAGCGTTTAGGGTTAGAAGCTTTGTCGGCCGCGGGTGACACGCCGGTGGTGATGCGCGCGTCGTCTAAGTCTCTACTGGCCGGAGTTGGCCGGCGTAAGGACGGTCGCCGCTCGGTTCGCCGTCGTGCGCTCGGGCCATGGCCAGGACCTAGCTTTTGTGAAGACAAATCTTCTCGGGGTGTTGGTTGAAAAGTCCAAGACTCAGGTGAATAGCGCCTTGGACTGCGGGGTTAGTTTCGCGGAAGCCGAAGGGCTTTTCTGCAAAGCTGTCAGGGCGCTCCGTCTCGCTCGAGCCAGGTCTCGAGCGGACATGTGGACACGTGCTCACGTCTCGAGCTATGCCTCGAGCAGGCGCCTCCTCCGCTTCGCTCGAGCCAAGCCTCGGGCGAACGTGTTCATCGTTCCGCCCGAGCTAGGCCTCGGACGGTAGAGGGTTTTTCCGTCTCGCCCGAGCCGAGAGTCAGGCCTCGGGCAGGCGTCTGGAGTTTATCGTTTCAGCCGAGCTAGGCCTCGGACGGACGAGCCTTTTTCCGCCTCGCCCGAGCCGAGGGTCAGGCCTCGGACGAGTGTTAGTGTTTATCGTCTCGGTCGAGCCAGGCCTCGAGCGGACCCTCGGGCGTTGCCTCGCTCGCGCCGAGCCTCGAGCGAACGCAACCGCACCTGCCACCGTGCGCTTGCGCCATGCTGGCCCGCGTTGGTTTGGGCCGAAAGCCCATTTGGGTTTGTTCTAGTTTTTCTTTTTCTGGCTTTATGTACAGTAATCAGTTTTGTTGTTTTTGCTATAATTAATCTATAGCTCTGTTAATTATGAATTTTGACATGATAGTTGATAACATGTCTGTGCTAATATAAAAATTATAAAACTTGAGTTTTGAGTACTTCTTTTATGTCAATAAAATCTGTACTTTATTAATAAATACAACTTTGAGGAATTATGTATATTTCTGTGTTTCTCCAAAAATCATGAATTTTGACATGTAAGTTTGTATCATTAATATTAATCTTCATGATTAATTTCAGCTCTGTTGGAATAAGTATAAGTTATGTTTGTGTAGAAAGCTATTCTAAGTGGCTTAGGAAATAAATAAATTTAGTTAATCACTTTAGGATTTGTGTGACTTTTGGAATTGTTTGACAACCAGTGGAAAACTAGCAAGATTTGCTCCCTGGTTATGGATTCTTTTATGAAAATAACCTTTGTTGCTTATTAAGTTGCATAACCATATTTACAGAAAATAACAAAACTTGTTTAGTAATTTTAATAGTTAAAGTTAATTTGTTGGTTTGCAACTTTACTGTGAAGGAAAGTTGTACTTCATAAAAGTTATAATTTAAGAAAATTTCTATCTTTACCATAATCATATCATAAGCATCTCATTATTCATGCATATGCACTTCTACGTATAGATTTCGCTTCGAAAGGCCCTAACTCTCAGTGGATTCCTCCTGAGGGTGTAGACCCTTCTCGATTTTCAGAGTCTTCGCACTCCACTGATCCTCAAGGCAAGCCCCGGTGCATTTAACCTTTCTGTTTCTATTGCAAAGTTTATACAATGATTTATCAACTGCATTTAAGTAATAGGAGTTGGATGACACCAGTAGTTGCATTACCAGTTGGTTACCTTTACCCTATCCTTGTTACCTATTGGTTTATAAATGCTTAGCCAAGATGCACGGTGATGAGATTATCCTCCGCTTAGGCCTTGAGCAAACTAAGGGATGATGAGTCATCATTGTTAGGGTACCTCTCTCAGGTACAAACTGATAAATGGATGAAAAATGAATTTTAGACCAGACGGGAAACCGTTCATGGAAAGATGGCAGGCAGGGACTCCCTAGTCGTGCTAATCCCGTCTGTGTCAATTAGGAACCGTCCGTTGTTGGTCCTTGATCGAGAGCATGATAGTACCAATCACGGGATACGGGTTAGTATGTTGCAGGTTAGAGTCCTGCCATACAACGCCGTGGTGCTTTGGTATGTTGCAGGTTAGAGTCCTGCCATACAAATCACTTATGGTTGTGCAATATGTTGCAGGTTAGAGTCCTGCCATATTGTGTGATTGGGAACCCCCAGCTGGGTAGATAAAGCGGTTCGAATCGTCGTTGCTCTACGATAAAAAGAGACTCGATCTCTGACTCTCAACGTAGAGTTTTCAAAACCAAAGCTTTTGGGAAATGATGTTTCATCCTAAAAGAGTACTTTGATGGTATGTTTGGAAGGAAAAGAAGAATGTTTTGTTAAAAATGTTATTCTGCAAATTCCTTCTCTATTGCTACCCCCACTATCCCTTAAAGCTAGCATGACCTGAAGTCTTTCTGTTGACGGGCAAGTCTTGTTGAGTACTTTTGTACTCAGGGTTGTTACCCTTGTTGCAGGAGAGTACATGGATCCACCTTTTGATGGACAGTGCTATTTCACTCTTGTTGAGGAGAGTGATAACGATTCTGATGTGTGACCTTGGGCAAGTAATAAGAATTTGGGTGATATATGTTTTATAAAGTTCCGAACCGTTTATGTAATAAGTACTTATGGTTTGTAAAACTCTAAGTTTTTAACTTATGTATTATAATCTTTCCGCTTTACTCTGATTTATTCTTATCTATAAAAACTGTTGTAATACTGTGATGCTTGATGAGGAATTTTCCTGGAAGTAATGTAACGTGGATGATTCGGGTTTCCCGAGGACACCCGACAGAGCTCTTGAGTCATTTGGAACGCGTGTACGCCGATCAAAGGTCTTTAGGACAATGATGGGTGCATGTGGGCCACTTAATTCAGGAGGTTCTGCCACAGCTGGTATCAGAGCAGGAATTCCTTAGAAAGTATAACAGTATTTATTTCTGAAAACTTCAAAAGTTTTGAGTCACATTAAAGTTCAAATTAGTTTGAGTCCAAATTGTTTCTAGACTTATCTTATGCTTCTGACTTGCCTTAATTCATTCTTTAGACTTATCTTTCTATCTAAATAAGTATGTTTTTAGTATAGTTATGGTGATATTTATATCTAAGGAACAATACTTATAACAATATAATATTGCCCTATTTACGAAAAGAAAGTTTATTCACTTCTTTGGTAAGTGATTACCTTAAAGTTAATTATTTGTTTGATATATGCTTTGTTCGTAAGTTCGATTCATGCATCATGATTGATAACCTATAATTAACTTTCCCTCTTAGAAGTGGTATCTGAATAGAGTTAATATATCTATCTAATTATAAAACTCTATCTCTTAATCTTGGAACATATATAGTTCTAATGTTCAAAATGTATATATTTTAGCAGATGGTACGTACCAAGCAGACTGCACGCAAGTGTACTGGACCACGAGGTGTTCCTCGACACGTCCTTGCCCCAAGGAATGATGACCTTACTGAGAGTGAGGGAAGTAACCAGCCCCTGGTTACTTACGAAGAAGGGGAAAGTAGTAACACTGCCACTTCACAGCTGCAGGCGGAAGTAGACCGCCTGTATATGAATTGGCAAGGGCAAATGGAGAAAGGATGAGGGGCAACAGGGATAGGGAAGAGTTGCGTGAGCAGCTACAATATCACCACGAGCAGCACCAAGAGTATGAGTGCAAGTGGAGGCAGGCCGTTGAGCAAAGGAACCGGGCACGAACCCGGGTGGGTAGATGTAATGAGGGATAATCAGAACCTCATGGCAAATCATCATGCCGACCTACATAGGCATATAGAGGAGCTGACCGCACAGTTGCAGCCAAAACCTGCCACACCACCGCATCCTGAAAATGCTTCTGAAGAAGAAGAAGAAGGAGATGAGGAGTTAGAGCCGGTGGAAGATGAAGTCACATCTGAGGAAGAGTCATAGGTTTCGAAGTTGGATACACATAAGGTGTATCATAGTATCTTTCTGACTTTGTAATTTAGTTAGTCAGAAAACCTCTAATATGGTCAGATGTGTAAAATAGTGGTATCAGTAGTCCTGCCCAAGCGCGGACTTGTATGAAAAATAAGTTGACCATGATCTGCATGTCATATGTATATATATGAATGTTAATTAAGGTATGTTTGTTTAAACAGATGCCTGTTAACACTCGAGGAGCTAGTTCTTCTCATAATGGGGATGACATCCAAATGCACCTCCAGTTCCACCTTCTTTAGCCGATGCGATTGCAGCATTGGTCAACGCAACCACCTTGTTGGCACAAAATCAGAACGGTGGTCAACGTGGTCGTGGTCGAAATAATAGGGAAGAGACAACATATATGGACTTCACGGATACTCGTCCTCCTGTATTCATAAAAGCAGATGAACCTCTGGAAGCGGATGACTGGCTCCGTACTATGGAGCAGAAGTTCAGTCTTATCAATTGTACCGAGATCCAGAAGCCAGCTTTTGCAGCGCAACAGCTTCGTGGCGCTGCAGGAGTTTGGTGGGCAAACCTATTAGCGGTTCAACCAGCTGACCACCGTATTACGTGGGCTGAGTTCAAGGAGGCCTTCAGGGCTCACTATATTCCTGATGGAGTTATGAAGATGAAGCTTGAAGAGTTTTTAGCTCTTCGTCAAGGAGATGAACCAGTCATGCAGTACGTTGGGAAGTTCAATCATCTGTCCCAATATGCTTTTGATCAAGTTAACACTGATGAGAAGAAGAAAGGATGTTTTATGCGTGGATTAAATACAAAGCTTCAATCTATGATGACCACTTGTGGCAATATGAATTTTAATGAGGCCGTGAATATTGCTATAAGCAGTGAAGAAAAGAACCGCAAGCATAAGGAGGCCAAAAAGAAGAGGGGATCTGTATCAGGGTCTGGATCATCTGGCAGTAATAAGAAACGTCAGAGATTTGTATATCATCCAGTCCAGCAGTTCCGCCCATCTTATCGTCCACCGTATCGTCCGCCTCAGCAGCAGCAGTATCCTCAGAGGACGTTTGCAAGGCCTACTATGCCTTTCAATACTCAACGTCAGCCGTATGTTCCTGCTATTCGTCCACCAGTGCCACAAGCTGCAAGCTATCCATGCTATAATTGCGGAAAGGCGGGGCATTTTGCTCGTGAATGTCCTTATCCAAGGCGGAATGTTTCCAATGCCAATGCACCAAGGCCAGTAGGAAATCAGCAAGCAAATCAGAATCGGGGAATGCACAGAATAATCAAAAGGGTAAAGGTGTTCTGAAGACGGGAAAGGTTTTCCACACTCAAATAGAAGCTATTCCTGAAGGAGAACCTGTTATGCTTGGTATGTTCCCTGTTGCTCAATACCCAGCTATTACACTTTTTGATTCTGGTGCATCACATACTTTCATGAATAGAACATTTGCGGAAAAAGCATGATATACCTATTGATGAAACCCAAGATAACTTCTTTATACAGTCACCTGGGGGTCGACTAAGTACTAAGGAAATGGTACATCAGGTACCTATAGATCTGGGTGGATATATATTTCCAACCTCCATGATAGTATTAAAAGATCCAAGTATAGATGTGATCTTGGGTATGAACTGGATGAACCAGAGGGGTGCAGTAATAGATACCTTGAATAGAACCATCAAACTCAATGTACCTAATAGCAAGTCTCAACTTCTTATCCATCTTCCTACTCTTAAGAGAGCAGTTGAGCAAGTATGTGCTACCTCTGTCAAGGAAATCCAAGACATTCCTGTAGTCTGTGAGTTTCCTGATGTGTTCCCAGAAGATTTACCTGGTCTTCCACCTGATCGTGATGTGGAATTTGAAATAGAACTCAAACCAGGAACAGTACCAATAGCCAGAAGAGCTTATAGAATGCCACCAAAGGAGTTAGCAGAATTGAAAACTCAGTTGCAAGTTTGCTAGATAAAGGTTTCATTCGACCTAGTTCGTCACCATGGGGTTGTCCAGCGATTTTTGTGAAGAAAAAGGACCATACCTTGAGGCTATGTGTGGATTATCGTCCTTTGAATGAAGTGACAATCAAGAATAAGTATCCTTTACCCCGTATTGATCTTCTCTTTGATCAACTAGCTGGTGCAAAGGTATTCTCGAAGATAGATTTGAGATCCGGATATCATCAGATCAAGATCAAACCAATAGATGTTACTTGTGCTATGAATTGAAATTGAAAGGTTAAATCTTGAAATGATTCCACAAGGAAATCTTGCAAATGTGACCGTTCAATCATCCATTAAAGATCAGATCATTATAGCCCAGAAGGAAAGCAAGGGAATGATCCATTTAAAAGAAAGATTCACTCTGAGCAGAATCTAATTTCAAAATAGATGAAGCTGGAGTGATTTGGTTCAAGGAACGGTTAGTGGTTCCAAATGTTCCTGAGCTCAGAAAGCAGATCTTGATGATGAAGCTCATGCAACAAGATTTTCAGTGCATCCGGCAGTAATAAGATGTATCATGACTGAAACAGAAGTTCTGGTGGACTAAAATGAAACTTGAAATTGCTAGTTATGTAGCTAAATGTGATACTTATCAGAAAGTGAAGGCAATTCATCTTAGGTCTGCTGGAGAGAATTGCACCTTTACCAATTCCATCTTGGAAGATGGGATGACATTGGTATGGACTTCATAGTAGGTCTACCCAAGACATCAAAAGGGTTTGATTCCATATGGGTCATTGTTGATCGTCTGACCAAATCAGCTCATTTCATATCTGTTAAGACCACATATCCAGCATCTACCTATGCCAAGATATATTTGACAAAATTATAAGTCTGCATGGTGTTCCCAAGACTATCGTGTCTGATAGAGGGACACAATTTGTTAATGTTTTCTGGAGACACTTACATGAGTCTTTGGGTACCAAGCTTCTGCATAGTACAGCTTATCATCCACAGACTGGAGGTCAAACTGAAAGAGTTAATCAGATCTTAGAAGATATGCTAAGATCTTGTGTGCTCAATTATTCAGAAAAATGGGATGAATGTTTGCCGTTAGCAGAATTCTCTTACATAACAGTTATCAAGAAAGCATTAAGATGGCACCATTTGAAGCTCTGTATGGCAGGAGATGCAGAACACCTTTAAACTGGTCTGAACCGGGAGAACGTAGTCTTTTGGAGTTGACTTAGTTAAGGAAGCTGAAGAAAAAGTCAGGTTAATTCGAGAGAACATGAAGATAGCGCAATCCAGACAAAAGAGTTATGCCGATGAGAGACGTCGGTCTCTTATCTTTGAAATTGGTGATTATGTCTATCTTAAGGTGTCACCAATAAAAGGAGTTACTCGATTTGGAATCAAAGGAAAGTTGGCACCACGATATATAGGTCCCTATCAGATCCTTAAAAGATGTGGAAAGGTAGCATATCAACTTGATTACCACCACAGTTATCATTAGTCCATAATGTGTTCCATGTCTCTCAGTTAAAGAAATGTCTTCAAGTGCCTGATCATGTTATTCATATAGAAGAGATTGAGTTAGAACCTGATCTGACATACTCGGAGTATCCTATTAAGATTCTTGACCAGAAAGATCGAGTCACTCGAAAAAGAACTGTCAAATTCTACAAGGTTCAATGGAATCAACATACGGAAGATGAAGCCACTTGGGAGTCAGAAGAGTTCCTCTCAGAAAGTTTTCCTGAGTTTCTTTCTTCTGTATAGTCCTTATAATCAGTCATATGATGACCTATCTCCTGCTTTATGTAAAGGTTAGTAATGGAAGTGCCTGACACATTTCCTTTTCCATTAGTTAGTCTTCAGGTTAAATCTCGGGACGAGATTTCTTTAAGGGGGAAAGAGCTGTAACACTCTGGTGTTAAGCAAGACTAAAACCTGACATGTCATCATATGCACTGGCATATTATCTGAGTTAATAACCTGATTATGCATTCACTTAAAACAAGTTTAATTTTCATGTTTGTGCTTAAGTGATAAGGAGTGTTTAAGTTTGCAATCCTAGTTTATGTTGTCTTGTTAAGAATAATGCTTTTAGGCTTTATAAGGGTATTATGGTAATCTTATGTTTAGTAGTCGAATTTCATACCCAACCTTAGTTTTATGTCTCAAAGGTGTTGTGAGAACATGTTTCAAGCTACCTTTGAGGTGTAATTCCAGATTGGAATGAAATTCAAATGAATAGTTTAAATAATTCAAAAACCCTATTTTATCCCCTTTCTATAAATCAAAATTTTGAAAGAATTTGGGTATGCTTTAAAAAGCAAAGATGTTCTATTTTTGATAAGAGAGGAACACTTTGATGTGTAAAGTTTTCCAAGTTTTCATATGAAATCAAAAGTAATTTGGAAAATACTTTTCTGCCCTTTTTATCCCCTTTTGTTTTCCAACTCTAATTCAAATGTTGAGCATATTTTGAAAATGTTGCAAAAATAAAAGATGTTCAGTTTTAAATTCTGAACATTTGATATTTTAGCATACTTTCAACTTATATTCAAAATTTCAAAGTAATTTTAAATTTACTGAAAGGGTAGAAAAGGAAGTGGAAAAGGGGGAGATAAGCTTCTGGCGCTGTTCATGGCGGTGGCCGCCGAAGCCTTGATCGGCGACGCCAGCGTTCTGGGTATCGCTCCCTCTCGATTAAGCGTGCGACCGTCTCCGTGGCGCGGTTACTCAGCTGCTGACCCTTTTCTCTCACGTCGTGGCGTCCTCTCTCGTGCTCGCCGTCGACCTCTTGCCACGAAGCCCCGACGAGCACCTTCTCGGCTCAATCTCCGATTCACCGCACACCGATCGTTTATCCCAGTTTAACCGCGGGTATAAAAAACCCTGCATCCTGCGCATCTCCAGAGTTCACTCTTGCAACCTCTACTCACTCAGAGAGCACAGGAACTACTGTTCTTCTTCCCGCCGGGCAAGAAAGCTCCGCCGAGCTCGATCTCGCCGTGGTCCGATCCCCTGGGCACTTCCTTACTCTCTTTATCTCGCGTTTATTCACCTTGATCCCAGAAACCTCTTAGGCTCACTGGTTTCATGTGTGGTGCCCAGGTCTCGCCGGAACCATCGCCTTTACACCAGAGCTTGCCGCCGGAAGCCACTGCTCCATGGACACCTTCCCTCCGTTCATCCTCCGCTCGAACCGCCTACACAGGCAGCACCAGGGTGAGCTACTGAAGCCTCCTAACCCTTCCGTTTTACTGCTTCCGACCTAGGTTCGCCGGAACATCTACGCCGTGGCTCGGTCCGCCGCCGTGCGTGGCCACACCTCACCGGAGCGGTAGGGTAGCGTTAGGGTTAGAAGCTTTGTCGGCGCGGGTGACACGCCGGTGGTGATGCGCGCGTCGTCTAAGTCTCTACTGGCCGGAGTTGGCCGGCGTAAGGACGGTCGCCGCTCGGTTCGCCGTCGTGCGCTCGGGCCATGGCCAGGAACCTAGCTTTTGTGAAGACAAATCTTCTCGGGGTGTTGGTTGAAAAGTCCAAGACTCAGGTGAATAGCGCCTTGGACTGCGGGTTAGTTTCGCGGAAGCCGAAGGGCTTTTCTGCAAAGCTGTCAGGGCGCTCCGTCTCGCTCGAGCCAGGTCTCGAGCGGACATGTGGACACGTGCTCACGTCTCGAGCTATGCCTCGAGCAGGCGCCTCCTCCGCTTCGCTCGAGCCAAGCCTCGGGCGAACGTGTTCATCGTTCCGCCCGAGCTAGGCCTCGGACGGTAGAGGGTTTTCCGTCTCGCCCGAGCCGAGAGTCAGGCCTCGGGCAGGCGTCTGGAGTTTATCGTTTCAGCCGAGCTAGGCCTCGGACGGACGAGCCTTTTCCGCCTCGCCCGAGCCGAGGGTCAGGCCTCGGACGAGTGTTTAGTGTTTATCGTCTCGGTCGAGCCAGGCCTCGAGCGGACCCTCGGGCGTTGCCTCGCTCGCGCCGAGCCTCGAGCGAACGCAACCGCACCTGCCACCGTGCGCTTGCGCCATGCTGGGCCGCGTTGGTTTGGGCCGAAAGCCCAATTTGGGTTTGTTCTAGTTTTTCTTTTTCTGGCTTTATGTACAGTAATCAGTTTTGTTGTTTTTGCTATAATTAATCTATAGCTCTGTTAATTATGAAATTTTGACATGATAGTTGATAACATGTCTGTGCTAATATAAAAATTATAAAACTTGAGTTTTGAGTACTTCTTTTATGTCAATAAAATCTGTACTTTATTAATAAATACAACTTTGAGGAATTATGTATATTTCTGTGTTTCTCCAAAAATCATGAATTTTGACATGTAAGTTTGTATCATTAATATTAATCTTCATGATTAATTTCAGCTCTGTTGGAATAAGTATAAGTTATGTTTGTGTAGAAAGCTATTCTAAGTGGCTTAGGAAATAAATAAATTTAGTTAATCACTTTAGGATTTGTGTGACTTTTGGAATTGTTTGACAACCAGTGGAAAACTAGCAAGATTTGCTCCCTGGTTATGGATTCTTTTATGAAAATAACCTTTTGTTGCTTATTAAGTTGCATAACCATATTTACAGAAAATAACAAAACTTGTTTAGTAATTTTAATAGTTAAAGTTAATTTGTTGGTTTGCAACTTTACTGTGAAGGAAAGTTGTACTTCATAAAAGTTATAATTTAAGAAAATTTCTATCTTTACCATAATCATATCATAAGCATCTCATTATTCATGCATATGCACTTCTACGTATAGATTTCGCTTCGGAAGGCCCTAACTCTCAGTGGATTCCTCCTGAGGGTGTAGACCCTTCTCGATTTTCAGAGTCTTCGCACTCCACTGATCCTCAAGGCAAGCCCCGGTGCATTTAACCTTTCTGTTTCTATTGCAAAGTTTATACAATGATTTATCAACTGCATTTAAGTAATAGGAGTTGGATGACACCAGTAGTTGCATTACCAGTTGGTTACCTTTACCCTATCCTTGTTACCTATTGGTTTATAAATGCTTAGCCAAGATGCACGGTGATGAGATTATCCTCCGCTTAGGCCTTGAGCAAACTAAGGGATGATGAGTCATCATTGTTAGGGTACCTCTCTCAGGTACAAACTGATAAATGGATGAAAAATGGAATTTTAGACCAGACGGGAAACCGTTCATGGAAAGATGGCAGGCAGGGACTCCCTAGTCGTGCTAATCCCGTCTGTGTCAATTAGGAACCGTCCGTTGTTGGTCCTTGATCGAGAGCATGATAGTACCAATCACGGGATACGGGTTAGTATGTTGCAGGTTAGAGTCCTGCCATACAACGCCGTGGTGCTTTGGTATGTTGCAGGTTAGAGTCCTGCCATACAAATCACTTATGGTTGTGCAATATGTTGCAGGTTAGAGTCCTGCCATATTGTGTGATTGGGAACCCCCAGCTGGGTAGATAAAGCGGTTCGAATCGTCGTTGCTCTACGATAAAAAGAGACTCGATCTCTGACTCTCAACGTAGAGTTTTCAAAACCAAAGCTTTTGGGAAATGATGTTTCATCCTAAAAGAGTACTTTTGATGGTATGTTTGGAAGGAAAAGAAGAATGTTTTGTTAAAAATGTTTATTCTGCAAATTCCTTCTCTATTGCTATCCCCACTACATCCCTTAAAGCTAGCATGACCTGAAGTCTTTTCTGTTGACGGGCAAGTCTTGTTGAGTACTTTTGTACTCAGGGTTTGTTACCCTTGTTGCAGGAGAGTACATGGATCCACCTTTTGATGGACAGTGCTATTTCACTCTTGTTGAGGAGAGTGATAACGATTCTGATGTGTGACCTTGGGCAAGTAATAAGAATTTGGGTGATATATGTTTTATAAAGTTCCGAACCGTTTATGTAATAAGTACTTATGGTTGGTAAAACTCTAAGTTTTTAACTTATGTATTATAATCTTTCCGCTTTACTCTGATTTATTCTTATCTATAAAACTGTTGTAATACTGTGATGCTTGATGAGGAATTTTCCTGGAAGTAATGTAACGTGGATGATTCGGGTTTCCCGAGGACACCCGACAGAGCTCTTGAGTCATTTGGAACGCGTGTACGCCGATCAAAGGTCTTTAGGACAATGATGGGTGCATGTGGGCCACTTAATTCAGGAGGTTCTGCCACACCTCCGGTTTGTTTTAAGTTGATATAATTATTCTCTTATTATCTACCTATAAATAATAACAATATACTTAATCAACTTATTTATAAAATTTATAAAATCAACAGCTCTTAACTCAGTTTGGACGGGTTCCACGGTGCTGTGACAAGACAGACTGCAATAAACTGACAAAAATACTTGAATGCTAGCCTAACATGAACTATAATATTAAAGATTGTAGCACTATAAGAAATATATAATCTGTTAAATTGTATTTTACTTTAATCCAAAACACAATTTAATATATCACTTACATTATGTGTATTTGTTTTTAGGTTCAGTTGTCATATTTTCAATATAGGTTGTATATTTGCTTCATAATAGACATAACAAATCAAGTTATGCACATCATGAATCCTCTTCCTCTAGATCCATGTTTCAAGGGTCATGATACAAGCATGTCATATATAGCTATATTACACAATATTATGTCTTTTAAGAATGGAATTCTTGGTAGACATTGAAGAGTCGTATCAATGAATGTTTTGACAACTTAACTAGAGATCTCCAGGACATGCTTAAGGCCTTAGGCAAGATATAATTTAGATGTCATATATAGCTATATTACACAATATTATGTCTTTTAAGAATGGAATTCTTGGTAGACATTGAAGAGTCGTATCAATGAATGTTTTGACAACTTAACTAGAGATCTCCAGGACATGCTTAAGGCCTTAGGCAAGATATAATTTAGATGGTTAATGAAACAAACAAACTCTTTGTTATGCCTTTTAAGGATAATATTTTTTTTGAATTGTACTCAGAACCATTACAATTGTGTAAAAATTGAGCTATGAAAAAATAATTTTAGTTGTTTTGTTTTTAAATACGTCATGAAGTGAAACCGTAGCGTTAGCACGGGCACTAAACTAGTCACAGGTAATTAACGCGTGTCCTCTCCGGGTTTGGGTTCGCCCCACGTGGACTGCGCACCAGAGATCGATGTTCGGCCGTGTTTAGTTCCCGGCTCAAAACTTTTTACTTATCACATCATGATTTCAAGATCTAGAGCTATTTACAGTGTAGATGCAATTTAGATAAAATTTATTTTATGAATATTTATAGTGTAATCTAGAGTGCTTTATAATAATATATTGATGTACTCAACTAATATAATTCTTCTTTTATTAAAAAAAATATATACACGGCATACGTCCTTTCTATTATCACGTCAACCACTCTAACAAGGATAAGGTCAAACATATATCCTTTCATCTCAAAATAGATATCATTCTCACTTCTCAAAAAAATTGACATTTTATAACTTTGACCAATTATATATTAAAAAATATTAATATTTATAATATTAATTAGTATCATTAGATAGATCGTTGAATATACTTCTACAAACTTAGGCCTTATTTAGTCTTCACCGTAAAAACTTTTCACTTATCACATCGAATGTTTGGACACATATATAAAGTACTAAATATAGAAAAAAAAACGAACTGCACATACTGCGTGTAATTTGTAAGACGGGGTTTTCAGCCTAATAAATTTATGTTTAAACAATGTTATGCTACAGTAAATATGTGCTAATAATGGATTAATTAGTCTTAATAGTGAATTCCAAAGCAACGGTTTTAGGCAGAATATGTAATTTATTTTTTATTAGCTTATTTTTAATAGACTAAATGAGTACCGAAATGTCTGATGTGGTATGTAAAAACTTTTCACACTCTAATTAAACAAAACTTTAGTTAAAGTTAAGAAAATTTGATCTGTACACATAGCGTCTCCTATTATAAAACAGAGGGAGTATCTACAGAAACACCGAACGCACTGGGATAGAGGGAGCATCTCCGAAAATACCGAACGTACCCGAGACACCTAGTACAGAGGCGCGATCATGCTGCGCGCAGCAACGCGCGCGTACCGTCCTAGTAGTTTATATAGAGTAGTGCGTTGGTACTCTATATTGAAAGAAGTAAATAGCCCACGTGTTACATCAAGACAATCTCTCTATTCGGCCAGACTTATAAGTCGGTTGATAAGTTTAAACGACTGATTTGTTGTGAGAAAAAAATAATATTTCACAACTGATTTATACGAATTAAACTGACTTGTATGCAATCGAACAAATTCATTAGCTTTAATTGTCCGTACGAGTTTTTGGAGTGCAATTAGCGACACTATTAAGTGGCCACGTCAGTTCCTATCAAGTTAGTCCATCAGCTTATAAGAGGAAGTATTTATAATACAACCGACTTGTTGGCTGTAAGAGTCCTTGCAGCCTTCTCTCAGTCCACTCATACAGTGATTGAACATTTACCATTAATACGTGACCTACTTGTCTCTCTCACAAATTTCTTTGTTCTTGTGTCCAAACGGGTTGTAAACTTACAGCCTGCTTCTCCTCTCTCTTCTATCTTCTCTTCTCTACGTCAGCATTTAGCCGGCTTGCTATTTGCTCTTACCTGCCACGTTCTCAGCAGATTCCTTTGATTTTGCGCCGCATTGCTGTGTCGTCGACGTACGTTGAAGCTGCAGCACACATGCCGCGGTGCGAGGTGTCAGGTGTCCATCCAGCTGCAGTGCCATCGACGTTGAAGCATCGACGCCGCGCACAGTACAACAACAGTGCAGCCGCGCGGGACGTTCAATTCGCTAGAGGCGGGTCGCACGCGCGCTCGACTGCCTGCATCTGCATGCCCGCACTGCTCGTGGAAACAGCCGCGTGGTCGTGTATCCGCGGGCGTCGCGCAGAAACCCCGCGCGCAGGCAGGCGCAGCGATCCTGCAGCAGCACCGCCGAACAGTAAACGCATGTCTAGAGTACCTCTGCACTAGCATGGCGGATCCTATTCCGACCCTGGCGGAATCCGGCCGGCTGCTGGACCAACGCGATGAATGAATTTTGCGTGCCATACGGATACGGCGCTGGCAGGCCATTGACTCATCGGCCCCAGTGCTGCTGTTGAAATCGGCGCTGGCCTCCCGACCCTGCTCGTGCCCTGCATTGAAATCGGCACGTGCTCACCGCGCACGCAGCAGTGAAAACGCCCGGAGACTCGCTCACCTCGCAGTGACGACACGTCGACACTGCAGCTCGCCGGTGACGCTGACGGCCCTCCTACGCGTCAGGGGGCGCTGCTTGGCTTGCACAGAGATCGCACATTCGCACTGTGACTGGAGTGCAGTCACTCACCGGCCAGTAACTGATCAATGCCCGGTGACCAGAGACCGGGCGGACCGGTCATTAGTCTTGGTCGGATAAAAGCGGCCAGCGGTGGTTAAAATGGCCCCCAGTCACATTTAAGCATTGCCAGTGCCAGGGATATATGGAATTCTGGCATGCAATTTTCGCTGATGAAGCACGTGCTCTCACCCTCACCGACTACAAGGCTCCAACACGACACATGGAGGAGGAACACAGAGGAGCGGAGAAAACGAACATGGCCGACTGGCCGAGACCAAGAGGCTCGTAAAAGCAACGCGGGGGAGGGAGGTCAAACCAGCGACAGACACTACAAAAGTACACGAATTCCTCGCAATCTGGCGCGCGCACCACCCACCATCATGTTTATACCCATCATCCTTCTTAACACGAGACATCCCCTGACCCCTGGCGCCTGGTATAAAAGGGCATCCTCCGGGGACGCCACGACTCACAACAAGTCACAGGCACGCAAAAGCGCGCGCGCGCCCATAGCAGTACAGCACCACGCGCGCAGGCACAGCGCGAGCCGCGAGGAAGACCCCGCTCGCACGGGCTCCGTCATGGCTGCCGAGACCGGGGCGGCCGCGAGTGCCCTGGCGTCCTCGGTGCAGCCGCAGGTGGCCGCCCCGTCTTCTTCGTGTCCGCCGCGTGCACGGTGGCGCTGGCCGCCCTGCTGGCCGTGGTGCGCGTGCGCCCGCCGTGGTGGTGCGCGTGCCCCGTGTGCGAGGCCTACCTGACGGCGTCGTGGGCCGCCGACTTCGACAACCTCTGCGACTGGTACGCGCACCTGCTGCGCACCTCGCCGGCGCAGACCGTCCACGTGCACGTCCTCCGGAACGTGCTCACGGCCAACCCGGCCACCGTCGACCACATGCTGCGCGCCCGCTTCGACAACTACCCCAAGGGCGCCCCGTTCTCGGCCATCCTCGCCGACTTCCTCGGCCGCGGGATCTTTAACGTCGACGGGGACGCCTGGCTGTTCCAGCGCAAGCTCGCCGCGGCCGAGCTCGCGGCCCCGGCGCTGCGCGCCTTCGCGGTGCGCGTCGTGGCCTCCGAGCTGCGGAGCCGGCTCATCCCCCTGCTCCACTCGGCCTCCCGTGACCGTGACCGTGAGGGCCAAGGCAGGGTCCTGGACCTGCAGGACGTGTTCCGTCGCTTCGCCTTCGACTGCATCTGCAAGATCTCCTTCGGTCTCGACCCCGGCTGCCTGGAGCTGTCGATGCCGGTGTCGTCGTTCGAGAGCGCCTTCGACATGGCCTCCACGCTCTCCGCCAGGCGCGCCACCGTGCCCATGCACATCATCTGGAAGCTCAAGCGCCTGCTCAACTTCGGCGACGAGAGGAGGCTCCGGGACTCGGTACACCTCGTGGACACGCTCGCCGCGGAGGTGATCCGGCAGCGTCGCAAGCTCGGGGGCGCCGCCTCGGGCAGCGACCTCCTGTCGCGCTTCATGGGCTCCATCAACGACGACAAGTACCTCCGCGACATCGTCGTCAGCTTCATGCTCGCCGGCCGCGACACCGTCGCCTCGGCACTGACCGCCTTCTTCTTGCTCCTCTCCGATCACCGGGAGGTCGCGGCCGCCATCCGGGACGAGGCTACCCGCGTCGGCGTCGGCGTGGCCGGCGACGACGACCGGCTCACGGCCTCCACCTTCAACAAGCTCAAGGGCATGCACTACGTGCACGCCGCGCTGTCCGAGAGCATGCGGCTGTTCCCGCCGGTGCAGTTCGACTCCAAGTTCGCGGCCGGCGACGACACGCTCCCGGACGGCACGGCCGTGGCCAAGGGCACCCGGGTCACCTACCACGCCTACGCCATGGGCCGCATGGAGTCCGTGTGGGGCCCCGACTGCGGCGAGTTCCGGCCCGAGCGGTGGCTCCGGAACGGCCGCTTCGTCCCTGAGAACCCGTACCGGTACCCGGTCTTCCAGGCCGGCGCGCGCGTGTGCGTCGGCAAGGAGCTGGCGCTCATGGAGATGAAGGCCGTCATCGTCGCCGTGGTCCGGAGCTTCGACATCGAGGCGATCGACCGGAGCTCCCGCCGGCCCAAGTTCGCGCCGGGGCTGACCGCCACGTTCGCGGGCGGCCTGCCGGTGCGGGTGCGCCGCCGCCGGCGATCACGTGTGAGCGGGCACAACCCGCCAATCTAGCGAACGGAATAAAAAACTGTTGGTGTCATCACGATTCGTCCTTGCTCGACTTTTCCCTGTCATATTATTTCCCGTTTCATATTCAAACGGAATATTGGTGGTGGATTAGATATATATCACGCGCCCGTAATCTAGTTGCTGTCGATTGTGGTGGAGCGATGACTCCGTGGCCACTCCGCGCCGGCCGGTGAGTGCGCCGGCACTTGGCACCACGGAGCGGACGATGCCTGTGGACGATTGGTCAGCACCCCATGTCCCCAGTCCCCACCCCGTCGTCTCCACTTGAGCTGTTCTACTATACTAGAATGGCAATAGATTCCTAGAATTGAACGGAATCGGTCATATCAGGGGCGCGAATCGGATTTGGATCAGATAATGAGGGGACGTCGCCGGCTGAAACGTGCACGCTCCACCTGCGATCTCCTTTTTTTTCAATCAGAGAGATCAGAAGGTTTCTACAGGCAGAAATGGAAACATGTGGAACTGATGCCGCTTCTGAAAAAAAGGTGTGGGGAGGAAATTGCTAAAGAAATGTCGCGGTGGACGGAGAGATTCTTCGGTGTTGGAGTTGGAGTGCGGTCGTCCTCGTGGCCCGACAGACACCCAAGGGAAATGCTTTGGCTCTGGCCTCTGAGTGGGAAAAAGAGTCGCAAATGCTCCACGTGTTTGGCGCAGAAATCGGGGCCGTGTGGTACGCGATGGGCAGGGTTTGGGGCAGCGTGTTGCAAACATGCATGTACGGGCGGCGTAAACAGATGCCGATTCTTGGTGGCCGGGGTGGGAGACGGGAGGAACCAGCGCACATGTTCCCGTGGGTGCCGTGGGGGCGGCGGTGCGCGCGGTCACCGGCTCACCGCAAGCGTTATAGATCTTCCCCCGGTACGCCATGGTCCCGACGCGGTGTTGTGTTGTGTTGTGTTGTTCTTGTTCCCTGCGTATGGACCCTCTCGCCAACCAAGCCGTGCCCATCAAAACCAGTGGAGTACCAGCACCACGAGCAAAGGCAGGGCGCACGTTTTGTCTGCCTGCACAGCGAGATGCCGCAACAACGAGGAATCAGCAGGAAAATGTTAGGTTCAGAAATGAAAGGTGAAGCCGGTTTAATTTTACACATTTCTTATATTTTAGGTGTCTGAATTTTAAGATGATTTTTGATAGATTTAAAACATTTGTAAGTCTCTTTTCCTTAAAGACCCACATCACTTTTTTTCTAATAATTTAGTAAAGGCTCCAAGTGGGATACGTGATATGGGGCCTCCAGCCCTCACTTACAAGAGAAACATCAAGAGCCTCTTTGAACTTTGATCTCGATCTTATCAATTTTGAGAGCCATCAACCACCCTCATGAATATTCTGTCTTGGTATCTCTCGTAACTCCAGTATATCTCTAAGTTCGGTTCTCTATACTCCAAAGATTTATCCTAATTTTATTGCATCAAACAATCACAAGAAAACTATAGTATAATTGAATTTGAGAACGGTGTAGCATCTCCACTAGTGAAGAGAGAAAAGTGGTTTTAGAGTGCGGAAGAGATAAAAAAACGGTTTAGAGAGTCTATTTGACTCTAGTTTTTAGATTAATTGTTGCCTAAATTTTATTTATCTCTTTCGGATGCTCTAAATCGAGATGGTTTTCTTCGTTTCCTTGTCATCTGTCAAATAAATGGCTTTGGTATATGCTGCGATGAGGTAAACATGTATAATACATATTTCTATGTAGTATTAATTATCATTTTTTTCATGTGAAAATAAAGTTTTGACCTCTAACACACGTTAAATAAAAAGTCCTCCCTCTTATCTACACCCTTCCATTCCAAATTATAAGTCACTCTCGTTTTTCTAGATACATAGTTACCTATGCATATAGACATATAACGTATATCTAGATGCATTGTTAAAACTATGTAGAAAAGGCAGAACAACTTAGGGCCTGTTCGGATTGACATCTCTAAATTTCAGAGCTAAGTCTACAAATAGGTGGGCTAAAGTTAGCTTTAGCCTACCTCACATTAGAGCTCTATAGTTCAAAACTAGGCTAAAGTGCTCTAAAATATAAAGAGATCCAAACATGCCCTTAGGTCAGCCTCAATGGAAAGTTTCATTTTGTTGTTTCTAAAATTGTTATGTCATATAAAATGAATATGAAACTTTGGTGAAACACTCATTCTAAATGAAAAGTTTTATTCCATAGTTCATATCTATTTAATTCTATATGACTCATAGAGAGTTAATAATCGTGTCAATAGAGTTTCATTTCCATAAAACTTATCTTTTATTTTTCTTCATTAAAAAATTGACATATCGTCAAAAATACATATGTAGCAATGATGCTATTAAATGCAAAGAAAACTCCACTAAGAGTGACCTTATAATTTGGACCATAAAAGTAGCACAATTCATTATTCCAAGACAAGAGATTAAACCAAAACGGTCCATATGCTAGTGCACACATATATCCCCACCCTGTTGCCACGGACCTAACTAAAGTCTCGATCTAACACGCTGTCCTTTTGTAGGGTGTGTGGAGTGTGACGCCTGTGATCTGCAAGCTAAAACCAGATCGTTCGTACTTTTCCATGTGTGCTGATGACACTCGAATCATTATCAGGATAAGAACGGCTGAATCGTGTTCCACTCCTCCAGCAAGAAGTGTCAAGGTGTCAGGTTCCTTAGACCAGTTGCATTGCAAGAAGCAGAAATTTGGAGATGCAGCATCGATCGTGACGATCGTGAGCGACTCCTCCTGGTCGTATGACGACCATGCTACACTTGCACCTTCCCAGCAGGCCCCAAAACAAAAGAATCTTGTGAGTTGTGACGACGGAAATGGTGTGAGGTGTGACGATATACTCATATACAGTACTCCTAGATGAGATATTGTGGACTTTTCGTGAGTAGCCGCAACAATATAACCATCGATCAGCGATCAACGCACGCAAAACTTGCAGGTTATTACCCGATCAACCGATCGAGAATTTTGCTCCACAGGCAAGGCGTGCCTGCGAGTTCCGAAAACTGTGCGTCAGTCGTATGCTTTTGCTGCGGCCATGCGTAAAACAGTCGGACGCATGTGACTCGCCACGACGTAGTACGCGTGCATGTGCATGTGAGGCGAGCCGTTCACTCCAGCTGGCCTGCCGTACGGTTCCGTCCCAGCTGCGGGGGCACCATCCCCTTCCCTGTGACCGCCGGTACGACGTACGATGATGATCTCGACGCATGCAAAAGCGCTCAGGGTCTCAGGAGGTCCAGCCATCGCCACGGCAGCGTCACTCGGCGCAGAAGCTCCGTCCGGCCGGTCCATTTGCGATCCGACCGGTCGGTACAGCCTACAGCGACCTCTGCTCTTCCCCCACGTTGCCGCCAGCGTCCGCACGAAACGTCCGGCGGGCGCGGTAGGGTAGTGGGGGTGTGTACCCGCGTGCGCCACATTTCACCAACCGCGAGTGGTGGGCGTCGTACCCGGTCGTGCAACCTGCAATCTGATTGCACGATCGCACGTTCGCGCGGAGAGAGCACGAGCCACGAACCGTACCCGGCCTGCGGGCCTGCTTCTGCTTCCCCCGGCCCCGGTAGCCGCGCGATCTCGTGGACGCGGAACCTAATTCGGGCGATTGGACCCGGGGCTGGCCCCCGGCCGTGCCCGTGCGAACCAAATCTACCACGCTAGATTTTTCTTTTCGCTGCGCTGCTCATGGTGACGACTGACGATGGACACTACTGTAGACACTAGTAGTTGTAGCGTGGAATGACAAGATTCCATGACGCGGGATTGCTGTCTGTATATGTTCTCCGAATCTGAACACGTACAAACGGTTAAAAAGACAAGTTGTACAATAAATCATATTGTATGTTTTATTATCTACAAGTTATTTAATATTTTGTGTGTAGTTAAGATCAATCACAAACATAAAAAAAAATATAGGGTTTAGGCCCTGTTCGAATGCTGCGGTTTTGAAAAGATCTAATTGTAACAAAAACTTTAGTTTTAGAAGTAAGAGATAAACGTTGGTTAACCGGTTCAAGGTTTTGAGTGGTTTCCGGTCTGCAAGCTATTTGGGTTTTCTGTCCTTGTATCGAACTCTCTGGAAGCGTTTGTGAGGATAGAGTCTCTTTTTGGCCTTCCGGTTCGATCTAACTTAGCGTCTCGTGAAGTGGGTGGTCAATCTTGAGTATGATCCCTCTATGATCTAACTTAACGATGTTCAGTTCTTAGTTTTTTTTTTACTTTTTTCTGCTCATAATAGACTTTGTAGTTTCGTTGTAATTGTAATGAAATTCGGCTTCGATCTTTCTTAAAGAAGTAAAGGGATTTAGAGTGGAGTTTTTAAAACTTAAAAAATTATAATTTTAACAATATCATGATATTCAAAACCATAAATTTAGTTACATCTAAACACTATGTAAAAAATATGGTAGTTTTCTAAAATTTTAAAAAGAGTAAAGTCCATCACCGGTCCTTAAACTTGTGTTATTGTGTCATCTCGGTCCCTAAACTCGTTAATCGACCGTTTAAGTCCTCAAACTTGTTCGGTTGTGTCATCCCGGTCACTAAACTTGCAAATCACTCGTTTAGGTCCTCAAACTTAGTCAGTTGTGTCATTCTGGTCCCTAAACTTTGTTTTGAGTCTCATCTAAATCTAAACATGATAATTTGAAAACTTTACTCCCTCCATATCCTATTTAGAAGTCGTTTTGGAAAAGGGTTCGGTCAAACATTGGAAATATAAATCATGAATAAATTTTAAATTATTGAGTTTAGAGATGTAAAAATAATATAGATAAATTTGTCTTGAAAAGTACTTTCAAAAAAATATATATACACCACTTACAACAAATATTTTTTAAAAAAACAAGTGGTCAAAGTTATGCTTTAAAGACCGTATCGCTGTCCTAAACGACTTCTATTTGCGATACGTAGTAGTATATGAATAAAAAATTCATAATTTTTTCATATAAACTCGAATGAAGACAAACTTTATATCAAAATTGTAGCCCTCGATGTGATCTACAACTTTGTAGTTGAAATTTTTTTGATTTAAAACTGTTTAAGGTCCCAAAATATTGTTGTATGTTTATAGATTTTGAAATTTAAAATTTAAAATTATCAAACAATCTTGAATATTTACATGATCTATATAAAAGTTATAGTTCTCAATGCAATCTAAAACATTGTAGATAATTTTTTTTATTTAAAGTCATTTATTATCCAAAAAAATAATTTTAAATTTTAAATTTCAAAATCTATAAACATACAACAATATTTTGGGACCCTAAACAGTTTTAAATCAAAAACTTTTCAACTACAAAGTTGTAGATCACATCGAGAGCTACAATTTTGATATAAAGTTTGTCTTCATTTGATTTTATATGAAAAAGTTATGAATTATTTGTTGATATAAAGTTTTAAAATTACTATGTTTAGATCTAGATGAGATTCAAAACAAAGTTTAGGGACCAGGATGACATAACTGATTAATTTTGAGGACATAAACGAGTGATTTATAATTTTATAGACCAGGATGACACAACCGAACAAGTTTAGGGACCGGGATGACACAACCGAACAAGTTTGAGGACCTAAATGGTCGATTTGTGAGGTTAGGGACCGGGATGACACAACGACACGAGTTTAGGGACCGGTGATGGACTTTACTTTTTTTTTTAATATTTTGTATCAAAACCGGGCCTTATTGAGGCTTGCCGGTAGGTAGGTCCGCCCTGGTCTCTTCTACTTACGACCATAATGACATTATTAGGCCATAGTAGATCAATTCTATTTCTCCTTATACAATCCGGCGGCCCATATCATAAAGCCCAACTCCAATTCCCGTTTCTTCTTCCGAGTGCGGGGGGGTACGGTGTTCTTCCGTTCGAGTAGTAGCCGCCGCCGGTCCCGCGGCTTCCCTCCCGGCCTCTCCGCGCGTGGCCGCCGGTTCCGCGGCTCCCTCCTCTGCGCGTGGCCGTGGCGCCGTGGCTCCCTGTCCTGAGCGTGCCTGCTCTTCCCGACGACAGCTTAGACCTCCGCACCCACGGACGGATCTGTTTCATCTCGTCTCCACGCCAGCCTTCGAGGGAAGGCCGTTGGCTGCCTGCAGTGCCCGTGGCCGCCTCGTTGGTGCAACACCCTCTTCGTCCTTAGTCCCTCCATCTGAACCACCTTAAGCTTCCTTAGCTCATTCGCTGCCGCCGAAAGCATCCCCATCCTCTGTCGCGTCCGCCACCGCCTTTGCGGCTACCAGCCGGACTCCCCAAGCCTCCCGCCTGGCCCCCCTCGCCGGTGATGGCCGCGGCCCCGCCAGGAGCCGGAGAAGATATTAAAGACGGCGTTGAGGTGTGCCTGTTCGATGAATCAGCAGATGGGTTCTCGAGAACTGTTCGCGCCATCTCGGAGCTCGTCGACACAGAGCCCGAACCAGACTTCCCTGAGGCGGAAGTTGAGCGGCTCTCCTCCTCAGTAACGTTCCTCAGGTGAAAACCTTTCTCCTGGCTTCCTCTGCTCTCGCACTCAGTCACCACGATGGAATTGGCAAATTTCCTGTGTCTGCCTAATGGGTGATCGTAGACGTGATCCTATATAGAGACATGTGCTCGATTTTCATGGATCCTATTACATGGAATAATCATGCATATGTGGGAGAATTTGTTTAACTCTTGTAGCTTCGGAATATATGTTGTCCACAAGAGTGACTAGTTATCAAATTGCGATAATATTCATGATTTATTGGTTTAGTTAAAGGTCTAACTGTTCCTTCCTCGAATATCCACAAGCTTGGCAAAAATGTGAAACTCCTTTCTTTCTAAATGGCCTGGTTTTCAGATATATGTTTTTGTATTTTCTTATTTGCAAATCTAATTTGCCGCTCATTTGATCTTTGTCTTCAGAGAATGGAGGCACTTCTCTTATGAGCCAAAAAATGTAAGTTTCACTAATGGCACCGAGTCAACTTCATATAGAGATGACATGCCCAGTGCAACCTTACCACAGTTTTCATCTGCTTCTGTTCCCCAGGTCAGTGAAAGTAAACTTAATAGTGTTTAAGTTTCTGAGTCCGGTCTTTGTTTTTTTTGGAGAGTTGAGCAATATTTTTGAGCTGAATATGATTCCTCTCTGATACTCTTTCTCCTTGGGTTTGTAACCATGTAAATCATTACAGATCACACCTCAGGAAGACCAGAGAGATAATACAGTCAGGTGCACAATCCCTCCTCTCCCCCTGTATGGGGAAAGTAGTCACTGCTGTGGAGCATATGTTTACTAGCCCGAGCTGTTATATTATCTTAACATTTCTTATTTATATATATCCAAGGTTGTTATACATGGATCACTAATTAGAGAAATTGTCACTATAACCGTTTTATGTTGAAAATCTTTTCTAGAAAAGTATGCCAAAGACTCCCTTGGTCCAGAACAATAATAATCTTGTTTAGTCCTGCGATGTGCCTTATGATCTATTCTAACTTGTGGGTAGCTGAATCACGAAACTATTCATCTCTTCAAGAGTGCCAAATTCTTAAATATCTGGAAGACAATAGTTCTAATTATTTATTGTTTTGCACCATTGATCCTTTTACTTTGTTAAGTATAAATTTGAGATTGTGATGAATTTGGGAATAAATATGCTGTTAACATCATTCTTCTGCCCTCTTAAATTTATTTTTCTGATACTTGATTATCCATGTAAAATTATATTACTATCTTGATTGAACCTTGACCAAGTGTCTTTAATTATTGCAGCTTTGATTTTATTCTATATGCGGGGGGGAATGTCTGGGCCTTGGACTGGTGCCCAAGGTTGTGCGACAAGCTTGACTCTTCTATAAACTGTGAGGTTGTGGCCTTTATAACCATGAACTTTGTAGTAAAGACATTAAGTACTATGAAATTGTAAACTTGTCTAAAACACACCATTTAATTATCCAGTATTGAGGGATAATTTAGTTGGATGCCACCCTGAAGTTTGTTTCAGAAAAATACCACCTGTCGTGACATGGCCGGTAAGTCCTGGGCTCACTGGTCAATGACACATTGAGGCTGCTCCCAATGCATAGTACCATATTGTTATATCCCAATAACCTGGGCCAACTCTTCCCTAACTTAACTGAAAGGCAGAGCTCGTGCCAGTTGAGTTAAAAAAAATATTGTTATATCCATGACTGCCAAAAAGAACATTTATAGAAATAACCCTACTCTGTCCAGTCACAAATAATTGGCGTTTTGGGATCGTCTGAAGTGAACTATTGTAAACTTCCGCTACTACTTTTTTTTATCGTAATATATATCTTTCAATGTATCAAAGGTATGTATAATTTTATTAAACTATTGTCCAAGACAAGTGTACTTGGATCACTTGCAAACAGTCAAACTCAACACATTAATTGTAGTCAAAGTTCTTGATTGTTGTTTTCAGTTACCTCAAAACATCACTTATTTATGACTGGAGAAAGTATTGTCATTTCCATGTTCCCTAAATGATTTACTTGCTGTATATATTTTGTACAAATCCTTCATGTGGTACACAACAATTTAAGTCTCTGGTTTCCTAGTATTGGATTTCTCACCCAAGTGATTTCTTAAATAAGATACTCATCTCTGTCCTCTTTGATTGCTTACCATGCCACCAGAAAATCCTATGTTTCACGTGATAAATGTGCATGCTACTACCCATTAGGTTTTTAAATTACTGAAGTGCAAGCTTTTGGTGGCATGTATCTGTAAACCCTATGCAACTGTTTTCTTGACTCTATCTCTGTCCTCTGGATGGGTATATGGTTGCACCTATATTTATTTTGTCCATAGCAGTTACGCTAATAGTTTGTTTTCATTTTAGTCCTTATTGCAAGAATGCTGTGAACTTAATAACACAAAAAGTTAATTGGTGCTCATGATCCTATGTCATATACACTTATATTCTATCCTTTGCAGTATCTTGCTGTTTCTGCGCACCCTCCTGGTTCTTCTTACCATAAACTTGGCATGCCCTTAATCGGGAGAGGTATCATTCAAGTCTGGTGTTTGTTAGCACCATTTGAAGACACACATTCTCGCCGGTCAATGAATGTATGCAATAATAGTAATCGAAGAGGAAGGCCTAGAAAAATACCTTGTAGTGATAAGCTGGAACCTGTTCCAAAAGGACCAAGGGGGAGGCCAAGAAAAAGACCTTACAGTGATCAGTTGGAACCTGTTCCAAAAAAACCAAGGGGCAGACCAAGAAAGCATCCGTTGCCAGTTGCAAAAGTCGAAGATTCATCCCAAAATGGACAAAGTCAGGATATCATTCTTTTTGATCCCCTTTCTACTTCAAGTGTTATTCCAGATGGCAGTCCATTGGCTTATGTCATGCCAACTGCAAAGTCTGTGCAATCAACTCCTAATAAAAGAGGTAGAGGGCGACCTAAGAAAAACCCAAGTGACAAACTGACAGGCTCATCTGGCACTGTATCGGAAGATGTGTGTACAGCCCCACCTCCAACAACTGCAACCTGTACAAAACCTAAGAGACCACGGGGTAGGCCTCGAAAATATCCAATTCCAACGAACAATGGATCTGTTTCAGGCGCTGATGTTGAATTAGGGAAAGGGACAACTTGTCAGCCTGCTTCATTTGGTTGCAGTTTGGACGACACTGCTTGCACAGAGTTTAATGCTAATTTGAGTATTGTGACAGTTGATGCAGCATTGCCGCTTATTGACAACCTGACCTCATCTGGCACTGTATCAGGAGATGTGTATACAACCCCATCTCCAACAACTGCAATCTGTGCAAAACCTAAGAAATCACGGGGGAGACCTCGAAAGTATCCAGTTCCAATCAATGGTGGATCTGTTTCAACAACTGCAATCTGTACAAAACCTAAGAAACCACTGGGGAGACGTCGAAAGTATCCAGTTACAATCAATGGTGGATCTGTTTCATGCACTGATGCTGAATTAGGGCAAGAGACAAGTTGTCAGTCTGTTTCATTTGGCTGTAGTTTGGACCACACTGTTTGCACAGAGTTTAATGATAATTTAAGTATTGTTCCAGTTGATGCAGCATTGCCAATTGTTGACGAACTATATAGTTCATCTGGTACTGTAGTAAAAGAAAGCGTGTGTACCGAACCATCTCCAGCAACTGCAACCCGTAAGCAACCAAAGAGAACACGGGTGAGGCCTCAAAAGTATTCAGACAATATGATTGAACTGCAGGGAGATACAACTGGTCAGCCTGTTTTATTTGGATGCAGTATGGATCACACTGCTTGCACAAAGTCTAACTCTAGTTTTAGCATCGTAGCAGTTGATACATCATCACCTTGCCCAGTTGTTTCTGGTGTTGAATCACAGAGCATTGGTTCCACAGAAATTCTTCCAAATGATCCTGCAGTCTCTGTTAAGAATGCTTTGCCATCTGCACAGAACATGGTATCAATGAATGAGCTTTGTTCTGCTAGCTTGTTAAACTGTGAGGGTAATGCTCGTAAAGGTGCTCTTTCAGATGGTTCTGTACTGCCTATCCACATTTCACCTAAATCAAGTAATAAAAGAGAGTCAAGTGGCAGGAGGGGAAGAGGAAGGCCTAAAACGATACCACTTTCTGCTGGAACTGGTCGTTTTGTGGCTTCTGGTGCCAGCTTGTCAATGGCAACCTCTGTACTGACTAGTCCAAACAATCCCACATCTTTGAACAAGAGTGGTGGCAAATTTATAGCAAGTAGCCTTGGTTCATGTGGGTGTGATATTGAGAAATGCAGTGTTCATTCAGGTGTTTTGTTGTCTGATGATGCATCAAATACCAAAATAGGAAAAGTGGGATCTAGAAAGAAGCCTGTTTCAACTGAACACAGTCATTTTACTGATTTTAATGTCAAAGGACAAAAACTAGAGACAACTCCGAAGTCAGGCGATCCTGTGACCTTGGTTGAAAATTGTATGGAAGGACAAGGCCCCAGAAAGGCTGGGGGGCAACTTCAAAGGATACCTGCTTCAACGGAGAGTAGTGGCATATCTGTTGGTGATGAAACACATAAAATGGAGGGATTATCCACATCAATGACTAAAGGATCATCTAAAAGTGATGACATAGCTCATGGGGCTGGTTTGAATCAGTCTAAGAATGCGATTGTTGGTTGCAATAGCATGGAAGTTAATGAAAGCAACACTGCCAATTATACTTCTCATTGCAATGAAAATGCACAAGAAAATCAAGTTGCACCTAGTTCCAAGAACAGTGATAGGGTCATTGATGAAACAGAAGTTGCGGAACTTGTGCCACTCAAGGAATCAAGGGAAGATGACAATATGTTAAGTTGTGTAAACTCAAACTCTTCAATTACAAAGGACATTGCTCAACCAAGAATTGTCCTGTGTTTAGCTCACCACGGCAAAGTTGCTTGGGACATCAAATGGAAGCCTCCTTTACTAAGTCAACCTGAACAGAAATCAAGACTGGGCTTCCTTGCAGTATTGTTGGGGAACGGCACTCTCGAAGTGTAAGTTGGCCAACCCATTGCTATGCTTGATTTTTTTTAATAAACCATCACTCACCTTTATTTTTTTTGTACACAGGTGGGAAGTTCCATCACCATGCATGATCCAGAAAATATATTCCTCCTCTAAGGTGGAGGGTTCTGACCCTCGTTTTCTAAAGCTACAACCTGTATTTAGGTGTGTCAAAGTAAAGTGCAGGAACAGGCAAAGGTACTGTGACTTCAAAGTTTTAGCATGTGATTGATACTTTTGTTTATATAACATTTCTGCTATATTCCTCAGCATGAATACTCTTTTTGAAGCCATTACCTTTTTATAATGGTAAACAGCATTCCCTTGACAGTTGATTGGTCGCCCTCTCCTCCTCATGATATGATATTGGCGGGTTGTCATGATGGAACGGTATATTTTCCTCTTGAAGAGAATAGTTTCCTTAATTCAAACCCCCATGCCTTTCAACTTTTATTTTAAGTGCTAGTCTGAAAGTTTAATGCTGTATTTGATGTTTCAGGTTGCTTTATGGAACTTCTCGATGAATCTGTCAACACAAGGTAATAGATACTTTCCCTTTCGAAGCCTCTATATAACCGATCTTTGGAAAACATGATTAGTCACTTTTCCTTTTTTTTTATTGTAAAGCTATTGAATTCATGTACTGCATATTTATCATTTTATTTTGGTTTTAATTGAAATCAATCTTTTTCTTCCGCTGACTGTCCAGATTCAAAACCTTTTATGTGTGTCACTGCTGATTCTGTTCCCATTAGAGCTCTCTCTTGGGCACCATATACAAGGTACTGTGCAGTATTGTTCTTCTCCACCACTTAAAAGTAATGCCAGTCCTAAACTCGAATCCCTTTAACAGTGAAGGAAACACAAATACCTTTGTCACTGCTGGAGAGGATGGTCTAAAGTTCTGGGATTTAAGGTATATGTAACGTATCCTCGGAGGCTTATCTCAACTCGTCTTTTTAAATTTTTTTGTTAAAATTTCATGGACCAGATATCTACTAAATTTCCTCATTGTCATACTAATGCCTCTGATTCTATGAATAAAAACATTTCGGTACATATTTAAGACCCATGTTCATCTTTATTCGTCCTTTTTGAGGTGTTGAGGTGAACAAGTAAAAATGGATCCAATCTATATAATATGCTATTGTCAAAAGAACTATGCTGTTTATAAGAATTCAGTGTAATTGATACAGATAAAGTTTGCTTGTGTGTCAACCAAAGCTTCTACATAAGCAGTATATGCGTAGGTGAAGCTGTACAGTCCTGTTACTGTTTGCTGTTGGAAGTAAAGGGGGACAACCTTTAGGAAGAAGGGTTTAGGGTTTAGAATAACTTGACATTTCACAATCCTTCCTTCAACAATGTGCTACCATTTTTTTTCCAGGTATAATGTATAACCTTGGCACTGATGTTATGTGTTAGATTGAATTTATGTTTGATAAACAGCCTCATGAGTTTGGCCACACTATCAATGGACTTATTTTCTTTAGCATAACATTATACGAAATAGAAAGTCCTCAAACTCAGAAACCAGACAACTAATACCCTGGAACTATAAATAGCATGCACTTTAGGCCCAGGTGTCATTCTACTCCTGTTTTATGCCACATCAAGCCGGTTTTGTCCCATGTCATATGCCACCTCATCTATAAGCTCAATGTCAGTATGTTCTTCCCCACGTCTCCCCTTTTCCACTAGCCATGCTGTGCTAGCAGGCACATTCAGCCAGCCATGGCAGCCTGCTTGAGTTGAGGATGGGTACCAATGACCTGTATGCTGAATTCTGTACACTTCTTCAATTGCTCTGCCTTGGCATGATGTGCCCTCTTCTCTCTTCTTCTCCATCCCTCCCTCCCTTTCCTGAGACCGACAAGTTGTGCCAAAAGTGACATGTCAAAACCGATGGCAAACGGTGCGGGGTCAGAAGTGATTTTGGCAGTTTGGTGGTAATTTTTTTTGTTTTCCGAGTTCGAGTGCCAATATCAGACATCGACAACATTCCACTGGCCAAAAAGGACTTTAGTCAATAATTTAACTGTTTTTTCTACAAGAAGCCGGAATTTCATTACTTCACAGCAATGGAATTACAACAGCATTTAGCATTCAAAAACGTGCTGTGTCTGAGCACCTAGGGCCCAGTATGCGTAGCACTAACAACCGAATGATCTTCCCAGAACCAAATGATGACAAGTAATATAAACTTTAAGCATCACTGAGCGACTACTAGTTACATGCCCAAATGGACACAACTTCTGCACACAGGCTATACTAGATCCAACTAAGATTCACATCTCCCGCTTCACTTCAGTCTTCTTTCCTCGTGTTCTTGTTGATGGTAGTGAAGAGCAGCCACCTTCAAAGCTTCCGCCCCTTGCTGCAACTGAGCAGCGTGGCCTGGTTTCTGTAAACCTGCCCAATAAGATAAGAAAGAACAGACCATGCGAACCATCTCAGTAGGTGATCTACACTTTTTCCTTCAAAGCATACATTGTTTCTTGCTTTTCCCATAGTGTCAACCAGTGGCGAAGCTATATACATTGCTGTGGGTGCGGATGCACCCAAGAAAAAAAAAATACCAGTCAGTAGGATAAAGTTTTCACCTTGGTTGCGGCTCAAGTCTACATATCTACAAGACGGGCGCAGTCCCCCTCCAGTTTGCTCCAGCTTCACCACTGTGCCCAACATACAGCTGCAAGGCTAACCACATGAAAATGTTTACTGCTCGGCAGATAGGCCTACAAGAAAATACCAAGATGTGGGCAACTTAGGCTCCCAACAAAATGTGCCAAGGCACAACCAAAGAAGAGATGATTTATGGTTTCCTTTTAATGCAGATGCAGAAGACACACGGTTTGTTTCCTTGCCAATGATGCCGTAACCGTAACAGGTATCTTTTGTTAAGATGGCATCCTGCATAGCTAACCATATAAAACTTTTGATCTTGACAGGTATCTTGGCTTTCCAAAATGGCTTTGTAGCTCATCCCAAACTCAGATCTGCACACATATTTCACAGAAAACCTGCCCTTTTGCCCAATTCCACTTGATCTTTCATTGTTCAAAGCACATCTGAACAAGATATCATGTAATCTTCTAAGTTGGGTTTGGAGCTCTTACTTAAGACATCTTCTAAATGATAGATGGCAGTTCTTCCCATATAATTCATGTACTGAACAAATTTGATCATTACAAATTCTTGGGAACTTGTCCTTCAAGGTCACATTTCCACACCACACATCAGACCAGAAATCAGTGGAATTTCCATTTCCTCTCACCATATTTCTACTTTTTAACTAAACATCTTTCACTTTGAGCAGATCATTCCACAAGGGAAAATTATGGGGGCTTTATTTCAAATGTGGCAAACAGTTTGTTTTATATATTTCTGTTTGACAATTTCTTGCCAAATTCCACCTTGAGTTTCTAACTTCCACCACCACTTACACAACAAGGTGATATTCTTTTCAGGTCTGATTATCTTGGCCCATTCAACCAAGTGACATTTCTAAATTATTTCCCCCCTTGCAAGAAAAATATTTTACTTGTTTTATCCATTCTTTTAATGATGGTTTTAGCCTTTTTTTTAAAGAAAAAAGGGTCACTTGACCTGGCCTTCTTTGGAGGCCACTGTAGGAACCAGGGATCGAGTCTTGGACTTTTAGGAAGTAAATGCATGGAAATAGGATTGGTTGGCAAACTGCTCAAACTGGAGTTGTGCGAAATTGATCTACCCTCGATGGTTAAGGGACCCATTTAGTTTTTTCTTCATCTTTGCACAATAATTTAAGTATTGGGTTTACCTTTTTGCCTTGGCGCCAAACTAAATTTGTGGGCTTAGGTCGTGGCCGGGCTCATTTGTAATAGACGCGTGTTGGTTTTGAATGACCTAGTGTGGGTGGGTGGCACCCACTGGTGTGTGTTTGTAAGGGCTCTTCCCTTTTTTTTCTTCTTGTTAATATAATGATGCATTGCTCTCCTGCGTGTTCGAGAAAAAAAGTATTTGGTTCAATACCTTTGTTTCAGTTTTGATCTCTCTTACTCTATGACATTTGTGTGCCTAGCATGCATTGGTGAATGTCCTCTCTTATTTCACTGAACTGTTATATTTGGTTACTGATTTTTCATGACATGAATCGCTTCTGCAGAGATCCATACCGTCCCCTTTGGGAGCTAACTACTGCTCCAAAGGCTGTCTTAAGTCTTCATTGGCTAAAGGATGGAAGGTAATACTTAGTTCCAGTGTAGAGTACATCAGTAAATAAAACCTTTTGGTACAAAATTTGTTTTGCTTCTTGTCTAGACAGTTTTATTTGTCTTTGCTCTCTATATACACTGATCGCATTCAGCTTGTTTTTCCGCTTAGTTAAATGCAGGTCATTGTTGAAAACTAAACTGTAGTTGAAATAGATTGCAAAATGGATTACATAAAGTTCATTGTCTGTATTTTTTCCCTTCATGTGAATTCTGGAATCTGGATGAATCATCATCGGATGTTTATTCCTATATTGCATGCAAGCATCTGATAACCTAGTTAGCATATTTTATTGTTTGATGTAGTAGGGCATCTCTGTATAATTCAGTGCCGTAGGACAGGGAGCATTGTATTTCTTCCATAGGTATGGACATTATAGTTTACTTGAAAAAAACATACATGGTACTTGGCCTACTCGTTTTATCTTATTCGTTGCGGATTTGAATTGGCCAGCAAGCACTTTTTATCTGGAGAAACACTTCATTAGACATAGGGAGTCATATGAGGCTTATGGCATTTGGTCAGAATTCGGAAGCAACATTAAAGAATGGCATATTAAAAGTTGTTTACCCACATCTTGATCACATTTCTGTTTATATCCACAGGCTACTGATCTTTTCCCTTCCGTTATTCCTAGAATCATGATGCTAATGTTATATTTATGACCGATTGTTTTCAGGGGGATTGTTATCTCACTGGAAGATGGTACATTGAAGTTTCTAAGCTTGCCTCGAATTGCAAATGATGTTCCAGCCACTGGAAGGCCATTTGCCGGATCAAAAACTCAGGGTGTTGTAACTTATCAGTTGTCAGAATATTTGATTTGGAGTGTCCATGCCTCAGAACCTACAGGTATGTTTCAGTATCATGTCTCCAATAGCCACTGTCCATATCCTGCTCAATGGTACCAAAGTTCCCAAGTTCCTATGTAGCAGCAGCAGTCAGTTTGGAGTTCAAAATCCAATGAAGGGAGAGATTGTCGTCATGTAAAATAAACGATAACTTAAAATATTGATATCACATGTTTGATCTAAATTTCAAATATGGACTTGGTGCTAAAAGAAATTTAAGCAGTTCTTCCTGCAGAACTGTGCTAGTAGTAATTAGTGGTTTCGTTTCCCATGAAATTATTAATTTGCAATTTTATAGTTGATACATAACTCAATGGGTGATAGTGGAGTCAACTGTCTGTAGTTTTTTTAAAGATAATAGGCATAACACTCTGCAGCTTGGATCATTACTACAGCAGAGATAATTTATTACAATGTCTGAAAAGTGTTGTATGAAACAGAAAATAAGAGAGCTAGGATTAGTAGTTTACACGAGAAAAATCATCACACCAAAAAAGTATCTATCTTAACTGACATCACTACCAGACATAAAGGTGGATGCAGTTTTAAGATTTGTCTGATCGATCCCTGCCAGTTTATTAATATTCACTGCCTCCAGTCGCTTTCCAAAACAGTGGCAATTTTTCTTCTTCTTAGTATCAGTCTGAGATCGTTTCCAATTATGCACCAACTTCTGCTTTGCCTCAAGGTGTCAAATGCTTATAGTGGTCCTTAAGTTCATAATATTTGTTTGCTGATGTCCAGGTTGTGCGGCTTACTGTGGGGCAGATGGTACTGCTGTGTACTTCCAGGTGAACTTTCTAGTTGATATCATGAACAACATTTCTTGTCGTTCCCAGTTGCAGTGCTCTAAACAAATATTCAACTTGCTGTAGCTTAATTCGAGATTCTGGGATAAGGAACCTGGGCGTAACCGTATTCCTTATTTCCTCTCTGGATCATTATCAGAGGAGGGAGAAAATATTAAGATTGGCAGCAGGCTGCAAACGTCTCCATTACCAAATGTTCCTGTGGCGACCAAAAAGGGTTCAAAACCACGCCAAAATATAGTTCAGGCACTCGCCACAAGCGATGTCACTGGTCTGCTGACATATCAGCTCAACTCCCCCACAGGAAACAGTGACACTGTAAATTCAGAAGTTCATGATGATCAAGATGATGGATGCAACGAAGAGCAAGGAGCAGGCACTGTAAATGAAGAACTTGACGGTGATCAAGATGATGGACACAGTGAAGAACGAGTAGCAAGCATGGTAAACACAGAATTTGGCGATGATCAAGATTATGGACACAGTGAAGAACAAGGAGCCGGTGCAATAATTTCAGCCAGACCTACAAAGGAAGATAATGATGGAACATGGAACAGCAAGGGTGGCGAATCCCCTAAAGACCTTAAAGGCATCCCTCCGAATTCTGTTGCTTTGCATCAAGTGCGGTGGAACCCAAACAAGGGTAGCGAGAGATGGCTGTGTTATGGAGGCGCTGCAGGCATCATACGATGCCAGAGGATTTGAAGAAGAGTGCAATCTGGAATGCTCCTCGAGACAGAGGCTTGTCACACAGATGGTGGTAGGTTCTGGTCTATCCTTTTTTGCTACATTTGACCGGGTCACTGAGGGTGGTTAGCTTAGCATCTTAGAATTTAAGAGAGCCGATGCTATAGACCTTTGCATCTTAGAATTGAAGCCCTCAGGTTCTGAATAAGCCTGCTGGCGTTCCATCTTCTGTGTTTGTTCCCGTGAGGATGTGAATAAAACATGATTTCCCGATGCATTCGGGAGGAAATAATAAATGCCAAAGTGCTCGAGATTCTGGTTTTCTGATGTGGTTCATGGACGCTGACACGCTATTGTACTGTGTTTCGCGATGTGATTCATGGGCGCTGACACACTATTCTACACTCGGCTTCATTTCGGAACAAAGTTAATTGAGGCCACGTTCAGATTCCCAAAAGTGTCCAAATATTTTGCATAGTAACCGTTACATCGAATCTTTAAACGCATGCATGGAGCATTAAATGTAGGTAAAAAAATAACTAATTGTACTTTTAGTTTGCTCATGTCGAGACGATTCTTTTGAGTCTAGTTAGGTCATGTTTGGACAAAGTTTGTCAAATAACAACGAAAGTGCTGTAGTAACTTTTCCCAACATATTTCGCGAACTGAACGAGGCCTGAATTACTATATCCCATCAGGACTGTGTAGTCGTCTGAGCTTTTGCTTTGCAAGCTAGGCTTAGCAGCCTTCTGAATTTATGCAACAATAACCGTTATGCTTACTTCGACACTGTATTTGGATTCTACCCTTCTAAAAGGAATGCCCGCTCTCACAATCCCCTCTTCTTCTACCAAAAGTCCAAAACTATCAGAAACGTTAAAAAAAAACAGTAGGGATATAGCGAGAAAAAACTCGTGTCCTCTGTCGATGTCTTGACCATTCAACAACTATTCCATCCCTATTGTCCATTGAGCCTACTCCCCCTTTGCCAGATTATTACCATTATAATCATAGAAGGCTAAATTTTTTGTCAACATAAAAGCAGTTGTGAACTATGAGCTACGAAAAAGTTACTGTAAGTTCTATGTTGTGAAAAAGCATAACTATAAAACCCACCCATCTCCTTATCTCCCTTGAGGCCTACGATGTCGCAAAAGTTGTACTAAGCAAAAACAACCACTTCTGAAAAGACCTACGAAGTGAAGAAAACAAGGCACCAGGGCCAAATAACATTTTAGTGAGCCTCCAACATCCCTCTATCATCATGAGATGAATCTACAAATTATTCAATGATCTGTCAAAATTCACATGGTAATGTACTATATTTTTGAAAATATACCAAGTCAACATCAGCATTTAGGGGCTGCTAACAAGAGCTATTAACCTCGACATGTTATTTGTTAACATCACTAAGATCAATGTCAGTATATACAAGTACAGCCCCGGTTGTTCCAGGGAAAAAGAAGGTACATGTTTCTTAGTCGCTCCAGTTATCCTCATCAGCTGCAGAAAGGTTCTTGTCATCATCTTCCTGTAAGAGTTTTACTGGTGTCAAGATTGAATAAAAGAATTTGTCTAAAACCTATGCCATATTCTCGCTCAAAACTGTGAGCCAATTGAGTTAGCCAGGCAACCCAATAAAAGGGGTTGCAGGGAAATAACGGATAGATGATATACCATTTCAGTAAAAGCTGGAGTTGTTGGAGACCACACAAGAATTTGCCTGTCGTTGCTGCCAGTATAAAGTTCCTGCATTCCTGAACACTCAGAAATGGAGTCCTATTGAAACACTAAACATATTGACAGTAAACACACAAACTTACTTGGTCCTGTTCACTATAGTAGCAGCAATTCACAAGTTCATAGTGCCCCCGGAATGTTCGAAATGTTGTACCAGACCATAAATTGTATGCCTACACATATATAACAGCGGTGAAATGTGAACCTCAAGAATGCTTCAGCAAACTGGCAAACTAGAAAACAAGTCAGAAACAGGAAGTCAGGAACACACCTTGATGCTTGCCATACATGGAACAAATACAAGTGAAGGATCCTCAGTAACAGCTAATTGTAATGGCTTGCCTGTCTGCAATCGCATAGCTTCAAAATTGACGAGAGTATTGCAGCCTGAATCGATGTCCCATAGTCTTAAACGAGAATCAGATCCTACAGAGAAGGGATAATACCTGTCTTAGTAACAGTTTACTAATGAAAATATTAGCACACATAAATTTTTTATATATGGACAATATGCCAATAGCTGACATGCAACAAGCAACAATGTGTTGAAAATAGTATAACTCAAATTCACTTACCTGAGCTAAGAAGGTACATCCCATCTGTAGTTGCCCGTAATCCAGTAACAGCACCATAATGAGCAGTAGCACGGTTTTGGCTGGATGACAAACCGGGATGCAATCTCTGTTGTATGTGTCCTTGTGTGAGGCTTTGAATTTTGCGCAAAGCTGGTGAGCTCTTCTTAAAAATGCCTGTCCTTTTCTGAGCGGAGCTCTTTGTGGAAGGTGAAGGTCCTAAGGAATCTATGTGATCCTGCTTTAGTAAAAAAAGTATATCATATACTACCTTGGTCCAAAAAGTATGCAATTCTGGGTTGAAATTAATCTATACTTCGTTAATTTTGACTATGTTTATAGAAAATATTATTAACATTTATGACTTCAAATAGGTATACTATGAAGATATATTCTATGATTAATCTAATGATATTTATTAGGTACCATCAATGTTAGTAATTATTGTAGGTCAAACCTAAAACTATTTGACTACTCGAAAAATGGGAATTGCATTCTTCTTAGGACTAAGGGAGTATCACATATTAAATTTATCTCAAGTGCAGTACAGAAATAGCAGTATTAGAGCACTAAGGCTGTCTAAATATGCTGAAACTTCAATGTTATCAAACCCCAATATAACAGAGATATTTATAAACTACTTGAAGGTGAATAGCTCTGGAATTGTCACCAGAAGACGGTAAGCAGTTCTTTAGTCTAACTTCTCTGACCAAATACTCCCGAGAAATAATTACAAATACAAAAACAAACGGTAAGAATAGGGAGAGTGAACATACATTCTCTACGTCACTTTTAACAAGAGGAGGCCTCTTTCCAAGTTGAGACCGTGATTGGTCCAGAACCCGAAAGCAACCAGCTCGTCTAATGTCCCAAAAACGTATTGCCCCGTCACAGCCACCACTCATCAAAATCCACTCGCTTGAGGCAGACCACTCCAAAGACATGATACCATCTAAGAAGATGGGTGGAGATAAGAAGGTACCATACAAGAAAAACAAGCATATTTCATCACTGCATTAGCACAAAGAAACTAACCACGATGACCTGACAACGTGTGGGTAAAGGCTCCAGAAGCAATGTCACACAGACGGACCTGAACATCTGCGCTCCCAGTGGCGATGAGCATGTGCGCTGTTGCGATGGAAGACATGGCGGCAGTGTACACTTTTCCAGGCATCTTAAATTCCATGACGACCTGAGAAAAGAAAACGTGCACACAAAAATCAGAACATCCAAGATCACGAAAGAGGGCAAGGAAACAAACGAATGCAGGCACATACTTGAGTCGAATTGGTATCCCATACTTTGACATACTGGTCAAAGGATGCAGTGACAAAGAGCCCCGTATCCACAGGATACCAAACGGCCGCCGAGATGGCGAACCTGTGGCCATTCTGGTGTTGCTTGTCCACAAGCAGTATGTTCCTGTGCTTCGCTATTAACCCGGCTTCGTACTCGGTCGCGTTCCACACATCGAACACAGCCGCCGACCCATCCGATGCCGCGGAGAGCAGGTACCTCCCCTCTGTCAAATCAACCTGACCATATGGTCAAATTATAAACACCAGCGAACGCGACTCACACATTGCATAACAAGGACCCCCGGGATTCGACGGTAAATGTAAATTGATATGCTTCTCGATAAGATTAGCAGATAAATCAGTCTCGTTTGAGGCAGTGGTTGGAGTAGACCAGTAATTAAGAATCTAATAGCGGCAAGGGGAGAAGAGGGACCTGGAGCGAGTTGACGGCGCCGTGGTGCGGGGTGGCGAACTCCTTGCGGTTGGAGAGCGCGAGCGAGGCCGCGCGGCGCGCCCGGGCGTTGGCCTCGAACCGCCGGGCTCGCAGCTCCCCGCGCTCCCTCCCCCTCACCTCCTCCAACCACATCGAGCCTGCCTGCGTCTGCGACGTCCCCTGCGCTCCCGGCGTGCCTTCTGCCTCTACGGCGTCGCCCGCGCCGCGCGGCGGCGAACCCAGCGGCGCGCGCGTGGCGACGGTATGCGCGTCCTGATTGATGTTTGACGGCGCTGACCGGTGTGGAAGGGATCAGCTGTTACGCTAGGAAGCTTCAATCGAAATCGGCAGTTTGGCACCAGAAAGGCCCACAACGCAGTTCCAGTATCAGATATTATTCGGGTTCTTTTTACCGCGGGTGGCCCAAGCCTGAGGTCACAGGCGCCCTTTCCCCTTCTTCCCTTCGCCTGACGACCGCCTTCTTCCGTTCCCCAAAAGCGAAACCTCGGCGCTTGCCCTGCCTCGAGCTCGAAGGAGTTAGTCCCTTCTCGTCGTCGTCCACCTCCTCGCGTATTGTGGCCTGGCGCGGATAGGAGATCCCGCGGACTTGGATCGACTCCCCCTTTCCTTGGTAAGGAAACCCTAGCCCGATTCGATTCATGCCTCTAAGATTGCTATCTTACATTTGCTGGGATGGATGCAGCAAATCGACCATTGCTTTTGTACATCTTTCCACTTTGCTGCCGATTTGTTTGGTTTCCATTCCATAAATTTCCGGGGTTCGGCTGAACGTCAGCGACTTTTACGATTTGGAACCTCGACCTTCAGGTTGTGATGGTCTTTTGTGAATTAATTAGGGCTGAGCATGGGTAGTTGGCATTACGCCATGGCGGTGCATTGACCCCCTAGTGCGGTGCCACTATGGATGTTGTCCTTGTCTTATGTAGCAAGCATTCAGTACTGTTTCCTTATGTAAAGCCCTGCAATTTCATACTTGAGAGGTATTGGGTAGCATACTGTCTTCAGTGCAATGGTGTATTGACTTGAATCGACACAGGAACTTCTAAGTTCCGTTTATGATTTGAATCCGTTTGCAATTATATTAGATTTAAATTATCAAAAATTGTGTTGGCCCTTTTTCTTACTCCGTTTACATGTTGCCAGGACATTCATTGAGGCAGCATGCCTAAGATAAAGACAAGCCGTGTTAAGTATCCTGAAGGATGGGAGCTTATTGAACCAACAATCCGTGAGTTGGATGCCAAAATGAGAGAGGGTATGCACAGATGGTTACTCATTTGAGGCACTCACTACTGATGTCAATTGTTATTTCCTTGCACAGGATTGTACTAATGCTATGTCATGCAGCTGAAAATGATCCACATGATGGAAAGAGAAAGTGTGAAGCTCTCTGGCCTATTTTCCGTATTTCTCATCAAAGGAGCCGCTACATATATGATCTTTACTACAGAAGGAAGGAGATATCACAGGAGCTTTATGAGTTTTGCCTGGACCAGGGTTATGCAGACCGTAACCTGATTGCAAAGTGGAAAAAGGTAAGTATCCTTGGTTCCATTCCATATTTTCTGTACAGGTCTATTGCACAGTTGGTTAGATTTTTCTCTCCATGTTATGAACCTGGGTTCATATGGGGGATATGAGGGATAACCATTGCCAAGAGGAAGGCCGGGCAAAGTCGGCGTAGGGGGGAGACTAGAACATTTGGGGGTAATTGGGTTGTTTGTTGTTCATTGCTTGTTTTCATCTCAGCTGGTTACATGGATATAAATAGAGGGGCTGGCGCCCAACCCTCTACTCCTCTAGCTGGCGCATGGCCTCTTGGCTCCCTGATTCTAGCCTAGCCATTACTCTCCTAATTCCCATTAATATGGCCTCCTCGGGCTCCTACTTTGCAGCTGGCTGCGCATGCCACTCCTATTGCTGCAGCCATTAACTACTAATCTCCACCCACCTATTAATTGTAATTGACCATAGCTGCATGCGCCTGTTGGTTCATGGTGGCATGCAGCCGGTCCCTGGCTGCCTATGACACTCCACAACATCCTGTTCTTTTTGGGGTGATGGTGGGATGGAGGGAGGCATCTTAATCTTCCTTATATTCTGCTATAACTTGGTAGGTTTGTTTAGTGGAAATATTGTGTAGACATTGTATGTGCAAACTGCATTATAAATATCATACTTTCCACTTTGTTTTTTCTAAATTTGTGAGATTTATATATAGCTTACATGGTAGAATGAGGCACTAACCGAAACCTGGAACCCTTACAGTGATACTGTCCACCCCATTGATTTTCATCAAGTTTGAAAATTGGAGATTACAAGTTTACAACTAATACTGTCATGCATGCTGCAGTCCAGTCCATTGGTTTTTGTTTATACTCCCTCCGTCCCAAAATGTCTGTCTCTAGAAATCCGTGTTTTCCTCACAGACACGCTTTCCGGACGACCAACATTTTGGGACGGAGGGAGTATGTTCTAAATACGAGATTTCTAATGTTACCAGTAACTGGATCTGGTCTATTTAGTTGGCTGAAAATGATTTTTTTGAGGCATCCAATATGTTCTTTTGGTTCCCTTAATTTTGATAGTGGTGTCTGGAAATGTTCAACTGAATATAAATAATCTCTCCAGTCCCAAATACTTTGCTTTGACAAAAAACAAGTCAAACTTTTGAAACAACTGTAGCTTTCAAAAATTAGTTGAGGACATCAAAATCATGTATAAATTTGTATTGAGAAGCACCTGCATTATATCATGCATTTGTTACATATTATAGATACTCATAGAAAAATAGTGGTCAAATTTGCACCTTGAAGATGATGGAAAGTCACCTCAAAAGTTGTAGGTCGCATTAAGTGCTTTTGTTGCGAATTATATATGTGGTTGAGGCAAATTGTAATTGTTAACTTTGTAGACTAAAAGAAATTACAACAGATACATTTTCTTTCACTCGAAGATTCTATGGTAAAAAAAAAGGGTTGGGAATATATTTTCATCTGTTATGTTTCAATGTTTCCTCTCTAGGTTTATGTTCCTCAAGTTTGTGCCTGTACAATGCCTGCTGTGAAATATATTTTCATCTGTGTTTAGTCTGCATCCTGGTTTCTTATTGCTGCGTTTCGCCCTCTTGCAGCCAGGTTATGAGCGCCTTTGCTGCCTTAGGTGCATACAGACACGTGACCACAACTTTGCAACGACTTGTGTCTGCCGGGTCCCCAAGCATCTGAGGGAGGAGCAGGTGATAGAATGTGTCCATTGCGGTTGCAGGGGATGTGCCAGCGGTGACTAATCTTGTCATCATGTTGTTGGGCTCACGACTCATCATCGCAACCTAACCACATGAGATGTCCGCCCGTGACCATGGATGGGCTGTGGTGATTAGCGTGAATGTGTTGTGGTAATAACTACTGGGGAAGACTAAACTTCCTGACGTTTGGATGTTTCAAACTGCTATGTATTGTGGTATATGAAGATTTCTCAAGGAACACATGCTTACGTTAAATTTGTAGTCTTTTGAATTTTCCTGCACTTGTTTTTGTTTGTCCACCGATATGGCTTCCTTTGCTTCCTGCTGGGCCATCCATTCGTGTGATGTGTGCGTTTACTGCTGGAGATTCTTTCCTCTGGTCGACGAGCTGACCTTCATTTGAATACCTATCGAAGTCTTTTGGAGCCGGGATGTTTACCGAGGTACTGACACGGTAGTCTCTAGAACTAGTAACTATTACCGGCAGGCAGTGGCAGTCAAACAAGAGATTCCAATCGGAGTAGGATGGCCAACCAGCCAGCAGCCACTCATGTGCGTGTGCCGTCCGACTCGCAGATCATTCCCCTGCCACTGCCGTCCCATCCCGCGTTGTGTTGCCTTCGACTGGTCTCGCGTTGCACAAACACCGCGAGCTGTCCAACCAGCTCACGGCGGAAGGCGGGAGCATCTCACCGCTGCGTGAGATCCCTCACGCTGGGGCGTCTGGTCTTAGGACAGATTCAAACAACAACAGCTGGGGGCTGGGTTATACAGCCCGGATGCCGCCAGCCACCGGCCTCCTGGACCCGCGTCGAGTAGGTGAGGCATCGCGCTTGGAAACCGACGGCGCAGCGCGACGTACCGTTGCGGGGGAGCGTCTCAGTCAGTCGGTTGCTGATGGTCCTCGTGCGTGCGACCGGCACCGGCGTGTTGCATGTAATTGTAATTACCGCGCGCGCGTCGGTGGCGGTGGCCTGTTCCGTCGCGTGCTCCTCCCTTACTATTTTATTTTAATCATGCAAATGGGCAGACCGGGGCGCTGCCGCCGCACAAGCGCAAGCGGTCGAGGCGCCCGCGCCGCGCCGGCATGTGGTGCGAGTGAGCCCCGCGTCCTCTGGCTCTGGGTACTACTAGTTCAGTTTAACTTCACCAGTGTGGGCGTGTGGCCTGGCCCTGCGTCTGCGTGCGCGCGGCAACAGTGCGGTAGCGGGCTCGCGGCCACCGGCCGCCGGCGCGGGGCAGATGGCGGACTCCACGGCCATGACCGTCGACTTCCTCCGCGCGCGGCTGCTCTCCGAGCGGTCCGTGTCCCGCGCCGCCAAGGAGCGCGCGGACGAGCTCGCCAAGAGGGTACGTGCCGTACCGGCGCGCCCGGTCGCTAGTGCGTGGACCGCCTCTGTCTGACGTCGACGGCATTGATTGTGCCGTGTGCGTCGCTTTCAGGTCGCGGAGCTGGAGGAGCAGGTCCGGGCGGTGACGGCGCAGAGGCGACATGCGGAGCGCGCGGCCGCCGAGGTGCTCGCCGTCCTGGAGTCGCAGGGCTTCGGCGGCCACCTCTCGGACGTGGCCGACGACTCCGACAACTCTGGCCAGGACAGTGGCGAGGAGGACGACGGGAAGAGGCGCGGCGCTACGGCCGGGGAGGAGGGGGAGGGGGAGGCATCGGCAGCCAAGGGCGAGGAGGCGGAGGATGACGCGCTGCCCGGGACGGCCCAGCCCGGTGGGCTTTCGTGGAAAGGCCGCAACGTGAGCCCGCGCAAGGCCAGGCAGCTCAAGCAGAGGCACAGGCGGAGCTTCTTCTACCTGCTCTCCTCCTCCTCTGATCCCTCCTCGCCCAAGTACCGAGTGGGGCAGTCGTGCCGCAAGAACAAGAGGCGGGTGGAGCCGAGGTGCGGCCATACACCGGAGCCAGTGCCGAATTGCGCATGTCACTCTTTGTCCATCTTCGGTCTGTCTTCTTCTTACCTGACACGGTGCGTTCGTGCGATTCTGTGTTCAGCAATGTCAGCAGCAGGTCGGTGGCAACGGAAGATGACGGCGGGGGCGGCGGGAGTCAGAAAGGTGGGTCGGATTTTACGGACGAAGGCCAGGCTGACATGGACGGCGAGGTGGGTGGCGATGATGAGCCGAGTTCAGGGGCCGGTGGTGGCGGCCAGTATGTGATCAAGTACGAGAAGGATGGGGAGATGGAGAGGGTGCTGGAGAGGCAGGCCGAGCTGATAGGGCAGTACGAGGAAGAGGAGAAAGCGCAGAGGGAGTGGGAGAAGCAGTACAACCAGAACAGGAATGCAAATAAGGTAAGCAACTGAAAACTCAATTTTGTAGACTTGTAGTATAGTGCTGGTGAGTTCTTGGTATCCTTTTGCTCTTGGTTGCTACTGCAGTACACTGTATGTGTGCATCGTCGTAAAACATGCATATTGTCTGAAAGGCGTTGATTCTTTCATATCTGATTAATACGGCAGAGTCTAGTATCATGAGTGAAGCCTCATGTGCAATTGTTTAGAATTGGTGCAATTGTTCACTTTACCCATGTACTTCTGTTTTACAAATTTCAGGGTGATGTCGAGTTAAAGAATAAGGCATATCAGACAGATGCAGTGGGTAAATCAAATGTGACTGCTGAACGTCTGCAGAAGGGTTCCCTTTCAGAATCGCCCCAAAACGGTGCCCAGCGGCGTGAAGCAAACGAAGAGCCCGATCATGGTCGTGCGCAGACGTCTTCCATTTCAGCACCAGCGAGCTCCAGCAACAGCACAGTCACAAGGCAAGATCAAGACCGCGGAGACCAAATATCCGACGGCGATTCAGGCTACAGTACCAATGCTCGGTCTCCTAAGCACGACGACGCCATCATCAGAGCACCATCAGGTGCGAGACCATCCAGCGACACCCTCAACAGCAAGGTCTCCGCATGGAGCTCGTCGCAGTTCCATGACTGCACAGACAGCCAGCTTGACGCGCAGTCGTCGTATCCACCGGCGTCATGCAGCATCGCGGACATAGAGTGTGTCCTGCAGGCGCTTCAACGCGCCAGGATATCCCTGAGCGCCAGGCTGAGCAAGCCAGTTCCTCCCAGCCAGGTGACCCTGGCGCTTCCGGCGCCCGGAGATGAGCACCGAGAATACGACGACGACGACGTCGACTCGTATGGGTACGGTGAAAAGCTCAGCGGCTCAAGCCCAGCGCTTCAGGAGATGCTGGCGCTCCCGGCACCAGAGGATTACGATGAAAGGGGGGAGGATGATTCGCCGCTGGACGACGCTGCCATTTCGCATGTAGAGAAAGCAAGCAGCTCGAGCCCTCCTCGTCAGGAGATGCTGGCGCTCCCCGCGCCAGGAGACGATTACCACAAGGAGATCGAGGATTGCATGAAGATCCCCGTCGGCACTCCCGGTCTGTTCCGGTTGCCCATAGACTCGTTTCCAGTGGACGACAAGATGTTCTCAGGTACTGCCTGTGGTTCAGCGCTTAGTCTGGGAGCAGTGGCTCGCCATGCCACGAGCATCTTGAAGCAGGGGATTGCTCTTCAGGCCTCTGCACTTCTCTCGGTGCCTGCTTCTGGTAGGTGTATCAGCGTGCCAACACCAGATTTTGCAGTCGGGACCGGGAGTGCTCCTTTCCTTTCTGGAATTCCAGGACTCCAGGATCTGAACAGAGGGATGCCTCTTGCAGATGCAGATCTGTTCATGCAGCGGGGTATCGATTGCACCATCTCTAATAAGTGGATGTCGTAAGTTTTGAAGTACGCCATACGTCTTCTGTTGATCTCTTTACCTGTAGTTTGGTATAGGAGTGTGTTGTATAGCATAGAAGTAGAGAATTGCTAACCCATAACCGGTTGTTTTGGGAGCTTCTGTCAACCGGATGTTTTGTCCGTCGGATCGAGTGCCAATGGCTCGGGCGTGGGCACGCCAGCAGGGCGCGGCCGGCGAAGCAGCAGGCGTGGCTACCAGGGGAGCGCGGCCGACGAGGCAGTAGGCGCGGTCGGTGAGGCTGGCCTCGGAGCTCGCGGCTCCGGCCATGGCGGGCGCGATGAGGAGTGGCGCGGTGCTGGCGACCGGCGATGAGGTGGACAAGGGTGGCTGCGGCGGGTGGGGGTGGCGCGGTGCCGGCGACCGACGACGAGGTGGCAAGGGTGGATCCGGCGGGCAGTGCAGGGCCGGTGGCTGGGGACGGACGAGGGCGAACGCATATTCTACTCTGCTAGCAATGGGTGTGGCTCATTCGATGGAAGCTGGGAAGGGAAGGATAAGTTGGGGAAGGTGGGTCCCACAAGAATTTGTCAAAACAAAAATCTGATCTGTTCTGAAATTTTGAACAATTTGTGAAGAATTTGATATATATTCTTTGATATCTGCAATTCATAGAAATAATTTGTAAATTTTTTTCTGAAATTTTTTATATATATTTGTATTATCCTAAATTATATAATTGTGTTAAATAAATTACACCCAAAAAATTATTGTAAATATAGTAATAAGGGGATGTAAATATAGTTAAGAGACAATGTAAGTGTATGTATAAAATCTGGTTGTTGGGAAAGGCTAAAACAACCAGTTATTAGCTAGACAGACCTAGAAGTATGCTGAGCACTAGTAGAGCAACAGCTTATGTTTACAGACAGACAGGACAGCACCGTGAGTGTGTGACTGTGGTACTGGTGGTGTGTCTGCAAAGGTTGTGGAAAGGCAATTTAAATTTGCCCCCACCGACTAGTGTCGACGACACCTTTGGCCGAATTGGTTTCCCGTTTTGCTGCACTCCAGCGTCGCTCATGATGCGAGTATGCTGCTTGCGTTGCGTCTGCTTGCGCCCTCGAGCAGCCTCTTCCAAGCCCTTTTGTCCAGCCCATACACACATCATCATGATGTTGGGACTTGGGAGCGGCAAGTGTGTTGCCCTGCAGCCACCAACGCCAGCCGCCATCATCGCGACCACCGAACACGGACCACCATCCTGCCTCAAAGTCATCATGCGCTCGTCCGATCCGTGCGTCGCGCGTGCGGGTGCCGGCCGGCGTGCCGCTCGCCAGCTTCCATGCTCGTCTGACTGCCTGCGCTGGCATTCGCAAAAGGACGCACGCCAGACCAGCGGCACGGCGTGGAGTAGGCTGGGGGATTGCAAGTTTGCAACCACAGCGGTCGCCCTGCCGATGCCGTGCGTTTGGCTTTCTGAATGAAGGTGGTTAGGACTTAGGTGGATCGTGCTTGGAGGATCACCCATCCACCCCGTGCGTGCCCGGCCATTCCGCGTGAATGCTCGTGTCAGCCTTGTTATCGGCGTAGTCCGCCAATTCGGTACAGCCTGTTGCTTCCGGCGGGTTCCGGCCACGGACCCACGGCCAGCGCCCAGCGGGCAAGACCAACGGTTTAACCTCCCATAAAAGTGTTGTGCTCGCTTCTCGAGAAAAAACTACCGACAATTATATATTAAATATACTAATATTTATGCTAAGTAATTAGTACCATCGAAAAGATCTTTACATGTGGCAGGGGCGCACACCAACAACAACACTTATTTAGAGACGAAGTGAGTACACTTCAAACTACTTCCTCCGTGTCGTTCTCGCTTCCCGAGAAAAAGTTGCCGACAATTATATATTAAAATATATCAATATTTATGTTAAGTAATTAGTATCATCGGAAAGATCTTTACATCTAGTTTTTTAACAAAATTATTTGGAGATACAAATATTGCATATATTTTCTAAAAATTGAGTCAAACACGTGGCACGCACACCAACGACGACACTTACGTAGAGACGGAGGGAGTATGTGGCAGGGGCGCCATCATTGACAATTTGACATGCGATGCGAGTACGTTGATATCGATCAAGAGGCCAATTATAACACTAAATATTAGCAGCTAAAATTAGTACTAATACTATCCAAACAAATCTACTAATAACCTGCCAATTATTAGCCGGAGAGTTGCTAACCATTAGTTCCATTAGCAGATTTGCAGTTGCTAATATGTGCTGGTAGATTATATTGCCTCCAACTACCTATTAACAGCTAAATCGATGACCCAAAACTAATCCAAAACATGTGGAACTTGCATCCCAATATGCAAATTCACAGCCTCAGAGGTGACATTACGAAGGGGACTTTAAATATAGTACATTTAATATGCAAATTCACCACGGCAAAATGAATCCCGAGTAGGTTACTACGTTGTACTTGTACTTTACGAAAGTGCGGTTCTTGAATGACTATTGACTACAAACCAACTGGAAATTCCTGTGTACCTAAGTTAACACAAAACCAGATAGGAGTTCAGGTGCAGCTCGGGGTTTTTTTTTTTTTTACTAGACTGTACAAATTGATATCCCTAAAACCAGCTAAATAACAGGACCATCAGCGATGATATACAGCAGTCTCAAAGTATCTGAAAATTAGATACATCAGGATCAGGACATGCTAACTAACCTAAGGAATAATATAGGATATACACCAGCTTGTCGAGAATTGGTCAATCATGATTCATGAAAACTTGATATGTTCATACTTCATAGCTACAAACTACCCAAAATTGTGCTATAGGCCAACACACTTCACCCACCTGAACAGACGCCCAATCTTGAAAGGAAGTTCATAATCTTTCATGAAAGCCGATTCTCTCTTCGCCGCCTCTGCTTCTGACCATACATACAACCCCCGCTCTTGACGACCACCAGGGACTGTGTTGTCAAGTATCAGAGCAACCAGAAATGCAATGACCATGTTGAGTGAAAGTATCGTGTTGAGGACATAGTTCACCTGAAACACAAGCAGATAACGAAATTGCAGTGAAATGCTTGTCAAAATTACATGATGACAGGACGTTACATGCTCTTTGTAGGATCATAACACTTTTCTTACAAAAAAAGTAAGGTATAATAGTGTCCTCGGCCATCTATTAGGTTGGATTGAAAGTACAAGTCAATAATTTAGGCATTCGAATCTTAAGGAATAATCATAAGAAAATTAAGAATATGTTTTTTTGGCTTCCCTAGCACAACATTGTTAGGGGTTGGAACTAAAAGGAAAAGGCAAAGTAAACAGAATAATGTCGTTGAAACCACTTGACCAAAGGACCATAAAGATCCATGAAAATAGACAGTAATAAAATTCACCATCCTTCAGGCTTAAACAACCAAACATGTACTTTAGTACATCAAGCATCAGATTTTTTACCTATTACAACTATCATACTTCCTCTCTGTCCCAAGTTATAGGTCGTTTTGGCTTTTCTAGGTACTCCCTCCGTCCCAAATTATAAGTCGCTTTGACTTTTTTTGGTACATCCATTTTGCCATGCATCTAGACATAATGTATGTGTATGTCATAACAAATTATATGTACCAAAAAAGTCGAACGACTTATAATTTGGAACAAAGGGACTACATAGCTTTTGCTATGCACCGAGCTATACGCCTATACGGTATTCTAGATACAGAATAAAAGTTGTGCATCTAGAAAAGCCAAAATGACCTGTAAATTAGAATGGAGGGAGTACTTGACAAATTTCAGTTGAAGCACATAGCTTGAACTGCCAAGCGTATAATTCCTTCATTGTTTTCATCATCCATTTTTTAAGCTGAACAATAGAATCCCAAAACTATTCCATTTGTGCAGCAATAAAGCCCCCAAAGTTCATTTTTGTTTATGGGCTGCATCACTATTTTATAGCGTTCAATTGGATTATTTATAGCTGAACATTATGTAGTCAGACCCCTCCAACAATCCATCTATTATCTAAGATCATTCTTATCGATGCCGTCTGGGTGTTGGTCAATAATTTCACTATTTCAGAACAGGAACAAGCTTAGGTGGTTTGCCTTCGTAGTAAGGGCAGTGACGAGTTGTGCAGTTGAAGGCAAGCCGGCGACAGAAGCTGGCTGGTGGCAGGGGAAATTAGCAGTTAGCACCACAAAGGGGATGGGGGAAGATTCAAGGCAAGGGACAGAGAGAAGATGGGTGGTGACAGGGCCCACATGGCAGCGGCACAACTGCACGGGAAAAAAATAGGGTGGAAGCCCTGTGTCAGGCAAACAAATCAGAGGCTCCTAGGACCCAGGTTAAGGTTATGGTTTTTTATTTGGCTGGATTTTAGGCAATAATACCCACCTTTTAAACTATATTATGCACAAATAAAAAGCAGAATAGGATAAAGGATTCTGATGAAAAAGAAAGTATCGGAAGTTTGAGCACATACCCCGCCAGATCCAGTGTGAACAGGTCCATGAGATGCAACAATGTATGGCTGAAAGTAAGTTGGCACTGATGAGTTTGCGCTAGGATGTACACCGTACTGCTGGAAGTATGAAGGAACTGATAGGGACAAGAATAAGGCCAGCCCAACTATAATACTGTTCCTGGAGCTTCCGGTAGCACTATAACGAAGATTGGACAAGCCAAGAGCACAGAGCATAGCCCACATGAAGCAAAGAAGAGCAGCAACCATAACATCAGGAATAGAAGCAATGAAGGCACCGACTTTTCCTACAAAGGAGTCATAATAACAATGATAAGCAAGAAGTATGTCTGTTATGCTTTGATTATCTTTGCTCACAGCATGAGAAACTTTTCACCGAAATGAAAGTCTAAAATAAGTTTCTCACCAATAACAGAAAGCAGCATGAGTAAAATAGCACCAAATCCAACTGCTCTTCGGCTACCCATTTTAGTCACAGCAATTGTGTGTACATTTTCTGTTATCGTTGCAGAACCAACTCCTGTACCCCAAAGACCAGCCAAGACTGTAGATACACCCTCAACACCAATACCTCTGCTAACAACTCCAGATGTTGGTGGCCGTGTAGCCACAAACAAAGATGATGCATGGTAGGAACCAACCTTAAGTTGAAAAGGCACAAACATATCGTTAGGAGAGACAAACTTGAATCATAAGTATACTAGAGTGAGACAGATGCTTCTGGATTTTTAATATAATAACAAAAAGAAGACACTGTCTTCACTAAGCTAGCTAATTTCCAGGAACCATTAGCAGAGCAAAACAAGTGCTTAAGAAGAAAGCCAATGTTAAGTTGATCATTACCAAGGAGTTTACAAATGTAGGTAATGTGCTACTGGGGGCAGATCTAATCCAATAATGCATTGCAAATTTATTATGAAAGGTAAAGACACCATGGGAAGCATTGTAGTTAGAATCAACAGAGGAATCATCAACTTACTGAATCAACAGAAGCAATAACTGATACAACACACATCACAAGGCCCATTTTCCAGCTAAAAACTGGAGTTCCCCATTGCAATGGATAGGGAAATCTAAACCACGGTGAAGATCTTAAGGCATGTGAAGTGTCTACACGGCAAGATTTCATCCTCAATATATGCCTCCGACAAAAGGCTGATACATTGTTTGAGGCAGGAATATTTGCATCACAACCTTTGTAGCTATAAACTCCAGTTGCTGTGAGAACAAAAGCAACAGCCCATGTGATTCCTAATCCAAGAGGAACCTAAAGAGGCAGCATCAGTAGTCCAGAAATTAGCCTCCCATACCAACCAACATGCAGCACAGATCCACACATTTAATCAACATCATAAATTCATAAGCCAAAATCTTACCGCATAAATAAGAAACACTCTATACCCAAATAACTTTATTTTCCGGAGGTACTGCCACAAGTTAAATAGATAAATGATCAGAAAAAGGACAAAAAAATTATGCTATTCACATTATATCACACTGTGTCTAAAAAACGATTTCCTGCATACTCACAAGTGCAAAAATAACCACCATCAACAACTGCAAAATTCCCATCTCTATACATGTCCCTATTTTAGTGAAACCATAACTGAAAAATGAAAGCCCAACAGCTGCAACTGTTGGTGAGACAACAACTGGATTTATCAACCTGCAATAAGCAGATGAAGACAAAACACACAAATAAGGTATATATCACCTGAGCATTACTACTTGTCACTATAATATGGTGAATTGTACAACAAAAATACGAGGTGTGTGAGTAATTGTATTCATCAGTTACAGAAACATTTAAGGGTGTTTATGGCTGTGACTGTGAAACAAACAGTTTACACTTAAAAACCAAAACAAAATGGCCAACCCATAACAACAATGATCCCTGTAGCTTTCAAGTCATCAACATTCAACAATATGTTCGTGCATGGTTCATACGGTATGGCCATGTGATAGATGGTTACAAGCCCATACAAAAGTTGTGATATACTCAGATACTTGGCATTCAGAAAACAAAACTTCAGATCAAATCTTATGTTTCCTAAGAGTGTATGCCACCAAAACTATTATTTTTTCATTCACTACTAAGACCAATCGTGTTTATGTTTTTTGCATTAAATAATCATTTGCACACCTAGAGGGACAAGAAAACAGATTTATATTTTATCAAAAGAAAAGGAGGCGCACCTAAGAAATAGTGACATGATGCCTGTATATCCCAAGAACACTTGGAATGCACCTCCAATTATTATAGCTCCCTGCAGGTGCTTCATTATGTGTTTAAAATTCTGCAATGAAATGCAAGTTGTTGAGCTCAGTCAGGAATCAGGACTGCTAGTGGAGAACAGAAAAACAAGCAAGCCTTGCATGACAGCAACATTTGCCATGTTCTAGGCATGCAACAACACAAGACACACCAAAATTTATGCATACATTATCATTGAGCCCAAAGAATTCTGGGGAGTTGATGATGGCAAGCGCAGGAGCCAGGTATACAAAGGATGGACCCTGCACAAGTGGCAGTCTCGTTCCAACAAACATGTGCAGCAATGTAGTCATCCCGGTGACGAGCAACACTGTGGACACCACTGCCGCCATGTCATCCTGACCCAAAGAGGACCAAATACCTCTTCAGTGACAAACCAAATAAATCAGTGATAGTGCACAAGATACAAGAAATTCGATTCCAGACTCACAGCTGAGCCGCCCATAGCAGGGACCATCACGAGTGGGATGAGGATGATTGAACCGACCATGGAAATGTAATGCTGGAATCCGTATACCACCAGAGGAACTGCAACGCAGCTTAAAACCGAACAAATTAATGCACCGCACATCATTACCCCATACCACACATCACCCGTGCACATTTCTCTTCCTCCGTAGCGTACTTACGTATTCCAGGAGTGTCACGGAGCTCGTACTTCACATGAGCCGGCCGCTCCGGCGCCTCCTCCTCCTCCTGTAGCCGCGGAAGCGAAGGCGCGGCCGCCTGCCCGTTCGGCCTTCCGCCATCGGAGTCCCTCCTCCTCGTCCTCGCCTGAGGAGGCGGCGGCGGGGGATGCTGCCGCTCGCCATTTCCCGCTGCGGCAGGAGGGACCGGGAGGGTGGAGCTGGGCCGGGCCGGCGGGCCCGACTCCAGATCGGAAGGGGCCTCAGTGGGGCGAGGGAGGGGGGCCTGACCGGAGTTGGGGGCGGAAGCCGAAGGCAGTGACTCACCGGAGACGCGGGACTGGAAGCCCGTGCGCTTAGCCCAGGAGAGGGGCTGCGCCTGCGGCTGCGGGGGCGGCGCCGGAGGCCAGGGCCCGGGACGCCCGCGGCGAGGCGGCGGCAGAGCGCCGGAGGTTGACGACATCGCGGAGGCGGGGTACTGCCGCCGGCGAGCGGCGGCGCTTGGGGAATGGTAGTAGGGAGCGGGGAAGTGGCGGTGGCGAGGGTTTTAGGGGAGTGGGGTGGGGTGGGGTGGCGGAGGTGCGGGCGGGCGGAGGCAGTGAGCTGGAGTGCTGGACTCTTCTTGGACGCGTACAAAATCCGTGCGTGCGGAGGCTGATGCGGAGATTCTGCGGACGCAGGCTGGCGGGGCCCGCGGCGTCAGAGGACGTTGCGGGCGTTGTGCGGCGTGCGTTTGAAATCGGATAGGGTCAGGTGTGACGGGTGTGGTTTTCAGGGTCAGGCGCGGGTCAAGTGATGAGTGGTGCGTGCGTGACTGCGAGGTCGTACTCGGTCGCTGTGGCTGCTCTTGTTGCTTCGCCACTAGCACTAGGCACGGGCACGAGTCACGTCACGATAATATGGTTCAAGGTTGGGTTGGCATCATCTCCACGCACTTTACGTGGTTATGATAAAAAAAACCCCTATATTCTACTAACAACACTCCCAATATCGAAACTAGAAGTAGTTTCTATGTTATAGAATAATATGTTAAGAAACTATCTCTCTACAATACAAAATTTATTTTCTCATGTCTAACCATTCATCTCTTCTCTTTTCGAATCCTTTGCTCCTGCTTTCTTTCTCTACCGTTCACCCCACGCGCATGGCGAGCTTGCACGAGATGACGCTGCCAAGCTACGGTCTGTCTGATACACGCTCAAGCGAGGTAGGAGCAGGGTTTTTCTTACCGACCGGTTGATCAAAACCGCCGGCCACCGGTAGCGGTTTACCGGACCGGTTTGATCGGTAACCGCCCGGTACCGGCCGGTTTGAAATTTGAATTCAAACGCCTCAGTTGTTCGGTTTCGAATCGGTAAACCGGTCGGTTACCGACCGGTTTGAGCGGTTTTTTCAAAATTCAAATTTATTTTTTTTAAAAAAAATGCTAAAAAATTCCTAAAAATACTTCATGATTTATAGAATCCAACGATGTCAAAAATTTTCAAATTTGAGTGTGTTTAGTATGTTTTTCGACCTTCGTGATTTAATGGGCCGTCGTCTATGTATTTTTTTCTTTTTCTTTTTCTTTTTCTTCAAACTTCTAAACGTCTAAATAAATACTAAACGAACTCAAATTTAAAAAATTTTTACACCATTAGCTTCTATAAATCATGAACTATTTTTAAGAATTTTTTCATAATTTATTTTTAAAATTTAAAATTTAAAATTTAAAAAAACCAAACCGGACCGAACCGAAACCGGTCCGGTCCGGTATGACCGGTAACCGGCCATACCGACCGGTTACCGATCGGTAAGAAAAACCCTGGGTAGGAGTGTGTCACAGGGAACGCGGAACGTTGCCGCGACCCACGTTCCCGGAACTTCCGTACCGAAACGCGGAACGTGGACGGAGCGGTACGGTTGCAGGAACGTGGCTGGGTAGCGTACCAAAATGAACCGCATCAAGAGAAGGAGACTGCATACCTGCAGCAGTGTCGGACGGTGGCGGCGGCACGGCTTACCCACATCAGACGGCGGCGACAGCGGTCGAACGATGTGGCATCCCTACATCAGACGACGGCGACGGCGGTTGAGCGACGCGACATTCCCACATCGGCCGGCGGCGACGGCGCAACCTCTCCACGTCAAACGGCGGCTTGGGTTGAGCGGCGCGGCATCACAGCATCGCGGCGCAGCGTCGAACAGCGGCGGCGCGCGCTAGGACCTGGGAGCGAGCAACCAATGTGAGAAGGTATACGTTTACCCTTAACGTAAATGGGCCTCCAGCAGTCAGCCCAATATGAAATAGTTCTTTGAAATCCAACTCACTAGGTGTTGCTAAGAAGTAACGCAAAGCATATTAGAGTTCATGGCCCGCTAACCGTGTTCCGTTCAATATATACTGAAGTCTTTTCTTTTTAAAAATAATCATGATCCTTGTTCTATAATTATGTTTAGGGTACATCGTTCCAATTATGTAGGGATCACGTTCCCATCATTGTACCAAACGTTCCGAAGAGGTATACCCCTAAAGTTCCGGAAACTTAAAATTGACGATACACGTACCACGTAGCATGTTCCTCGTACCTACGTACCGGGAACTTCTGTGACACGCGGTTGACCCTTACTGCGAGCTCCGTAGGTCGTGTCGCCACTCGTGAGTGGCCACGCACGATCTCCATATTGGCGAGGTGCAAGCTCTACGGGTGGTCGTGACAAATCGGGCTGGAGATGTATTGCAAACAAAATAGAGAATCTAGCATTAGCAAGGATGTATTGCTTCTTTTGCTTCTAATTGGATGCTGCCTTCTTTATCTCTGATGTGTCTTCGAATGCATAGTAAGGAAGGAATTTGCGTTAATTAGAAAATCTCCTCCAATCTGTTTCGGCCTTCCAAAGGAAGCATGGGGACGTTTGATGAGCAGGTCCAAGCGAGCATCACACACGACCTCCGACAAGCGAGCGGCCAAGAGCTCCACACGTGACATCCGTCGGGCGGCCACGAGCTCCATCGGGCGACGACGCTGGTTCGACTGTCAGCATGGCCCGTCTGCTGTGCTTAAGGGTGGTAAGGGTAGTAAATTTAAGGATTAAGCTCAATATAAAGATCGAGTCATAATACAATATAGTTTTGACCTAAAATTAAATAGCATCAAATTAGATTGTGCTCACCTCTAGTGTGCTCCTCTGATCGGCCGACATCGAGCGATGGCCAAAGGCATGGTGGAGCGGCCGCACGGGGTCTGGTGGGAACAGGTAGAAATGACGCTGATATTCCCAACGCAAATTGTAATCGTTTCTTCTACGTCAAGTCATGTGAAGACGTCATTTCTAATATAAAACAATTTTCATGTTTTCTACTCACTCTCCTCAATAAATTCGGTAGCATATCAGTGAAATGTTTATGTAGCAACCTAATTAATGAAAATAGAAACTAATGCAGTTTCTATATTGAGAATGCCCTAATGATCTTACACTGTGCATAATGAAAGAGTTTTTTGTCGTTCTTTGTAAAGCAAAACCTTTGGGATCCTTATTTGTTTATCACCAATGTGAATTGTCTTTAGCAGTTTAGCATATATTTTACAAGTTTTAAATCTTTTTTTCAAATATGAGCATGCTTTTTGTACATGTAGGTCGACTTTACCATAATTCAAATGTTGTTGTGTTAGTGTTGTGGCCAAGGCAATAACATAGATAATATATGGGCCTAGATAATATCTAAATAATAGTTTATTTCATTATATATATAATTATAAAGGAAAAGAGAACAAATTCCACTCGATTAATCTAACTCTTAGACAGAAAAATCGCAATAGTAATAGAAACAAAGATGAGAAAGAAAATATAAAGACTAGACCTAAATAATATAGATGTAGAACAAGTAATTAAAAGCGTTAAGTAACATCATTACCCTGCTAATTGAAAGATTACTAGGTAATTGAGGAGGGAGCATTAGGTCAGTCTCAGTGGAGAGTTTTATTGCGTTGTTTCTAAGACTATTATGTCATACAAAATGAAATGAAACTCGGATAAACACTCATTCTCAATGAAGAGTTTCGTTCTATAGTTTCATTGGTATTTAATCTCATGACTCATTGAAGGGTCGAGATGGCGGACTAGAGGGGGGTGAATAGTCCTTTCTAAAATTAAATGTACCGGCTAACCGAAACAATCAATCAATCGGGGAGCTCCTACACATTCCACTAAGCAAAAGCACAAAGCCTAAGCTCACTAGCAATGCTCAATAACAGGACTACACAAGCCAAATTAGAGAGCTCAACTTAGCTATACAAACTAAGCAATATGATTAGCAAGACTACAAGTCAACTAGTCACTCACGGGATTAACTTCTATGCTACACAAGCTAAGAAGGTAACTAGCATGCTACACAAGCTAACTAATTACAAGAGCAACTACACTAGCACATGTATATGAACAAGTAAGTATGAGCTAGTGAATAGAGTTTGCAAACCACCGAGAAGATGAACACGAAGTTAACACGGTGATTTTTCCCCGAGGTTCACTTGGTTGCCACCAAGCTAATCCCCGTTGTGTCGACCACACACTTTGGTAGTTCGACGGCTAATAGGCACCACACCTAGCTCGACACTCGACCGCCGCAAGAACTCACCCACAAGTGAGGGTAACTCAATGACACGCTCTACTAGAGTTGCTCTTCGCGATCCCCGCGGGGCGAGCACAATGCCCCTCACAATCCTTCTCCGGAGCCACGCACAATCTTCACGCGGGCTTCACGACGGAGACTCGATCACCAAGTCGTCTAGGAGGTGGCAACCTCCAAGAGTAACAAGCACGACCGGCTTGCAACACGAACACCTAGTGCCACTCGATGCAATCTCTCAAAGCAACGCACTAGAATCGCTCACTCGCAATAGATTCGCACACTAGCAAGCACAAGCGAGTTAGAGGGCTCCTAAGCACTCCCCAAGCATGGACACCAAGTCCCAAGGGTGCTCAACCTCATCCAAGGGCCGGCCACACCTCTATTTATAGAGGGGAGCCACAAACTAGCCGTTTTCCCCTTTTCCCGAACTCCCACGGCCACGGTCGGTACTACCGACCAAAGGGTCAGTACTACCGGCGGTCAAAATGACCGTTAGAATCGTCTTTCTAACACGGGCGGTAGTAGGGTCGGTAGTAGGGTCGGTACTACCGGCCCCGGTACTACCGGCCTTATAGCGGTACTACCGTTAGGCCAGATCTAGATCTACACAGAACGCCTCCAAACTTCCTTCAAACCTCGGTACTACCGACCCCCTGGTCGGTACTACCGAGCCCGGTACTACCGGGGCTATGGCGGTACTACCGGTAGGCCAAAAACTCCCCCGAACAGAGAGTTTGTGATCTGCTCGCGGAGGGGTCGGTACTACCGGCCTCAGGGTCGGTACTACCGACTTCAGCAAACTGACCTCCGCACTAAAAATGCCATAACTTTTAGCTCCGAACTCCGATTTCGATGATCTTGGACATTTTGGAAAGCTTATTCAGAGGGCTACACATCCCACATACAAAGCTAATCCAACTCACAAAGTGTTAGTACAGAATTCCAATCCAAAATCCATCGCTTCTCTTTTTCAACCAAAGACTTCTCCAGAAACTTCTCCGAGTTGATCCAAATCAACTCCAACACCTTCTCCTTTGCAAATATGCCAACACCACCAAGTGTACACCATCATGTGCATGTGTGTTAGCATTTTCACAATCATTTTTCAAAGGATTTTCACTTGCTCTCACCACGCCACTCGATCCTAGCAACATCGCAATGTTAGATCGCTCAAGTGGCACTAGATGACCGATATGCAAACAAGTTTGCTCCTCTTGATAGTACGACCATGTATCCTAAACCCAGTGAAAGCCCTAGTTTGTTTTTGGTTAATTGATGAAACCTATTTGGTCTAATCCTATTTGCTAAGCATGTGTGTAGCCTATAAGAAAGGATTAAGACCAAGCCAAGTGGTGGAGCTAGCAAGGTGGCAACCATGGAGGATGGTGATGGCCACAAGCACTCAAGAGATTAAGTGCTCTACCTTTGGTGAATCTCGAGAAGAAGAGAAAAGATGGAGCAAAGAAGCCCGAAGGCAAAGGTATAACCTATAGGGCTCTTTGTTTTAGTGATCAAGACACTTAGCGAGTGTGATCACATTTAGGATACATAGCCGTACTATTAAGAGGAGATTATTCACGGCTTATGCGGTGTTCAAGTGTCACTAGGTGTTCTCTAACATATCGATGCTATAGACCTAGTGAGTGACTAACAAAACCCTTGGAAAATGCTTTGCAAAATGCTAACACACGTGCACAAGTGTTGAAACACTTTGGTGTTGGCACATGGGAGCAAGGGTAGAAGTTAGAAAGCGAAGGGTGCTGAGTTTTCAGCATCGGACGCTGGCAGCGGGAGCATCGGACGCTGGTCGAGCGTCCGATGGTTAACCCTAGGTTCTGTCAGAAGTTGAAGAAGCATCGGACGCTGGCAACGGACGCTGGCGAAACACTGTTGCAGAGTCCGATGGTCATGACGTGGCGCGAGCGTGTTTTCCAGGGAGCATCGGACGCTGGCCTGCGTCCGATGCCAAACCATCGGACGCGTCCGATGTGTTTTGTACCTCTCTGGAACCTTTCTGTTGTGCCATCGGACGCAGGGGTTGAGCGTCCGATGTAACCGTTCTGGCGCGTCCGATGTAAGGTTGTTTCTGCGCAATCTTGAGCAGAGGCATCGGAGCGTCCGATGCTGGGCATCGGCGCGTCCGATGCCACTTTAACCAGCGCGGGAAGAAATGTGACCGTTGGGATCGGGCGGCCTGTTTTCATAGCTGGGGGACACGTGGCTCCATCCGGAGCATCGGACGCTGGTGTAGCGTCCGATGGTCGAGCTCCGGCGCGTCCGATGCCCCTGATTTCAGCCCAACGGTTAGGCCGACTTGTGTGGCCTATTTAAGGGTCTTGGCCGGCTTGCTAGGTGGCTCTCTTGCACATTTTGATTCCTAAGCATTCTAGTGAGCATTGGCAAGCCTCCCAACTCATCTCCCAAGTTGATTTGATCAAACCAAGTGAGATTGAGTGATCTAGTGCGTGATTTGAAAGAGTTCAATCTAGTGGCACTAGTTCTTCGCATCGGCATTGAGTTCTCTTGTTACTCTTGGCATTTGCCGGTGCCTAGACGGCTTGGAGGCATTGAGGTGGTTGTTGGCAAGATTGGTGATTGTTCTTGGCCACCACTGATTGTGATTGTGAGAGGTTTTGGAGCCTCACCTCGCCAGAGCGGCAAGAGGCATCCTTAGTGGATTGCTCGTGTCATTGAGCTACCTCACTAGTGGTAGATTCTTGTGGCGCTCTTTGTGAGCTTGGCTTTGCGCCGATTAGCCACCGGGTCACCTAGTGTTGGTCGACACAACGGGGAGTAGCGTGCCGGCAAGCACGTGAACCTCGAGATAAATCTTTGTCTCCCGAGTGCTTATTGTGATTGGTCTTCATCTTCACATCTTTGGTGATCGGGTTCACAAGTGGATTTCACCGGTGATTGGTTCTCTACGTGGCGATCCCAAAGGCTTGGTGAAACCCCCTCTATCTAGCTCATTTACTTTGTGTATTTATTTGAGCTATCTCTTGTGTAGATACTTTCTTGTTATATACTTTGTGTAGTGATAGTGTGATTAGATTGCTTAGTGTATCCATTGCACATACTTGTTACATTTACTTTCTCATATATCATTCTTGTGCTAGAGCTAGATTATTCTTTATTCCGCATTTGATATTAGCTCTAGTTGTTTGTGTGACATAGAAATATTAGGTAGAATTGTTGGATAGGTGGCTTGCAACACACTATTAGGCTAGCGCAAAAAGCTTCGCCGTTTGTTATACTAATAGTGTTTGCCTAAGTGTTTTTGTAGATTTTTAATTAGGCTATTCACCCCCCCCCCCCTCTAGCCAATTTGGACCTTTCAAGTGGTATCGGAGCCGTGGTCACCGTTTGTTTGAGGCTTAACATCCTCCGGTGTTAAAATGGCTCAAATCAACTATATGGGGAAGCCACCACATTTTGACGGCACCAACTTCGATTGTTGGAAGAGGAAGATGTGTGCATTCACAAGAGGAATGAATAGAAAGATTTGGGAAGTGATTGAGCATGACTTTGCGGTAATTGACACCGCAAGTCCCACTCCAAGAGAAGAAGAGAAGCTTCAATGGAATGATGTGGCAATCAACTTGTTCTATGAAGCATTTGACACAAAAGTCTTTGAGCAAATCAAGGACCTTGAAAGAGCAAGTGAGATATAGGAAAGATTGGAAGAAACATATGAGGGCACCAAGGCCGTCAAGGGCGCCAAGCTATATATCCTCAAGGACAAGCTTGCTACCTTCAAGATGCAAGATGATGAGAGCATACTGGAGATGTTCCACCGGTTGCAAGTTATTATCAATGACTTGAAGGCTTTGGGAGAGAAGGTGGAGGACAAGGACTTCTCTCACAAGTTCTTGAGATGCTTACCACCAAGGTTTGATACTTTGGTGACCATCCTAGTGAGGGAAGGATTGGATACGGTAACCCCAAACTAAGTACTAGGTGATGTGGTCACACAAGACACATACCGTGTGGAACGGGATGGGGGAGCCCAAGAGGAAGAAAAGAAGAAGAAGACCGTGGCATTCAAGGCTTCATCCTCCAAAAGCAAGAGCAAGGGCAAAACAAAGAAAGAGGAAAGTGATGATGAAGCAAACACAAGCTTGAGTGAAATGGATGATGAAGAAATGGCCCTCTTTGTGAAGAGGTTTGGCAAGTTCATGAAGAAGAAGGGCTATGGAGCAAGAAAGAGAAGAGATGCTACCAAGAGCACAACCAAGAGGTGTTATAGATGCAAGAGCAAGGATCACTTCATTGCGGATTGTCCATACTCAAGTGATGATGATGACCGCAAGAAGAGCAAGAAGAAGGACAAGAAGGAAAAGAAAGAAAAGAAGGAGAAGAAGAAGGGTGGATCCTATGTTGTGACATGGGATAGTGATGCTTCCTCAAGCGATGATGATGATTCTAGTGATGATGAGAGGAATACCACCAAGAAGAAGGCTATGGCTAGCCTTGCTATTTCAAGCAAGCCTTCTATCTTCAACACTCCATCGACATGCTTCATGGCTAAGGCCACTAAGGTATCATCCGATGAGAGTGATAGTGAGAGTGATAGTGACGATGATGAGGAGTACTCAAAGGAGGACCTCATGAGCATGCTACAAGATGCTCACTCTTACATTGAGACTAAGAGGAAGGAGTGCAAAGAATTGCGCAAGGCCAACAAGGCTCTTGAGCAATCCTTTGATGAGCTCAAGTCCACTCATGAGAGGCTAGAGGAAGCCCATGAGAAGTTTGATCAAGCTCACACTAGGCTTAAGGAAGCCCACTCCTCCCTCCTTGATCAAAGTAGGATTGAGGATGTTGTAGAGACTTGCAATGTAGGAGTAACTTGTGATATACTTGATGAATCATTTTATGCTCCTATTATTGTTGCTCCCACAAATGCATCATCATCATCTAGCTCAACTAAAATGCTTACTTCTACTACTTGTGATTCATCATTAGTTGTAGAAAATGAGAACCTTAAAAACAAGGTTGTTGAGCTCACTCATGCTTTAGGCAATGCCTATGGTGGAGATACCCGCTTGCTTAAGTGCTTGGGTAGCCAAAGATGTCCACTCAACAAGGAGGGACTTGGCTATACCCCCAAGAAGGGCAAGGCCGCTTTTGCTCCTCACAAGACTAGTTTTGTGAAGAGCAATGGTCGGTATTGCTACAATTGCAAGCAATCCGGGCACATAGAGCAAAATTGCTTTAACAAGAACAATACTCATGCCTTATATATTAAACTTGATTCTTGTTATATGCTTACAAAGGGCACTAATGGTGTGAAGGCTAAGTACATTGGTGCACCCATGGTTGGCCCAAAGAAGAAGGCAATTTGGGTGCCCAAGAGCTTGGTGACTAACCTTGGAGGACCCAAAAAGATTTGGGTACCTAAAAATAATTGATCTCTTTGTAGGTGAATTATAAAGCGGGAGGAAGGCATTGGGTGCTTGATAGTGGGTGCACTCAACACATGACCGGAGATGGAAGAATGTTCAAATCAATCAACACTAGTGGCAATGATCATGCGGATGCTATCACATTTGGTGACAATAAGAAAGGCAAGGTCAAAGGCTTGGGCAAGATTGCAATATCAAATGACTGGAGCATCTCCAATGTGCTATTAGTGGAATCTCTCAACTTCAACTTATTGTCCGTGGCACAATTGTGTGACTTGGGTTTCAAATGCATTTTTGGGGTTGATGATGTGGAGATAGTGAGTGTTGATGGAAGTGATTTGGTGTTCAAAGGATTTAGATATGAGAATCTTTATTTGGTGGACTTTGATGCAAGTGAAGCTCAATTGACAACATGCTTATTCACCAAATCAAGTATGGGTTGGCTATGGCATAGGCGCTTGGGACATGTTGGAATGAAGCAACTAAAGAGGCTAGTGAAGCATGACATGGTTAGAGGACTAAAAGATGTTCATTTTGAGAAGGACAAGCTATGTAGTGCATGTCAAATGGGAAAGCAAGTTGGAAACACTCATCCCAACAAAGGAATGATGAGCACTACACATGCACTTGAGTTGTTGCACATGGACTTGTTTGGACCAACTACATATGCAAGTATTGGGGGAAACAAGTATGGCTTTGTGATAGTGGATGACTATACAAGATACACATGGGTCTTCTTTCTCGTTGACAAGAGTGAAGTGTTTGGCATATTCAAAACCTTTGTCAAGAGAAGTCGAAATGAGTTTGATAGAAGAATCAAGAAAGTAAGAAGTGACAATGGAAGTGAGTTTAGAAACACAAGAGTTGATGAGCTATGTGATGAGTTTGGAATCAAACATCAATTCTCGGTCAAGTATACACCCCAATCCAATGGGATAGTTGAAAGGAAGAATAGGACACTCATTGATATGACAAGATCCATGCTTAGTGAATACAATGTGAGTGATTCCTTTTGGGTCGAAGCAATCAACACGGCATGCTACTATAGCAACCGACTCTATTGTCACCCTCTATTGAAGAAGACTCCATATGAGCTCCTCAATGATAGAAAGCCCAACATTGCTTATTTCTGGGTCTTTGGGTGCAAGTGCTACATATTGAAGAAAGGCACAAGACTTGGCAAATTTGAGAAGAAATGTGATGAAGGGTTTCTACTTGGTTACTCCACTACAAGCAAAGCATATAGGGTGTGGAACGACTCAACAAGAATAGTTGAAGAGGTCCATGATGTTGAGTTTGATGAAACCAATGGCTCTCATGAAGAACAAGATAATCTAGATGATGTGAGAGGAACACAATTGGTGGAAGCTATGAAGAACATGGACATTGGTGATATAAGGCCAAAGCAAGTGATTGACATTGAAGATGACAAAGATCAAGTACTCTCTCCTCCAACCATACATGGCAATGATGTTGCAAGCTCTAGTAGTTCTCATGATCAACAAGATGCTAGTAGCTCTCAAGTGGCTCATCCAAGTACAAGTGCAAGTGCCCAACCACAACAAGTGCTCCAACCAACACATATTGCAAGAGATCATCCTTTGGATCAAATTGTTGGTGACATAAGAAGAGGTGTGCAAACAAGATCAAGATTGGCTTCATTTTGTGAACACTACTCATTTGTGTCATTTATTGAACCAACCAAGATTGAAGAAGCTTTGATGGACGTTGATTGGGTAAATGCAATGCATGAAGAGTTGAACAACTTTACCCGCAATGATGTTTGGGAATTAGTGGAAAGACCAAAGAACACAAATGTCATTGGTACAAGATGGGTCTTCCAGAACAAGCAAGATGAAGATGACATTGTTGTTACAAACAAAGCAAGATTGGTTGCACAAGGGTACACTCAATTGGAAGGCATTGACTTTGGAGAAACCTATGCACCGGTTGCTAGATTGGAAGCCATTAGAATCCTACTTGCATATGCTTGTTCTCACAACATCAAGCTCTATCAAATGGATGTGAAAAGTGCTTTTCTCAATGGATTCATCAATGAGCTAGTGTATGTTGAGCAACCTCCCGGATTTGAAGATTTGAAGAAGCCAAACCATGTGTACAAGCTCAAGAAGGCATTATATGGGTTGAAACAAGCACCAAGAGCATGGTATGAAAGATTGAGGGATTTCTTGCTATCAAAGGGTTTCAAGATGGGGAAGGTTGACACCACTCTCTTCACCAAGAAGATTGGAAGTGACTTGTTTGTGTTGCAAATCTATGTGGATGACATTATATTTGGATCAACCAACCAAGACTTTTGTGAAGAGTTTGGAGAAATGATGGCTAAAGAGTTTGAGATGTCTATGATTGGAGAACTTAATTACTTTCTTGGATTACAAATCAAGCAAATGAAGAAAGACACATTTGTTAGTCAAGGCAAGTACATCAAGGACATGCTCAAGAAGTTTGGGTTAGATGAAGCAAAAGCAATAACCACTCCAATGAGCACAAATGGACATTTGGATAGTGATTCTAGTGGTGACATGGTGGATCAAAAGTTATATCGGTCAATGATTGGAAGTTTACTCTATGTGACCGCATCTAGGCCGGATGTCATGTTTAGTGTGTGCATGTGTGCAAGGTTCCAAGCTTCACCAAGAGAAAGTCATTTGAAGGCAACCAAAAGAATATTGAGATATTTGAAGCACACTCCAAATGTTGGACTATGGTATCCCAAGGGCTCTCAATTTGAATTGATTGGATACTCGGATTCCGATTATGCGGGATGCAAGGTGGATAGGAAGAGCACATCGGGCACTTGTCAATTACTTGGAAGATCACTTGTCTCATGGTCATCAAAGAAGCAAAATAGCATTGCACTCTCTACCGCCGAAGCCGAATACATATCTGCGGGTAGTTGTTGTGCACAATTGCTATGGATGAAAGCAACATTGCAAGATTATGGAATCAAGTTTGGACAAGTCCCATTGCTATGTGATAATGAGAGCGCCGTCAAAATAGCCACCAACCCGGTTCAACATTCAAGAACAAATCACATTGATATAAGGCATCACTTCATTAGAGACCATCAAGCCAAGAAAGATATATCTATTGAAAGTGTGGGCACCGATGATCAACTTGTCGATATCTTCACCAAGCCACTAGATGAGAGAAGGTTTTGCAAGCTAAGGAATGAATTGAATATCCTAGACTTCTCCAACATGAGTTGAATGCACCCCCACTTATGACATGCCTCTCCTCCAAGAAAGCAAAGGTGAAATTGTTTGGCATGTGCATTCATTCTTATTAGGTTGTGATCTAGTTCATATAGCCATCATATTGCTTATTTAGGCTCATTCATGGTAAATCAAATGAATTTGAAGTATATATGGTACCACTATTGCTTCTATGTTTGACTTGATCTAGTGGTAGCATATAACTTGTTTGTGAGCTTGTAACTCTAGTGTTTGATCTAGTTTGTGAGCAATAGGTGTCTAACCAACGTGAGTAAGATAACCATAGTAAGATGTGTGAAGAAGCTTACTCTAGAGCAAACCGTGTTACATATCTTATGCTCATAAACTAGATTAAGTCATAACTTGACTTAGTTTGATCCCTACACATGTACCTCATGTTAAAAGCTTGTCACCTTTCTTAAAAAAAAGGTTGCCCCACTCTTTATGATAATTGTTGACAAAGGGGGAGAAAATGATGCAACAAAGATATGCTAGAAAGGGGGAGACAATAAAAGAGTATAAGTTTCAAGTGGTTTAGTGATTTCAAGTGAGATCGGAGCATACAAATAGGGGGAGCCAGCTCATAAACATGTATGATGCATTTGAAATGTGCATATTCATATGTTTGTTAGCAACGCATAAGCTTTTTTATTTGATATCTATGCTTATGTGATGAATGCTAGTGATAGGGTATGTTTGATGAATTGATTTACTAGCATGTACATAATAGCAACTAGACATACTTGTATTTCAAGTGGTTCAAGAGCCTTATTATAATGTTGATCTCATGGGGTTCTTGAGTTTTGATGTATGACTAGTGACAAATGGTGCTAAGGATGGTATAACATGTGCACTCCGATTGGTATCACGCTTCAAAGGTCCATTCTTATGCCTTAGCATCATCATTGGTAGTATTGCTCACCACATTTCATATCCATACATATGTGCAAATTTTAGAACCAAACTATATAGCACATATGTAGGGGGAGCTAATACTATCAATGTGGTTACTCAAATTTAAATCACATATCTTTGAATAGGTTGTCATCAATTACCAAAAAGGGGGATATTGAAAGCCCTAGTTTGTTTTTGGTTAATTGATGAAACCTATTTGGTCTAATCCTATTTGCTAAGCATGTGTGAAGCCTATAAGAAAGGATTAAGACCAAGCCAAGTGGTGGAGCTAGCAAGGTGGCAACCATGGAGGATGGTGATGGCCACAAGCACTCAAGAGATTAAGTGCTCTACCTTTGGTGAATCTCGAGAAGAAGAGAAAAGATGGAGCAAAGAAGCCCGAAGGCAAAGGTATAACCTATAGGGCTCTTTGTTTTAGTGATCAAGACACTTAGCGAGTGTGATCACATTTAGGATACATAGTCGTACTATTAAGAGGAGATTATTCACGGCTTATGCGGTGTTCAAGTGCCACTAGGTGTTCTCTAACATATCGATGCTATAGACCTAGTGAGTGACTAACAAAACCCTTGGAAAATGCTTTGCAAAATGCTAACACACGTGCACAAGTGTTGAAACACTTTGGTGTTGGCACATGGGAGCAAGGGTAGAAGTTAGAAAGCGAAGGGTGCTGAGTTTTCAGCATCGGACGCTGGCAGCGGGAGCATCGGACGCTGGGTCGAGCGTCCGATGGTTAACCCTAGGTTCTGTCAGAAGTTGAAGAAGCATCGGACGCTGGCAACGGACGCTGGCGAAACACTGTTGCAGAGTCCGATGGTCATGACGTGGCGCGAGTGTGTTTTCCAGGGAGCATCGGACGCTGGCCTGCGTCCGATGCCAAACCATCGGACGCGTCCGATGTGTTTTGTACCTCTCTGGAACCTTTCTGTTGTGCCATCGGACGCAGGGGTTGAGCGTCCGATGTAACCGTTCTGGCGCGTCCGATGTAAGGTTGTTTCTGCGCAATCTTGAGCAGAGGCATCGGAGCGTCCGATGCTGGGCATCGGCGCGTCCGATGCCACTTTAACCAGCGCGGGAAGAAATGTGACCGTTGGGACCGGCCTGTTTTCATAGCTGGGGGACACGTGGCTCCATCCGGAGCATCAGACGCTGGTGTAGCGTCCGATGGTCGAGCTCCGGCGCGTCCGATGCCCCTGATTTCAGCCCAACGGTTAGGCCGACTTGTGTGGCCTATTTAAGGGGCTTGGCTGGCTTGCTAGGTGGCTCTCTTGCACATTTTGATTCCTACGCATTCTAGTGAGCATTGGCAAGCCTCCCAACTCATCTCCCAAGTTGATTTGATCAAACCAAGTGAGATTGAGTGATCTAGTGCGTGATTTGAAAGAGTTCAATCTAGTGGCACTAGTTCTTCGCATCGGCATTGAGTTCTCTTGTTACTCTTGGCATTTGTCGGTGCCTAGACGGCTTGGAGGCGTTGAGGTGGTTGTTGGCAAGATTGGTGATTGTTCTTGGCCACCACCGATTGTGATTGTGAGAGGTTTTGGAGCCTCACCTCGCCGGAGCGGCAAGAGGCATCCTTAGTGGATTGCTCGTGTCATTGAGCTACCTCACTAGTGGTAGATTCTTGTGGCGCTCTTTGTGAGCTTGGCTTTGCGCCGATTAGCCACCAGGTCACCTAGTGTTGGTCGACACAACGGGGAGTAGCGTGCCGGCAAGCACGTGAACCTCGGGATATATCTTTGTCTCCCGAGTGCTTATTGTGATTGGTCTTCATCTTCACATCTTTGGTGATCGGGTTCACAAGTGGATTTCACCGGTGATTGGTTCTCTACGTGGCGATCCCAAAGGCTTGGTGAAACCCCCTCTATCTAGCTCATTTACTTTGTGTATTTATTTGAGCTATCTCTTGTGTAGATACTTTCTTGTTATATACTTTGTGTAGTGATAGTGTGATTAGATTGCTTAGTATATCCATTGCACATACTTGTTACATTTACTTTCTCATATATCATTCTTGTGCTAGAGCTAGATTATTCTTTATTCTGCATTTGATATTAGCTCTAGTTGTTTGTGTGACATAGAAATATTAGGTAGAATTGTTGGATAGGTGGCTTGCAACACACTATTAGGCTAGCGCAAAAAGCTTCGCTGTTTGTTATACTAATAGTGTTTGCCTAAGTGTTTTTGTAGATTTTTAATTAGGCTATTCACCCCCCCCCCTCTAGGAAATTTGGACCTTTCACCCGGTCATAATCTTCTCTACACACCTATGACCGGTGAAATGAAATGCCCTATAAGTATACCTTTGCCTTGCGCATTCCATTCCATCTCCTCCAGTGTTGATGCAACACATGCACCAACCTATCATCAAATGATATGATCCACTTCATATCATCACATGACCTCCATGGTCCATCGATCTTGACCTCACTTGCTCTTCACCATTGCTTCGGTCCTTTGGCGCCAAGTCTTTGCTCAAGCCTCTCGACACTCGGTACCAACGGCTTCAAAGCCTCCAACTTGCCCTTCACCTTCGCAACCGGTCCATCAAGCCAAGTCTTGCCTTGATCTTCACCATCTTAGCCACATGACTCCATGTCATGTCTCATATGCAATATGCTCCTTCATTGCTCATTCACATGTGAACTAATTTCTTGTGTATCTCACATAAGTGTGGCGGAACCGTCCTGATTATAAGAGCTCAAGTATTATCTTAGCCAAATCCGTCTGACTTCGACTGATACTTGAACCCATACAACCCCGGTAGTCCGGAAATCTCGAAGGATTTCTAACACCATACATCAAACAGGATCGCATCGTTCAAGGATTACATTCGTAAAGATACATCATAACGAAAACGAAACCGAATTTAAAATATCAGAGTGCGAATTTAAAATGGAGTTATTACAATACCGAGTTTAAAAGTGCGGAAGCTGAAATAGTTTGAAACACGACCACCACACATGTGGTCCAAATAAAACTTCATTGTTTTGATAAATCCACTCGACACAACTCACTCCTCCCTTTTAAGATAATGTGCCACTAGTAGTCTTGGTCCAGCAAAAGAAAAGGGGAAAGCTTCTGGACGACCCTGCCCTGGGCCTACTCCTCATCACCTTCCACCGGGTAGAGGCAGTGCTTACAATAGCCAAAGTAGACCTGGCCATCTGCAACAAACGGGATAAACCCTGAGTACGGGAATGTACTCAGCTAGACTTACCCGTCCAACTGAAAATAAAGACACCAAGGACATGCAAGGCCTTTTTGGGTGGAGCTGGGATCTTTTAGTTGCGAGAAGCTCAAGTTCAGATAGGAAGTAATTAGTGATAAAGATGAGCTGCCATTTTTAGACCTATTCCTTAATTCTAGGTTTTTCACTTGTACTAGAGCACTCACTTGAATCTACCACTCAATAATATAACCATATCCAGTTGACTTATCCACATTTTAGTTGAACCTTTATTCATTACATGGAGTTGTATCGTGGTGAAGCTCGCCATAGTTTCCCACTAACCGGGGGAGACGGCGACTCGAATCGAATTCCAAATCAGCTGATGAAAGACCTTTAATACCAGCCCACACTTTCCCCGTCGGGTCCATGTATTGGGCAACCGCTCGACGCTTGTTCGTGGTGGTAATCGTCGCGGTTCAAGCACGGACCGCCCAATCAGAGTCTGGCGATGGCCTCACGCGGCAGATCGCAACTTCCGTACTAGAGGGCACGACACGGGTTGAAACCGGCCCGAACAGCTTCTAACCGGCTTTGGGGTCGATGATTACAGCACCGACATATCCCTAAGTAAAAGGGCGCGTTCAAAAATGAACGAGGGCCAACATCGATACAAACCTACACGATCCAACAGATGGACTGCCCCAAGTTTCCGAACTTGTGCCCTGCCATCCCGTTGACCGTATTTCATTACTACTCAGGTTCTTTTCCACGATAGCAAATATAGCCAACCGTGATCCGGTAAATACCCATCCGGGTATTACGGAAACATCCTTAACTACCACTTTTATTAAGCAGGCTAAGCAATTCTACATTGTAACTAAATAACAGGATAACAAGGTAGATATTAATCAATAACCAAGGAATGGTAATGCAACAAGTAGAATTCATTTCAACTCCTAAACCTAATGCATCACAATATAAAAGGACTCAAGTAATCTTAATTGCAAAAGATAGGAGGCTTAATATGCTCCGGGGCTTGCCTTGAGTGAAGACTGCTGCCTCGTGAGAGGGGCACTCAGGTAAGTTAGGGTCGTGGACGGGGTCGACTTCCTCTGGCTGCTGCAGCTCCTGGATCTCCGGCTCGGCGTTTAGCTCCTGCTCTTGGTGGGGCTCCGGCGGGGTCGATCCTATTGCGTGCGATGAATATATATTTAAATAAATCAAAAGAAACTCCGATTGAACTGCAAGTGCATCTTTCTGAACTCAGAAAAATCCACAAAAATTCCAGAAAGTAAACAACACTTGCTGGACTCTACTGAACAAGTTTCAGCCAAAAATAAACTACAGAACTGCAGATACAAAAATGACAAGCAAACTGCCCAAAAAGGTGCTTTGAACTACAACCCTACTGTAAAAGGGTGCACAACTCTATTTCATATTTTTCCCAGATTCTACTTCACATTTTATGTTTATCAAGAAAGTTCCATGAACAGAAACATTGTATTATTTCTTACAGGAATTTCCAAAGATAAACACAGACAAGCACAGTTGTAAAGCAACTACAACTTTTTCCATAAAACAGATCAGGTTTATATTTTTCTTAGACTCTTCATGGCATACAGAGACTGCACAAAATTTCCCATATTTTATTTCAACCTATAAAATACCTTAACACTTTTTCTAAGAAATCAGCAAAAAGGAACTTTTAACCATAACAGGAACTCTTTTCATAAGAACAGTACTTTATAAAATTTTCACAGGCACCAAACATAACAAAGAACCTATACAAACTTTCCCATGAATTAACTCCATCAGAAAACACTTAATTCCATTTATCCCAACAAAAGCATGTACACTGAAATAAATGAAAACAGTAAAATAACTGCTATCAAAAATACATTCATATTTTTCCATGATAGATCTACTCATAAACAAGCCAACAAAACTGAAAGTACTCCATTTGGACTTATAAATCATGCTGTACAAAAATAACAAGCATCTCTGGAAATTAAAACTAAAAGAAAAACATTTGAATTTCTCCCGGCTGGCTACGTGCACCCGGTCCATGGACCAGCGAGTGGCTGACGCGCGGGGCCCGTGGGTCAACGGGAACCCACCCTGGCTCGAGCGCACGGCGGTAGGTGATCGGCCGAGGCCTGGCTCGAACGAGACCGCACCCGAGGGTTCGCTCGAGGCCTAGCTCGAGGCCGAGGCCTGCTCGAGGGCTCGGGCGAGACGGAAAAACATTAGCCCGTCCGAGGCCTGGCTCGAGGCTGAGGCCTGGCTCGAGGGCTCGGGCGAGACGGAAAAACATTAGCCCGTCCGAGGCCTGGCTCGAGGGCTCGGGCGAGACGGAAACATACACACCCGTCCGAGGCCTGGCTCGAGGGCTCGGGCGAGACGGAAACATACACGCCCGTCCGAGGCCTGGCTCGAGGGCTCGGGCGAGACGGAAACATACACGCCCGTCCGAGGCCTGACTCGAGGGCTCGGGCGAGACGGAAACATACACGCCCGTCCGAGGCCTGGCTCGAGGGCTCGGGCGAGATGGAAACGGGGGAGAGGTTTGACCGTCGATCCCTCGCCGTCGGTGAGGTCGTCGGCGGGGAAGCTAGGCTTGTGAACTCACCTCGACGAGGCGCATCGAGTGGTGTAGGTGGTTTGGCTAGCGGATGGCCGGAGTGTGCCGGCGGCGAGCGGCAGCGCACGGAGGCGGCGGTGACGCGCGACTACGCCGTCTCCGGCGGTCGCCGGTGAAATTGGGGGAGGCAAAAGCTCGAGTGAACCCTAAGGAGCAAAGCTATGGGGTTGGTTTGGCTCGGGTGGCTCCAGAGGAGCCTGTCCACGAGCGAGGTCTGCGGCGGCGCCCATGGCGCTCGGCCGGGGAGAAGAGTGCGATAGGGAGCGGTAGCGTTGAAGCTCGTCGGTGTTCTTACCTTGCCTTGACTCGGTGAAGGTCGAGGATGAAGAAGAGGGGCAGTGGTGCTCGGGTCGGGGAGGAACAGCGTCGCGGGCTCAGCAGTGGTGATGGCGTCCGCAGCGGCGCTCTCCGATCTCCGGCGTCGGTGGGGCTCGAGAGGTGGTGCAAGCGGGAGCACCGGGTGTCCGAGGTGTAGACGGAGTGGTGTGCGAGACGAATCGGGTGGTGGTGCTCCGGTGAGGCCGGAACACGGCGGGGCTTTTGCGGCGATGGTCGCGGCGAGCGGGGAGGTGTTCGGCGTGTTCGTGGGAGAGTGAGGGAGAGAGCGAGAGTGAGAGCGGGCGAGTGAAATGGCAGTGGGGAGAGGGGAGTGCGGTGCGCTCGGGGTTTTGATCGGCTTGACCGGCCGGTGGTCGTGGCGGGGCCGGCGACGGGACGTCGCGGCAGCAGCGGCGCGGTCGGTGAGGCGAGCGCGGAGCGGGCGAGACGGATTGTGGCGTGATCGGGTGAGCAAAGATCTCACGGGGAGTGGGCGAGGAGGATTCGCGACAGAGGTGTGCCGCCACGCGGCGGTTGCGGCCGGCGTACGGCGCGGCCGTCAGCGGCGTCAGCGCGCGGCGCGCGCGCGGCGAGGCCGGCGCAGCAGGCGAGGCGGAGGGGGAGAGGGCAAGCAAGATAGCTTGCGTGCTCGGGCGGAGGAGATCATGCGACGATAGGCGGACGCGGATCCTCGGCAGGGAAAAACGGCCACATGGCCGCGTCGCCGGCGTACGGCGCGGCCGCGGGTCGGCGAGCGGCGCGCAGCACGCGCGGGCGAGCGCGGGTGAGGCTGGGCCGAAAGGCCAGATGGGCCGAAGGGGTGGCACCGGGGAAAAAAGAAAAAAAACGTTTTCCTTTTTCTAAATTCTTTCAAACTTTGACCACTCAAAAACAGTTTCAAAAACTCCAAACTAGGTTTTGACCAAAATACAAAAGTTGCTCAAAACATTTTTCTCTACAACCTTCATATAAGACACTTTTTCTGAAAACCATTTTTAAATCCTCTACATAAAGAAAGCCAAATAACTAAACAAAAGGCAACAAGCACTCATATGCACATGCAATGATGCAATGCATTGCTTATGCTCCTTTAGTAGCTAATGAAGTTCCTAATGCAGTGCTTGACACTAGGGTGTCACAGCCCTTCCCCCTTAAAGGAATCTCGCCCCGAGATTTGAGTTACGTACCATTTCTTAACAAAAGCGGGATAGCTTACGCGTAGGTACTCCTCGGTTTCCCATGTCGCATCGTTGGGTCCGTGATTGCTCCAGAGAATCTTGTAAGTCTTCACTACTCTGTTGCGAGTCTCTCGGGTCTTGGTATCCAAAATCTCTTTAGGTTGTTCGTAGTACTCCAGATCCGATCTGATGGTGATGTCTGGAATCCGAACTTCTTCTTGTTCTGGAACTCGAAGACACTTCTTTAACTGTGATACGTGGAACACTGGGAAAACTGTGCTCATTTCTGGGGGTAATTGTACTTCGTATGCCACTTGTCCCTTCTTTGCTATGATCGGGTATGGTCCCACATATCGAGGTGCTAGCTTCTTCTTGATTCCAAAACGTTGGACCTTCCTCATTGGTGAAACCTTGAGATACATATAGTCTCCAACTTGAAATTCCAAAGGTCTCCTTCGGGTGTCAGCATAACTCTTTTGTCGAGACTGTGCTACCTTGATATGTTGCTGTACGGTCTGCACGATTTCCTCGGCATCTTTTACATAATCTGATCCATAGAATCCTCGATCTCCAGACTCAACCCAATTTACTGGGGTTCTGCATCTTCGTCCATATAAAACTTCAAAAGGTGCCATCTTTATACTCTCTTGATAGCTGTTGTTGTATGAAAACTCAGCAAGGGGTAACCATTTCTCCCATGACTCTCCTGAAGATAAGACACAAGCTCTTAGGATATCCTCCAAAATCTGATTCACTCTTTCTGTCTGTCCTGCAGTCTGGGGGTGATAGGTTGAACTTCTTACCAACTTGGTTCCTAACTCCTTGTGCAACTGTTCCCAAAAACGTGCTATGAACTGGGGTCCTCTATCAGAAACTATCCGCTTTGGAATTCCATGCAACCTCAGGATATTCTGAATATACAGGTCTGCATACTGATGGGGGCGGTGAGTAGTCTTGACTGGTATGAAGTGAGCCACTTTAGATAACCGATCCACGATAACCCAAATCGAATCATTCCCTTTCTGAGTAGTGGGAAGTCCGGTGATAAAGTCCATACTGATCTCTTCCCACTTCCACTCTGGGATTGACAACGGTTGTAACAGTCCGGCGGGTTTCAGATGTATTGCCTTTATCCTGCAACAAGTATCACATCTGGCGACATAGGCTGCGACTTCTTTCTTCATCTTTGACCACCAAAATCTGGTTTTCAAATCCTGATACATCTTACTGCTTCCTGGGTGGATAGACAACTTTGAATTGTGAGCCTCGTTCAGAATCCTCTCTTTCAGCTCTGAATCCTTAGGAACAACTATCCTTCGTTTATACCATAGAATTCCCTGTTCATCTGTTCTAAAGTTCAACGAACTACTGGTTTCCAACCTCTTCTTTATCTGACAGATTTCTTCATCGGTCTTCTGTCTCTCGATGATGTCACTTTCCAAGGTGCACTGAAGAGTGATATTGTTTAGCATGACGGGGTGCATAAGATTAAATCCATCTTCGAACAGTGGTTGTAGAGAGTTGCAATGAGTCTTGCGACTCAAGGCATCAGCTACAACATTCGCTTTTCCAGGGTGGTAATGCACTTCTAGGTTATAATCCTTAATCAATTCTAGCCATCTTCTTTGCCTCATGTTCAACTCTGGCTGGGTGAAGATATATTTCAGACTTTTATGATCTGTGTACACATGACATAGGTTTCCCATAAGATAATGTCTCCATATCTTGAGTGCATGCACGACGGCTGCTAGTTCCAGATCATAAGTGGGATAGTTCTCTTCGTGCGGTTTCAACTGGCGAGAAGCATAGGCGATAACTCTTCCATTTTGCATGAGTACACATCCAAGTCCAATCTTGGATGCGTCGCAAAACACATCAAAAGGTTCCTCCAAGTTTGGCTGAGCCAAAACAGGTGCGGATGTCAACAACGTTCACAGAGTGCGGAAAGCTGCTTCACACTCTGGAGTCCATTCGAACTTCTTGTTTTTCTGCGTTAAACGAGTCATAGGCTTGGCTATTCTTGAAAAATCCGGAATAAACCGACGGTAGTATCCTGCCAAACCCAAAAAGCTGCGTACTTCATGTACGGTGGTAGGTGCTTGCCAATCCATAACTTCCTGTACCTTAGAAGGGTCTACAGAGATCCCTTCCTCTGAAAGGACGTGACCAAGGAAAGGTACCTTCTTCAACCAAAACTCACACTTGCTGAACTTAGCATACAACTTATGCTCTCTAAGCCGGGTCAAAACAACTCGTAGATGCTCAGCATGGTCCTTCTCATTCTCAGAGTATACCAAGATGTCATCGATGAACACTACAACAAACTTATCCAACTCTGGCATGAAAACCGAATTCATCAGGTACATGAAATGTGTCGGTGCATTGGTCAATCCAAAGGACATAACTAAATATTCATAGAGTCCGTATCTGGTAGAGAAAGCTGTTTTTGGCACGTCTTCTCTTCTGATCTTAATCTGATGGTATCCTGACCTCAGGTCGATCTTGGAGAACACTTTTGCTTTTGACAACTGATCAAACAAGACATCGATTCGAGGTAAGGGGTACTTATTCTTTATAGTTACTGCATTAAGCGGTCTGTAGTCTACGCACATCCTTAAAGTTTTATCCTTCTTCTTCACAAAGATAGCGGGACATCCCCAAGGTGACGAACTAGGGCGTATCAAACCCTTATCTAACAGCTCTTGCAACTGAACTTTAAGCTCTGCGAGTTCTTTAGAGTGCATTCTATACGGTCTTCGAGATATGGGTGCTGTTCCAGGGACTAACTCTATAGCAAACTCCACATCTCTGTCTGGTGGTAGTCCAGGCAACTCATCAGGAAAAACATCTGGAAACTCACACACTATTGGGATCTCAGCTATCTGCTTTGTCGTGATATTGCACAACACTCCAATCTCATGGGGGTTTCGAGGTAACTTGAACCGAAAGGTAGACCCATTCCTGGGACTAACCATGGATACTATTCTTTCTGCGGTGTCTAGATTAACCTTCCATAGTTTCATCCAACTCATACCCAAAATTACATCCAAACCTAGACTAGGAATGACTATGGGGTCCACTACGGCCTGTTTATCCCCAAAGGTCATTTCCACTCCTTTAGCCATTTTACGCGCGGAGAGAACAGCTCCGGCGGAACTTATCTGATATCCCCGGTCTAACTCTACCAACTCAAGATTACTTCTTATAACAAAGTTCTCACTTATAAAAGAATGCGATGCTCCAGAATCAAACAGCACAACTGCGGGGCATTGATTAACAAGAAACGTACCAGCGGTGACAGGCTCTCCTTCTGGCACTTCTTCCACGGTGGTGTGATGCACATGACCGGTACGAGGTGGGGGCTGAGTGTACTGCTTCTTTGGGCGAGGGCACTGACGTGACAAGTGTCCAGTTTGGCCACAGTTATAGCATGGACCAATCACATATGGGGTCTTGGATCCTGCTGCACTTCCTGCCTTATTCCTGTTCTGCATCATGGGAGCGGTGTAAGGCTTCTGATAACTAGGGCGGGGACGGTTGGTGGTGATCTTCCTCTGTGGGGGACGGTATCGTGCTCCTGTGACAGGCGGGCGATAAGGGGCGCGTGCTCCGAAAGGGGTCCTCTGCTGGGATGAACCTCCTTCATTTGCACGACGGCGCGTCTCTGTCGCTAGCCGGCTGTCATTGGCCTCTTGATTTAGGCAGTCGCTGACGAAGTCACTGAAGGTGGTGCGGTGACTGTTACCCATCTTGGAAAGCATGGCGGCACTCATGCCACGCTTAAAGCTTGCAATCTTCTTGGCCTCAGTATCAACAAAGTCTGGGGCGTAGCGAGCTAGGTTGTTGAAACTGTGGAGGTACTCGGACATAGACCTAGTCCCCTGGGATAACCTCATGAACTCTGCAACCTTCATTTCCATCAGTCCACTAGGGATGTAGTGGTTGCGCATAGAGGTGGAGAACTGATCCCAAGTGGTACGTGCATTTACTGGCAAGGATGCACGGTACTGGGCCCACCACAAACCGGCGGGTCCTTCCAACATGTGGACGACGTACTCTGCCTTGAGCTCTTCCGTCAGACGAAGCAGACGAAACTTCTGGGTGATGGAGTTGAGCCATTCATCTGCTTCGAGCGGTTCGGTGGCTTCCTTGAACACAAGAGGGCGAGTGTCCAAGAAGTCACGGTAAGAGCTGTACTGGTTGGGCTCCGGACCTTGACGTTGATGATGCTGCTGTGCAGTGTTGTTAGCGATATTGCGAAGGGTGGCCTCCATGTGCCTCTGCATTTCCTCCATATTCCTTTGGCTGCCCAAGAACTGGCCAAAGAACGCTTCCGGCGTCATCGGCGGCGGTGGGGGAGGTGGCAGATTCTCCTCCTGTCCTGCCCCTTGCCCACGTTGGCTGCGAGTGTGTGCCGACATCTGCATATCCCATTATTAAGCAATCATTAGGTGATGTTACATCGATCATGAATAAAATACTGTGTTGTACATAATTCGAAAATTTAGCACACGACCAAGTATAATTACTCATTTCCATACAACGTCACAGAATAATCGCTCAAAAATTAGACACGCAAACGACGGATTTCCATAAAAGGTGCCGGATCGAAGTCCGGACTTTGTCCAAAAGCTTACATGCCATCAACCATTTAAACATAACACTAGCACATGTGTAGGGTGTTACATCACTTAGCGAGCAAGCTCAAGCTATACAAAAGAAAAACGTCTCCTAGCTAAACTAGCGCTCAGACGTCTCCAGCGGCGGATGCAGCGTCCTATGCGTCGACGTCGATCATCGGCTCGTCAGCATGATCCTCCTCTGGTGGGGCGTCGGGACCAAGGACTTCTCCGTCCTGGGGATCCGGGACCTCAGCTGCTGGGGCGGCGGCCTCTTGCGCGGCGTGGTGCATCTGATGGACGGCCTCGTGGAGCTGGTCGATGTAGGCCTGCTGTCCGTGTATCTGCTGTATCAACAGGTGGGCTCCCTCTCTGAGCTGGTCGAGCGCGGTGCGGGCCTCATCCCTCTGAAGAGCGGTAGTCAGGTACATCTGCTCTGCAACTGTCCTGGCAGTGGACTGTGCTGCTGCTGTGGTGCGGGCGTCGTCACGCTCCAGAGTGAGCTGCTGAATCCTCTCCTGCAGACGAGCAACCTCAGCGTCGAAGTCCTCCTGAAGCTTCCTCTTGCTCTGGTAGGTGGCGGTGAGGGTGAAGGACACGCTCTCGAGAGTGTGCTCCAAACTCTCACATACACCCAACAAAGCTCCGGTGACGCTCATCGCAGGCGTCTCACAGTAGAACCTCTCCTCTGGGCTCCCTGTCAAGACTGACTCTGAAGTCTGCTTCCAGCGCAATGGGAAAAGTGATCCACGGGGAAACACTCCTGCCATCGCACTTGCCAGGTCGGCGGGGAAGCGGGCGATGATATCCTTCAGCACTAGGTATGCTGCCCTGTTGGCTCCATCCTTGGCACAAGTGCCTCTGGTGATCTCTGTCCACCCTGTCCAGTGAGGCTTGGCGGGCAAAGCCTTGACTTTGATTTCCACCATGACCAAGGAATCCTGCCCGTAGATCTCCTTCTGCCATGAGTACTTGGGCTCCTGTCCTTCCTCATAACCCACTGCCTGCAAAATCCTCCAAAGGATAGTCGGCAGCCCGAAATAGGTCAAGAACGTCCTCCGGGTCAGCTTGGTGGCCAAGCGATGACGCGGAACTCCTCTGCCTCCGGTGGCCTTGCGAGCAGTCAACTTGGTCCGGGCCATCTGTAGAAACAAAAGGGTTTCGAACTCTCGTGAGACGGAGACTAAGTTGGCATATTTTATAGAAAAGAGACAACTTTTAAATTAAGGGGAGGTAATGTAAATGCATGAATATAAACATGATGCATGATCGTACTTACGTTCTCACTCACTAATAATGACTCGTAAGTCCTAACGTTCTAGTCGGTGGCAAGAACGATCTCTCATGCGTTAACTACACGTTCTACTCGATCGCATAGTTAGCGTACCTGCAGAAGATTCATTTCAGCCCAAAGAAATTCCCAATGATAAAACAATTCAGTATTGACCAGTATGCGCAAAATACATAAAGGTCAACACAAACACCATGCACCAATAGAAATCACCCTTAAAATCATTGATACCTTCATATGTGTCCGCGTAAAGCTCGCACATACTTGGTATAAGAATCCCTTGCCTAGACCGACGGTTGGACGGTCATGCTCTCATATCTCACAAAATCATTTTATGCATGTTTTCGCAATCGACACATTCTCTTTTCCCTCGAGAATGGACCAGCAAATAAAGATCCAACATGAACAAATCCCTAAACCCTGTTAGCAGTTAAGCCACCTGAATCCTAGTATAGGGCTTAAGGGCGAGACTGGGCACACTTAGTAAATGAAAATAGTTTCAAAATAGTTTTGAAATACCCATTTTAGTTCGAAAATAACTCTTTACTAGGGTAATCCCTTGAACCATGCTCCGATACCAAGCTGTGGCGGAACCGTCCTGATTATAAGAGCTCAAGTATTATCTTAGCCAAATCCGTCTGACTTCGACTGATACTTGAACCCATACAACCCCGGTAGTCCGGAAATCTCGAAGGATTTCTAACACCATACATCAAATAGGATCGCATCGTTCAAGGATTACATTCGTAAAGATACATCATAACGAAAACGAAACCGAATTTAAAATATCAGAGTGCGAATTTAAAATGGAGTTATTACAATACCGAGTTTAAAAGTGCGGAAGCTGAAATAGTTTGAAACACGACCACCACACATGTGGTCCAAATAAAACTTCATTGTTTTGATAAATCCACTCGACACAACTCACTCCTCCCTTTTAAGATAATGTGCCACTAGTAGTCTTGGTCCAGCAAAAGAAAAGGGGAAAGCTTCTGGACGACCCTGCCCTGGGCCTACTCCTCATCACCTTCCACCGGGTAGAGGCAGTGCTTACAATAGCCAAAGTAGACCTGGCCATCTGCAACAAACGGGATAAACCCTGAGTACGGGAATGTACTCAGCTAGACTTACCCGTCCAACTAAAAATAAAGACACCAAGGACATGCAAGGCCTTTTTGGGTGGAGCTGGGATCTTTTAGTTGCAAGAAGCTCAAGTTCAGATAGGAAGTAATTAGTGATAAAGATGAGCTGCCATTTTTAGACCTATTCCTTAATTCTAGGTTTTTCACCTGTACTAGAGCACTCACTTGAATCTACCACTCAATAATATAACCATATCCAGTTGACTTATCCACATTTTAGTTGAACCTTTATTCATTACATGGAGTTGTATCGTGGTGAAGCTCGCCATAGTTTCCCACTAACCGGGGGAGACGGCGACTCGAATCGAATTCCAAATCAGCTGATGAAAGACCTTTAATACCAGCCCACACTTTCCCCGTCGGGTCCATGCATTGGGCAACCGCTCGACGCTTGTTCGTGGTGGTAATCGTCGCGGTTCAAGCACGGACCGCCCAATCAGAGTCTGGCGATGGCCTCACGCGGCAGATCGCAACTTCCGTACTAGAGGGCACGACACGGGTTGAAACCGGCCCGAACAGCTTCTAACCGGCTTTGGGGTCGATGATTACAGCACCGACATATCCCTAAGTAAAAGGGCGCGTTCAAAAATGAACGAGGGCCAACATCGATACAAACCTACACGATCCAACGGATGGACTGCCCCAAGTTTCCGAACTTGTGCCCTGCCATCCCGTTGACCGTATTTCATTACTACTCAGGTTCTTTTCCACGATAGCAAATATAGCCAACCGTGATCCGGTAAATACCCATCCGGGTATTACGGAAACATCCTTAACTACCACTTTTATTAAGCAGGCTAAGCAATTCTACATTGTAACTAATAACAGGATAACAAGGTAGATATTAATCAATAACCAAGGAATGGTAATGCAGCAAGTAGGATTCATTTCAACTCCTAAACCTAATGCATCACAATATAAAAGGACTCAAGTAATCTTAATTGCAAAAGATAGGAGGCTTAATATGCTCCGGGGCTTGCCTTGAGTGAAGACTGCTGCCTCGTGAGAGGGGCACTCAGGTAAGTTAGGGTCGTGGACGGGGTCGACTTCCTCTGGCTGCTGCAGCTCCTGGATCTCCGGCTCGGCGTTTAGCTCCTGCTCTTGGTGGGGCTCCGGCGGGGTCGATCCTATTGCGTGCGATGAATATATATTTAAATAAATCAAAAGAAACTCCGATTGAACTGCAAGTGCATCTTTCTGGACTCAGAAAAATCCACAAAAATTCCAGAAAGTAAACAACACTTGCTGGACTCTACTGAACAAGTTTCAGCCAAAAATAAACTACAGAACTGCAGATACAAAAATGACAAGCAAACTGCCCAAAAAGGTGCTTTGAACTACAACCCTACTGTAAAAGGGTGCACAACTCTATTTCATATTTTTCCCAGATTCTACTTCACATTTTATGTTTATCAAGAAAGTTCCATGAACAGAAACATTGTATTATTTCTTACAGGAATTTCCAAAGATAAACACAGACAAGCACAGTTGTAAAGCAACTACAACTTTTTCCATAAAACAGATCAGGTTTATATTTTTCTTAGACTCTTCATGGCATACAGAGACTGCACAAAATTTCCCATATTTTATTTCAACCTATAAAATACCTTAACACTTTTTCTAAGAAATCAGCAAAAAGGAACTTTTAACCATAACAGGAACTCTTTTCATAAGAACAGTACTTTATAAAATTTTCACAGGCACCAAACATAACAAAGAACCTATACAAACTTTCCCATGAATTAACTCCATCAGAAAACACTTAATTCCATTTATCCCAACAAAAGCATGTACTCTGAAATAAATGAAAATAGTAAAATAACTGCTATCAAAAATACATTCATATTTTTCCATGATAGATCTACTCATAAACAAGCCAACAAAACTGAAAGTACTCCATTTGGACTTATAAATCATGCTGTACAAAAATAACAAGCATCTCTGGAAATTAAAACTAAAAGAAAAACATTTGAATTTCTCCCGGCTGGCTACGTGCACCCGGTCCATGGACCAGCGAGTGGCTGACGCGCGGGGCCCGTGGGTCAACGGGAACCCACCCTGGCTCGAGCGCACGGCGGTAGGTGATCGGCCGAGGCCTGGCTCGAACGAGACCGCACCCGAGGGTTCGCTCGAGGCCTAGCTCGAGGCCGAGGCCTGCTCGAGGGCTCGAGCGAGACGGAAAAACATTAGCCCGTCCGAGGCCTGGCTCGAGGCTGAGGCCTGGCTCGAGGGCTCGGGCGAGACGGAAAAACATTAGCCCGTCCGAGGCCTGGCTCGAGGGCTCGGGCGAGACGGAAACATACACGCCCGTCCGAGGCCTGGCTCGAGGGCTCGGGCGAGACGGAAACATACACGCCCGTCCGAGGCCTGGCTCGAGGGCTCGGGCGAGACGGAAACATACACGCCCGTCCGAGGCCTGGCTCGAGGGCTCGGGCGAGACGGAAACGGGGGAGAGGTTTGACCGTCGATTCCTCGCCGTCGGTGAGGTCGTCGGCGGGGAAGCTAGGCTTGTGAACTCACCTCGACGAGGCGCATCGAGTGGTGTAGGTGGTTTGGCTAGCGGATGGCCGGAGTGTGCCGGCGACGAGCGGCAGCGCACGGAGGCGGCGGTAACGCGCGACTACGCCGTCTCCGGCGGTCGCCGGTGAAATTGGGGGAGGCAAAAGCTCGAGTGAACCCTAAGGAGCAAAGCTACGGGGTTGGTTTGGCTCGGGTGGCTCCAGAGGAGCCTGGCCACGAGCGAGGTCTGCGGCGGCGCCCATGGCGCTCGGCCGGGGAGAAGAGTGCGATAGGGAGCGGTAGCGTTGAAGCTCGTCGGTGTTCTTACCTTGCCTTGACTCGGTGAAGGTCGAGGATGAAGAAGAGGGGCAGTGGTGCTCGGGTCGGGGAGGAACAGCGTCGCGGGCTCAGCGGTGGTGATGGCGTCCGCGGCGGCGCTCTCCGATCTCCGGCGTCGGTGGGGCTCGAGAGGTGGTGCAAGCGGGAGCACCGGGTGTCCGAGGTGTAGACGGAGTGGTGTGCGAGACGAATCGGGTGGTGGTGCTCCGGTGAGGCCGGAACACGGCGGGGCTTTTGCGGCGATGGTCGCGGCGAGCGGGGAGGTGTTCGGCGTGTTCGTGGGAGAGTGAGGGAGAGAGCGAGAGTGAGAGCGGGCGAGTGAAATGGCAGTGGGGAGAGGGGAGTGCGGTGCGCTCGGGGTTTTGATCGGCTTGACCGGCCGGTGGTCGTGGCGGGGCCGGCGACGGGACGTCGCGGCAGCAGCGGCGCGGTCGGCGAGGCGAGCGCGGAGCGGGCGAGACGGATTGTGGCGTGATCGGGTGAGCAAAGATCTCGCGGGGAGTGGGCGAGGAGGATTCGCGGCAGAGGCGTGCCGCCACGCGGCGGTTGCGGCCGGCGTACGGCGCGGCCGTCAGCGGCGTCAGCGCGCGGCGCGCGCGCGGCGAGGCCGGCGCAGCAGGCGAGGCGGAGGGGGAGAGGGCAAGCAAGATAGCTTGCGTGCTCGGGCGGAGGAGATCAGGCGACGATAGGCGGACGCGGATCCTCGGCAGGGAAAAACGGCCACGTGGCCGCGTCGCCGGCGTACGGCGCGGCCGCGGGTCGGCGAGCGGCGCGCAGCACGCGCGGGCGAGCGCGGGTGAGGCTGGGCCGAAAGGCCAGATGGGCCGAAGGGGTGGCACCGGGGAAAAAAGAAAAAAACGTTTTCCTTTTTCTAAATTCTTTCAAACTTTGACCACTCAAAAACAGTTTCAAAAACTCCAAACTAGGTTTTGACCAAAATACAAAAGTTGCTCAAAACATTTTTCTCTACAACCTTCATATAAGACACTTTTTCTGAAAACCATTTTTAAATCCTCTACATAAAGAAAGCCAAATAACTAAACAAAAGGCAACAAGCACTCATATGCACATGCAATGATGCAATGCATTGCTTATGCTCCTTTAGTAGCTAATGAAGTTCCTAATGCAGTGCTTGACACTAGGGTGTCACATTAAGCACATATTAGTTCACCTAGGTTGTCACTCAATTACGAAAACCAAACAAGGACCTTTCAATCTCCCCCATTTTGTTAATTGATGACAACTCTACAAAGATATGGAAATTAAGCTCTTTAGATTCTATGTTACTTATCCAACATTAAGACCATATGAGAGAATTTGGATAAGCACCATACAACCCGACTTTGTAGTGATAACTCCCCCTACATGTGTGGTCAAATGGTTTGGATTCAAGCTTGCACACATGCATAAATATGAAATTTGTGGGAGTGTTATCACTACTAAGTGATGCTAAGGTATACAAGATAGAATTGTACCTTTGTAGCATGTATACCACATTTTAATTCATCCTTAGCATCGACTTTGCTAGAAACAAGTGAAACTAGATACCACGTGAGATCAACAATATAATCAAGGTTCTAGTTACCACTGTTTATACTAAGACTAAGCTCTAAATAGCAATAGAAGGAAAACAATCATCATCCAAGTCTTAGCTCTAGCAAATATTGCACACATATATATCAAATGTAAGACATATGCATTGTGCAAGCAAGCAAATGTAATGCACAAACAAATGCATCAAACATGTATTCATGGGCTTGCTCCCCCTACTTGTATGCTCTCTTTATCCAAGAATTTTGATCCTTTTGCATTCTCCAATCTTGCTCCCTCTTGATCCATGTCCATCTTTTTGTTTTCTCCCCCTTTGTCCTTGACATATCTTTGCCACTTTCTCCCCCTTTGTCATCAATGACCATAAAAGGCATGCTTCTCTTGGTACAAAGGGTTGCACTAGGATAGCTTGTTGATACTTGAGTCTTCATTTTTGATGGACACTACCATATATGTTGGAATGACACTACTTGTAGATACCCCGTGAAGATGCATGAAAGTCACTTGTAGGATCTTTGACCTTGATACCAATCGGTGGGGCACCTTCTCTTTTAACATGAGTCATTCACTTGATAAACTTGAGCTCTTGTTGGTGAGGGATGCTTTGCTTGAATTGATCACTTAAAGTTGAGGATCACTTGAAGTCTTGTAGGATACCACTTGAATAAAAGTTTAAACTTGATATCCATTTGCATTATTGTCTTCTTCTTAAACTCTTGTCATGAGCCTCTCATTTATGACTTGAACTATTAAATTTGCACAAGATATCTAACTCGGTTTGCTCTAGAGTAAGCTTCTTCACACATCTTTCAATGGTTATCTTACTCACGTTGAATTAGACACTTGAATGCTCATCTTCTAGATCAAGTACTTGGTCACTAGCTCATGAACAAACTCATATACTAACCACTAGATCATATAATCAAACAAGCAATAGTGGTAGGCTATGAATTTAAACTTTTCAATTGTTATGCATGATCCTATTGAGCATGTACTATATGCACTAACCGCATACTAGTAAGGGATAAATATGATCATGCACATTACAATGATACCTTTGCTATCTTGGAGTAGAGGATAGTCATTAGATTCCAATTAAGCTCCGCAATAGCAATGTGAAGTCCATTTATAAAGCTTGGTGAAGACCAATAGATACCAATTTGAATATCACTCTTCACCCATATGAATTGAGAAGCACTAATGATTAAGTGCAATATCTTGTTGTGGTTGGCTTGCTTATTCATTTGATCATAGCTTGCATATATGAATACCACTCATGATTTGCTTCTCTATCTTGGGTGTTGCTTGCTTTCTTTCTTTGATCAATCTCTTGATTTATCCAACTAAGCATCTCCAATGATACTCTAGATCACCACTTCCATGTTAGCCTTCCAAGCCTCATGCTCGGTTAACCTACAAAAGGCGGCAAGCCCCTACAAAAGGGAGAAGTGACCTTTCTCCAAAGAACCATCCTTGATACTCACTCGAATTGACTTTGTTTGATTGATCCATTTGAACTCTTCTTGAAATGTGACTTTAAATCCTTCTTTGAGTCCTTTTCTTTCTTCTAAAATGATCTTCATTTGAGACTAGAACTTGATCTTCATCTTCATCTTGATATTTGTCATGATCATCAATTTGAGTACCAAATGTGACTCCTTAATAAAATGACCTTGTACTCATATTTGTCATGCTTCTAGCTTATCTCACAACCAAATATAGGTCCCTCAAACACTTGTAAACATAATTCCAACTTGAGGGCCTTTCAATCAAAGTGACTTGTGATCTATCCAATAAATGTCACTTATATGGCAGATTCTGTTATCTTCAAAGAAATGATCATATCTCACAATATATTGATCCAATTGCCATGAAATTTGGTGAAGATGTGCCTCACGATGTATTCTAGTAGCCATAAAAATTTTACCTTCATTGGATTTCTAGATTGCTACCAGATTTCACATCATCCCCAATTACAACATGCTGAAAACTGCTACACATGTGTTGATAAGATCCACTCCAAAACCAAAGCTTCACTTATACAATCATCATGAGATTTTCACATCAACTAATACCATAAGTGTAGAGCATGTGTACCAAATTTCAAGCCAATCCAAATAGATTTGATCATTCAAACATGGCTATCATCACAGCTAGCTCAGATTTCAGATTTTGGACAAATTCCTATATTTGAGCTATACTTGTCCATATTGAATCAAACTTGAGATAAACTTGCTTGAACATCAACACAAGACATATATCCATGCAAATCCATTTACTAAAGGTCATCTTGTGAACATATCCAATCAAACTAACTCAAACTTGATCACTAAGCAATTTATCCATTCAATCATCTTATAGCAAGCAACATATGCATATATATCCAATTCAATCAACTCATATGCACCCAAATGAATATGATCAACTAATATATGCCTTGGTAGCTCATGATCATCTAATAGCAAGCTTCTTCATCCATCATTTGCAAGCATTGAGATACTTCCAATCAACCACCACAACTTGATCATGACACTTGTATGTTGTAGCACTTGGACTTCACTCTTTTGTCTTGGCATTGGGTTTGGATAGCACTAAGCTTCATTACTTGACTCAATCATATAGTAATCATCATGAATCCAATTGAATCAAGCCTCCAATGCCATGGTACCTACACACATTCATCCACGGTTTGATGGTACCCAAACTAGTTTGGGTCCTCTCAAGTTAGGTGCAACATACTTAGGCAATGCCTTAGTATGAGTAGCGGGATGTTTTGCAATAGCAACCAATGTGGTACCATTGTCATCCTTTCTAAGCACATTATCATCGTCAATTGAAATAGGCTTAGAATTTTTACCTAGGGGACATGAATTTGTCATGTGTCCCCTTTCCCGACATGAGTAGCAAACTCTCTTTGATTGAGCCTTTTCTTCCTTGCTCATGTGTTGCTCCTCATTGTCTTGCCTCTTCTCTTTTGCTTGAATATTCTTCTCAAGCTTGGTAGGACACTCCGAGGCAAAGTGTCTCATGTCACCACACTTGTAGCACTTGATGTGAGCCAAATCTTTCTTCTTTTCTTCATTCTTGCTCATCATCATCTTGGCATCATGGATATGAGTTGGATGCCTTGTTCTTCCACCCCTTCTTGTTTTCTTCTTCTTCTTTATCAAGTCACCACCATCATGGTTGATCTTGACTTGATCTTGGGGCTTTTTTTTGCTCAACTTGTGGCTTTGGTTGAGGCTCTTCTTGTTGCTTCACCAATTGCTTGGTTGGGCACATAGAGGTGAGATGTCCTCTAGTGCGGCACTTGAAGCATTTGACATGCTTGAGCCTCTCTTCTTCCTTCTTCATCTTGAGCTTTTCTCCATTGGGGCAAGCATTTGCAAGATGTCCCATCTCATGGCATTTGAAGCACATGAAATGAGCTAGCTTCTTTTGTTCTTGCTTCTTCATCTTCTTCAATCTCTTTCTCTCCCCCTTGGATATGCTTTTGTTGAAACCAATGCCACTCTTGTCACCGTAGCTCTTTTGATTCTTCATCATAAGCTCGAAGGTGACTTTGGAATTGTAGCACCTCTCTAATTTGTTGCTCAAATTCTTCAATTCACTTTTGAGCTCATTGTTCTCCTTCAAAAGGTTAGTCTCACAAGACAAAGGAGTAGAACAAGCATCTATATGTGAAGAACATGGCATAGCTAATAAATCATCACAAGAGGTGGATACATTCTTCTTGCCTACATCACATGGGTTAGCAACATTTTGCAATTGATCATTTGATCCATGTGATGAGCTCTCATTGTTTTTAAGTTCCTTTGAAAAAGCTTTAATGAGAGAGCCATATTTTTCAACTAACTCATCATGTGAAGCTTTAAGAACATCAAGTAAGTGCTTATGTTCTTCACATGAGTTCTTGAGAAATGAGTTTTCATTTGCCAATTTAATTGTTTTAGTTTTCTCATTTTCTAAAGACATGGTCATGCTAGCAAGTCTACTAACAAGCTCATCATATGAATTAACATGATCAACTACATTAGCATTAGATACCTTGGTGTCACCTTGTGATATGAAGCAATGTGGTGATGGGCTTGTAGTAGTATCACAATCATCAACCGAGCATGAACCATCAACATCATCAAGTGTGCTTGGAGTAGAATCATTACTTGCAACACTTGAATCATCACCATCAACCTTGTCAAGTGAGCTTGTTGTAGATCGATCAACATCATCATCATCACATGACCATGAGGTGGAGCAATCTTCCACAACTACCAAGTTGTGGTCATGCTCAACATCCTCATGTGCCACCACCTTGGTCTCATCCTCCTTGAACTTGCCATCATCCCATGTAGATGAGTCACCGAAGGTGTGCTTGATGGATTCCCACATCTCATGGGCGGTCCTTTTGGAGTTTATCTTGTAAAACAACTCAAAACTCAATGCATCGATTAGATAACAATAAGCATTTGCATCAAGTTCAAAGAGATCCTTTTGAGCTTTGGTGAGATTTCTATGGTCCAAAACATGAGTGAGACCACTAGTGACAATCCACCAAAACTTTGGCCCCTTTGCACGAAAATGATCAAGCATATGGTGTTTCCATTGTGCAAAGTGTGTGCCATCAAAAATATGTGTATCACACACATCATCTAGCCCACTAGACGCCATCCTCTCGGGTCGGTGAAGACCACAAATGAGAGACCTCGCTTCGATACCAATTGAAGGGTCGAGATGGCGGACTAGAGGGGGGGTGAATAGTCCTTTCTAAAATTAAATGTACCGGCTAACCGAAACAAATGCGGAATTGACAACTATCGGTCTAGCCAAGACTACACCCCTCTATCTATACTCTCAAGCACCTTATAAAAGATCCTAAACAAAGCAATAAAGGTGTCGGGCTAGCTAAAGCTCACCTAAACAATTCTAGCTTGCAAGGTTACACAAACCTAAGCAACTAGTACTCAATCAATCGGGGAGCTCCTACACATTCCACTAAGCAAAAGCACAAAGCCTAAGCTCACTAGCAATGCTCAATAACAGGACTACACAAGCCAAATTAGAGAGCTCAACTTAGCTATACAAACTAAGCAATGTGATTAGCAAGACTACAAGTCAACTAGTCACTCACGGGATTAACTTCTATGCTACACAAGCTAAGAAGGTAACTAGCATGCTACACAAGCTAACTAATTACAAGAGCAACTACACTAGCACATGTATATGAACAAGTAAGTATGAGCTAGTGAATAGAGTTTGCAAACCACCGAGAAGATGAACACGAAGTTAACACGGTGATTTTTCCCCGAGGTTCACTTGGTTGCCACCAAGCTAATCCCCGTTGTGTCGACCACACACTTTGGTAGTTCGGCGGCTAATAGGCACCACACCTAGCTCGACACTCGAGCGCCGCAAGAACTCACCCACAAGTGAGGGTAACTCAATGACACGCTCTACTAGAGTTGCTCTTCGCGATCCCCGCGGGGCGAGCACAATGCCCCTCACAATCCTTCTCCGGAGCCACGCACAATCTTCACGCGGGCTTCACGACGGAGACTCGATCACCAAGTCGTCTAGGAGGTGGCAACCTCCAAGAGTAACAAGCACCACCGGCTTGCAACACGAACACCTAGTGCCACTCGATGCAATCTCTCAAAGCAACGCACTAGAATCGCTCACTCGCAATAGATTCGCACACTAGCAAGCACAAGCGAGTTAGAGGGCTCCTAAGCACTTCCCAAGCATGGACACCAAGTCCCAAGGGTGCTCAACCTCATCCAAGGGTTGGCCACACCTCTATTTATAGAGGGGAGCCACAAACTAGCCGTTTTCCCCTTTTCCCGAACTCCCACGGCCACGGTCGGTACTACCGACCAAAGGGTCGGTACTACCGGCGGTCAAAATGACCGTTAGAATCGCCTTTCTAACACGGGCGGTAGTAGGGTCGGTAGTAGGGTTGGTACTACCGGCCCCGGTACTACCGGCCCCGGTACTACCGGTCTTATAGCGGTACTACCGTTAGGCCATATCTAGATCTACACAGAACGCCTCCAAACTTCCTTCAAACCTCGGTACTACCGACCCCCTGGTCGGTACTACCGGGGCTATGGCGGTACTACCGGTAGGCCAAAAACTCCTCCGAACAGAGAGTTTGTGATCTGCTCGCGGAGGGGTCGGTACTACCGGCCTCAGGGTCGGTACTACCGACTTCAGCAAACTGACCTCCGCGCTAAAAAGGCCATAACTTTTAGCTCCGAACTCTGATTTTGATGATCTTGGACATTTTGGAAAGTTTATTCAGAGGGCTACACATCCCACATACAAAGCTAATCCAACTCTGTGACACCCTAAAATTTGCCCAATTTAAAAATAGGTGAAAATATTTCTTTATTGAATTTTGGTGTGCATTTAATATAGGGGTTAAATAATTTTCACAAAATTAAAACCAAGTTAGCAACATGTTTTTGCATTCATGCCTCTGCATTTTATCTTCGTGATGAATGGTTTTGGTTAAAATTTGAATTTAATTCAAATTCTTTTTGAAATAGTTTGAAATGCCCTGAAAATAAAAAGGAGAGCCTTTTTCTTCTCCCTTTCCCTTCTTCCCTCGCTTTTGGCCCGAGCGGTGGCCCAACCCACCGGCCTGCTCTCCGCGCCCCACCCCTCTTCTCCACGCCGGGCCGAACTCCCCTCCCTTTCTTTTCCTCCCCCGCGGCCCAGCAAGCCGGCTCGAAAGCCCAGCTGCTCCCGCCGGCCACCACCTCCCTCCCTCTCTCACTGACCGAGCGTCCCCACGTGTCAGCTGTCTTCCCCCTCTTCTCCCGTGCGTCTGCGTGCAACCGCGGCCGCACGCCTCCGCTCTTCTCGCGTCGTGGCCGCGCGCTCCCTCGCTCCCCACTCGGGTTTAAGCCACACTGTCCTCTCCTTTCCCCCTCTTTCTCCATTTCACTCAGCTGCGCCTCGTCTTCCCTCTCGCACTCAGAGCGACCGCAAACCGGTCGAGTCGCCGCGAGCCATTGCCAGGATCCGCCGAGCTCGCCGCTCCGTTTGGCCACGCCTCCGGCCGATTCAACGCGTCACCAAGCTCCGCATCGTGTTGTTGAGGTTGTCGTGCCCCTCCCCTCTCTTCCTTGTACGCGGTTTCGCCCTAACCGTGGATTCTTTTTGAGCAGATTCCCGCCGGCCGCCGCTCGTCGTCCCCCGCCGCCGCTGAGTCCTCCTCGCCGCTATTGAAGCTGTGGTGAGCTTTGCGGTCCTCTCCTCTCTCTCCTCGTACCTTTCCCGAGGCAAATGGTGGCCTGTAGGGCCGAAACCCTGTGCGCCGCCGAGCTCCCGCGCTCCATCCATGGCAGCTGTGCGCACGACGTCGCGCGGGATGCCGCGACGTCGCGGAGTGGGCGCGCCGTCGGCTCGCCCCCGTGTGTGCAACCCTCTGTTCTAATCCCAATCGTCCATCGTGGATCCGACGGCCCAGGTCATCCCATACCCCTTCGGTGGCGTTTTTGTTAAAGAGACCCCGGGAAACTCAAGAATCAACCCGCAGTCCCTGGCCGGCTCCAAATCAATTCAAAATTCGATTTAAAAATCTGTTTTAATTCAAATGCATTTCAGTCTATTTACAGAATTGCCATTACACTAAAATGCTTATAAAATCTTTGTTTTAACTCTGTTTTAGTCCGTTCAACTTGCGTTAGATTCATTTCGAAAAGTTCTTTCAAATGAAATAACTTTCAATACTGTTTTTTGTAATTAAAATTTGAGTTAAATCTAATCTAGTAATTAGTGTCTTTAATCTTGTTTAGTCCATATCTTTTCCGTTATAGTTCTGTTTAGCGTGATCTTCGCGTCTGTGTGTTCGTAGTGAGACGTAGATCTTTATCTTATTTTCTTATGATTGATGTACTGTTCTAATCATAGGCTATGTTTGCTTTGCATGAATTGCTTTTGGATGCATGTGTGGTGTTCTGTGATCGTATGTCCAGTCGGTGAGTTATGCGTTGGTGATCAAGAAGAAGTTTGTGATCCAAAGATCGTGATCAAGAGTCAACCTTTGGAAATCTACAAGTCAACAGAAGAAGGATCTTGAGTTAAGGCAAGTATAGCAATCGGGTTTTCTTTTCGCAATCATGATCATGTTACTTAATTAATGTATGCATCGAATGATAAAAATGACTTATTAGCAACTTAAGAAATTATCTGTACAAGCACCTTCAGGTTTTACAGTGCAACTGATGGGGGTTATATGGCTCTGGCTTTAGCTCAGTATGAGGACCTTTTCTAGCTTGTTAGAGGTTACCCTTGTGGCGCAAGTGGGGGTTAGCAGACTGGGGATCCCTGCGATTGGTTGAATCACCCAGACTGACTAATGAAACCTAGCGGCCCTAACTTGTTAGACGAACCTTTGAAAGGCTTCATCGTGAACCCTGCCAACTTTCCTTGGAAGTGAGTTACGAGGTTGATCACCTCGGGCGAAAGGGCAATTCACGTCTCATAGGGAAAGTGTACACCTTTGCGCAAAGTTTATTAAACTGATATATCAGGCTTGCTCAAGGACACGAGCGGCCTTGAAGACTTTTACATTAAGATTATGACTTTTGTTGATTAACATGTTCATTATTTACCATTTTATGCTATTCATTATTTATGTTACATTGATCATGAGACTTGGGATCTATATCACTTGTTGCTATACTTGTGGAGTTCGACATGAACTCACTCTTGCTTTTGCCCCACACCCCAGTCTCCATCAGAGTCGCGCAGCGGAAGCGTGGTGATGACACAGATGAGTTTCCTAGAAGGCCGATGGAAGTGCTAGGCATATCTTAGGCTTGTGGTCAACCAGTCAGTTGTTCCCTGTGAAGTTGGTGTCTCCATCTGAAGATCGGAGTGTTTTCCCGCTGTCTGCTCCTTAAGGTTATGTTCTTTGTGTTTATACGTTATGTATGAGCATTGTCTTTCGATATTACCCCTTTATTTGTGGCTATATGTGAGATTTGACTTCCTGGGCTCACATATGGTGTATACCTGGTTTTGTTCTTAAAACCGGGTGTGACAAACTCACAAAGGGTTAGTACAGAATTCTGATCCAAGATCCATCGCTTCTCTTTTTCAACTAAAGACTTCTTCGGAAACTTCTCCGAGTTGATCCAAATCAACTCCAACACCTTCTCCTTTGCAAATGTGCCAACACCACCAAGTGTACACCATCATGTGCATGTGTGTTAGCATTTTCACAATCATTTTTCAAAGGATTTTCACTTGCTCTCACCACGCCACTCGATCCTAGCAACATCGCAATGTTAGATCGCTCAAGTGGCACTAGATGACCGATATGCAAACAAGTTTGCTCCTCTTGATAGTACGACTATGTATCCTAAACCCGGTCATAATCTTCTCTACACACCTATGACCGGTGAAATGAAATGCCCTATAAGTATACCTTTGCCTTGCGCATTCCATTCCATCTCCTCCGGTGTTGATGCAACACATGCACCAACCTATCATCAAATGATATGATCCACTTCATATCATCACATGACCTCCATGGTCCATCGATCTTGACCTCACTTGCTCTTCACCATTGCTTCGGTCCTTTGGCGCCAAGTCTTTGCTCAAGTCTCCCGACACTCGGTACCAACGGCTTCAAAGCCTCCAACTTGCCCTTCACCTTCGCAACCGGTCCATCAAGCCAAGTCTTGCTTTGATCTTCACCATCTTAGCCACATGACTCCATGTCATGTCTCATATGCAATATGCTCCTTCATTGCTCATTCACATGTAAACTAATTTCCTGTGTATCTCACATAAGCACATATTAGTTCACCTAGGTTGTCACTCAATTACCAAAACCAAATAGGATCTTTCACTCATAGAGAGTTGGTAATCGTGCCAAGAGAGTTTCATCTAGATGAAACTCATTTCATCTAGATAAAACTCATTTCATCTCTCTTCCTAAATACGTTGTCATGTCAAATGCAAATAAAACTCTAATAAAACTATCATCGAGACTGACCTTATATCAATTAGCGTGTTGATTTGTCACTTTCTTCGTTTTTCATGAATTTTGTCTAGACCGAAATTTTGTAAGAATTACGGGGCTGTTTGATTCCCTGCATCCGACTGAACCAGGCTGGCTGGATGCAGGGGAGCTTTGTTTGGATGGCTCCTTGCGCCTCTCGGCCAGGCGCTGGCCATGCAGGTAGGAGACCGTGGCCAGGCTCCGCAAGAACGCCAGAATCAGCCGTTCCTGCCGGGCCAGGCTCGTTGGCTGCAGGGGTTAGCCCAGATAATGATGTATTAGTGTATGATTAGTAGATATTAAGTGATACTAATATGTTTTAAAGATATTTAAGATATAATTAAATAAAACAAGAATTTTAGAGCGTATTTGCAAAAAATAAAAATCATAATCTTGATTATACAATATTTTTATCTCATGCAACATACCATATGCAAGCAACCAAACAATATCTTTTCTCAACCAGGCTGAGTAGATACAGTTAACCAAACATAACTGTGTTGCGTGTACTTAGTCTGTCCCAACTAAGTCTGGCTATCAGATACGAGCCAGACTCTACTGCTACGCGAAACAAACAGACCCTGCATGTTTAATATATTTTCCACGCACTTTTTAGAGTCATATTTTTTTAGGAGCAGACTACTACATTCATTAAAGACAGCAATGACAAGGATCTCTGCAATGTGTGTGTTTTTTTTCTTAAATACGCAAAAAAAAAATGTATCTTTTGTATTAAACAGTAGGGTTTTATAGAACGCTCCGTGGAGCATGCTAAGGAGGACGAACTGGTTGTACATGACGTATCTGTGTGCTATAGTTGACTAGTTGTTGATACTGTGCTCGATAGCGAACGCTACTTACCCAATCCCCGATTGATATCCAGCTCTGTCACGTCTCCTTCAGTATCTCGTCGGAAATTCATCACCAACGAAAATGCGGACCAGTTGACCTTTTTAAAAGATATAATTAGGTCGCAATGTATTTATTTGAAGATAGAGTGCGACTGGGTTGACTGTAGTGGGGATTGATATTGCTGATTTTACTTGATTCTCTTGTTTCTGTTTTTTCAGTCCTAATTAGCATAGTCTTTTTGAGCAGCTTTAGCTTTGGCTCCTCTGTTGTTTTAGGAAAAGCTCTTGGGAGAAAAAACTCAAGTCAAGCTCTTGGGAGAAGCCGTTTTTCAACTGCAGAGGTGAGGTGAAGCTTTCATTTCCTGACTCCTCCTACTCTTGCAGTTTCTTTGGTGAAGTCCCCTATTATCAGCTTATTATATGTTGCCAAACATACCCATATTTTTTAACAAATAAAAAATCAAAGGGAAGTGGCTGACTTCCTACGTGCTATCTCCGGTTAATCCGGACTTCCGGAGGCAGACCCTGGATCTGAAACGACGGTAATCATAGCAAAAAAAAAAAAAAAATACAATAGGTAAAAAAATCGGTATACATGGCTATAAATTAACCAAACTACGATAATAAATTTTATTTCTGCAGAAAATATAATATTTGTTTTCATTATGTCTCAGTTTTCTAGAAAATAACAAGAACTTTTATTTTATTCTATTCTATTCTATTTTATGCTCTGATTTCATTCACACAAACAAGTCTCTAACCAACAACAATGAATCTGCATCAACATCGATCAAGGAGGCATATAAAGAAATATTCAACATTCACCAAGCTCATATGCAAGCATTGCATGAATTGTTTCCGACGGATGACGATGTAGGCACGTGCAAATAGCGTCGCCCACTCGACACACCAGGCATAGGCCTTCTTCCAACTACGTAAATTTGGATCGGCCATTGTCTAATGTAATAGCCTAGCTTATTGTAAACTAGAGGGGTATTAGTGTCTACGTATAACTTTATTAATATTCTCTAGGATGTCACTAAGACGTGTTGTATCACACACCTAAATTTATAGTCTGTCCATCAACGTTGATGCGAGCAACGCAGTAAAAGGCTTTGAGAGCAAACGCAAAGCGTCCATTATAAACTGAAAAGTACTTGAACCAAACAGAGCAAAGGTGTTGTCCATATACCAAAATGAGCACCGTTTTTCGTTATTAGTTGTTGTCACCATTTGTTTATCGTCGCTGCCAGTCACACCCAAAGATTGCGGCTCGGAGCTGCCTGCCCCTTTCGTCAGCGTTCGATGCAGTTCGCATTCGCACCAGCCCCCAGGTTCCGTGTCCTCCTCCCGTCCATATATGGGGTGTTTGGTTGATAGAATCAAGTTATGCTTCATAAGGTGATGCATCATGAGTTCATCCCATGAATTTTGGTGGAACCAACTCATTCCTCATCCATATACTAATTATTGGCTTACGAGGAATGAGGTGGTGATGCATCAACTCATTCCATTCCACCAACCAAATAGAAAAAGTGAAGAGTGAGAAGATGATGACCACCTCCTTCCTCAAACCAAACACACTAATAGCTACCCGCCTAGCTCTCGCGAGCTCTGCGATATGCGCAAACCCAGCTGCTTGCCGATACGACAGCGCGCACAGCCGCCGAGGATCGTTTCAGCACTCAGACAGCCCAGCTCCGACGTGCAGCTCGGCGAAAACTAGCTACCTAGCTAGCTAGCCACCCTTGTTTCCAGGCTCCAGAGCGGCAGGGGGCGCGACGTACGACGACGACATGGGGATGGGAGCTGTGGCTGCGACCCGGGAGGATGAGGAGGCGGCGAAGAAGATGGAGGCCGGCGGCGACACCGTCGGCCAGAAGCTCGACGCCGGCGCGCTCTTCGTGCTCCAGTCCAAAGGTGATTTGATCAACTAATTACCTCGGCGACGACGTCTCTTTCGTTCTCGCCATATTTTCCGTGCTGCACGCGGAGCTCATGCGCATGTGTGCTGCTTACCACCAACCTGCAACCATGCATCTTTGAGTTTCTTGAGCACCAGCAAGCAGCTTCACGGCAAAACCGCTGGTTTATTTTTTTCTCTCTCTCCCCATGTTGTAAGTACTACAGTAATAGCAAGCAGAATAACTGGTCGTTATTGCTAAACAGTAAACACGATCTTGTCCAGTAGTAAAATCACGGTACGGTTTGCATGCCCAGCTATCAGTACGTGCTGTTGGCAGACGAGAGAGACCGAGAAGACGATGATGACTCAACATTTTTCCTTTCTTTTTTTTAAAGAAAAGAAGCAGAGTAAAGTTCATTGATTGAATGGTGTGCTACTGTGCTTGGCAAATGACCTGGCCAGCTGGAATTATGCTACTGTTCCTCCTCTGACCACAGACCACCACCTCCTGATCAAAATATAAAGCTCTTGGAGAGTGAATGCCTGTTTTCAATGCTCTGCTCTCGCCAATCTACCTTGGCCCGTCCAAGTTTTTTCTTTTCATGGTTTCACTTTACGGCAGTGACCCAGATGCGTCCGTCTCCCTCTGCTTTTATCACTTCCCTGACTTTTCGTCTCTGTCCATCCTCCCTCGTGGCCTCATGGTCATGGCTGCACGTATCGCCCTGCCGGTTTGCAACCGAGAAAGAAGAGACAAAACAAGGTGTACTTGCGGTGTCTCTGCGATCCCTGCCTGCCTTTGGGGTTCCCTGACTCCCTGCCGCCGATGAGCGATGAATGCTCCAACATGTGCGTGCCATACTATCTGTCTCCCAAACTAGCCCTGCTGGCCCCCATCACACAACTGCTAGTAATTTTAGTTAAGTAAACCACAACAAGTAACGAAATTTGATGCTCCATTGAATAGCGTATATATTTGTATTTATTTGGTTATTGCAGTTGAAACGGGACCAACTAACACAACAGCGTATATTTGTATGTATTTGGTCATTGCAGTTGAAACAGGACCAACTAACACAACAGCGCCCGTCCATTTAAGTAAAACATCTCTAACCAAATTCCGTCGATTAAATCAAACATGTGGGTTTTATTTGACGGATCCGACGACCATTTGATCTTATATTATTTGGAAACTTGATACTAGTACGTGTGCTAGTTCGGGCCATCATCACCTCGTTGACTTTTACAGGCATCATGCACGTGTTGCATTTGCAATTTTGCATACACACTCGAGGAGCAATAATTGTGGCAGAAATAGTCCGGGAGGTTGGACATGCAAGTGCTTGGCAATATGCCTTTCTCCCGAAGTCGCATCCTTTGACTAGGCACATCGATCGCCGCTTCGGTATCTTCTGCTTTTCTGAATCTTGAGACCTGACGCATCCGAAGTGATGACGTGCACATTTGGAAATCAGGCGTATGTGTCGGTTCAAAGATGATATTTTTCATACATAAGCTTTATGTATGTGGTATAAGTGTATACACGTGTTAATGTGTGATATATAGCACACAGCATAGCACACATGACACATGTACTTGACGGGAGGCAGATCCAAATTTTCTATGCGTACTGTACACACTGTACGTTTCATAAATTAAGATAAGGCTTCAATTTGGATATGCCGTGGTTAAATTTGAAGTTTTGGTGGTAAATATATTAGCTTTATGTCGTCGTCTAGAATTATTTGGAGCTTTGTGCTAGATGATCGACCTATCTATCTAAACTGAATTTCGATGCTGCTGCCCGCAGGTTCGTGGCTGCACTGCGGGTACCACCTGACGACGTCGATCGTGGCCCCGCCGCTGCTGAGCCTGCCGTTCGCGTTCGCGGCGCTGGGGTGGACGGCGGGGATCATCTGCCTCGTCATCGGCGCCGCCGTCACCTTCTACTCCTACAACCTCATCTCCCTCGTCCTGGAGCACCACGCGCGGCAGGGCCGCCGGCAGCTCCGCTTCAGGGACATGGCCACGGACATACTAGGTCAGTGAGAAGAACTCTCGATCTCTACCAATAGTAAAATCTGAAACCACTCAAAGAGAGCCTTTCATTGGATGGTAACCGCAGCTTTGGACAACTAATGTATGATGGCGACTGCGTTGGACTAACCATACACAAGTAGCATTCTAGTCGGTCCATATTGGAAGCCTGAAATAATTAGAGGGTCCAAGATGCTAATTCTCGGTCATCAAACAGCATTGGTCGTTGATAGATGCAATTGTTAGTATAGATAGTTGTCATCCGACGAGAGGTCGAACGCATCAAGGAGTAGCAAAATTGCACAGCTAGGAGGCATTTTGAAAACACCTATTGATTGGTGTGTCAGGCGCGTCCACTGAAACAAGAGCTGCAATCGTGCATGCAGGGACAGACTTTTCTTATACCAGGCACTTTGGCAGCATTAGACTATCTCCAACAATCCTTACCCAAACACAAGATCCATATACTGGTATGGGTAATTTATGGGTAATTTACAGTACAAAGGTCCGTGATCCATAAAGACATCTCTCCAACAGCCAACACAATCCAACAAGTTTGCTCTTCCTTTCCTCTCCTCTCTGCAACTCGCGAGCTCTGGCAAGTAGCAGCCGCCACAGCAGCAGCAGGGCCAGCCAACGGAAGCCTCCCAGCAGCAGCAGGGCGCACGCGCGACCTCCGGTGAGCAGCAGCACGGCCAGCGCACGCGCGACCTCCGGCTGCGGTGCTCTTCCCCAGCGGTGGCCGCGACTCCCTCCCCCGCGGAGCTCCGGCTAGTAGCAGCAGGGTCAGCGCACGCGCAACCTCCAGCGGCGGCGCTCTTCCCCAGCGACGGTCGCGACTCCCTCCCCTGCGCCCGGCCTGCTCCGGCGGCGGCGCTCTTCCCCAGCGGCGACCGCGACTCCCTCCCCTGCGCCCGACCTGCTCCGGCGGCGGCGCTCTTCGCCGGCGGCTCCCCGTCGCGGTGGCTACTCCTTCGAGCTCGCCTCGTCGGCGGCTTCCCGTCGCGCAGCTTCTTCGCCTCCGGTGCGGGCTCGGGCCCCAGCTCCGCCTCCGTCGCGCGGGAGAAACGAGAGCGAGAGAGAGCAGCGCCGACAGTTTGCGTCGCGCGTGGAGGACGACGCAACTTTGCATCTCCTCTCTCCTCGAACGCAAATTGCGTGTGGCGTATGCGTCATCGGTTGGAGGCCGGTTTCAGTACCCAAAACACCGTCTAGGACGCAAATATGCGTTTGGGTCACAATGTTGGAGACAGTCTTAGAGCAAGTATTATAAGCAGTGAAGAGCCAGCGAAATCCGACGTGGGAGAGAGAGAAAGCAGGGAAGAGAAGGAAACGGGCTATTCGCGAGACGCCGATAAAAAGCGGGCGAAATGCACTGTAGCTGCTGCTCCTCCACTCCGGTTCTTCCACGTAGCAGGGAAGCATTAAAAACTGTGGGGCCTGCCACTACCGCTGATGACCCGGAGCTCTTGCAGCCGGCGAGTGGGCGCATCCATTAGCCTTGCTCTTAATACGTGCTGCATCTCTAAGTCAGTTCCTTAAACTTAACCCGTGGTGCCAGTTTGGCCAGCCCCCATACCTTGTGTTAGCCGTTGTTTTCTGTGTGGAGTTTTCAGAATTGAAACTTCAAAAATAATCATGTGGTCAAAGTCTAGGACAGCAGATCAGTCAAGGTAGAGATCGAGGCGGCAGTGTATGTCGGCAGGCACACCGGCTTCTAATAATTTTTTTTTGGGCCAAGCCAAAACAGAAGGCGGATCCGCGAGCTACTACTGCTCATCGGTTCATGTCGATTAGTACACGAGTACTGCTAGTAGATAAACGCAAGGACGTGACGGCCATCAGAGAAAACTAGACTGTTTCCACAAAACAGGGCACGTTATGCGCAGGTCAGCGCAGTTCCTCTTAAACAGTTGTAGACTAGTACGTAGTAGTAGTAGTAGGCCAAGGCCCAACGCTGACAGTTTTTGTCTCGTATGGAACGTACCACTTCAGAGTTCAGATCTGAAGTCGTTGAGATTGAGATTTGCAACGAAAACCAGCACTGAAAAAATGACTTTTTTTCGAAAGATCAAAAAAAGGGCTTGACTCCCAACGCTGACAGTTTTGTCTCGTATGGAACGTACCACTTCAGAGTTCAGATCTGAAGTCGTTGAGATTGAGATTTGCAACGAAAACCAGCACTGAAAAAATGACTTTTTTTCGAAAGATCAAAAAAAGGGCTTGACTTACCATAACTATACACTGGCATGCAAGTTTCTCAAACCTGGAAGCATATACTGATACCTAGATAGGACGACTAGTCAGTGTCAAATATACGTGTTGGGAAAAAATATCATCAGTTGTAAAAAATCAGACGTGTAAGCTTTTCGGTTAACCCGTTCACTTTGATTATGCTGAAGGTCCTGGATGGGGAAAATACTACATTGGGCCGATCCAGTTCCTGGTGTGTTTCGGAGCAGTCATCGCGTGCATTCTCCTGGCCGGACAGAGCATGAAGGTACCCAACCGTTGCTACCCACAGCGAGTTCAGGAGAATGCATACACTCGCTCCGGCATGCGTTCCTACATTTTTCGCGAATACTGCTACGCCTGACGGCCTGAGCGTTTATGTGTGTTCCTGCTACTTCACTTTCAGGCAATCTACCTGCTGGCCAACCCCGGCGGCACGATCAAGCTGTACGTGTTCGTGGCCATCTTCGGCGTCTTCATGATGATCCTGGCGCAGCTGCCGTCCTTCCACTCGCTCCGGCACGTCAACCTCATCTCCCTGCTGCTCTGCCTCGCCTACAGCTTCTGCGCCGTCGCCGGCTCCGTATACCTAGGTATACCTGATAGTTCCTGGACCACCACTTCGGCAGCTCAGAACGAAAAAAATTCAAGTGACCAGTAGTAATCGATCGATCGGTACATACGACGATGCAACGTGACAGGAAACTCCGACAAGGCGCCGCCGAAGGACTACTCCATCTCGGGTGACGCCCAGAACCGTGTGTTCGGCGTCTTCAACGCCATCGCCATCATCGCCACCACGTATGGCAACGGCATCATCCCTGAGATACAGGTGCTCCGACCTCCGACCATCCTAAGCTAGCTCTGAATCAATCGTACTCGTTAACAACCGTGGACAATGATGGTCGCAGTCGTAGCAGCTTCCTGTGTAACCATCGACTTTGCCATGTAATGTGTACGTGCCCTCAGGCAACGGTGGCGGCGCCGGTGACGGGGAAGATGTTCCGGGGGCTGTGCCTGTGCTACGCGGTGGTGGTGACCACCTTCTTCAGCGTGGCCATCTCGGGGTACTGGGCGGTCGGCAACCAGGCGCAGGGTACCCTGCTGAGCAACTTCATGGTGGGCGGCGCGGCCGTGATCCCCAAGGGCCTCCTCCTCGTCACCCAGCTCTTCACGCTGCTGCAGCTCTCGGCGGTGGGCGTGGTGTACCTGCAGCCCACCAACGAGGTCCTGGAGGGCCTTTTCTCGGACGCCAGGCAGGGGCAGCACGCGCTGCGGAACGTGGCGCCGCGGCTCACGTCGCGCACGCTGGCCGTCGCGCTGGCCACCACCGTCGCGGCCATGGTGCCCTTCTTCGGGGACATGAACTCGCTCATCGGCGCCTTCGGCTTCCTGCCGCTCGACTTCGCCGTGCCGGCGCTGTTCTACAACGTCACCTTCAAGCCGTCCAAGAAAGGGGTCGTGTTCTGGCTCAACACCACCATCGCCGTCGTCTTCTCGGCGCTCGCCGTGATCGCGTCCGTCGCGGCGGTGCGGCAGATAGCCTTGGACGCCAAAACTTACAAGCTTTTCGCCAATGTGTGAGCAGAGCCAAAACCGACGCAGCTGTAAAACGCCCTAGATGTTTTGTCGTCTCGTCACTCGTGAACGTTTTGTAGTGGTGTGCCATCTAGGATGGTACAGACACGCGACAAATGTGTTTTGCTGCTTGGCTAAGGTCCTGAGGAAGCTCGCAAGTGGGCACGTTTGGTTCTTCGTCACGTCAAATGTTAAGACTCTAATTTAGTCTATTAAAATTAGACTAATTACAAAACTAATTTATCATTCGGAAGATTATTCGCGAGACAAATCTATAAGGGCCCGTTTGGATCCCTTCATTTTGAACGAATTATAATTCACTCAATAAGCTAACCTATTTATCTTGGAATTTGATATTCCACCACTTTCCAAGGTTCACATATATGTCTATCTCAAATTCATAGGGTGAGAGAGAAAAATGGATTCCATAGATCACCATGTTATATTTCTACTTTGCAACTTATAACATTCTATTCAACTTACTCCCCTACGATAGAAATGCAACACATTAGTATCTCTCTCGTATAAGCAACAATAATATACAAATATAATTCATATATAATCATATTAGTTTAATCAATATATGTCTAAATTATGATTCTTAAAATGAATTCAATTCCAAGCATCAAACGGGTCATTCTAATTAGTCCATGATTTAACGATGTGATGCTACAGTGAATATTTGCTAATGATGGATTAATTTGGCTTAATAGATTCACTTTTTAATAACTGTATGATGGTATAATTAATTTTATAATTAATATATTTTTAATAGACTAAACTAGTGTCACAACATTTGATGTAACATACAAACAAAACTTTAGACCCAGAATTCAAACACCCTAAGCCAATAATTTAATTGTCGTCTCGGTATGATCGATTATCAATGAGTACAAATCATACACTACAAAAGGAACAAGAACAAGAGAGTGAGAGACAGGACTAGTCTATTTAGATCCCTTCGGAGGCCGTTTAGTTATCTTGGATTGGACTCAGAATAATTCTAGCTCTTTAGTGTAAATTAATGAACCATTCTGGCCAGAAATCATTTCAGACCTTTATTCCAGAATAACCGAATAAGGCCTCAATCGGATGAAATTGCAGTAGATTCTAGGATCAGCCTGTTTTGCTCTGCCCTTGTAATTAGATATCATGAAAAGATTGAGGACCTGTTTAGTTTTTAGCTAGAACTTGCCATGTGTGTTGTGGCATCGCCAAACCTGGGGCGCCAAAAACAACCGCCACACTTGTTACGAGTTTTACTGTTGTAGATCAAAGCAAAAGGTCACGACATGTCTAACTTTATTTGCAATTCAAACAACTCGTAGATGCGCATGGCATGGTAGAGGACCAAACACGTCCTATTTACATGTCATTTGTCTTATTGGTGGTCCCATGCCTCTTAAAACTCTAGGCTCTTGCCACCACTGTCAGCATGACATATCTTTATCTCCATTGACATCCAGGTAGCTCGTAGCATCTGGGCTCTCCTAGCCATCGCCATCGCCGAGAGCCCACGGCACAATTAATTCAATATCCCCCTCATCGTATAGATTATGCTGGATTATGTAGGTCACTGGATCTCACTAGCATAGTTAAGTTAAGACCGGTGATTTTCACCCATAATGGTTCCTTTCTCTGACTCCTCTGATCCTAGGACAAAACCTACTGCCTTCAATGATGAAGAACAGGAGATCCAGGATTTCGCAGATTGCAAATGACAATGTATCAAAGGGGTTGTGGATATGTGGGGTGCCGATTGTTTGATCTATTGATTATTTGCATTTTTCAGGTAATTTTAACTAGATAATGTGTGGTTTGGACATTTGTTTTTTTATTTGTCAAGTTTGATCCACTAAATGCTACTTTATTTGTGCCTTTTGTGGCTATTTGCAATGACAACTTGGTGTAAAAACATTCAAAAACATTCAAACTCTGGTGGCTGTCGGTTAGAAGATCATCTAGTTGTTGCAGATTTGGAGATTAAGAAAAAATTTATTCCATTCTTAATGACATAACAGTCTTAAAAATAGTGCAATAAAACTTTTTAATACAACCTTGCATCTCTAGGCCCAATACTTATAGACATGAATAATATAGTATTTTTACTATTATAGTCTCCTACCCTTAAAGTATATAATAGTGGGGGGTCTTCGTTTCGAGATAAACAAACTAAGGCCTCACGCAGCCCGAATCCGCTGAGTCAAGTTTTGCACGCAAATCTCCTGCACTCGAATCAACCCAGCAAAACCAGACACTTCAACGTCGCAATCCCCACTAGATGAAACCCGCCCCCTTGCATCACCGGAGAGAATTTGGGAATACCACCACCACCACGTGCCGCTGCACAATGTCAGCAACACCAAATCAACAGTAGCACGAGATCTCATGAATCTTCACTGAAAATAAAAATGTGAAATGAACGTCGTGCCGAGAATTATGATTCGAGGCTAAAATCATCGAGCAATAGAAGAAGATACCGCAAATAGGTCATATCCCATATCATCATATCACCAAAGTGAAAAAATCCCATTCCGAAACGTCCCGAGGATGTTTGGTTGGTAGCCAAAGCTTGTCATGCCATGTGTGGCGGTGGCGCCGCCAAACATTTGCTTTCCTAGTTGTGGCTCGCCACCGTTCAATGACGACAACGTCGAACGTTAGGCGATGAATTTGATCACCAAAGGTGTGACATTTTTTTTTGTGCTAGAGTACTCCGTGGCAGCCACAACTTTGATAAAAAGCAAACAACAGACGTAGTATCGGTGGCCGCCATAGTCCATGGCGTGGCATGCATTGCATACAACCAAACACCAGCCTAACTCTTTGTGGCAGCCATATGTGTGGCGTGACACTCGTCGGCCAACAACCAAATATGCCCCCTGTTTTCTATTTTGTCACGTCTGTTTCCGTATTCGTGGGATCCTGTTTCTATATTTATGGAAATGAGAGAGGGGTCTTGGATTTTCTGTTCGTTTTCGCAAAATCATGTTTATATTCGAAATTGACTTGTATTTATTCTGTTTTTCATCCCGTTTTCAATCTATACGAAATATGTCTAGAAATTAATATGTTTATAGACCTTTTAATCACTAATTATACACGCTAACATGTTACTGCGTGCATGATAGTGAATATCAGACCTATAGTTTCGTACGTGTATATTATTTTGTGACTTTGTTCATGTATATTCAAGAAAAAATTGATAATATTATTTTAACTTAATTTTTCGGTTCTTCATCTGTATTTGTTCGTTTATGTGTTTCCGTATATTCGTTTTTAATTCCTTTTTTATTTTGAATACGACCCGTTTTTACTAAAAAAAATATAGAAACAGAAATAAGAGAGGAGTTTTTCACCCGTTTCCATCCCTACCGACGAGTGATCAAGACACGTGATAACTTGGTTGGGAGGTGTTCCTCTTGGCCGTGTTGCTTTTTTGGATTTAATTGGAGTTACCGATTCTCTAACAGGAGGTTGCTTTTAAGCACCCACCTTACATCCACTGGCCGCTCGGGCCCAGCAGTCATTGATACGGATAACGTACTACCAGTATTTTATACTGTAGTCTCCCGTCCTGTACGCGTATTGTTCTCTTTACGCCTTCTCTTCCTCATTCGTCTCCTCGAAAGTGGCCTCAGTCATCTCCGCCGTCAAAACATCGATCAGTCTCGAACTCTCGATGCGGCCGGCCCGCGCGGCGTCGCCGGCGTCGCGCGGGGGATGGGCGTTATACGAGATGTACAGGGCAGCGAGCCGTGCGGCGGCGCCAGCGGTGCTATTGTGGCGGCGACTGCAAGGGCTGGAGCACCCGACGCGGTGGCCGGAGCGGCTAGGCCGCCCGTCTGCGGCGCGGCCTCGGCCGGGCTCTCCGCTCGTGTGGTTTCATGCCGTATCCCTCGGGGAGGGAATGGCTGCGCTCCCCGTTGTCCGCCACTGCGTCCGCCTCCATCCCGGCCTCCCCGTGCTACTCACCACCACCACTCTCTCCTCGTTGTAAGCTCCCGTTCTCAACCGCGAGTGCCATTTTCAAAATCCGTATATTGCGTCGTCGTCCTCTAAATACTGCTATTTGGCTTGTGTGCAGCGAAGTTATCAAGGATCTACTCCCTGATGGTGTCATATATCAGGTGCGTCTCGCGTAGCTTCAGACCCTTGTGGTCGTGCTGGATTTAGTTTAGTGAGGATGAACAGTGTGTTTTCTTCGTAAGTACTATTTGATAATTCGAATTGGTCTGGCTTTGGTTATCTGTTGATGCTTCTCCATGCCCGAGTACTGCTAAAAAGGTTACAGGGTATTTACCTAATTGCAGTTTTTTTTTAAAAAAAAATAGTAAACTTCGAGTGAAAATTGGGAGGGAAAGTGTAGTATGTTCAGACTTCAGATGCTGGAACTGGCTGCCTTAAGGATTTCGGAAATGTACATTGGAAGCAGCTTCATGTGCAATTTTTGCATGCTATGTTTATTTGTCCTTTCCAACCTCAATTTTTTTATGCGTGTAGTTTGCTCCTCTTGACTGTCCTAATGCAATAGACAGTTTTATTGGATACTGGAAGCCAAGTCTGGTACTTCTTCTGGAAAGTGAACTCTGGCCAAACCTCATTATGTCTGCAGCAGCAAAAGGGGTAAGTGGCTTTCTCGTTATTCTGGAGCATGACCAGATCACTGTTCATGATCATGCTTATTTTCTATTTCCTAGTGTTCATCCTTCATTTTCTAGTTCCTAGTGTTCATCCTTCTCTTTAGTTTTCCATACTGCAAGAGCAGAACTTCTGGACTATTTGTAGTTTCTGCATCGTGCATTCATGCTGTAGGCTGTAGTTACTTACTTGCTATGAATTGCCTACTTATCGGCAGATTGCAGTGGCGCTTTTAAATGCCCGCCTATCATTGAAATCTTTCAACTACTGGTCGATGCCTGTAGGGTTCCCATTAGTTGCTCTGATGCTCTCTAAACTATCACTTGTTGTCCCACTGGTAAGTACTCATGGTAATCCTGACCTTATTTTTATGTACATCCATCACTGCTGCTAACATTCATTTCTTATCGTTGCAGAGTACTATTCAGGCTATTCGTTTTCAGCTGCTACATACACCACCAGGGATCATACATTTTGCTGGAGATTTAAAATATGGTATACTCAAGTTTTGTCTAGTCCTTCCTGAGAATAAATTTTAAGTGATCCTATGAGTGATTTAGTTTTAAAGGTTGTCTTGGGAGCTTGAAAGATAACCAGGTTTACAAGTCAAATGATTTATTAGAGAATTCATGTAATTCACATAGCTGTTGGAGATGTTAATGCTGGGGAGAATCAGAAAATAAAAGATCTGCAACAGCAGTTTAGCAATAGGCTCCTCTGGATGGCTGCTTCTATTCACAGAGGTGAAGAAGAAGGTAAGAAACTCAGGAGCTGAACCTTTTGCTGATTCCTGGACTAATAAAATGTATTATATCACTTCACTTCCTGTAAGCTGTACAAAAAAAATTGCTAGCATTTCACATTCTCATAATGATGGTCACTCCTGCTATCCCTAACCTTGGTTGACTTCTTCGAGCTCTCCTAGAACAACTTCAATTACCACCTCCTGCAACAACTAATTGCTGAAAATGCTGTTAGAATCTTATACCAAGAAAAATACTTTCAATGACAGATATATGATGTTGTTACATACTGATCGGAATTGAAAGTTTGACTTACATTTACTTAAGGTAGTTAAATGCCGTATACTTGTAAATTGTCATACTGATGGACTATTTGTTCAAGATATACAGGAGTACTGTGTCAGTGGATGCTTCTATATCCTCAAGCTTAATAACTTAATACTAAAATTGTCTTTGTTTTAGAGAATCACCTCTTCTATAGTTTCATTCATGTAGTTTTATTTTCCCTCTGAACAATATTAATGTAGTTTCTTATAAATGATCTTTTGTCATATCATTATTTTGCCTCATTTTTGTTATTTTTATTTGTTCTCTGATCAAGGAAAATGGAGTAGCTTTTGTGAAATCATATCTCATTTATTAATTCATCATTTTTACATTTTTCAATGTGGAGTGACATGGGGGAATTACATTCCTGACTTATTATTCTCGCGTTCTCAACATGAAGGAAATGATTTTCAGTTCTTCACGAGCTATCTCGATTTTCTTGCTTTATTTTTTCAGTCATCCTCCGCGTTCATGATGAGTTAGTTAAGATGTATCCCGCTCTACTACTAATTCTAGTGCCAAGACATCCTGAGGACTGCAAGAATATTTCCTTGGTACGATAATGGTGCCTTTCTTATCCATTTTAAATCATTTGATTACTTGTTTGTTACCAGTATTTTATAGTATCATATCTTGTTGGATACTCAAGTCAAAACAATTAAACACACAAAGGTAAGTTACTGGTGACTGACTTTACTGTTTAAAATCTGAATTTCTTCAGCATGAAGAGATTATCATTTTAATTTAGGATTCCAATTTTGTTCTGGTATGAGATGCTATTCATTATGATAGGATAATATATCTGAACACATCTTTGTGTATGTTGTTGCAGGTACTAAAGAAACAAAAGGTCAATTTTGTGCTGAGGTCAACTAGGGAAGTGGTGGCTTCAAGCACTAGGGTGTACATGGTCGATACTTTAGGTATGTGAACATCTTCTGAAAGTTGATGTATTGCTGCACAAATTGTGTATGCCATATTTCAACTCCTCCCTCCATTCTGAAATAATAAGTATATTTTGATCAAGGAGAAGTCATGCAAAATAGATTTTGACCCTTTATTTCTCTTATTACAACATGTTGCCATTTGCGAAAGAATCACCATCATCTCAAAGGCAGTTTGAATACAAATCTATTGATGCAATGCAAGTTTTATGTCCTAAAGTTGCATATATTTTAAATAATTGTTATTCAAAATTTGTAAAATTGGCCTTTCCTTGATAAAATATGCCTATCACCGAGACAGAGTGAGTATTAGCTAATGGTGCAAAATACGATGAAAAACAGGGGAATTAAGAATGCTTTATAGGGTCACCCCAATTGCAGTTATTGGCGGTTCATTTCTGTCTGGCTTAGCCGGCCATAATATTTCTGAGGCTGCTGCAGCTGGTTGTGCTGTTATGATTGGTGAGTCAAAGATATTTACATACCTTTGTTTGACATTTCTTTGTGAAGAGTCACAATATTTTTTGTTCATAAAGTGAACTCTGACATGCAGGACCCCATGTTGGACACTTCTACCATATGCTGGTTGAAATGTGGCAAATAAATCCTTTAGCTGTCAAGCAGGTGACACAGTCACAAAAAAATATTTCTGCTATTTTGCTACCTAAACAAAACACCATTTTGTGGCTAGCACACCATTGCATAGTAAATTTGATCACTAGCTCAGTTGCTCCTCTGTAAAAGTAATCATTCAAGGTCGGTCATACGATGAGTGATATCTCTCTTTTTTTTTGTTCTAAACTTGCCTCTTTTCCTACTGCTTACTGAAATTAGTTGGGCATGATAAAATTCACGTTTAACATAGGGAATTGGGTCTGGGAATTCTTTCTCTCAGTGTTCTTTTTTCATCCAGGTGTCAGGAGAATTCGAACTTCTGCAAACGCTAAAAGAACTGCTTGGTGATGCAAGCACTCTGGGAGCACGTCAAAGAGCTGCTAAAAATGCATTTTCCATTATGTCAGATGGAGTTGTGAACCGTGTATGGAATTTAGTCTGCAGGTTTGCTATTGACTTCCAAACAGATACGTTAAACAGTTGACTTAGCGGAGGCCTCTTCTTGTAATCTCCGTGGTATGCTCATGAAACCAAATTTTCCCTGATAATCTGATAATAAGCTTTCACAGCACATTAACAGCTGCTGATTTATTGCAGGGACTGTTGGAGTGGCAATGAACAGGGAGACTGACACCGGTGGTTGTGGCATGCTGGCGATCTGGTTTGTGGGGACAAAGGACACGAATCTCAAATTAAAGGCCACTAAACTTGTTCTATGGTTGCCTGTCATCCTCCTAAATTTAAATATTTTCCATAAATTCCTATGGTTGCCTGTCATCCTTTCATTTCCTTGTTGCATGGATGTGATATATTTTGTCATTCCCTAGGGCCAGCAGCAGATTCGCAGCAGATGATGTTTCGCAGTGCCTTTTCCTTTGTAAAATTGCTGGTTAAAATTTGCAGTGTTAGATACTTGATGTGAACTGCCAACTGCATACTGTATTCAGGCGTAATATGTGTGATTGATGTCCTTTTCTATCTTGGCAAAGTGGGGAAAGGAAATGGAAAAAAGGACACAACGAGTGTATGCCATAGGTTGGACTGCAATTTGATGAGTTGATTAAACTCAAATTTAACTAAGATATATAAAAAAATTACCAAATCTTGGGTTAGTCATTATGCTCGTGGAGGAGACTATTTTGTCTGTGTCTTCTTGCGTGCGTTGCGGTGAGCCTACGCGGTAAATATCTTCGAACATGAACACGTGGCATTTATTTTTTGGCTGTGGAGTACTCCTACTGGCATGGAGGTCGTTTTTTTCATCAAATAAGGCGGCATGAAGCCATGGAGGTCTTTAAGGCCACGTTCAGTTCGCGAAATCACCTAAAATATTTTGTACAGTACTCGTCTTTACACGCATGCATGGAGCATTAAATGTAGGTTAAAAATATAAGTAATTGTACTTTTGGTCTGCTCATGTCGAGATGAATCTTTTGAGCCTAGTTAGTTCATGTTTGGACAAAGTTTGTCAAATAACAACGAAAGTACTACAGTAACTTTTCACCACGTATTTCGCGAACTGAACCAGGCCTAAACAGGTATATTGACGCATTGCCTTGTTGGAGGCAGCTCTCTTCCCTATTGTTTATTATTGTATATACTGTATGCTCGTATATTCTGAAGTCTCCGAGTCGTTCGGCACACTGGGCAAGGCATAGCAGCGCTGCCGCGGTTGATTTTTGAGCTGTGGTGCTGGAGAAGTTTGAGAGATCCAAGAAGACCCGTCACCCAACATCACCAGGAGGCCCAAAACGAGAGCTCCCATGCTGTTCTCCCACTCCCCAGCCCCTTCCCGCCGCACGCTCCTATTGCCATGCCCGCGAGCCGGCGCGACCCCGGTGACGGTACCGGGCGGCCGAGGCTGCGCTCCTACCGGGCGGGCTGCGAGCGGAGTCGTTGCCGCGGCACGTGGCTGTGGTGATGGACGGGAACTCGCGGTGGGCACGCGCGCGCGGGCTGCCGTCCGCGGCCGGGCACGAGGCCGGGCGCCGCGCGCTGGAGGAGGTGGTGCGGCTCTCCCGCGCCTGGGGAGTCCGCGCGCTCACCGCCTTCGCCTTCTCCCACGAGAACTGGAGCCGGCCCAAGGTATGCTTCCTGCCACCGCGCGCCGTTGCCTTCTTTGCCTCCGACGAGGCGACGAGCTTCACGGCTCCTTTTGCCAATTCGCAGGTGGAGGTGGACTTGTTGATGGGGCAGTTTGAGCGAGCGATCCGCGAAAGCGTAGCTGAATTTTTGAGGTATGCATTTGCGCCGTCAGTTAATAGCCTCACACTTGGTCTGTACTGGCATTCCGGATAAGATGTATTCGAAATTTCGAACACTCTATGGAGCCGGAGCTGGCAGTAAGGGCCCGTTTGACAGGTTTTTTTCACCGGTTTCATGCGTTGTTTGAAGTTGTTTTACGCTAAACGGATAAAATAAAACGGTTTCGTCCATGCGTTGTTTGAAGTTGTTTTACGCCAAATAGATAAAATAAAACGGTTTCGTCCAGAAAGCTACTTAAATCATGCTCTTACAGAGGTTTAAGATGAATAAAGTTAAAAATAGCGGTTTCACCTTATTCTAAGTCTAAACAAAATAGTTTTACTAGTGAAGTGAAGCCGTGTCAAACAGGGGCTAAACCTCACAACTAATCTTTGTTGTCCTCGATATATTCTGGATTGCTACCCCCGTGATGATATCTCATTAGCTTTTGCTCTTCACATGTTATAGGGAAGGAACTCGGCTACGTGTAATCGGCGACTCCTCAAAACTGCCGATTTCTCTTCAGAAGACAGCGAGAGAAGCCGAGGAGGCCACACGGAACAACTCGCGGCTCCACCTGACACTGGCAATCAGCTATAGCGGGCGGAGGGACATAGTCCAAGCATGCCGAAACCTCGCTCAGAAGGTGCACGACGACCTGCTCAAGCCGGAGGACATCGACGAGTCTCTGCTCGCCGATGAGCTCGAGACGAGCCGTGCCAACGAGCTCCCTGATTACCCCGACCTGCTCATCAGAACCAGCGGCGAGCTGCGGCTGAGCAACTTCCTGCTGTGGCAGTCGGCGTACGCGGAGCTCTTCTTCACGGACACGCTGTGGCCCGACTTCGGAGAGGCCGACTACCTCGAGGCACTGGTCTCCTTCCAGAGCAGAGACAGGCGGTTCGGCGTAAGGAAATTGTAGCGCAGGGCCAGCGCCATGTGGAAGGCGTGCTTGAACTGTCAATAGCAGGTAAAAGCGCTGGTCAGTGGATGATGAGGAGTTTGGCGCCCATGATATAAGCATGATGCGGCTGTGTTTGTTGCAACTCACAAATGGTGCTTGGGGCTCTGGAGACCAAGATGCGTAGATGGAGCATTAAAGATGGCCGTTTTTAGTGGTGGTATGCAGTCAATTAATTCTTGTGATAGTACTAGAGATCAAGCTGCATCTTTCATCTTGATTGAATAGATATGATTCAATCTGACAACTGCTGGAGGAGGAGCAACAATAAAAAATATATTTGATTTATGGAACTATGGTAACCCAGGGGCTGAGATAATCTGATAGCCAGTGGTGTATGGTTTTGCTGAAATGTCCTCTGTACGTTAGGCAGTGACAAATACAGTACTTACTGTATCATCATTTTTTTTGTTAAAAAAACTATATATTACTGTATTAATTGTAACGATAGTTTACTAAAAACTAGTTTGGATCCATACAACTAATAGTTAATAACTAAGAGTTAGCGAAGGCTCTATTTAGATCCTCGACTAATAATTCAACTAGTATTTTACTTGCAACCCAACTAAAAAAATACTTCATCTGTTCCAAATTATAAAATATTTTGTTTTTTTTATATTCATAGTTTTGTTACGTATTTAAATATATATCATGTCTAAATATATAATAAAAAGTTTAAATCTAAAAATACCAAAAAAAAAATAATTTGAGATAAAAAAGTAAAAAAGTATTAGCTGATTTCTTCCGACTAACATAGCTAATAGTTAGCCGAGCGAATCCTAAAAAAAAAAGAAAACCAGCGGCGATGGCCATTGGGGCGGTGGACAGAAGAACTCGAGGAGGGATGGGAATAGAGTCCACCGTTTGACTTTAGACCTTTAGTGCCTTGCTGCTAGGCTTAAAAGGATAACATATTCCGTCATCGACGTTATGGCCCTTCGATCGCAATCTTAAATCTTTGATGTTCTCTTCAGTCTTCAGCATGATGGCTAATGTCTTTTTAGCATAAAACCATAGCACTTGACCCCGTCTCGTAGGCCGTAGCCCGCAGGAGAATTCAAGGCCTTGCTGAGTTGCTGTTTGTGCTGATGGCTAATGTTTTTTTTAACTGAACCTTGTCTGAAATGACCATCTTTGAACGGTTGAGGTTGAACCCACTCTCCCTCACGAATCACAAGCGATACGCGCGCACACACAACGATGCCGGTTGCCCACTTGCCCCAGCCCAGACGGCCAGATGTGCCAAATCAGCAGGAGATGAAATCATCCCGGACTTCCGGTGCCCCACGCGGCGCACCGAGCCAGAGACCGGACGCGACACGGAAAGACAGTCACAGTCACAGTCACCGTCTCACTGACGCGCCGGCCCCGGCCTCGGCCCCGGTTCGGGAATCGACCTGGTCCGCGCGTCCGCAGCCAGACCGGTGACTGGACCGAACAAACGGAACCATCCGCCCCGGCGCTCGGTCCCAAAGGTTCTATATAAACGCAGCCGAGGTCCCCTCCCGCAAGCCCCCTTCTCCGCCCCCTCATTCCCCAAACACCAAAACCCGCGGGCCGCGGCTCCGCGTCTCCGCCGAAGCGGGAGGCGGGCGGGGGGAAGCACTTGCTCACGCTGCGTGAAATTACACTCCCCCTCCTCCTTTCTCACTCCGATTCCCCACTCGCGATGGCCGCGCCTCGACCCCTGCCGCCGGGGGCCCTGGGAAGCGGGGTCGGTGGCAGTGGTGGCGCCGCCCCCGCCGCCGGGGCGCCCGCCGGAGTAAGCATGCGGATGTTCCACGGCGAGGTGTTCCTTGGCGAGATGGAGGTGTTCCCGATGAAGCAGGGGGGCGAGGGGGGCTTCCCGTTCCCGAGCAACGAGATCCGCGTCAGCCACCTGTCGCCGGCAAGCGAGAGGTGCCCGCCCCTCGCCATCCTGCAGGCCATCGCGCCCTTCTCCGTGCGATGCAAGCTGCAGACCAAGCTGACGCCTCCCAACCCGAGCCTCCAGCGCTTGTATCTCACTTGTTTCAATGAGTTCAAGGTTTGTCCCCAATTTTTTTTTGAACAACCGGGGAATATGTGGTTTTGTCTTCATGTGACTGTACTTTCTATGCTCATTTGAAATCAAAGGAATATACATATTTTAATGAGCATGACCTCTTAGGAATTTCTATTCACCGTATTTGTAATCCGTCCAACAAGTAACAGGAGTTGAAGCATTTTGCACATTTCATTCTGGGTCTATCATAGGCGTTTTGGCTTGATGTGAGTAATATCATTGCCATGTTCATTTGAAATTGAAGCAGAAAACGTAACTTACTGCATTTTGCACATTTCATTTTGTCTTTCATGGGTTGTAAGTTCCATGTAGTTAGATTCAGGGACTTTCTCTTGATAGAACTTTGCACAGAACATTAAGATTTGTATAACACGTTCTCTCATTTGTCTGTGTAGAGTGCTGTGGTAGTAGTTGGGGATGAGGAGCTGCACCTTGTGGCAATGCCGACCAAATCAGGGAAGGTGCCATGCTTTTGGTGCTGCTCAGCACGCTCTGGGCTCTATGCAGCGTCCGTTGGCATGCTCAACTTGCGCTGTCTTGCCATTGTGTTTGATCTTGATGAGACCCTTATCGTCGCTAACACAATGAAGTCCTTTGAGGATCGGATTGAGATGCTTTCCCGCAGAATGGAAGTCGAAGATGATCCTATCAGAATAGCAGGGATGTCTGCAGAAATCAAACGCTATATTGAGGACAAAGAGCTTCTCAAAGAATTCATTGACACGGATACAGTTACGGACAATGGAAAAATAGTTGGAACCCAAAAGGAGGAGGTTCAACCTATGTCTGGTGGTCAGGAGCGTGTTCTTCGTCCAGTTATTAGACTGCCTGACAGGAATGCAATTTTGACTCGCATCAATCCAGAGGTATGTTCCAAAATTAGTAGAATGAATTCCATGATATTGTTGTTGGCTTTCCATAGGCTGCAATAGTCTACTTTGGGGACATGATTTATTGACTTGACCTACTAATCTTTTCGAGATTTAATACAAAACTATTGGACTGAGGCACTTAGCATAAATTATTTTATATTTGGAAGGTGACACTGACAGAATTTTGGATATCTAGAGATTCAATTCTTTACTGTTCTGTGATTACTCTACCTTTTTCATGCTTAGTGTCATCTTACCCATTTAAATGATATATTCTTTTCAGAATCGTGATACCAGTGTTTTCGTAAAGCTTAGGCCTGCTTGGGAAGAATTGAGGAGTTACCTAACTGCAAAAGGACGAAAAAGATTTGAGGTTTATGTATGTACAATGGCTGAGAGAGATTATGCTCTTGAAATGTGGAGACTTCTTGATCCAGAAGGCAACTTAATAAGTCCACAACAGCTCTCAGAACGCGTAAATTGTGTAAAGTCAGGCAAGCGAACTTGTTTCAACTATTGTGCAATGATTTCCTGTATCTGTTTTTTTCTTTTATCCTGACAAACTCACCAGCAACACCTTTTTGCCATAAACTTTATATTCCAGATGTTCTATTTTTTGCTTTTCTCCTAATATTACGATGCACTCCTTTTGTTGGAACATATTGTCATTATGCATACACTATGACTAAGGTATTTAGCTCCAATTTATCTATGCAGCATCCTTTGTATTCCTAAATAACTTGTTCTCAGTGGAACTGGTAGAATATTATATGTAGTAATATATAGAAGTAAATGGAATAGCATACAGTGTAGTTGGATGGAACAGTGCATTTGTAACCTTCCTATCACTGGTTTGATCTAACTCCAGAATTTTCTGGGTTAACCATCTATTGCATCCTTTGATTCCTTTCTCTTTATTGCATGGCAGGTTCCAAAAAGTCCCTGCAGAATGTTTTCCGGGACAGAAGATGCCATCCAAAGATGGCCATGGTAATTGATGACCGACTTAATGTTTGGGATGATAAAGATCAACACAGAGTTCATGTAGTCCCTGCATATACTCCATACTATGCTCCGCAAGCGGAGGTAACTATTATTCATTACTCTGCGTGTTTTGTGTTGAACATATACCCATGATGGAATGATATGTGTGTTTTTTATGAACTTTAGATGGCCAATGCTGTTCCGGTTCTATGTGTTGCAAGAAATGTTGCCTGCAATGTTCGTGGTGGGTTTTTCAGGTTAGTAAATGTGTGTTATGAGATTTCTGTATTTTAATTATATATTTCTTACTTAAGTACTGGGACCTGCTTTTCATTTTCTTGCAGAGAGTTTGATGAGAATCTACTGAGGAAAGTGTTTGAACTATACTATGAAAATGGGTTACTGGATCTTCCATATGCTCCAGATGTTGGTGACTATTTAGTCTGCGAGGTATTAATATTCTGGATATGTTCTCCCTTCAGTTTATTTTTTCTGAAACTTTATGCTACCTTCCAATTTCTCTACAGGATACCAATTTTGTACCAGGCAACAAAGATCAGGCTCCTATACCTGAGGGCATGAGGGGAACTGAAGTAGAGAAGAGATTAAATGGGCAGGTGATTTTTTATATCTTCGTGTTACTTGGATCTAACTAGAGGATGCAGACTAATAGTGCCCTATTTCCTTTGAAATATATTAACAAGCACTGTTTAAATGGCAACATATGGTTCATGCAGTCTGCTTTTAGCCATTTATAACTATATGACTTTTACTACATTGCTCTTCTTGAAAATGGATCTGCACCTCTTAGAAGTTTAGAGCCCCAAGCACTCTAGTCTGTTCACTTGACTAATGGTTGTTATTAATCTCTTAACGTTTGAAACAAACTTCAAGAGGATGAGTGTTCAATTATTTTCCTTATCAGTCATATCGGTGGGAGCAAAGGGAAGGACAACAATTGTCATCCTCAACCCGTTCACCAGGTACCTCTCAATTTCATAAATCCGGTTAGCTATCTTTTGGTTTCTCTTTCTGGCATTTCCTGTTGCCTTTTATGTTAGAGTATATTAGGCATCTCCAGATATATTTATTTTGTCTATTAGCTCAAAATTTCATTGATTGGATTCTCGTGTTCACTTGCTAAGAGGATCTGGCCTTTTTTCTGCAATTTTCCTTTATCAAAGAAATGTTACTGTGTTATTCATGGTGAACTTCATTTTGAACCATTTGGCATGACAAGAAATTTTCTTGTCTGATGCTTGATAGAACATTACACTTGGTTCGTGTTTACTTAATATTATTAATGGTTTTGTTCTTTTTGTCACTTGGCCATGCTTTGAGCATATGAAGGAATTGTGCTGCTCTTTCATTTACCCCCATGACCCCATGTTTTGTTATTCATTTTTTAAATCAGTACTAAGACTTTTATCCAAGGTTGTCTAGATCTCAGATCCTATTTTTATTATCTCACTAGCAAACATACCCATACTTTACAACGGACATTCCGCTTGTTGCATGGTTACCTGGATGTGACTTGTGGCTTGGAGATTTATTTAGCTATATCATGTCATGCGTTTCAATTGTTCTGGGAATCAAACTTCGTACTATGCCTGGACCCATGTTGCTCTAACTCGTATGGGTAACTAGATGTTTAGAGATTTATCAATATTGTGTCATGCATTCCAAGTTCCAATTCGTTTTGGCATTGGACTTTGCACCATGCCCAAACACTTAACTCGTACAGGTATGCGAGAGAGTAGCCAACCATGGAAACATTTTGTATTCCAACTCGTTTCAGGATTGGACCCCGTGTCGTGCTTGGACACACTACTCTAACTTGTACGGAAGAGATTGAGTCAATCTGATCCCCATCAAGCAGTTGTGAATGATGAATGATGAAGAAACCTTTCACTCTTTAATATTAGGGATAGATATGTAATCGCTAGATACCAGATTCTCCAGTCTTGACTTGGTGGACCATAATGCTGTCTTGAATGCATTCCTGCCTAGGATTCTTATTCCTGACAACCTGGCATATGCTGTATAAGAATCAACACCTGGTGGTTTAAGTAACTAACTGGAATCTTCGGTCTAGATGATGAGGGAATGCCTATCCGAGGTACTGGAGGAGTTAGGAATATCCAGCCAAATGGAGGCTCACTAGCAATAACCCCCTCGGTATATGTCGCAGTGTTGCAAGAAATCGGGCGGATATGTGACTCCAAGGTATTCCGGCATCTTATTGTTTTAGCTTATATTTATTTTCCTATTTGGCCTCGAATTAATCCCAAACTCTTACCTGTACAGGTGGAATTCAGATCTACTGTAAGCAATGGCAAAAGTATGCTATTTTCTGTAGAGGTTAGTATTTTGAATTTGTGGCTTATCAGTATTTATAATATATATTCTCTTGTCAACAATTGCATCCATATTGAATTGAAAGAGCTTTGTTACCGTACTGTCTGAGTGCACATCAACAACATCTTCATTCTAGTAGTTTTGTTTTGTGGCGATTGATAAAATATTCCACACTTGACAAAAAGCATGTAGCCAGCTGCTCTAGATGTAACAAGGCTTGAAAGCTGCTATAGGTTAAATTCATGTGGTAGCTTAGTTATGCATTTTTAGGTTTAGAGTAAAATGCACTCAAGGTCCTTAACTCTTCCCAGATTTGCACCTAGGTACATAACTCTCAAAGTGAGGATTATAGGTCCTTCAACTTTTTGAATGTGCTCAATATGGACCTGGTTTTCGGCTTTTCGCTTGGAGTGAACCACCTAAATAAAAGGTTTAAAGACCTAAATCCTCATTTTGAGAGCTTATGGGCCTAGGTGAGAATCCAGGAAAAGTTTAAGGTCTCCAGGTTGCATTTTACTGTTAGTTTTTGCTAGAATGAGTGAAATTCGATTATTGGGCCAGCCCAGGAAGGGTAGCACTATAGGAGTTATTACATGGGCCTCATGGGCCTATAGACATACTCCAACACCCCCCCGTAGTCTGAACTACCGGCGCAGCGGAGTTTCAAGACTGAGCACGAAAAGAAACACAACACAACACACGAGCCCCCCACAGACTCAACTAGCCACTAGTGATGTTGAGGCTGGAGCGAAACTCGGAGAACGTCGAAGACGGGAGGCCCTTGGTGAAGATGTCAGTGGTCGGGACGTGGAGAACCCGAACATCGCCGATGGCCACCCGATCACGGACAAAGTGGAGGTCGATCTCCACATGCTTGGTCCGCTGGTGCTGAACGGGGTTGGTGGAGAGGTACACCGCACTGACGTTGTCGCAGTAGACCAACGTGCTCCTTGTCAGGGGACTGTGGAGCTCACCAAGAAGCTGCCGGAGCCAGGAGGCCTCAGCCACGCCGTTAGCAACAGCGCGGTACTCCGCCTCGATACTGGAGCGGGAGACGACCGGCTGGCGCTTGGACGACCAGGACACCAGGTTGCCGCCGAGGAAGACAGCATAGCCGGAGGTAGACCGGCGAGTGTCCGGACACCCAGTCCAGTCAGCGTCAGTGTAGACGACGAGCTCGGTGGAGGCAGACCGGTGGAGAAGCAGGCAGTAGTCGACGGTGCCGCGGAGGTAGCGGAGGAGGCGCTTGAGGGCCGTGAGGTGAGGCTCGCGCGGATCATGCATATGAAGGCAAATCTGCTGAACTGCATAGGTGTTGTCCGGGCGGGAGAAGGTGAGGTACTGAAGCGCCCCCGCAAGACTCCTGTACGTGGTAGGGTCAGTGACTGTGGCGCCCTCGGTCTCTGACAACTTGGCCTGAGTGTCAACAGGGGTGGAGCAGGGCTTGCAGTCAGTCATCCCAGCTCGCTCCAGGATATCAAGAGTATACTGCCGCTGGTGAAGAAAGAGACCCCCGGGACGAGGCTCAACGGTGACTCCGAGGAAGTGATGGAGCACACCGAGGTCCTTCATCGCGAACTCCTGCTGAAGAGAGGTGATGATCCGCCGCAGTAGGGCCGGGCTAGAGGCGGTGAGCACAATGTCATCAACATAGAGCAGTAGATAGGCAGTCTCCCCACCGTGGTGGTAGATGAACAGCGAAGTATCTGACTTGGCCTCCACAAACCTCAGAGTGAGCAGGAATGCAGCAAACCGAGAGTACCACGCCCGAGGGGCCTGCTTGAGGCCGTAGAGTGACTTGTTGAGGCGGCAGACCAGATCAGGGCGAGTAGAGTCAGCAAAGCCCGCCGGCTGACTGCAGTAGACTGTCTCAGCAAGTGTCCCGTGGAGAAAAACATTCTTGACGTCCAGCTGATGCACGGGCCAGGAGCGAGAGAGAGCCAATGAGAGAACCGTGCGGACTGTAGCTGGCTTCACCACGGGACTGAACGTCTCGTCATAGTCAACTCTAGGCCGCTGAGTGAAACCCCGCAGTACCCACCGAGCCTTGTACCGCTCAAGAGTGCCATCAGCCCGGCGCTTGTGGGTCCATATCCACTTGCCGGTGACGACATTAGAGCCAGGTGGACGGGGCACCAGATCCCAGGTCTGGTTGGCGAGAAGAGCCGCGTACTCCTCCTCCATCGCACGACGCCAGTGAGGGTCGGCCAGGGCGTCGCGCACGGAAGAGGGTACCAGAGAGACCCGCATGTCGCCGTGCGTCGCGACAAGAGCCCGAGGCCGCAACACCCCCGCCGCATGCCGCGTCACCATGGGGTGAACATGACGCGGGTGGCGGTGAAGAATAGGGGGGTGGTACACGGGCGGCTCGACCCGAGCAGCCGGCGGTGGTGGAGGCGGCGGCGTAGGCGTCAACGGCGGAGAGGCGGCCACGGGAGGAGACCGAGGTGGCGACGACGGTGACGGAGCCAGCACCGGGGGCGGTGGGGCCGCCCGCGCACGGCGCTGGTAGACACGCACCGGCTGGGCGAAGCGCGCGGGAGGTGCCGCAGGCGCCGGACCCACGTCGGGCGCCCCGGGGAACAGGGCCGCCGGACCGGCGTAGCTCCAGAGGGCGGGAAACCGGGGCAGGAGCCCGGCAGAGGGCGCAGTGGAACAGCCCCGGAGTACGGCGAGCCGGGGCACGGGCCTGGCGGAGGGCACGGGAGAGCAGGAGAGCCAGGGCACGAGCCCAGCGGAGCGCGTGGTGGAGGACCTACAGGGTAAAATAGTAAAGGTGGCTGGACCACCGCGTCAGTGGGAAACAAGGAGGTGAGGTCAAGGTCGGAGGTGGGAGGTGTTGTGGAGGTGGGAGGAGAGGTAGTGGTAGAGAAGGGGAAGTCGGCCTCGTCGAACACAACATGTCGGGAAATGAGGACGCGACGAGAGGAGAGGTCAATGCAACGATACCCCTTGTGATCTGGGGAGTACCCGAGGAAGACACACCGAGTCGACCGGGGAGCCAGCTTGTGAGGAGCAGTGGCAGTGGTGTTAGGGTAACACGCACACCCGAAGACACGGAGGTGGTCGTAGCGAGGAGGGGTACCGAAGAAGGCGTGGTGAGGAGTGGGAGCGGGACAAACAACGGAAGGTAAACAGTTGAGGAGATTGGTGGAGGTGGAAAGACCCTCGGCCCAGAAGCGGGCAGGAAGAGAGGATTGCAAGAGGAGGGTGCGGATGGTGTCGTTGGTGGTGCGAATCATGCGCTCGGCCTTGTCGTTCTGAGAGGAGGTGTAGGGGCACGACATGCGCAACTGCATGCCGTGAGAGAGGAAAAAGGCACAAGACGTGGAGTTATCGAACTCACGCCCGTTGTCACACTGGACGACCTTAATGGTGAGGCCGAACTGAGTGGACATCCAGGCAAAGAAGTGGAGGAGCGTGGAGAAAGTGTCAGACTTGGCACGAAGAGGAAAAGTCCAGGAATAGTGAGAGAAGTCATCCACCAACACAAGATAGTATTTACAGCCAGAAATACTAGGGACAGGAGATGTCCACAGATCGCAATGGACAAGGTCAAAGATATGGGCCACATGGGAAGAAGAAGTAGGAAAAGGGAGACGAACATGTCGGCCCAGTTGGCACGCATGACACAAATGCTCATCGCGAGCTCGAGGACATGTTATGGCAGAGCTACGACGAAGCTGTGTCAAAGCATCGCGGCCAGGGTGACCAAGACGACGGTGCCAAGTAGTAGAGGAGGTGGTGGTGGCGAAAGCAGCTGACGGAGTGGGAGGCGAAGACCAAAGAGCAGAAGCAGGAAACCGAAGAGTGTAAAGGGGACTCGTGCTGTCACAGCGGAGAAGAGGATGCCGAGAAGCCAAGTCCTTTACAGTAAGACCTGAAGGATCGAATTCAACAGAACAGGAATTGTCAGTGGTGAAACGGCGAATAGAAAGGAGATTATGGACCATCTGGGGAGCAACAAGGACATCGGGAAGGAGAAAGGAGCCATGAGTGGTAGCATCACCCACGGACGTGACCGGAAGGCAAAGCCATTCACGACCATGATGGACGAAGGGTGAGTCAAAGAGGGAGGGTGAATGGAAGAGAGAAGACCAGGGTTTGTAGTGGTGTGGTATGTGGCTCCCGAGTCAGCAATCCAGTCGGAACTGACTGGTGATGTCAGGCCCACGGTGCTAAAAGAGCGGGCCAAGGCCGTCGGATCCCAACCGACAGGCCCCGATAGGGTGTTGGGAGGTGGAGTCCACGGTGGCGGGAACGGGAGGGCGCCCTGGGCAGCCCCAGCAAACATGGCCACGGCGGTGGAGGCGGCCGGCAGGAAGCTCGCGCCAGGAGCAGGGAGCAGCGGCGGTCCGAGAGGAGGAGGTGTCCACCAGTCGGCCGGGGAAACGCCTCCCGCGGCCAGGGAGGGGCCGAGCTGGGGCGGAGGTGGTATGGCCGCGGCGGTGGAGCTGACCGGCAGGGAGCGCGGGCCGGTAGGGGAAGCGCGCTGCGGAGAGCCCGCACCACGGCCCGCAGGGGCGGATCCAGCATTGCCCGCGGCGGCTGCACCCGCAGCGGCGGTTCCAGCAGCGCCCGCGGCTGCGGTGGTGTGCAGGCCAGCAGCAGAGTGGGGGGCGAGTGGCTGCTGCTCGGCCCCGGACAGGGAGCTGCCAGAGAGGAGCTGCACAGCGCCTGGGAGGAAGCCGCTGGGCGGTGGGGAGCGGGGAAAGGCGCCGAGAAGGCCGCACGCGGAAGGGGGGAGAGGAACAGCGGCGCCAGGAGGGCCGCCGGCGGGCGGGAGAAGAGGAACAACTGCGCCTGGGACGCGCGCGCGCAGTTGGGAGCCGACAGGCAGGTGGACCGGGACGCCAGCGCCGGTCTGGGCGCCGCCGGCGGGCGGGCGGAGCGCGCCGTCCGCGCCGAGAGGGAGTCCGCCCGCGCAGTTAGGCAGGACGGCGCCGGTCGGGGCGTCCGCACGCGGGAGGGAGCCGGCGGGCGCGCAGAGCGGGCCGTCCGCGCCGAGGGTGAGCCCGCCCTCGCCGCCAGGCAGGACGGGGCCGCGCGGGAGGGAGCCGGCGGGCGCGCAGAGCGGGCCGGCCGCACCGAGGGGGAGCCCGCCCTCGGCGCCAGGCAGGACGGGGCCGCGCGGGAGGGAGACGGCGGGCGCGCAGAGCGGGCCGGCCGCGCCGAGGGGGAGGAGCCCGCCCGCGCCGCCAGGCGGGACGCCGGCGCACGTGGCGGCAGCAGTAGCGGCGGCGGCGCACGCGTGGAGAGTAGCCGCAGGGTGGGGAGCAGGTACGTGCGCCCAGGAGATGGAGGAGGGAAGAGGCACGCCGGCCATGGTGGCCGTGGCGGCGCCGGCGGCCGCCGGTGGAGGCGCTGGCAGGAGGGGAGAGGAGGGAGGGAGGGGAGAACCCTAGCTCGATACCATGCTAGAATGAGTGAAATTCGATTATTGGGCCAGCCCAGGAAGGGTAGCACTATAGGAGTTATTACATGGGCCTCATGGGCCTATAGACATACTCCAACAGTTTTATATAGTGATAGTGCCAAATTTCCACTTAATCGTTTCACATTCACCTTATCTAATTTTGTGTTCCAGGTTCTGTTTAGTAATGAAAAAATTGGAATAGGCATCGGAAAAACAAGAGATGAAGCTCAAGTTCAAGCTGCTGAAAAAGCTCTCCAAAATTTGGAGAGTGAGTATATATCCTCTACATCTTGTATACACCAGGCTTTGCTATGTACTTAAAAAACTTACTTGTAATAGATACACCCGAGCAACGAAGCATCCTGGAAGCCCAAAAATGCTTTCATGTACTTTTATAGAAAACGTCCTTTTTAAGTGTCGGTAAACTATATGAATGTTTTCTGTAAATGCTTTACTATCATTGTGCTTTATGTTTTTGGCAGCCTATGATTTTTCATGCGATCGATCAGTTTTCATCTTGGCTTATCTATTGGGATTTTGTCAACTGGTACTGTTTGTCAGACTAGCTGTAGGCACATAACATAAGCTGGTTATATCATGTCTGCTTAATGGGCATACAGATCACCTTGTCCAGGGAAATGCAAACCAAATATTGCATCTGGGTCCCCATTGGAATGTGAAATTTCTGGTGGCAGTTAGCATCAATGAGAATAGCAGCTGAGTAGCTAACCAAGAGTACTTAATAACACAAGTATATTTGAAATAACTCATTCACTATTTTGCGTGCTTCTCAATACCACTCTGGTGGACATTCCAGTAATAGATGTTACTCCTAGGAATAGCTTCATTCAATATCCTCTTAAGAAATTTTGTTTGAAAAGTAAAGTAACTTGTGGGTAGGTTTTCTTCACTGTTTGCCTAAACGGCTGTTTAGCCTGTTTAAACCCTTTAAATGCTATGCGGCGGTCCACCATTTCTGTTCAATTGATTGTTATACTGTTTAAACAGCCATTTTGCCTGTTTAATCGATCGTTTAGCCTGAATGGCTAAACAGTAGGTGACCAATTATTACCATTTAGCTTTTTTTAGAAACAGGGAAGAACTCTTTTACATCGAAAGAACAATAGATCATTCTTTACTGGTCATGTTTGGGAGTTTTCAGCTTTGCATTATATCTGTGTACAAATTTGTAAATAATAATAAGCATACTTATCTTTGAACTCCTTTCCAAATTTTTCTTGTTTGAGAACACCCGGCTACTAGTTTATGTGCACTAATAGTTAATGGATTGAATCGCAGGCAGTTATTTGTCATCTATTGCTCCAGTTGCCAGAGTTCCTAAGAAAGATTCAAGGAAGTCCACTGGGAGTGGTAATGGCTTTCTGGAGGACACTACTTGTTCAGACAATGATATCTCTATGCAAGAACCTTCTGGAAGTACATTGAAACTGGATCATTCAAATAATATGGATAAGTTGTCATCTATTCTGAGTCGTATTAGAGAACATGTAAGAGACTATGTTGCACTTCCCATTATTTTTGTCCATATACTATTTTGATACGCCGTACTACCTTTTTTCCGAATTTTGTTTCCTTCATTGAATGCTAATTTGCATCTAATATTGTAGTGCTTGGAGGACCAACATGTAGTATTTCGAGATCAAGTCCAGAATTCTAGCCCAGCCAGAAATGAAGAATATCATTTCCAGGTTAGTTACCGTTCATGCTTATTTTTTTTCTTAAACCTGATAATTTAGCCTTGTGGCCACCTTGTATTGTAATGCATCAAGGTGTTGTAGCTCTAAACTTTGAAAACACAGATTTGAGTCGCACCTGTGACTGTTACTGGCTTTTGTCTCTACTGGTTTAAGCATAAGAACAAATATAAGAGCACCCAGGTTTTGCTAATTGAAAAACAGTTGTTTTGTTTTTCTTCAAAAATTGAAACAACCTGACCATTATTGGAACTGTCTGGCTACCACCTGTTTTCTTGACTATTGACGGCTGTTCAGAATTTAATATTTGCTTTCAAATTTAACTTGTCAGCAGTTTTAAAGAAACTGATCTGAGTTGGATGGCTTGGCCCCAGCACCTTATACTGGCCTTGTTAATCAGCCACTATATTCTTGTTTTGAAGGTTGAACTAGCAGGATTGATTCTCGGGAGGGGCGTTGGTTCGGACAGAGAAGCTGCGAAGCTTGTGGTACTATGTTTTCTAGTGCTTTCCTTTTTAAAATCTTGTATATCCACATTCATTGCCACATTAAATTGTTTTTTTTTTTGCATCAGGAAGTGCACTAAATTTTATGCAGATGGGATCACAGTTTAGAATTGCATTGATAACCAACCAACAACTGTCTGTTTTAGAGTAGATTAGTGCACAGGTTTAGGTGAAAGTAGTCTTTTGTTAGTAAACCGTTATCAAAATGGGGAAACAAAGTTAGATAGAACTGTGAACATATTGTGTACCTTTTTTAGAATTGAAATTCATCTTCACCTAAGTAGTTATGAATTTCAAATTGTTTCCATATTCTACATGCACTTCAGGTAATTGATTACCCAAATCACTACTAACTGGAAAAGCAAAAATAAATGGAGTGGACTGTCTAACATGCTACATACATTATTCAAAAGAAGCATGTGCTATTTTGTTTTGTTAAAAACTCAGCATGGTACAGTTTTGTAGGATTTGAGATCCCAAATTTGATGTTTCTATTGGGAGTGTGTTGGGAGTCGTGACTAGTTCTCAAACCAATTAGCCTTGAAAATTTCTCTGGACTAGGTCATTTCTTGGGTGCCCAAACCAAAACTTCTGATGTGGAAAATGGGAACAAACTATGCATATGATTTACAAAGAAAACTAACTAACCAGAGCAGCAATGGAAAGATTACTTTCATCTGCGCTTGTATTTTTGGAAACAAATTACTGCAGCATGGTTTGAACAATAATCGTTTCAACTGAAAATTTAATCAAAATAAGAAACCTCATTTGAGAAGTTTGTTCCGGGTTTATGCCATGCCAGTTATCAGTCAAATTGGCTACTTGACCCATAGTGGAATGTAGTCTTGCGGAACACCTGCCTTCAAACGATGATGCATGCTGTATGTGTTTCTTTCCTCTGAAAATATTACTCCCTCTGTCTATGAAAGAATCAATTCCTAGAATCCGTGTCAGTCAAACTTTTTAAATTTTGACTAACTTTATAGAAAAGAGTAATAACATCTATGGTATAAATAGACACATTATTAAAATATACTCTATGATATATCTAATGAAACAAATTTGAGATCATCAATCTTGATAGTTTTTTCTAGAAATTCGGTCAAAGTTTAAAAAGTTTGACTTAGAACAACTCTAGAAATCTATTTATTCGTGGACGGAGGGAGTATTCATTAATTTACTATGTAGCTAGGATCGTGACAAATGTAATTGCCCTCAAATACACAAATAATTGTTAGCATGATTACATGGTGATATTCACTTTTACAAGTGATTGTTGCTGAAGGCTGACGTGTATCAAGCATTATATTTTAATTTTGTACTCAGTTATTCTTGTCCCGCCTCTTTTGGTTTCAGGCTGCTGAAGAGGCACTGAAGACCTTAAAATCAACCACTGACCCACAAATTAAGAAGTATCTGAGACCTGTAAGGTAATAATTTGACTGTTCCCACCTTTTGCTTTTAGGATGTTTTCGCTTTTCGGTTTATTTTGTAACTTCTGTAGAGTACAGAATAGCTTGAATTTGTTTATTATTGTGGTGTATTTTGTATCCTTCCTAGAAAATCTACAACTTTGGACATTTTGGGTGGAATATTAAATGTTTGTCGTGTTGTCAGTCTTACAGTCTCCTTTTGTCCTGTCTATTTCAGATGCAATGGCTGATTTCCTTCCACGCTCTGAGCTCCGCAACCAAATGAGCTTATTCAGGAAGGTTGGAATGTGAGGGCAACAGCTTATTTCACCGTTACAGATGTCATTGATTTAGCAGAAGTGCATAACCCTTTCTGTGAGTATGGTTGACATCTCACCTCGAGCACATGATGTGTGCCAAACTGTAAGCACATGTCTTGTTCTGGAAAGCCTGGCTTTGAAGGTGGTAACATAGAGAGCGGACATGGTGTTTTATGGATTCCTTTGACCATCTTCATCAAAGAATCTTCCCATGTACAACTTGTTTGTTCACATACAAGTATAGATGTTCTGTCTTGTTTAGGATAGTGGTATAGTTGGCTGTAAACAAGTAGGAGAGTAGATGTGGATCTAAAATTCTAAACTGTTTCGAAGGGTGTGGTGACTCATTAGCAGTTATGGATCGTTAAAAATGGAATGCTTGTACCAGTTGTCATGCTTACATGTCTATTATAAATGGTGCTAAATCCTCTACAAACTTATTTCAACCATGAATACATTCAAGTGCTCAGATTTGTTGAGTTATATACTCACATCTATTCTTCTTTTGGAGTTACCTCCACAGATTTGACTTCACATGGAACAGAGATTTGCCATATTGTACATATGGAGTCTGCCTTCACAACAAGCTGATAAGAAGTCGATGATTCTCACCTTATTAGTCACTGTTTCTAAACTTAACATACTTGCAGTACTAGTTATCTCCTAGTAATTTCTATATGCAACACAGTGCAGGGGCAGACGGCTGATGTTTGCTGCTGTTACTGGAGTTTCAGTTACACTCCTCAGCGCTGGGCGTAGAAAAGTGATTTTTTTTAAGGCATAGGTGATCCTTCAAAACAGCAGGTTCGCAACATATACACAACGGTAGCTGAAGCTGAATATCATGTTCTCGTTGTGCCGATCTGGAAACCGAGGATCCGGAGCAGCTGCTGCATGGCTTTCCCGGCCCAGGCCAAGTCGTTCTCATATATACTTGTTGGCCTATTCGGCAGCAGATCACCTCCCTGATACAAGGTAGTGTCGCTGTCGTTGACAGCATAATCATCGGCAGAAGGGGTGCCGTCGTGTTCTCCGGGTTCCTCTTCAAGAATCGTCTGGTGTTTGTCCAGCATCAGCGATTCAGCAAAGAGAAGAATTGTCAGGTATATGCATCTATATGAAACAAGATGTGATGTCGTGGTTGTGGTTACCTGTGGTTGGTCCGTTCCATTTGCTGCTACCATCTCCCCCTGCGGAGGAGCATCTGCAACCACCACAGCCGACCCGTCGGTCTCCAGATTCTCATGCTCTGGGGGATTATTATTATTATCTGCCGGCATTGCGCCATTTGTTTCTTCAAAATCCTCTGAAAACACCACATCTTCTGCCCCGATGGAGAGCTCTTCCTCTTCTGATACTTTCTGTTTCTTGCCGTGGTCCCAGTCTTCGTGGACAACCATGGTGTTTGGGGTTTCAGTAACTTGCAGAGTTCTATTAGCACCATGCTGCCAACAGACATGCCCCGAGATATCTCGCAGCAGGAACTTGAACTCGATCGACCTGTTCGCCGGCAAATCCTGGTCAGACAAACGATCGAGTCAGACTCACATGGCCAGGGTCGCTGAAGGAACGCACATGACCTGGGGAGCTCACCGTCGTCGCCATCCAGACGTGGCCTTCTGACCAATCCAAGGCGGTCGCCTTAGCCGGATCCCAAAGTCCGAGCGCCGCGTCGTCGCCGACGACGAGGAACTGCTGGCCAAAGGCGCACTGCTTGCTCAGCACGAACCTGACGCGCACTGTCCTGGCCTCAGGAACTGGCACGGTCACATTCACGAGACGTGCCAACGTTAGTTTAGCGTTTTTTTTTTGTCGTCGTCCGTATAAAGCACACCACTGACATGGATCTCTTGTTCTTAAACGGCTATTCGCACGACCACTGGGAGTAGAGCTCATACCGTCAGCAGCAGCAGCGGGAGGCAGGAGGTTTTCGGCAGAAACAAGGGAGTCCAGATCATCATCCTCACCCACCTGCACCAAAATCAATGGACTTCACATAGTTGTGTGATTGTGTTAATGTGTGATCGCGAATTCGCGATCGAAGCTGGTAACAAGCCAAGACGACGTCGGATTACCTCCAGCGCCACGGCGTCCTCGCCCAGGGATTGCGCCGGGAGTGGCTCCCCGACTCCAACCTCCAGCGCCACGGCCTCCTCGCATAGTAGGGATTGCGCCGGCGCCGGGAGTGGCTCCCCAACCCCGAGCGACGCGGCGAGCAGCCTTCTTCGAGCCGCCGACGGGGCGGGGCCGACGGCAACGCCGTGTTCCCACGCCCGCGTGCGCGCCCTGCTGCCTGGCCGGGCCCGCGTGAGCGGCCCGGCGCGGCACGCCACGGCCGCGACTTCCATCGGTTTCGAGCTCGGCAGATGCATGGTGGTGGTGGTGTCCGGCCAGCCTACACGGAAAGAGGCGGTGTGCCGGGTCGTCGTCTGCTGCGCAGTGCTTGCCAGGCCAGTGCGCCTCCGCAACGCAAGCGGGCTGCGGGCGACCACTGCGCTTTGGCCACTTCTGGAGTGGTTTTACGTGTGTGTGGCAGTGGCACGCCGATCGCGGGGTGTCTGTGAGGCTGTGTGTGGCTGTGTGGTCGTGGTGACTGGCAGTTAGCTCGCCGGGGCGGCGGGGCCCTGTCCTGCCCTCCTGCTCCTGGTCTCGCGCATCAGGATCCGCGCGCGCGAGGTTTTCGTTTCGTGCCCGTCTGCTCCCGCCGTTCGTTGACGCCATGCCCACCAGCTACGGACGGTCCTGGTGGCTTCCTGTCCCAGACTGAGGGCGATACATTGCTACTAAGCAGCTCCAACGTTGGTGGTAAGGAGGCGCTAGCAGGTGAGAGAAAGAATCAAGGCATGTGCTATACATTGTGGCGCTGGTGATATCTTAGCACCTCCTAGCATCTGTGGTCAATTTAAGCATCCAGTGCTAGAGGAAAGAGAAGAAAGAAAAAGAAGATTGAGAAGAGATATGTAAGTTGAAAAAGAGTAATTTATTGTTTGTGGCTCGTGTTTAGATGGTGCTATCATATTTTACACGTTTGAGCAAAATAGAACTAGCAAGCATCATCTGACGCAAAGTATAGCACCCTGGGTGGTGCTATACACTGCGGATGCCCGCTGGTAGTGGGAACTCGGAAAAATGAATGTGGCACAGGGCGACCCACGTGTCCGTCGAGGTATCCAGTTCACATGAGCTTACATGCTGTTGCTGTTTTGCGGCATGATTTTGAACACTCATCAAACTGAACCACTTGCTTACATTATTAGCGAGAAGAACATGGTTAGTGCCTGCGTCATAAAAGTACGTAAGGTGTTGTTGATTGTTCGGCCGCCAAAATTTCCTCTTTTTTAATGGAAATTGATTGAGCTATGAAAATGAAATAATAGAAAAAAGGCAAGTGGAGATAATGATATTGGCCAGGTATGCAAATTAATTCTTCTGTATATATGTATATATTCTGACGAAAACATATATTGCTCTTTCTATTTCGCGTCAGTCGCTCACGCCCCGCTCCCGTCACTCGCGCCTGCCCCCCTTTCTCTCTTCCCCACCTCCGGCGACATCTAGGGTTCTGGCGAGCGCGTTCCCCCCTTTGTTCCCAAATCCAACGAGCTTAGAAGGGATCGGTCAGTCAGATGGTGAAGATGGCTAGCGAACGGTTAGAGGAGTTGACGGCAGTCAGGCCAGTCGGGGCAGGGTGTCATGATCAGAGTTTGTTGGTGGTCCCCGAGGTCGCCATGGGATGGGAGCATGCAGAGGGGGTAGGGGACGGGAAGGAGGTCGCCGACAACGGTAGAGTCTTGTCGGAGCTCCAGACGAAGCGATGGAAGGCGAGGGATTCAGGGCGGTGGCGTTAGATCTGTAGGAGCCAAGGTTGACGGTATTGGAGTTAGGTGTTGTGATGATTTGGATGCAGGGAAGAAGATAAGGTGAGGGAAGAACGGCCGTGCTGGGCAAGAGGCGTGGGGCGAAAGTTCGGCTGCTGCGCACACGCCAATAGCAACGTTCTTTTTTTTTGAATATATTGACACAGATTTTTTTGAACAGAAAAAATATGTGTAAACATATTAAAAAAAACGAGATACTCTGTGTACGTGCCCAGTTAGGAGACGTATCTCTACTCCTAAAAAGATCAAACAAGAATCGTCAACACTCCTCGTCCCGCACAACCGCTTCGGCGTGCCCCAGACTCCCCCACCTTCCCGAACCCACGACCCACTCCCCCGACTCCCCAAGCGACTGCTCCCACGGTTCCACCACTCCCTCCCCTCGACGCCCCTGCCCCGCCGGCTCCACCTTGCGCCACTCCTTCCTGACTCCATTGCTGTTGTCGTCCTAGCCCACGCGCCCTTTGGCCAGCCGGGCTCGGGGCCGCACGGAGACGCTGCCATCTGTCCGCGATGCTCGAGCGCCGGTAGCCTCCTCCCACGACGGCGCATGGATCCGCCGCCTGCCCCCGCGCCGACCGAGCGGCACCGGACGGTGAGGCCCCCAAGTCGCTGCCCCAAGAGGCATCGAGGTCCTCCCTCGGGGCAGCACGGAGCCGCCGCCCTCCGTCTGCGACGCTCGAGCGCCGCCGGACGGCCGCACCCCCAAGCTGCCAGCCTCCTCCCACGGCGGCGCACGGATCCAGGTTCACCCTCGAGGTCGAGAGCAGCGACAACATCGACAATGTCATGATCAAGATCCAGGTTCGTCGCCTTCCCTCACCCCCAGGGTTTCTACCTCCATGAGTACCGATTCACAACGGATATTTGGACTGATTGCTTCGCCGATTTGGTAATTTTTTTAGTGCGGTTCTTGCCCACTAGGGGGAAAATATCTTGGGATAGTGCCTGGTCTGCTGGCTGCGATACAGAGATTCTCCTTAGAACAGGCGATTTCCACTACTAAAGTAATGTGGTTTTAGTGTCGTGCCGTAAGTCATATTTGCTGTGATGAATAAATAAATTTTGAACAAACTGTGACAGCCCCGTCGGAGGATTATAGATGACTGCCAGGAGTTGTCATCCATCGGAGGATTGCCTTGCCTTGCATCGATACAGCATGTCCAGCTATCTGACTGCCCAAAGCTTACCGAGGTACAGCTGCCGTTCGAGAAGAAGGAACTGCGGTACAAGAAGGGGAAGGAACTGCTCAAATTTCTTTATACTGGCCCATGGCCTTTCATAACAATTTCTCTAAGCAGCCCCTTCCTGCCCGCACTGATCACGGCATGCCATGTCCGGCCACCGTCTCGACGCCTGATTTCTTCATCAGCAATGTCCTAGAAGTGTAAGAGTGCCTATAAACTGTGATAGCCCCCTCTGCTACAAACACCTTTGTCATTAGAACAAACTCTTAACTATTATATATTTGCAAAAAAAATGATTCCATTTTGCCTGTCCAGGATAAGGCGGGAAACTTCTGAATAAGAACCAACAGTCCATAAGCAAAATATGCTGCAGGTGTACCAAAAATTGTAAACTATCAGCCCCTTAAGCAGTATTGTACATATTTTAGAAGTTCGTACATATTTTAAATTACCTAACTTCAGATAGAAGCAAACTTGAGATATGATTTTAGAAGCAAACTTCAAATATGTTTTTAGAAAACCTAAAATGATGGTCTGTATCCAAAACGTAATCAGAGAAATTCTGAAATGCTTCTTACAGCACAAAGTTAGATTAAAAGTAACCAATTTTAGATGATATTATTACAGAATCAACGTAACTGTATCAGTGCGTGGCCATTGTGCCTATACATTATCACAGAATCAACTCAACCGATCAGTGCATTGGCCATTGTGCCTATACATGGTCATGTTTTGCCACATAGTACATAGGTTATCTTCGAAGCAATTCATATTTTACAATTTTGCCCCATAATTGTTTGCCTCCTCTTGCTCTGACGGCCATCCCTGAACATTGTTACGCAACTCCACTTCTTATTTAACTCATTTGGCATATGAGCAATGTACCATCATAAACCATGAGCAATAAAAGGTGGCACATATGCAAATGGTCCATATGTAAAGAGTTGGCACCATACTAACTGATAGACCTCTTTAACTCTTGTGCTTATCCATTAGGAATATGCTTAGTATCTACTTTAGAATATGCTTTACTTTAGCAACAACTTGGCATCAACTTGGCAGCCAAGTTAGCTTTTGCAACAGCTTCTTGGCAGCCAAGTTTGCTGCCCTATATATGTATCCCTGCAGTTTTCATTGCCTCTAAAGGCTAATACATCAGATTTGCCCCAAATTACCTGTGATAATTTCCAACAAATGGTATCTAGAGCCTAGTTTGGCTCTGGTTCTTCCCCTTCCGCTTCCTCATCCCAATCCACAGCTATGTCTCTACGTTCCCTCTCTTCTTCCTCTAGCCACTCTACTACCTCCAGCGGGCGGCGCAGGCAGGCGGCCATCGATGGCGACGACGATCTCGCAGCGCTTGAGGCCGCGGCTGCGCGGGCCACCGAGCGACTGGAGCGCGCTCGGGCCGCAGCTGCGCGCCCCGCGGAGGAACTAGAGGCAGAGAGGAGGAGGGAGGCGGAGCAGCGGGCGGCGGTTGCTGCGCGCGCAGCGCCTCGCGGACGCTGAGCTGGCAGCAGCGCGCGCGGCCGAGGCGGCGACGGACGCGACTGCAGCAGCAGAGGCAGCCGCGGTGGAGGTGGCGGCGCTCCGCCTGGAGGCAGAGCCGCGTCGGGCGGACGACGGCGCAGCAGGCCGCGACCCCCGAGCGGGCTCCCCCTGGCGTTAGCAGGCGCGCCCAGGTGACGCAGCAGGCCGTGCGGGCACAGGAGGAGGAGGCGGAGCAGCGGGCGGCCGCGACCTTGAGCGCGAGGACCTGCGCAGCCTCTACGACCGCGAGCGGGAGGAGGATGTGCGCAGCCTCCGTGAAAGGTCCAAATTGGCTAGAGGGGGGTGAATAGCCTAATTGAAAATCTACAAAATTACTTAGGCAAACACTATTAATATAACAAATGGCGAAGCTTTTTGCGCTAGCCTAATAGTGTGTTGCAAGCCACCTATCCAACAATTCTACTTAATAAGACTATGTCACACAAACAACTAGAGCTAATATCTTAATGCGGAATAAAACAATCAAGCTCTGGCACAAGTATGATATATGTGAAAGTATATGTGACAAGTATGTACAATAAGATAAACTAAGCAGTCTAATCACAATTGGCTACACAAAGTATATGACACAAGATATACAAGAGATGATGTCTACACAAATGAAATAGCTCAAAGTAAATACACAAAATAAATGAGCTAGATAGAAGTGGTTTCACCGAGCCTTCGGGATCGTCTAGTAGAGAGCCAATCACCAACAATATGAATATGGAGACCAATCATCAAGATGTAGAATCAATCACAATGAGCACACGGGACACCAAGATTTATCCCGAGGTTCACGTGCTTGCCGGCACGCTACTCCCCGTTGTGTCGACCAACACTAGGTGATCTGGTGGCTAATCGCCGCAAAGCCAAGCTCACTAAGAGCACCACAAGAATCTACCACTAGTGAGGTAGCTCAATGACACGAGCAATCCACTAAGGATGCCTCTTGCCGCTCCGGCGAGGTGAGGCTCCAAAACCTCTCACAATCACGAACGGTGGTGGCCAAGAACAATCACCAATCTTGCCAATCAACCACCTCTACTGCTCCAAGCCGTCTAGGCACCGACAAATGCCAAGAGTAACAAGAAAACTCAATGCCGATGCAAAGAACTAGTGCCACTAGATTGAACTCTTTTAAATCACCGCACTAGATCACTCAATCTCACTTGGTTTGATCAAATCAACTTGGGAGATGAGTTGGGAGGCTTGCCAATGCTCACTAGTATGCTTAGGAATCAAAATGTGCAAGAGAGCCACCTAGCAAGCCGGCCAAGCCCCTTAAATAGGCCACACAAAACGGCCTAGCCGTTGGGCCCGAAACAGATGCATCGGACGCGCCGGTGTCGGGGCCATGCTCCGATGAGCACCACGTGTCCCTCTGTTATGAAAACAGCCCGTTAGATCTCAACGGTCACATTCCTTCCCGCGCTGGTTAAAGTGGCATCGGACGCGCCGATGCCTATCATCGGACGCTCCGATGCCGCTGCTCGTTTTAGCTCTTTTCTGCGCTACATCGGACGCTCCGGGACCTCCACATCGGATGCTCAACCCCTGCGTCCGATGACACAACAGAAAGGTTCCAGAGAGGGCCAAAACACATCGGACGCGTCCGATGGTTCTGCATCGGACGCAGGCCAGCGTCCGATGCTCCCTGGAAAGTAGGCTCGCGCCACGTCATGACCAACGGACTCTGCAACAGTGTTTTGCCAGCGTCCGTTGCCAGCGTCCGTTGTCAGCGTCTGATGCTCACTCAACAAATGTCAGTGGTTAGGGTTTGCCACCGGACGCTCGGCCCAGCGTCCGATGCTGCCGCCAGCAGCGTCCGATGCCCCTAACACAACCTCTTTCACTTTCTAACATCTACCCTTGCTCCCATGCGCCAACACCAAAGTGTTTCAACACTTGTGCACGTGTGTTAGCATTTTGCAAAGCATTTATCAAGGGTTTTGTTAGTCACTCACTAGGTCTATAGCATCGATATGTTAGAGAACACCTAGTGGCACTTGAACACCGCATAAGCCGTGAATAATCTCCTCTTAATAGTACGGCTATGTATCCTAAATGTGATCACACTTGCTAAGTGTCTTGATCACTAAAACAAAGAGCCCTATAGGTTATACCTTTGTCTTCGGGCCTCTTTGCTCCATCTCTTCTCTTCTTCTCAAGTTTCACCAATGGTAGAGTACTTGATTTCTTGAGTGCGTGTGGCCATCACCATCCTCCATGGTTGCCACCTTGCCAGCTTCACCACTTGGCTTGGTCTCAATCCTCTCTTATAAGCTACACACATGCTTAGCAATAGGATTAGACCAAATAGGTTTCATCAATTAACCAAAACCAAACTAGGGCTTTCAATCTCCCCCTTTTTGGTAATTGATGACAACCTATACAAAGATATGTGATTTAAATTTGAGTAATCACATTGATAGTATTAGCTCCCCCTACATATGTGCTATAGAGTTTGGTTTTGGATTTTGCACATATGTATAGATATAAAATGTGGATGAGCAATACTACCAATGATGATGCTAAGGCATAAGAATGGACCTTTGAAGCGTGATACCAATCGGAGTGCACATGTTATACCATCCTTAGCACCATTTATCACTAGACATACATCAAAACTCAAGAACCCCGTGAGATCAACATAATAATAAGGCTCTTGAACCACTTGAAAATAGTAAAATATAAGTATGTCTAGTTACCATCTTATTCATGCTAGAGAGTCATTTCATCAATCATGTTCTAACACTAGCATTCACCACATAAGCATGAATGTCAAAATAAATAGCTTATGCATTGCAATCAATCATAAGAATGTGCACATTTCAAATGCAACATACATGTTTATAAGCTTGCTCCCCCTATTTGTATGCTTTGATCCCATTTGAACACTTGAAGATTTACTTAGCATGTCATCCACTCATGTTGTCTCCCTCTTTCACTAACATATATCTTTGGTGTTTGGTGCATTATTTTCTCCTCCTTTGTCAACAATTATCATAAAGGTGGGGCAAAATGTAATGAAGAAGACAATCCTTTTACCATGAAATTCATATGTAGGGATCAAACTAAGTCAAGTTATGGCTTAATCTAGCTCATGATCATAGGATATTTAACACGGTTTGCTCTAGAGTAAGCTTTTTCACACATCTTTCAATGGTTATCTTACGTTGGTTAAACACCTATTGTTCACTTACTAGATCAAACACTAGAGTTACAAGCTTACAAACAAGTTATATGCTACCACTAGATCAAGTCAAACATAGAAGCAATAGTGGTACCATATATACTTCACATTCATTTGATTTACCATGAATGATCCTAAATAAGCAATGTGATGGCTATATGAACTAGATCACAGCCTAATAAGAATGAATGCACATGCCAAACAATTTCACCTTTGCTTTGTTGGAGGAGAGACATGTCATAAGTGGGGGTGCATTCAACTCATGTTGGAGAAGTCTAGGATATTCAATTCATTCCTTAGCTTGCAAAACCTTCTCTCATCTAGTGGCTTGGTGAAGATATCGGCAAGTTGATCGTCGGTTCCCACACTTTCAATAGATATATCTTTCTTGGCTTGATTGTCTCTAATGAAGTGATGCCTTATATCAATGTGCTTTGTTCTTGAATGTTGAACCGGGTTGGTGGCTATTTTGACGGCGCTCTCATTATCACATAGCAATGGGACTTGTCCAAACTTGATTCCATAATCTTGCAATGTTGCTTTCATCCATAGCAATTGTGCACAACAACTACCCGCGGATATGTATTCGGCTTCGACGGTAGAGAGTGCAACACTATTTTGCTTCTTTGATGACCATGAGACAAGTGATCTTCCAAGCAATTGACAAGTGCCCGATGTGCTCTTCCTATTCACCTTGCATCCCGCATAATCGGAATCCGAGTATCCAATTAATTCAAATTGAGAGCCCTTGGGATATGTTGACACTAATTAACTCTTATTATTAAAGGTCAATTAAGCATGAAAATGGATGGATATGTAAACTCCACCTTAGTATAGGGATTAAAATTAATGAATTCCACGAGTTTTGGTGAATTGTGAATCCGCAGGGACCAAACCAGGAAACAGACCTCAATTCCTTCCCTTAGAAGGAAACCGACGGGAGATAACGCATTCGCCAAGTCAGAAACCTTCCAGAAGACTCCAGAGATCACGTAGAGACACCACGAGGAGGGGCACCCCGGTTCACTTCCAGGTGGGACCGACCGGTCCCCTGGGCCCACCGGTCGGTCTCCCCCTGGCGCCCCTGGCTTTCGTCTTCTGCAAGCTACTTCCACCGACCTCCAGGATGCATCTCGACCGTACCTCAAGTCGGTTTGATCCAAGGGCCACGGTTGATCCCTCAGGGCTATATAAACAGACCCCCAGGCCCCAGGTCAGGGAGAAGGTCCCTCTTCAGAAGACTACGCTTCAACTAGAAACCCTAGAAGAGACTTCAGGAGTTAGCTTTCAAGTAGAAGACTAGATACCCCTCTAGTAGGATTAGAACCTAGTCTTATTTAGAACTAGAAGAGAGAGAGAGAGGAAGAGATCAAGAGGAAGCTCCGGCCTGTCGGATCAACTTCTTCATCTTGTACCTGTGGATTCAAGTTCTTCATCGACTTGCTTCATCGATTGTTTCGGTAATCAACATCTATATTTAAGTTTGAGCTATTGTTCTTATTGTTCTTAAGGTTTATGACTCTCTTTTGAGTACTTTAATTCTAGTCGCTCTAGAGTTAGAGTAGTTGGATAGTATAAGCGTGGTGCTTAGGCTGGATAACTCATATTTACCTCCTATAACGCCGGTAGTAGTGGTTGTTCGCAAGGGTGACTCTTATAGCCTTGTTGATTCTTCTATAGTCCACTTACCCGTGTGTAGGCTCGGTAGGATTATACATTTGCATAAAAGAATCATATTCTGTTGTGACCTTTTATGGCAATTTCCCCATTAAGAATAATAAACATATCACTCTTAAGTTGGGTTTAGACAACCTTAGTGATCCCCTCTATACTTTTAGCTTCTCCGTCCTTGTTAGTTACTCAGGGGTTATACACTTGAGACTCATTGCTATCCGTTCCTTTGGGTTTGATATTAAAACTGGGTTACTCCGGTGAAGTGCTACATCGGTAGAGCTTATCTGTGCGCTTGCGGATAAAGTAGAGTGTGCATTAATTTATACCAACAAGCATTTCTGGCGCCGTTGCCGGGGAAGCGATAGATCTTTTTACGTCTTAAGTATAACCTTGTATTATACTTTTATCTTTTATTTTTCTCTAAACTTTATCTTTGCTGTTATATCTTTTTATTCTTTTCACAATGGATTTCTCAGAGCCAACCACTAGCTCCACGAATTCCATTCCACTGAACCAGTATACCTATCACACTGTCGTAGACTTAGAGTTGCCCAAATCTGCTAAGCCTATCCTTTCAGACAACTACGAGCTATGCCCATGTTTGATAGAGATGGTTAAGAATCAAACTTTTTCTAGCTTAGAAGACGAAAACCCACATATTCATTTAAATGCGTTTGAACAAACCTGTGTGTGCCTACATATCGCAGGCATGTCTGACGAAACCCTTAGATGGAAACTTTTTCCATTCTCCTTAGAGGGAAGAGCCAAAACATGGTACCTTCAAACAGCACCAAGTAAAAATGGGGATTGGAAAGAACTCTGCTCTAGCTTTTGCTTGGAATACTTCCCTGTCTCCAAAATTATTTGTCTTCGCTTAGAGATCTTGTCCTTCATCCAAGAGGATAATGAGTCTCTAATTGCAGCCTGGGAAAGATTCGATAATCTTGTCCGCTCTGGTCCAGCCTTATCTATTCCAGACCCTGTCTTGCTTCAACACTTTTATAATGGTCTGAATAGAAAAACTTCTAATTACCTTAACTTAGCTTCAAATGGATCATTCCTACATACCCCAGCCTCCAAGGCAAGGGAAATGTTGCAAAACTTATCTCAAATCACTCCTACTCCTGAAGCTAAACCACAAGAACCACTAGAAGTAAATCTCGAAGCTGATCCTATATCTATTCTTAATCATACACAAACCTCAGCTTTAATTCCTAGTGAGAGGGAAACCTCAATCTTAGGAGACACCTATGATTTCGAGGATGAGTACTTCACCGAATTTGGTAATACCTCGAAATATCACATAATTAGAAAACCACAAAAATCAAAAATCATCTTTGGAAGAACTTACTGATAAGGTTTTCCTAAAAGAGACTACGAAGAAACTAATCTCTATAATAAGTCATGAATGGTTAGAAGAATTAGAGCTTTCCGCTGATACAATCCGCTTAAATTCACCTTCTACACACATTCAATGTCAAATCCATCAACAACCCTTCGAAGCTCTCTATAATCCTGTTGTGGGAATCAACATTATGTCTGAAACTTTTGCTCAAGATTTATTAAAACAAATGCCGCTTACCCCAACAGCTAAGTTATTGAAAACCCCTTTAGGACATGTTATTCCTAGCTCAGGAATCATGTATGTCCTGCCTGTTACAGTAGATAACACTCCACTTCACTTAAGTTTTTATATTTTTGATATTAAAGAGTTTAATCTGCTGATAGGCCAACCACTTAAGCAACTCATTCATGAAGGACAATTAGGGATCTTAAACTTCCATCTTGGGAAAAATCTTAAAGGAACCATACCTATTACTCATTCTCTAAATGCTGAGAATGAATCATGTCCCGAGCCGGATCCTATGGAAGAAATTAAAGGAGCGTCTTTCGAAATAATAAATGAATCCGAATATGAAGAAGATGTTCAGTTCTTCACTGAGGAAGAAGATAACATACCTGATCCAGATCCTCTAGATTCCTTAGAAGAACCTCCTAAACCTCCCATAGAGTTAAAACCCTTACCTTCTGGGCTTCGATATGCTTTCTTGAATAATGATCCTGAATCTCCTGTAATCATAAATAATAATCTTACTCAGGAACAAACTTCTAGGTTGATCACTGTCTTAGAAAAGCACAAAGCAGCTTTTGGCTATTCACTCCATGACTTAAAGGGAATCAACCCCGCTTTCTGCACCCATCGCATTCCTACTGATCCTAACATATCACCATCTAGAGAGCTCCAACGCAGGCTTAACAATGCGATGAGAGAAGTAGTAAAGAAAGAGGTCTTGAAACTCTTGCACGCCGGGATCATTTATCCTGTGCCACACAGTGAGTGGGTAAGTCCTGTCCAAGTTGTGCCTAAAAAGGGAGGCATGACTATGGTAAAGAATGAGAAGAACGAATTAATTCCACAAAGAACTGTTACTGGTTGGAGAATGTGTATTGATTACAGAAAACTAAACAAGGCAACTAAGAAAGATCACTTTCCGCTACCTTTCATAGATGAAATGTTAGAACGGTTAGCCAATCACTCTTTCTTTTGTTTTCTTGATGGGTATTCTGGATATCACCAAATCCCAATCCATCCAGATGATCAAAGCAAAACCACTTTTACATGTCCATACGGAACTTATGCTTATCGCCGAATGTCTTTTGGATTATGTAATGCACCTGCTTCTTTTCAAAGATGTATGATGTCTATATTTTCTGATATGATTGAAGAAATCATGGAAGTTTTCATGGATGACTTTTCTGTTTATGGAAAAACTTTTGATGATTGTCTTGAAAATTTAGACAAAGTTTTGCAAAGATGTGAAGAAAAGCACTTAGTCCTTAATTGGGAAAAATGTCACTTTATGGTTAAAGAAGGCATAGTGCTAGGTCATTTAATATCTGAACGTGGAATTGAGGTAGACAAAGCTAAAATTGAAGTAATTGAACATTTGCCTCCACCGATTAATGTTAAAGGAATCCGAAGTTTTCTTGGCCATGCTGGTTTTTACCGTAGATTTATAAAAGATTTTTCATATATTGCAAGACCACTTACAAATCTTTTGGCCAAAGATGTTCCTTTTGAATTTGATGATGCATGTTTAGAATCTTTTAACACTCTTAAGAAAGCGCTCACTTCTGCACCTATCATTCAACCTCCTGATTGGTCTCTACCTTTTGAGATCATGTGCGATGCAAGTGATTTTGCTGTAGAAGCTGTGCTAGGACAATATAAAGATAAAAAGCATCACGCAATCGCTTATGCCAGCAAAACTTTAACAGGACCTCAACTTAATTATCCTACTACTGAAAAAGAACTTCTGGCTGTTGTTTTTGCTATAGACAAGTTTAGATCTTATTTAGTGGGATCAAAGGTGATTGTTTTTACTGATCATGCTGCACTTAAATACCTGCTCACTAAGAAAGATGCTAAGCCACGCTTGATAAGATGGGTTTTGCTACTCCAAGAGTTTGACTTAGAAATAAAAGATAAGAAAGGAGTAGAAAACTCTATAGCTGATCACTTGTCTAGAATGTATTTCGAAAATCCGCAGGAATTGCCTATAAATGACTCACTCAGGGATGACATGCTTTTTCAAATCTCTAGATCTGACCCCTGGTATGCAGATATTGTCAATTTTATAGTTGCAGGGTATGTACCGCCAGGAGCAAATAAGAAGAAGCTAATCTACGAGAGTAGGATCCACATATGGGATGAACCATATCTATTCAGAGTTTGCTCTGATGGATTACTCAGAAGATGTGTGCCAGCTGAAGAAGGAATCAAGATCATTGAACGCTATCACTCTTCACCATATGGAGGGCATTATGGGGCATTCCGAACACATGCGAAGATCTGGCAAAGTGGATTTTTCTGGCCAACTATGTACCAAGACACAAAAGATTTCATTCGGAGATGTGGGTCATGTCAAAGGCACGACAGCATCAACACCAGAGATGCCATGCCACTCACTAACAACCTTCAGATTGAGCTCTTCGACGTCTGGGGAATTGATTACATGGGACCATTCCCTAAATCAAGGAATCATGAGTATATCCTAGTTGCTGTCGACTACGTCTCAAAATGGGTCGAAGCAGTGCCATGCAAGTCTGCTAATGCAAGAAACTCTCAGAGGATGTTCGAGGAGATAATATTTCCAAGATTTGGAGTGCCAAGGATGGTAATTAGTGACGGAGGAACCCACTTCATTGACAAAGGCTTTCATAAATATTTAACAAATCATGGGATCCATCACAATGTTGCCACTCCCTATCATCCTCAGACAAGTGGCCAAGCATAAACATCAAACAAGCAAATCAAGAATATTCTGCAGAAAACAGTTGACGAGATGGGAACACAATGGAAAGATAGACTACCTGAAGCACTGTGGGCTTACCGTACTGCCTACAAAACACCATTGGGAATGTCTCCATATCAACTCGTCTACGGAAAGACTTGTCACTTACCAGTGGAGTTAGAATTCAAAGCTCACTGGGCAATTAAAAGATGGAACATGGACTTAGAAGCTGCCGGAGTCAAGAGAAGAATGCAACTCTCTGAACTAGATGAATGGCGCGAAAAAGCATATCATAACGCAAAGATCTACAAAGAGAGAACAAAGAGGTGGCATGACAAGAGAATCAAGAAGAAGAACTTCACTCCGGGAGACAAGGTATTACTTTTTAATTCCAGAGTAAAATTGTTCGGGCATGGAAAACTACGAAGCAAATGGGAAGGACCTTTCACGGTGGTAGCCACTTCATCACATGGAGCCATTACACTTCAAAATGACGAAGGTACGTTATTCAAGGTAAACGGACAACGTCTTAAGATTTTTCTAGAACCTGAAAAGAGTCCTGAAGAGTTGGATGTCATCCAATTCTTCATCATCCCATAGATTTACACCATCGTCCTTTTTCCGATAAGTTAGTGCGTCGGGGATATATTTTCTGCGCTTAGGATCAAGTTTGAAGACACCACGAGCGACGGTCCCGCGAGCCCCCACAGGGATGGACCGACCGGTCTCCTTAGGAGACCGACCGGTCTGGCCTGGAGGCCCCTCGTCTCTTCCTTCTTTCGTTACGTGTCCCGACTCTTTCTCGTACCCATTCTGGTAACCTGATCTGTAGAAGCGATAACCCTCGTAACGAACCTATCTTACCTACCTTCCTCAGCTATAAAACCAGCCCCAGGCCTGCCTCTAGATTCATTGCAACCTCTCCCAGAAAACCAGCAGCAATAGAGCTCTCCTCCCACCAGCACTAATGGCCTCCTATCCAAGGATCGACCTCAACGAACCCGCTGACGACTCGATGGCTCTTGTCGTCACCGCATCCAAGGACCTCACCGTGACATCATCCAAGGAGATCGCTCTTGCTGACTTGCCTACACCCGTTGATACGATCCCGCCTGAAGGAACCTCGTCGCATCGTCAGCAAGCTTTCTACGCCCAAGCGGTGCCGGCGAGAAGACTTCCGACTTTCTCCGTCACCAGAGAGATTCCGCTCCTTCCTCCTAGGCCCAATGAGACACTCATCGGGCTGAAGACGAACAAGCTTGGAGAACCCACTGTCGTAAGATACACATCTGAAAATCCGCGCCCGCGCTTTGAGGGAGTTCGTGGTCACCCTGAGCAGATCAAGGTCACTCCACCTGTAACCAGGGCACCCACTGTGACACTCTAGTGTCAAGCACTGCATTAGGCACTGCAATTAGCTACTAAGAGAGCATAAGCAACTGCATTGCATCATTTCATGTGCAAAAGTGTGTTTTGATCCTTGTTTGTTTATTTGAAATTGGATTTCCATTTGACTTGGTGTATAACTTGGATTTCTGTTTTGGCAAATGATTTTATAAATTGAAGAATATTATATGGAGTGTTTTTCATGTTGAAGTTTTGGCTTAGTTCAAAATGGTTTATCAAATAAAAATGGGTTAAGCAAAAAATGAGATATGCCTTAATTTGGCTTTATTTTTGCAGAGGCTTTAAAAAATAGTTTCAGGAAAAGTGTCTTATATGAAAGTTGTAGAGAAAATTATTTTTAACAACTTTTGTATTTTGGTCAAAACCTAGTTTGAAGTTTTTGAAACTGTTTTGAATGGTCAAAGTTTGAAAAAGGTTTGAGAAAAAGAAAAAGGAAAATGTTTTTCTTTTCCGCGCACCTTTCGGCCCATCCGGCCTTTCGGCCCACTTCCCCGCCTCGGCCCAGCGCTCGCCGCCTCGCCCGCGCGCGCGCGCCCGCCCGCGCACCGCGCGCCGGCCGCCCGACACGGCCGCGCCGTACGCCGGCCGGCTTGCCGCGTGGCGCCCCTTCTCTGCGCCAAATCCACGCCGACCACTCCCTCTCCGATCTTCTCCCACCGGAGCACGCCAGCGATCTTCGCCGGCCACTCCCGCGCATCCTCGTCTGCCGAGCCGCCTGCCGCCGCCTCGCCGACCGCGCCGCCGTGGCCCCCGCCGCGACCACCGGCCGGCCGAGCCGACCAAAAGCCCGAGCACTCCACCCTCCGCTCCTTCGCCCGCTCATTCGCGCACTCGCCCGCTCTCACTCTCCCTCGCTCTCGCCTGCACACAAGCGCAAAGAGCGAGCGCTCGGCTCGCGCTCGCCGTGACCACCACCATATCCACCCCTCTCCGTTCCGGCCGCGTCGAGCCACCACCCCCCCAATCCATCTCGCACACCACTCCGCCTACGCCTCGGACACCCGGTGCTCGCGCTTGCGCCACCGACCGAGCTCCACCGACGCCGGAGGCCGGAGTCCCCCTCTTCGGTCCGTCATCGCCACCGCGGAGCCGGGTCGCCGTTCGTCCCCAACCGAGCCTCCACCGCACCTCTACTTCCTCTTCGACCCTCACCAAGCCAAGGCAAGGTGAGAACACTGAAGAGCCTCAACGCTACCGCCTCCTACCTCCCCCTATCTCCCCGACCGAGCGCCATGGCCGCCGCCGCGGCCATGCCCGTGGTCGAGCTCCTCGGGAGCTACCCGAGCCAAACCAACCTCCTCTATAGCTTCCCTAGGTTTCACTCGAGCCTATGCTTTCCCTAATTTCACCGGCGACCGCCGGAAACGGCGTAGCCACACGTCGCCGCCACCTCCACGCGCCGCCGCTCGTCGCCGGCACGCTCTGGCCGTGCGCCGGCCAAACCAACACCACCACTCGATGCGTCTCGTCGAGACGAGTTCATCGGACCTACCCTCGCCGCCGGCGAGCTCACCGACGGCGAGAAATCGCCGGTCAAACCCTCCCCTGCTTCGCTCTCTCTGACCGCGTGGGTCCGTTGACCCCGTGGACCCCTCTTGTCAGCCGCTTTCTGGTCTATGGACCGGGTGCGCGTAGCCGGATGAATGGATTTAAATGTTTTTCTTTTTAGTTTTAATTTCCAGAAATGCTTGTTATTTTTGTGCAGCTCGATTTATAAGTCCAAATGAAGTGCTTCCAGTTTTGTTAGGTTGTTTATGAGAAGATCTATCATGGAAAAATATGAATATATTTTTGATGGCATTTCATTTCACTGTTTTTATTTATTTCAGTTTATATGCTTTTGTTTAATTAAATGGAAATAAGTGTTTTATGATAGAATTAATTCATGGGAAAATTTGTATAGGTTCTTTGTGGTGTTTAGTGCCTGTGAAAATTTTATAAAGTACTGTTCATGTAGAAAAAGTTTCTGTTATGATTAAAAGTCTCTTTTGCTGATTTCTTAGAAAAAGCATTAAGGTGTTTTATATGTTGAAATAAAATATGGGAAAATTTGTACAGTCTTGGTGTGTCACGAAGAGTCTGAGAAAAATATAAACTTGATCTGTTTTATGGAAAAACTAAGAGTTGCTTTACAGCTGTGCTTTTCTATGTGGATCTTTGAAAATTCATGTAAGAAAATATATGATGGCTCTGATCATGGAACTTTCTTGACAAATACGAAATGTAAAGTAGAATCTGGGAAAAATGTGAAAATGAGTTTAACACCCTTTTTCAGTAGGGTTGCAGTTCAAATGTTCGTTTCTGCCATAAATTGGTTATTTTTGTGTAGGCCTGTATGTTCATGCTCTAATGGTAATTTTTCTGTAGTAGCCTGGTTATGAGTAGCATAAGTCAGGAAAAATATGAAGTTTGCTGTTTGGCATTGTTTGAGTAAGGAGCTAGTTCAAAGCACCTTTATGGGCAGTTTGCTTGTCATTTTTGTATCTGCAGTTCTGCAAGTTATTTTGGCCTGAAACTTGTTCAGTAGAGTCCAGTAGGTGTTGTTGACTTTCTGGAATTTTTGTGGATTTTTCTGAGTCTAGAAAAATGCACTTGCAGTTCAATCGGAATTTCTTTTGATTTAATTAAAAGTGGAAAAGGGTGATTATCGGATTTTGTCTTATGAATTGAATAGTGTTGACCCCAATGTCAAAAGTGGTTCAACAAGTTGGCTTTGTTGGTTTGCAAGAAAAATGTTTCGTCTTATGATCCTCATCTTGCACCGCATTAGTTATTTATATAATTTATCACATGCAATAGGATCGACACTCCCGGAGCCCCACCAAGAGCAGGAGCCAAGCGTCGAGCCGGAGATCCAGGAGCTCCAGCAGTCGGAGGAAGCAGACCCCGCGGCCGACACTAACCTGCCTGAGTGCCCCTCCCACGAGGCCTCAGTCTTCACCCAAGGCAAGCCCCGGAGCATTCTAAGTCTCCCAGTTTTTATAACTAAATTACTTGAGTCCTTTTTATATTGTGATGCATTAGGTATAGGAGTTGATTGAATCCTACTTGCTGCATTACCATTCCTTGATTATTGATTATTACCTGCCTTGTTACCCTGTTACTGCTTTATAATGTAGAATTGCTTAGTCTACTTAATAAAAGTAATAGTTAAGGATGTTTCCGTGATACCCCGATGGGTATTTACCGGATCACGGTTGGCTATATTTGCTATCGTGGAAAAGAACCTGAGTTGTAGTGAAATACGGTCAATGGGATGGCAGGGCACAAGTTCGGAAACTTGGGGCAGTCCATCCGTTGGATCGTGTAGGTTTGTATCGATGTTGGCCCTCGTTCATTTTTGAACGCGCCCTTTTACTTAGGGATATGTCGTTGCTGTAATCATCGACCCCAAAGCCGGTTAGAAGCTGTTCGGGCCGGTTTCAACCCGTGTCGTGCCCTCTAGTACAGAAGTTGCGATCTGCCGACGTGAGGCCATCGCCAGACTCTGATTGGGCGGTCCGTGCTTGAACCGCGACGATTACCACCACGAACAAGCGTCGAGCGGTTGCCCAATGCATGGACCCGACGGGGAAAGTGTGGGCTGGTATTAAAGGTCTTTCACCAGCTGGTTTGGAATTCGATTCGAGTCGCCGTCTCCCCCGGTTAGTGGGAAACTATGGCGAGCTTCACCACGATACAACTCCATGTGATGATTAAGGTTCAACTAAAATGTGGATAAATCAACTGGATATAGTTATATTATTGGTTGTTAGATTCAAGTGAGTGTTTTAGTACAGGTGATAACCTAGAATTAAGAATTAGGCTAAAAGTAACAACTCATCATATTCACTAATTACCTCTTATCTAAATCTGAGCTTTTTGCAACTAAAAATCCCAGCTCTACCTCAAAAGCCTTGCATACCCTTGGAGTCTTTTATTTTCAGTTGGACGGGTAAGTCTAGCTGAGTACATTCCCGTACTCAGGGTTTATCCCGTTCGTTGCAGATGGCCAGGTCTACTTTGGCTATTGTAAGCACTGCCTCTACCCAGTGGAAGGTGATGAGGAGTAGGCCCAGGGCAGGGTCGTCCAGAAGCTTTTCCCCTTCTTTTGCCGGACTGAGACTGCTGGTGGCACATTATCTTAAAAGGGAGGAATGACTTGTGTTGAGTTTATGTATCAAAACAATGTTTTATTTGGACCGCGTGCGTGGTGGTCGTGTTCAAACTATTTCAGCTTCCGCACTATTTGAACTCAGTATTGTAATAACTCTGTTTATTTCCGCACTCTGATGTTTAAATTCCGTTTTAAATTCACGGTGATGTCTCTTTACGGATGTAATCTTTGAACGATGCGATCCTGTATGTTCTGGTGTAAGAAATCCTTCGAGATTTCCGGACTACCGGGGTTATAAGGGTTCAAGTGTGGGTCGAAGTCAGACGGATTTGACTAAGATAATACTTGAGCACTTATAATCAGGACGGTTCCGCCACAGCTGGTATCAGAGCATGGTTCAAGGGATTACACCTGTACGGAGCTATTTTCGAATAAAAATGGGTATTTTAAAACTATTTTCAAGCGATTTGCGAAACTATTTTCAATTACTAAATGTGCCCAGTCTCGTCCTTAAGCCCTATACTAGGATTCAGGTGGCTTAACTGCTAACAGGGTTCAGGGATTTGCTCATGCTGGACCTTTATTTGCTGGTCCATTCTCGAGGGAAAAGAGAATGTGTCGATTGCGAAAACATGCATAAAATAATTTGTGAGATATGAGAGCATGACCGTCCAACCGTCGGTCTAGGCGAGGGATTCTTATACCAAGTATGTGCGAGCTTTACGCGGACACATATGAGGGTATCAATGATTTTACCGGGTGATTTCTTTTGGTGCATGGTGTTCGTGTTGACCTGTATGTATTTTGCGCATATTGGTCAATACTCGTTGCTTTATCATTGGGAATTTTGTTGGGCTGAAATGAATCTTCTGCAGGTACACTAACTATGCGATCGAGTAGAACGTGTAGATAACGTATGAGAGATCGTTCTTGCCACCGACTAGAACGTTAGGACTTGCGAGTCATATTAGTGAGTGAGAACGTAAGTACGATCATGCATCATGTTTATATTCATGCATTTACATTACCTCCCCTTAATTTAAAAGTTGTCTCTTTTGTTATAAAATTTTCCAACTTAATATCCGTCTCACGAGAGTTCGAAACCCTTTGTTTCTACAGATGGCCCGGACCAAGTTGACTGCTCGCAAGGCCACCGGAGGCAGAGGAGTTCCGCGTCATCGCTTGGCCACCAAGCTGACCCGGAGGACGTTCCTGACCTACTTTGGGTTGCCGACGATCCTTTGGAGGATTTTGCAGGCAGTGGGTTATGAGGAAGGACAGGAGCCCAAGTACTCCTGGCAGAAGGAGATCTACGGGCAGGATTCCCTGGTTATGGTAGAGATCAAGGTCAAAGCCTTGCCTGCCAAGCCGCACTGGACAGGATGGACTGAGATCACCAGAGGCACATGTGCCAAGGATGGAGCCAACAGGGCAGCATACCTAGTGCTGAAGGATATCATCGCCCGCTTCCCCGCCGACCTGGCAAGTGCAATGGCAGGAGTGTTTCCCCGTGGATCACTTTTCCCATTGCGCTGGAAGCAGACTTCAGAGTCAGTCTTGACAGGGAGCCCAGAGGAGAGGTTCTACTGTGAGACGCCTGCGATGAGCGCCACCGGAGCTTTGTTGGGGGTATGTGAGAGTTTGGAGCACACTCTCGAGAGCGTGTCCTTCACCCTCACCGCCACCTACCAGAGCAAGAGGAAGCTTCAGGAGGACTTCGACGCTGAGGTTGCTCGTCTTCAGGAGAGGATTCAGCAGCTCACGCTTGAGCGCGACGACGCCCGCACCACTGCCGCAGCTCAGTCTACCGCCAGGACAGTCGCCGAGCAGATGTACCTGACCGCATCTCTGCAGAGAGATGAGGCCCGTGCCGCACTTGACCACCTCAGAGAGGGAGCCCATCTCCTGGTTCAGCAGATCAACGCACAGCAGGTCTACATCGAGCAGCTCCACGAGGCCGTCCACGAGTTCCATCATGCAGCACAGGAGGCAGCAGCACCAGCCGCCGCAGAGGTTCCCGCAGCAGAGGCCCCAGATCCCCAGGATGGAGAGGTTCTTGGTCCCGACGCCCCACCAGAGGAGGCTCATGCAGATGAGCCTATGTTCGACGTAGACATCGAGGACGTCGCATCCGCCGCTGGAGACCCATGAGCGCTAGTTTGATAGGGATCGTTTGCTTTTGTATAGCTTGAGCTTGCTCGCTAAGTAATGTAATGGTCCAAACATGGTTGGTTATGTTTAAGTTTGTGATGGCATGAAATGGCTTTTGGACAAGAGTCCGGACTTCGATCCGGCACCCCTTTTTTTTGTTTTTTTTATGGAAATTCGTCGTTTGCATGTCTAATTTCGAGCGATTATTCTGTGATGTTGTATGGAAATGAGTAATTATACTTGGTTGTGTGCTAAATTTTCGAATTATGTACAACACAGTATTTATTCATGTTCAATGTGGCATCACCTAATGATTGCTTAATAATGGGATATGCAGATGCCGGCACACACTCGCAGCCAACGTGGGCAAGGGGCAGGACAGGAGGAGAATCTGCCACCTCCCCCACCGCCGCCAATGACGCCGGAAGCGTTCTTTGGCCAGTTTCTGGGAAGCCAAAGGAACATGGAAGAGATGCAGAGGCATATGGAGGCCACCCTCCGTAATATTGCCAACAACACCGCGCAGCAGCATCATCAGCGCCAAGGCCCGGAGCCTAACCAGTACAGCTCCTACCGTGATTTCTTGGACACTCGCCCTCCCGTGTTCAAGGAAGCCACCGAGCCACTCGAAGCTGACGAATGGCTCAACTCCATCACCCAGAAGTTTCGTCTGCTACGCCTGACGGAAGAGCTCAAAGCGGAGTATGCCGCTCACATGTTGGAAGGACCCGCAGGTTTGTGGTGGGCCCAGTACCGTGCATCTCTGCCAGCTGATGCACGTGTCACCTGGGAGCAATTCTCAACTGCTATGCGTCGCCACTACATCCCTAGTGGTCTGATGGAAATGAAGGTTGCAGAGTTTATGAGGTTAACCCAAGGAACCAGGTCGGTGTCAGAGTATCTTCACAGCTTCAACAACCTGGCCCGCTATGCCCCGGATTTCGTGGACACTGAGGTCAAGAAGATTGCAAGTTTCAAGCGTGGCATGAGTGCCACAATGCTTTCCAAGATGGGTAACAGTCACCGCACCACCTTCAGTGACTTCGTCAGTGACTGTCTGAATCAAGAGGCCAATGACAGCCGGCTAGCAGCAGAGACACGCCGCCGTGCGAATGAAGGAGGTTCGTCCCAGCAGAGAGCCGCTTTCGGAGCACGCACCCCATACCGCCCGCCTGTCACTGGAGCAAGGTACCGACCCCCACAGAGGAAGATCACCACCAACCGTCCCCGTCCCAGCTTCCAGAAGCCGTACACTGCCCCCATGATGCAAAACAAGGGTAAAACTGGAAGTGCAGCAGGACCCAAGACTCCATACGTGATTGGCCCGTGCTACAACTGTGGACAGACAGGACACCTGTCCCGCCACTGCCCTCGTCCAAAGAAGCAGTACCCTCAGCCTCAGCCTCGTACCGGTCACGTGCATCACACCACAGTGGAAGAAGTGCCAGAAGGAGAGCCTGTCACCGCTGGTACGTTCCTTGTTAATAACTATCCCGCCGTTGTGCTGTTTGATTCTGGAGCATCGCATTCTTTCATAAGTGAGAGTTTTGTTTTAAGGAGTAATCTTGAGTTGGTAGAGTTAGACCGGGGATATCAGATAAGTTCCGCCGGAGCCGTTCTCTCCGCGCGTAAAATGGCTAAAGGGGTGGAAATGATCTTTGGGGATAAAAAGGCCATAGTGGACCCCATAGTCATTCCTGGTCTAGGTTTGGACATAATCTTGGGAATGGGATGGATGAAACTTTGGAAGGTAAACCTAGACACCGCAGAAAGAGTAGTGTCCATGGTTAGTCCTAGGAATGGATCTTCTTTTCGGTTCAAGTTACCCCGAAACCCCCATGAGATTGGAGTGTTGTTCAATATCACGGCAAAACAGATAGCTGAGATCCCAGTAGTATGTGAGTTTCCGGATGTCTTTCCTGATGAGTTGCCTGGTTTACCGCCTGATAGAGATGTGGAGTTTGCCATAGAGTTAATTCCGGGAACAACACCTATATCCCGAAGACCGTATAGAATGCACGCTAAAGAGCTAGCAGAACTTAAGGTCCAGATACAAGAACTGTTGGATAAAGGTTTGATCCGTCCTAGTTCGTCGCCTTGGGGATGTCCCGCTATCTTTGTGAAGAAGAAAGATAAGACTCTGAGAATGTGTGTGGATTATAGACCGCTTAATGCAGTAACCATAAAGAATAAGTACCCCTTACCTCGAATCGATGTCTTGTTTGATCAGTTGTCAAAAGCAAAAGTGTTCTCCAAGATTGACCTTGTGGCGGAACCGACCTGGCGATAAGAGCTCAAGTATTATCTTAGCCAAATCCGTCTGACTTCGACTCATACTTGAACCCATATAACCCCGGTAGTCCGGAAATCACGAAGGATTTCTAACACCATAACATACAGGATCGCATCGTTCAAGGTTACATTCGTAAAGATACATCACAGCGAAACGAAATCGAATTTAAAACATCAGAGTGCGGAATTTAAAACAGAGTTATTACAATATTGAGTTTAAAAGTGCGGAAGCTTGAATAAGTTTAAAACACGACCACAACACACGTGGTCCAAAATAAATCATTGTTTGATAAACCAACTCAACACAAGTCATTCCTCCTTTTTAAGATAGTGTGCCACCAGTAGTCTCAGTCTGGCAAAAGAAGGAGGAAAGCTTCTTGACGACCCTGCCCTGGGCCTACTCCTCATCACCTTCCACTGGGTAGAGGCAGTGCTTACAATAGCCAAAGTAGACCTGGCCATCTGCAACAAACGGGATAAACCCTGAGTACGGGGATGTACTCAGCTAGACTTACCCGTCTAACTGAAAATAAAAGACTCCAAGGGTATGCAAGGCTTTTGAGGTGGAGCTGGGATCTTTTAGTTGTGGAAGGCGCAAATTCAGATAAGGGATAATTAATGATTATGATGAGTTGTTACTTTTAAACCTACTCCTTAGTTCTAGGTTACTACCTGTACTAGAGCACTCACTTGAATCTAACAAACAATAATATAACCATATCCAGTTGACTTATCCACATTTTAGTTGAACCTTTAAACATCACATGGAGTTGTATCGTGGTGAAGCTCGCCATAGTTTCCCACTAACCGGGGGAGACGGCGACTCGAATCGAATTCCAAACCAGCTGGTGAAAGACCTTTAATACCAGCCCACACTTTCCCCGTCGGGTCCATGCATTGGGCAACCGCTCGACGCTTGTTCGTGGTGGTAATCGTCGCGGCTCAAGCACGGACCGCCCAATCAGAGTCTGGCGATGGCCTCACGCGGCAGATCGCAACTTCCGTACTAGAGGGCACGACACGGGTTGAGACCGGCCCGAACAGCTTCTAACCGGCTTTGGGGTCGATGATTACGGCACCGACATATCCCTAAGTAAAAGGGCGCGTTCAAAAATGAACGAGGGCCAACATCGATACAAACCTACACGATCCAACGGACGGACTGCCCCAAGTTTCCAAACTTGTGCCTTGCCTTCCAGTTGACCGTATTTCATTACTACTCAGGTTCTTTTCCACGATAGCAAATATAGCCAACCGTGATCCGGTAAATACCCATCGGGGTATTACGGAAACATCCTTAACTACTACTTTTATTAAGCAGGCTAAGCAATTCTACATGATTAAGCAGTAGCAGGATAACAAGGCAGGTAATAATCAATAATCAAGGAATGGTAATGCAACAAATAGGATTCAATCAACTCCTATACCTAATGCATCACAATATAAAAGGACTCAAAGTAAATTAATTGCAAAAACTGGGAGACTTAGAATGCTCCGGGGCTTGCCTTGAGTGAAAACTGAGGCCTCGTGGGAGGGGCACTCAGGCAGGTTAGTGTCGTGGACGGGGTCGACTTCCTCCGACTGCTGGAGCTCCTGGATCTCCGGCTCGGCGTTTAGCTCCTGCTCTTGGTGAAGCTCCGGCGGGGTCGATCCTATTGCGTGCGATGAATTTATAATTCAATAAATGCGGTGCAAGATGAAGTGGCATGAAAAGAATAACTCTTGCAAACCAACAAAGCCAACTTGTTGAACCACTTTTAACATTAGGGCAACACTATTCAATTCATAAGACAAAATCCAATAATCACCCTTTTCCACTTTTAATTAGATCAAAAGAAATTCCGATTGAACTGCAAGTGCATTTTTCTAGACTCAGAAAAATCCACAAAAATTCCAGAAAGTCAACAACACCTAATGGACTCTACTGAACAAGTTTCAGCCAAAGATAAAAATACAGAGCTGCAGCTACAAAAATGACAAGCAACTGCCTAAAAAGGTACTTTGAACTACAACCCTACTGTAAAAGAGTGCATAGCTCTATTTCCTATTTTTCCCAGATTCTACTTCACATTTCATATTTATCCAGAAAGTTCCACGACCAGAACCATCATATATTTTCTTACATGAATTTCTAAAGATCTATACAGAAAAGCACAGTTGTAAAGCAACTACAAGTTTTTCCATAAAACAGATCAAGTTTATATTTTTCTCAGACTCTTCATGACACACCAAGACTGTACAAATTTTCCCATATTTTATTTCAACATATAAAGCACCTTAACACTTATTCTAAGAAATCAGCAAAAAGAGACTTTTAACTATAACAGTAACTTTTTTCTACATAAATAGTGCATCATATATTTTTCACAGGTGCCAAACAGTATAATAAACTTACACAAAATTTTCCAGGAATTATCTCAACCAGAAAACACTTATAATCATTTATTTAAACAAAAGCATATAAACTGAAATAAATGAAAACAGTAAAATAAACTGTTATCAAAAATACATTCATATTTTCCCATGATAGATCTATTCATAAGAAAGCTAATAAAACTGGAAGCACTTCATTTGGATTTATAAAACAGGCTACACAAAAATAACAAGCATCTCTGGAAATTAAACCGAAAAAGAAAAACATTTAACTTCTCCCGGCTGGCTTGCGAGAACTCGGTCTATGGACCGGTAAGGGGCTGACGTGCGGGACCCGTGGGTCAGCAGAACCCATTCGGGCTCGGGCGCACGGCGGAAAACGAATCGGCGAGGCCTGGCTCGAACGAGACCGCACCCGAGGTTTCGCTCGAGGCCGAGCTCGAGGCCGAGGCCTGGCTCGAGGGCTCGGCGAGACGGAAAAACGCACGCTCGTCCGAGGCCTGGTTCGAGGCTGAGGCCTGGCTCGAGGGCTCGGGCGAGACGGAAGAACGCACGCTCGTCCGAGGCCTGGTTCGAGGCTGAGGCCTGGCTCGAGGCCTCGGGCGAATCGGAAAACAGGCGCGCCCGTCCGAGGCCGGACTCGGGGGCTCGGACGAGACGGAAACAGGGGAGGGATTGGTCCGGCGATTTCTCGCCGTCGGTGAGGTCGCCGGCGCGGAGGCTGGGCCCGGCGGACTCGTCTCAACGAGGCGCATCCAGCGGTACCAGTGGTTTGGCCAGCGCACGGCCGTAGCGTGCCGGCGGCGAGCGGCAGCGCACGGCGGCGGCGGCATCGCGCGGCTACGCCGTTTCCGGCGGTCGCCGGCTAAATTGGCGGGCGTGTGAGACTCAGTGAACCTAGAGGGGAGTCCTAGGGGTGATGGTTTGGCCGGAGGTGCGCTGGTGCGTGCTGGCCACGTGTGAGGTCCGCGATGGCGGCAATGGCGCTCGGCCGTGGTGAACAGAGGGATAGGGAACGGTAGCGTTAGGGCTAGTTGGTGTTCTCACCTTGCCTTGGCTTGGCGAAGCTGGAGGAGGAAGAAGGGAGGCGGTGGAGCTCGGGTCGGGGACGAACGGCTCCGGGCTCCGAGCGGCGCTGAAAGCTTCCGCGGCGGGGCTCTTCGGACTTCGGCGTCGGTGGAGCTCGGCGGATGGCGCGGGGGTGCGCACCGTGTGTCCGAGACGAAGGCGGGGCAGTGGCCGGGGTTAATCGGCCGGAGATGGAGGTGGTGACTGGAATTTGGGAAGGGGCCTTGCGGCGGTGGTTGCAGCGAGCGGAGAGTGCTCAGTTTGCTTCGTGCGCGGGTGAGAGTGGGGAGTGAGAGCGAGAGTGAGTGCGCGAGTGAGCGGGCGAAGGAGCGGAGGGTGGAGTGCTCGGGCTTTTGGTCGGCTCGGCCGGCCGGTGGTCGTGGCGGGGGCCACGGCGGCGCGGTCGGCGAGGCGGCTCGGCAGTCGAGGATGCGCGGGAGTGGCCGGCGAAGATCGCTGGCGTGCTCCGGTGGGAGAAGATCGGAGAGGGAGTGGTCGGCGTGGATTTGGCGCAGAGAAGGGGCGCCACGCGGCAAGCCGGCCGGCGTACGGCGCGGCCGTGTCGGGTGGCCGGCGCGCGGTGCGCGGGCGGGCGCGCGCGCGCGGGCGAGGCGGCGAGCGCTGGGCCGAGGCGGGGAAGCGGGCCGAAAGGCCGGATGGGCCGAAAGGGTTGGCGCCGGGAAAGAAAAACATTCTTTTTCTTTTTCCAGAAATTTCCAAAGTTTGACTTCTCAAAAACAGTTTGAAAAACTCCAAACCAGGCTTTGACCCAAATATAAAAGTTGCTCAAAATATTTTTCTCTACAACTTTCATATAGAACACTTTTTTCTGAAAACCATTTATAAATCCTCCTCAAGAATAAAGCCAAAATCGAAGCATTAGGTCAAATAGAAATCCAATTTCAAATAAACAACAAAAGATCAAAGGCATACTTATACACATGAAATGATGCAATGCATTGCTTATGCTTTCTTAGTGGCTAATTGCAGTGCCTAATGCAGTGCTTGACACCAGGGTGTCACAGCCCTTCCCCCCTTAAAGAAATCTCGTCCCGAGATTTAAGTTACGTACCAATCTTTATAAAAAGCGGGGTAGTTTACGCTTAGGTACTCCTCGGTTTCCCATGTAGCATCGTTGGGTCCGTGATTACTCCAGAGAATCTTGTAAGTCTTCACTGTTCGGTTACGAGTCTCTCGAGTCTTGGTATCCAAAATCTCCTTAGGTTGTTCGTAGTACTCCAGATCTGATCTGATCGTGACATCCGGGACTCGAACTTCCTCTTGTTCGGGAACTCGAAGGCATTTCTTCAGCTGTGATACGTGGAACACCGGGAAAACTGCACTCATCACTGGGGGTAACTGCACTTCATATGCCACTTTTCCCTTCTTTGCTATGATCTGGTAAGGTCCCACATATCGAGGTGCTAGCTTCTTTTTAATTCCAAAGCGTTGGACCTTTCTCATAGGTGAAACCTTGAGATACACATAGTCTCCAACTTGAAATTCCAAAGGTCTCCTTCGGGTGTCAGCATAACTCTTTTGTCGAGACTGTGCTACCTTGATATGTTGCTGTACTGTTCGCACAATTTCCTCGGCATCTTTTACATAATCGGACCCATAGAATCCTCTATCTCCAGACTCAACCCAATTTACTGGGGTCCTGCATCTTCGTCCATATAGAACCTCAAAAGGTGCCATTTTTATACTTTCTTGATAACTGTTATTATATGAAAACTCAGCAAGGGGTAACCATTTCTTCCATGACTCTCCTGAAGACAAGACACAAGCTCTCAGGATATCTTCTAGAATCTGATTTACTCTCTCCGTTTGCCCTGCGGTTTGGGGGTGGTAGGCGGAACTTCTTACCAACTTGGTTCCTAATTCCTTGTGCAACTGTTCCCAAAAACGTGCTATGAACTGGGGTCCTCTATCAGAGACAATCCTTTTTGGAATCCCATGCAATCTCAAGATATTCTGTATGTACAGGTCTGCATACTGATGCGGTCGGTGGGTAGTTTTGACTGGTATGAAGTGAGCCACTTTAGATAACCGATCCACAATAACCCAAATTGAATCATTCCCTTTCTGAGTAGTGGGAAGTCCGGTGATAAAGTCCATACTGATCTCTTCCCACTTCCACTCTGGGATTGACAACGGTTGTAACAGTCCTGCAGGTCTCAGGTGTATAGCTTTATCCTGCAGCATGTATCACATCTGGCCACGTAGGCTGCGACCTCTTTCTTCATCTTTCGACCACCAATATCTGGTTTTCAAATCCTGATACATCTTACTGCTTCCTGGGTGGATAGACAACTTTGAATTGTGAGCTTCACCCAGAATTCTTCCTTTCAGCTCTGCATCCTTAGGAACGACTAACCTCTGGTTATACCACAAGATTCCCTGATTATCAGTCCTGAAGTTCAAAGAACTATTGGTTTCTAACCTCTTCTTTATCTGACAGATTTCTGCATCGGACTTCTGTCTCTCGATGATGTCACTTTCTAAGGTGCACTGAAGAGTGATATTGTTTAACATGATAGGGTGCATAAGATTAAATCCATCTTCCAACAGTGGTTGTAGAGAGTTGCAATGAGTCTTGCGACTCAAGGCATCAGCTACAACATTCGCTTTTCCAGGGTGGTAATGCACTTCCAGGTTGTAATCCTTTATTAATTCTAACCATCTTCTCTGCCTCATGTTCAACTCCGGCTGGGTGAAGATATACTTCAGACTTTTATGATCCGTGTACACATGACATAGATTTCCCATAAGGTAATGTCTCCAAATCTTGAGTGCATGCACGACGGCTGCTAATTCCAAATCATGAGTGGGGTAATTCTCTTCGTGTGGTCTCAACTGACGAGAAGCATAGGCGATAACTCTTCCATTTTGCATGAGTACACATCCGAGTCCAACCTTAGATGCGTCACAAAACACATCAAAAGGTTCCTCCAAGTTTGGCTGAGCCAAAACTGGTGCGGAAGTCAACAACGTTCGCAGAGTGCGGAAAGCTGTTTCACACTCTGGAGTCCATTCGAACTTCTTGTTCTTCTGTGTCAAACGGGTCATAGGCTTGGCTATTCTTGAAAAATCCGGAATAAACCGACGGTAATATCCTGCCAAACCTAAGAAGCTGCGAACCTCGTGTACGGTGGTAGGTGCTTGCCAATCCATAACTTCCTGTACTTTAGAAGGGTCTACGGAGATTCCTTCCTCCGAAAGGATATGACCAAGGAAAAGTACCTTCTTCAACCAAAACTCACACTTACTGAACTTAGCATACAACTTATGCTCTCTAAGTCGGGTCAGAACAACTTGTAGATGCTCAGCATGATCCTTCTCATTCTCAGAGTATACCAAAATATCATCGATGAACACTACGACAAACTTGTCCAACTCTGGCATGAAGACGGAATTCATCAGGTACATGAAATGTGCCGGTGCATTAGTCAACCCAAAAGACATAACCAGATACTCGTACAGTCCATATCTAGTAGAGAAAGCTGTTTTTGGTATGTCCTCATGTCTGATCTTGATCTGATGGTAACCTGACCTTAGGTCGATTTTGGAGAACACTTTTGCTTTAGACAACTGATCAAACAAGACGTCAATCCGGGGTAAGGGGTACTTATTCTTTATAGTTACTGCATTAAGCGGCCTATAATCCACACACATCCTCAGAGTCTTATCTTTCTTTTTCACAAAGATAGCGGGACATCCCCAAGGCGACGAACTAGGGCGTATCAAACCTTTATCCAAAAGCTCTTGCAATTGAATCTTAAGCTCTGCTAACTCTTTGGCGTGCATTCTATACGTCTTCGTGATATGGGTGCCGTTCCAGGGATTAACTCGATAGCAAACTCCACATCCCTATCTGGCGGTAGTCCAGGCAACTCATCAGGAAAGACATCCGGAAACTCACATACTACTGGGATCTCAGCTATCTGTTTTGCCGTGATATTGAACAACACTCCAATCTCATGGGGGTTTCGGGGTAACTTGAACCTGAAAGAAGATCCATTCCTGGGACTAACCATGGACACTATTCTCTCTGCGGTGTCTAGATTAACCTTCCATAGTTTCATCCAACCCATACCCAAGATTACATCCAGACCTAGACCAGGAATGACTATGGGGTCCACTATGGCCTTTTTATCCCCAAAGGTCATTTCTACTCCTTTAGCCATTTTTCGCGCGGAGAGAACGGCTCCGGCGGAACTTATCTGATATCCCCGGTCTAACTCTATCAACTCAAGATTACTTCTCAAAACAAAACTCTCACTTATGAAAGAATGTGATGCTCCAGAATCAAACAGCACAACTGCGGGCATAGTTATTAACAAGGAACGTACCAGCGGTGACAGGCTCTCCTTCTGGCACTTCTTCCACAGTGGTGTGGTGCACATGACCGGTACGAGGCTGGGGCTGAGTGTACTGCTTCTTCGGTCGAGGGCACTGACGTGACAGGTGTCCGGTTTGACCACAATTGTAGCATGGGCCAATTACGTACGGAGTCCTGGAACCTGCTGCATTTCCTGCTTTGCTCTTGCTTTGCATCATGGGGGCGGTGTAGGGCTTCTGGAAACTAGGACGGGGACGGTTGGTGGTGATCTTTCTCTGTGGGGGACGGTACCTTGCTCCAGTGACAGGCGGGCGGTACGGGGCGCGTGCTCCGAAAGTGGTCCTCTGCTGGGACGAACCTCCTTCGTTCGCACGACGGCGTGTCTCTATTGCTAGCCGGCTGTCATTAGGCCTCTTGGTTGAGACAGTCACTGACGAAGTCACTAAAGGTGGTGCGGTGACTGTTACCCATCTTGGATAGCATTGTGGCATTCATGCCACGCTTGAAACTGGCAATCTTCTTGGCCTCAGTATTTACAAAATCTGGGGCATAGCGAGCCAGATTGTTGAAGCTGTGGAGGTACTCTGATACGGACCTGGTCCCCTGGGACAACCTCATGAACTCGGCAATCTTCATTTCCATCAGACCACTAGGGATGTAGTGGTTGCGCATAGCAGTAGAGAATTGATCCCAAGTAACACGTGCATTAGCTGGCAGAGATGCACGGTACTGGGTCCACCACAAACCTGCGGGTCCTTCCAACATGTGAGCGGCATACTCCGCTTTAAGCTCTTCCGTCAGACGAAGTAGACGGAACTTCTGTGTGATAGAGTTGAGCCATTCATCAGCTTCGAGCGGCTCAGTGGCTTCCTTGAACACTGGAGGACGAGTGTCCAAGAAGTCACGGTAGGAGCTATACTGGTTGGGCTCCGGGCCTTGGCGCTGCTGATGCTGTTGCGCGGTGTTGTTGGCGATGTTGCGGAGGGTGGCCTCCATGTGCCTCTGCATTTCTTCCATGTTCCTCTGGCTACCTAGGAACTGTCCAAAGAACGCTTCAGGCGTCATTGGCGGCGGCGGGGGAGGTGGCAAGTTCTCCTCCGGTCCTGCTCCCTGCCCACGCTGGCTGCGGGTGTGTGCCGGCATCTGCATATCCCATGAATAAGCAATCATTAGGTGATGTTACACCGATCATGAATAAATACTGTGCTGTACATAAATTCGGAAATTTAGCACACGTCCAAGTATAATTACTCATTTTCCATACAACATCACAGAATAATCGCTTGGAATTAGACATGCAAACGACGGATTTCCATAAAAGAGGTGCCGGATCGAAGTCCGAACTTTGTCCAAAAGCCATCACATGCCATCATAAGTTAAACATAAAACCATCACATGTTTGGATCCTTACATCACTTAGCGAGCAAGCTCAAGCTATACAAAAGAAAACGATCCCTAACAAACTAGCGCTCAGGGATCTCCAGCGGCGGATGCGGCGTCCTCGATGTCAAACATCGATCATAGGCTCATCTGCATGAGCCTCCTCTGGTGGGGCGTCGGGACCAAGAACCTCTCCGTCCTGGGGATCTGGGGCCTCTGCTGCGGGAGCTGCTGGTGCTGCTGCCTCCTGTGCTGCATGATGGAACTCGTGGACGGCCTCGTGGAGCTGCTCGATGTAGACCTGCTGTGCGTTGATCTGCTGAACCAGAAGATGGGCTCCCTCTCTGAGGTGGTCAAGTGCGGCACGGGCCTCATCTCTCTGCAGAGATGCGGTCAGGTACATCTGCTCGGCGACTGTCCTGGCGGTAGACTGAGCTGCGGCAGTGGTGCGGGCGTCGTCGCGCTCAAGCGTGAGCTGCTGAATCCTCTCCTGTAGACGAACAACCTCAGCGTCGAAGTCCTCCTGAAGCTTCCTCTTGCTCTGGTAGGTGGCGGTGAGGGTGAAGGACACGCTCTCGAGAGTGTGCTCCAAACTCTCACATACACCCAACAGAGCTCCAGTGGCGCTCATCGCAGGTGTCTCGCAATAGAAACGCTCCTCAGGGCTCCCTGTCAAGGCTGACTCTGGAGTCTGCTTCCAGCGCAATGGGAAAAGTGATCCACGGGGAAACACTCCTGCCATCGCACTGGCTAAGTCGGCGGGGAAACGGGCAGATGATATCCTTCAGCACACGATATGCTGCCCTGTTAGCTCCATCCTTGGCACACGTGCCTCTGGTGATCTCTGTCCATCCTGTCCAGTGGGGCTTAGCAGGTAGAGCCTTGACCTTGATCTCCACCATGACCAAGGAATCCTGCCCGTAAATCTCCTTCTGCCATGAGTATCTGGGCTCCTGTCCTTCCTCGTAGCCAACGGCCTGCAAAATCCTCCAAAGGATCGTCGGCAACCCAAAGTAGGTCAGGAACGTCCTCCGGGTCAGCTTGGTGGCCAAGCGATGACGCGGAACTCCTCTGCCTCCGGTGGCCTTGCGAGCAGTCAACTTGGTCCGGGCCATCTGTAGAAACAAAGGGTTTCGAACTCTCGTGAGACGGATATTAAGTTGGCAAATTTTATAGAAAAGAGACAACTTTTAATTAAGGGGAGGTAATGTAAATGCAAGAATTTAAACATGATGCATGATCGTACTTACGTTCTCACTCACTATTAATGACTCGTAAGTCCTAACGTTCTAGTCGGTGGCAAGAACGATCTCTCATGCGTTATCTACACGTTCTACTCGTTCGCATAGTTAGTGTACCTGCAGAAGATTCATTTCAGCCCAACAAAATTCCCAATGATAAAACAACTGAGTATTGGCCAATATGCGCAAAATACATAGAAGCCAATACTAAACACCATGCACCAATAGAAATCACCCTTAAAATCATTGATACCCTCATATGTGTCTGCGTGGAGCTCGCACATACTTGGTATAAGAACTCTCACCTAGACCGACGGTTGGACGGTCATGCTCTCATATCTCACAAAATCATTTTATGCATGTTTTCGCAATCGACGCATTCTCTTTTCCCGAGAATGGACCAGCAAATAAAGATCCAGCATGAAGCAAAACCCTGAACCCTGTTAGCAGTTAAGCCACCTGAATCCTAGTATAGGGCTTAAGGACGAGACTGGGCACACTTAGTAATTAAAATAGTTTTTGAAAATAGTTTTGAAATACCCATTTTAGTTCGAAAATAGCTCTTTACGAAGGTAATCACTTGAACCATGCTCCTGATACCAGCTGTGGCGGAACCGACCTGGCGATAAGAGCTCAAGTATTATCTTAGCCAATCCGTCTGACTTCGACTCATACTTGAACCCATATAACCCCGGTAGTCCGGAAATCACGAAGGATTTCTAACACCATAACATACAGGATCGCATCGTTCAAGGTTACATTCGTAAAGATACATCACAGCGAAACGAAATCGAATTTAAAACATCAGAGTGCGGAATTTAAAACAGAGTTATTACAATATTGAGTTTAAAAGTGCGGAAGCTTGAATAAGTTTAAAACACGACCACAACACCACGTGGTCCAAAATAAATCATTGTTGATAAACCAACTCAACACAAGTCATTCCTCCTTTTTAAGATAGTGTGCCACCAGTAGTCTCAGTCTGGCAAAAGAAGGAGGAAAGCTTCTTGACGACCCTGCCCTGGGCCTACTCCTCATCACCTTCCACTGGGTAGAGGCAGTGCTTACAATAGCCAAAGTAGACCTGGCCATCTGCAACAAACGGGATAAACCCTGAGTACGGGGATGTACTCAGCTAGACTTACCGTCTAACTGAAATAAAAGACTCCAAGGGTATGCAAGGCTTTTGAGGTGGAGCTGGGATCTTTTAGTTGCGAAAGGCGCAAATTCAGATAAGGGATAATTAATGATTATGATGAGTTGTTACTTTTAAACCTACTCCTTAGTTCTAGGTTACTACCTGTACTAGAGCACTCACTTGAATCTAACAAACAATAATATAACCATATCCAGTTGACTTATCCACATTTTAGTTGAACCTTTAAACATCACATGGAGTTGTATCGTGGTGAAGCTCGCCATAGTTTCCCACTAACCGGGGGAGACGGCGACTCGAATCGAATTCCAAACCAGCTGGTGAAAGACCTTTAATACCAGCCCACACTTTCCCCGTCGGGGTCCATGCATTGGGCAAACCGCTCGACGCTTGTTCGTGGTGGTAATCGTCGCGGCTCAAGCACGGACCGCCCAATCAGAGTCTGGCGATGGCCTCACGCGGCAGATCGCAACTTCCGTACTAGAGGGCACGACACTGGGTTGAGACCGGCCCGAACAGCTTCTAACCGGCTTTGGGGTCGATGATTACGGCACCGACATATCCCTAAGTAAAAGGGCGCGTTCAAAAATGAACGAGGGCCAACATCGATACAAACCTACACGATCCAACGGACTGGACTGCCCCAAGTTTCCAAACTTGTGCCTTGCCTTCCAGTTGACCGTATTTCATTACTACTCAGGTTCTTTTCCACGATAGCAAATATAGCCAACCGTGATCCGGTAAATACCCATCGGGGTATTACGGAAACATCCTTAACTACTACTTTTATTAAGCAGGCTAAGCAATTCTACATGATTAAGCAGTAGCAGGATAACAAGGCAGGTAATAATCAATAATCAAGGAATGGTAATGCAACAAATAGGATTCAATCAACTCCTATACCTAATGCATCACAATATAAAAGGACTCAAAGTAAATTAATTGCAAAAACTGGGAGACTTAGAATGCTCCGGGGCTTGCCTTGAGTGAAAACTGAGGCCTCGTGGGAGGGGCACTCAGGCAGGTTAGTGTCGTGGACGGGGGTCGACTTCCTCCGACTGCTGGAGCTCCTGGATCTCCGGCTCGGCGTTTAGCTCCTGCTCTTGGTGAAGCTCCGGCGGGGTCGATCCTATTGCGTGCGATGAATTATAATTCAATAAATGCGGTTGCAAGATGAAGTGGCATGAAAAGAATAACTCTTGCAAACCAACAAAGCCAACTTGTTGAACCACTTTTAACATTGGGGCAATCACTATTCAATTCATAAGACAAAATCCAATAATCACCCTTTTCCACTTTTAATTAGATCAAAAGAAATTCCGATTGAACTGCAAGTGCATTTTCTAGACTCAGAAAAATCCACAAAAATTCCAGAAAAGTCAACAACACCTACTGGACTCTACTGAACAAGTTTCAGCCAAAGATAAAATTACAGAGCTGCAGCTACAAAAATGACAAGCAACTGCCCTAAAAGGTACTTTGAACTACAACCCTACTTGTAAAAGAGTGCATAGCTCTATTTCCTATTTTTCCCCAGATTCTACTTCACATTTCATATTTATTCCAGAAAGTTCCACGACCAGAACCATCATATATTTTCTTACATGAATTTCTAAAGATCTATACAGAAAAGCACAGTTGTAAAGCAACTACAAGTTTTTCCATAAAACAGATCAAGTTTATATTTTTCTCAGACTCTTCATGATCATACCAAGGACTGCTACAAATTTTCCCATATTTTATTTCAACAATAAAGCACCTTAACACTTATTCTAAGAAATCAGCAAAAAGAGACTTTTAACTATAACAGTAACTTTTTCTACATAAACAGTGCATCATATATTTTTCACAGGTGCCAAACAGTATAATAAACTTACACAAAATTTTCCAGAGAATTATCTCAACCAGAAAACACTTATAATCATTTATTTAAACAGAAGCATATAAACTGAAAATAAATGAAAACAGTAAATAAACTGCTATCAAAATACATTCATATTTTCCCCATGATAGATCTATTCATAAGAAAGCTAAATAAAACTGGAAGCACTTCATTTGATTTATAAACAGGCTACACAAAAATAACAAGCATCTCTGGAATTAAACCGAAAAAGAAAAACATTTAACTTCTCCCGGCTGGCTTGCGAGAACTCGTCTATGGGACCGGTAAGGGGCTGACGTGCGGGACCCGTGGGTCAGCAGAACCATTCGGGCTCGGGCGCACGGCGGAAAACGAATTCGGCGAGGCCTGGCTCGAACGAGACCGCACCCGAGTTTCGCTCGAGGCCGAGCTCGAGGCCGAGGCCTGGCTCGAGGGCTCGGTCGAGACGGAAAAACGCTACGCCTCGTCCGAGGCCCTGGCTCGAGGCTGAGGCCTGGCTCGAGGGCTCGGGCGAGACGGAAGAACGCGCTCGTCCGAGGCCTGGTTCGAGGCTGAGGCCTGGCTCGAGGCTCGGGCGAATCGGAAAACAGGCGCGCCTCCGAGGCCGGCTCGGGGCTCGGACGAGACGGAAACAGGGGAGGGATTGGTCCGGCGATTTCTCGCCGTCGGTGAGGTCGCCGGCGCGGAGGCTGGGCCCGGCGGACTCGTCTCAACGAGGCGCATCCAGCGGTACCAGTGGTTTGGCCAGCGCACGGCCGTAGCGTGCCGGCGGCGAGCGGCAGCGCACGGCGGCGGCGGCATCGCGCGGCTACGCCGTTTCCGGCGGTCGCCGGCTAAATTGGCGGGCGTGTGAGACTCAGTGAACCTAGGGGAGTCCTAGGGGTGATGGTTTGGCCGGAGGTGCGCTGGTGCGTGCTGGCCACGTGTGAGGTCCGCGATGGCGGCAATGGCGCTCGGCCGTGGTGAACAGAGGATAGGGAACGGTAGCGTTAGGGCTAGTTGGTGTTCTCACCTTGCCTTGGCTTGGCGAAGCTGGAGGAGGAAGAAGGGAGGCGGTGGAGCTCGGGTCGGGGACGAACGGCTCCGGGCTCCGAGCGGCGCTGAAAGCTTCCGCGGCGGGGCTCTTCGGACTTCGGCGTCGGTGGAGCTCGGCGGATGGCGCGGGGGTGCGCACCGTGTGTCCGAGACGAAGGCGGGGCAGGTGGCCGGGGTTAATCGGCCGGAGATGGAGGTGGTGACTGGAATTTGGGAAGGGGCCTTGCGGCGGTGGTTGCAGCGAGCGGAGAGTGCTCAGTTTGCTTCGTGCGCGGGTGAGAGTGGGGAGTGAGAGCGAGAGTGAGTGCGCGAGTGAGCGGGCGAAGGAGCGGAGGGTGGAGTGCTCGGGCTTTTGGTCGGCTCGGCCGGCCGGTGGTCGTGGCGGGGGCCACGGCGGCGCGGTCGGCGAGGCGGCTCGGCAGTCGAGGATGCGCGGGAGTGGCCGGCGAAGATCGCTGGCGTGCTCCGGTGGGAGAAGATCGGAGAGGGAGTGGTCGGCGTGGATTTGGCGCAGAGAAGGGGCGCCACGCGGCAAGCCGGCCGGCGTACGGCGCGGCCGTGTCGGGTGGCCGGCGCGCGGTGCGCGGGCGGGCGCGCGCGCGCGGGCGAGGCGGCGAGCGCTGGGCCGAGGCGGGGAAGCGGGCCGAAAGGCCGGATGGGCCGAAAGGGTTGGCGCCGGGAAAGAAAAACATTCTTTTTCTTTTTCCAGAAATTTCCAAAGTTTGACTTCTCAAAAACAGTTTGAAAAACTCCAAACCAGGCTTTGACCCAAATATAAAAGTTGCTCAAAATATTTTTCTCTACAACTTTCATATAGAACACTTTTTTCTGAAAACCATTTATAAATCCTCCTCAAGAATAAAGCCAAAATCGAAGCATTAGGTCAAATAGAAATCCAATTTCAAATAAACAACAAAAGATCAAAGGCATACTTATACACATGAAATGATGCAATGCATTGCTTATGCTTTCTTAGTGGCTAATTGCAGTGCCTAATGCAGTGCTTGACACCAGGGTGTCACAGACCTGAGGTCAGGGTATCACCAAATCAAGATCAGACGGGAGGACATATCGAAAACCGCTTTCTCCACTAGATATGGACTGTATGAGTATCTTGTTATGTCTTTTGGGTTGACTAATGCACCGGCACATTTTATGTACCTAATGAATTCAGTTTTCATGCCCGAGTTGGACAAGTTTGTTGTGGTGTTCATCGATGATATTTTGGTATATTCGGAAAGTGAGCAAGATCATGCTGAACACCTACGAGTTGTTTTGACCCGACTTCGAGAGCACAAACTATATGCCAAGTTCAGTAAGTGTGAGTTTTGGTTGAAGAAGGTACCTTTCCTTGGTCACGTCCTTTCAGAGGAAGGGATCTCTGTAGACCCTTCTAAAGTACAAGAGGTTATGGATTGGCAAGCACCCACGAGTGTTTTTGAGGTTCGCAGCTTTTTGGGTCTGGCCGGATATTACCGTCGGTTTATTCCGGATTTTTCAAGAATAGCTAAGCCTATGACCCGTTTGACACAGAAGAACAAGAAGTTCGAATGGACGCCTGAATGCGAAGAAGCTTTTTGCACTCTGCGAACGTTGTTAACATCCGCACCAGTTTTGGCTCAGCCAAACTTGGAGGAACCTTTTGATGTGTTTTGTGATGCCTCCAAGATTGGACTCGGATGTGTACTCATGCAAAATGGGAGAGTTATCGCCTATGCTTCTCGCCAGTTGCGACCACATGAAGAGAATTATCCCACTCACGATTTGGAATTAGCAGCCGTCGTGCATGCACTCAAGATATGGAGACATTATCTTATGGGAAATTTATGTCATGTGTACACGGATCATAAAAGTCTGAAGTATATCTTCACCCAGCCAGAGTTGAATATGAGGCAGAGAAGATGGTTAGAGCTAATTAAGGATTATAACCTTGAAGTGCATTACCACCCCGGAAAAGCGAACGTTGTAGCCGATGCCTTGAGTCGCAAGACTCATTGCAACTCCCTACAACCACTTTTGGAGGATAGATTTAACCTTATGCACCCCGTTATGCTAAACAATATCACTCTTCAGTGCACCTTGGAAAGTGACATCATAGAGGGACAGAGAAATGATGCAGAGATTTGTCAGATTAAGAAGAGGTTAGAAACCAGTAGTTCGTTGAACTTCAGAACGGACGAGCAAGGAATCTTATGGTATAATAGAAGGATAGTAGTTCCTAAGGATGCAGAGCTGAAAGAAAGAATTCTGAACGAGGCTCACAATTCAAAGTTGTCTATCCACCCAGGAAGCAGTAAGATGTATCAGGATTTGAAAACCAGATTTTGGTGGTCAAAGATGAAGAAAGAAGTTCAGCCTATCACCCTCAAACTGCAGGACAGACAGAAAGAGTGAATCAGATTTTGGAAGATATCCTAAGAGCTTGTGTCTTGTCTTCAGGAGAGTCATGGGAGAAATGGTTACCCCTTGCTGAGTTTTCCTACAATAACAGCTACCAAGAGAGCATCAAGATGGCACCTTTCGAAGTTTTATATGGACAAAGATGCAGAACCCCAGTGAATTGGGTTGAGTCTGGAGACCGAGGATTCTATGGATCCGATTATGTGAAGGATGCCGAGGAAATTGTGCAAACAGTGCAGCAACATATCAAGGTAGCACAATCTCGACAAAAGAGTTATGCTAACACACGAAGAAGACCTTTAGAATTTCAAGTTGGAGACCATGTGTATCTCAAGGTCTCACCTATGAGAAAGGTCCAACGTTTTGGAATCAAGAAAAAGCTAGCACCTCGATATGTGGGACCATACCCGATCATAGCAAAGAAAGGAGAAGTGGCATATGAAGTGCAGTTACCCCCAGAAATGAGTACAGTTTTCCCCGTGTTCCATGTATCACAGCTAAAGAAGTGTCTTCGAGTTCCACAACAAGAAGAAGTTCGAGTCCCGGACATCACGATCAGATCAGACCTTGAGTACTACGAACAACCTAAGGAAATTTTGGATACCAAGACCCGTGAGACTCGCAACAAAACAGTGAAGACTTACAAGATTCTTTGGAGCAATCACGGACCCAACGATGCGACATGGGAAACCGAGGAGTACTTACGCGTAAACTATCCCGCTTTTGTTAAAAAATGGTACGTAACTCAAATCTCGGGACGAGATTTCTTTAAGGGGGGAAGGGCTGTGACACTCTAGTGTCAAGCACTGCATTAGGCACTGCAATTAGCTACTAAGAGAGCATAAGCAACTGCATTGCATCATTTCATGTGCAAAAGTGTGTTTTGATCCTTGTTTGTTTATTTGAAATTGGATTTCCATTTGACTTGGTGTATAACTTGGATTTCTGTTTTGGCAAATGATTTTATAAATTGAAGAATATTATATGGAGTGTTTTTCATGTTGAAGTTTTGGCTTAGTTCAAAATGGTTTATCAAATAAAAATGGGTTAAGCAAAAAATGAGATATGCCTTAATTTGGCTTTATTTTTGCAGAGGCTTTAAAAAATAGTTTCAGGAAAAGTGCCTTATATGAAAGTTGTAGAGAAAATTATTTTTAACAACTTTTGTATTTTGGTCAAAACCTAGTTTGAAGTTTTTGAAACTGTTTTGAATGGTCAAAGTTTGAAAAAGGTTTGAGGAAAAGAAAAAGGAAAATGTTTTTCTTTTCCGCGCACCTTTCGGCCCATCCGGCCTTTCGGCCCACTTCCCCGCCTCGGCCCAGCGCTCGCCGCCTCGCCCGCGCGCGCGCGCCCGCCCGCGCACCGCGCGCCGGCCGCCCGACACGGCCGCGCCGTACGCCGGCCGGCTTGCCGCGTGGCGCCCCTTCTCTGCGCCAAATCCACGCCGACCACTCCCTCTCCGATCTTCTCCCACCGGAGCACGCCAGCGATCTTCGCCGGCCACTCCCGCGCATCCTCGTCTGCCGAGCCGCCTGCCGCCGCCTCGCCGACCGCGCCGCCGTGGCCCCCGCCGCGACCACCGGCCGGCCGAGCCGACCAAAAGCCCGAGCACTCCACCCTCCGCTCCTTCGCCCGCTCATTCGCGCACTCGCCCGCTCTCACTCTCCCTCGCTCTCGCCTGCACACAAGCGCAAAGAGCGAGCGCTCGGCTCGCGCTCGCCGTGACCACCACCATATCCACCCCTCTCCGTTCCGGCCGCGTCGAGCCACCACCCCCCCAATCCATCTCGCACACCACTCCGCCTACGCCTCGGACACCCGGTGCTCGCGCTTGCGCCACCGACCGAGCTCCACCGACGCCGGAGGCCGGAGTCCCCCTCTTCGGTCCGTCATCGCCACCGCGGAGCCGGGTCGCCGTTCGTCCCCAACCGAGCCTCCACCGCACCTCTACTTCCTCCTCGACCCTCATCAAGCCAAGGCAAGGTGAGAACACTGAAGAGCCTCAACGCTACCGCCTCCTACCTCCCCCTATCTCCCCGACCGAGCGCCATGGCCGCCGCCGTGGCCATGCCCGTGGTCGAGCTCCTCGGGAGCTACCCGAGCCAAACCAACCTCCTCTATAGCTTCCCTAGGTTTCACTCGAGCCTATGCTTTCCCTAATTTCACCGGCGACCGCCGGAAACGGCGTAGCCACACGTCGCCGCCACCTCCACGCGCCGCCGCTCGTCGCCGGCACGCTCTGGCCGTGCGCCGGCCAAACCAACACCACCACTCGATGCGTCTCGTCGAGACGAGTTCATCGGACCTACCCTCGCCGCCGGCGAGCTCACCGACGGCGAGAAATCGCCGGTCAAACCCTCCCCTGCTTCGCTCTCTCTGACCGCGTGGGTCCGTTGACCCCGTGGACCCCTCTTGTCAGCCGCTTGCTGGTCTATGGACCGGGTGCGCGTAGCCGGATGAATGGATTTAAATGTTTTTCTTTTTAGTTTTAATTTCCAGAAATGCTTGTTATTTTTGTGCAGCTCGATTTATAAGTCCAAATGAAGTGCTTCCAGTTTTGTTAGGTTGTTTATGAGAAGATCTATCATGGAAAAATATGAATATATTTTTGATGGCATTTCATTTCACTGTTTTTATTTATTTCAGTTTATATGCTTTTGTTTAATTAAATGGAAATAAGTGTTTTATGATAGAATTAATTCATGGGAAAATTTGTATAGGTTCTTTGTGGTGTTTAGTGCCTGTGAAAATTTTATAAAGTACTGTTCATGTAGAAAAAGTTTCTGTTATGATTAAAAGTCTCTTTTGCTGATTTCTTAGAAAAAGCATTAAGGTGTTTTATATGTTGAAATAAAATATGGGAAAATTTGTACAGTCTTGGTGTGTCACGAAGAGTCTGAGAAAAATATAAACTTGATCTGTTTTATGGAAAAACTAAGAGTTGCTTTACAGCTGTGCTTTTCTATGTGGATCTTTGAAAATTCATGTAAGAAAATATATGATGGCTCTGATCATGGAACTTTCTTGACAAATACGAAATGTAAAGTAGAATCTGGGAAAAATGTGAAAATGAGTTTAACACCCTTTTTCAGTAGGGTTGCAGTTCAAATGTTCGTTTCTGCCATAAATTGGTTATTTTTGTGTAGGCCTGTATGTTCATGCTCTAATGGTAATTTTTCTGTAGTAGCCTGGTTATGAGTAGCATAAGTCAGGAAAAATATGAAGTTTGCTGTTTGGCATTGTTTGAGTAAGGAGCTAGTTCAAAGCACCTTTATGGGCAGTTTGCTTGTCATTTTTGTATCTGCAGTTCTGCAAGTTATTTTGGCCTGAAACTTGTCAGTAGAGTCCAGTAGGTGTTGTTGACTTTCTGGAATTTTTGTGGATTTTTCTGAGTCTAGAAAAATGCACTTGCAGTTCAATCGGAATTTCTTTTGATTTAATTAAAAGTGGAAAAGGGTGATTATCGGATTTTGTCTTATGAATTGAATAGTGTTGACCCCAATGTCAAAAGTGGTTCAACAAGTTGGCTTTGTTGGTTTGCAAGAAAAATGTTTCGTCTTATGATCCTCATCTTGCACCGCATTAGTTATTTATATAATTTATCACATGCAATAGGATCGACACTCCCGGAGCCCCACCAAGAGCAGGAGCCAAGCGTCGAGCCGGAGATCCAGGAGCTCCAGCAGTCGGAGGAAGCAGACCCCGCGGCCGACACTAACCTGCCTGAGTGCCCCTCCCACGAGGCCTCAGTCTTCACCCAAGGCAAGCCCCGGAGCATTCTAAGTCTCCCAGTTTTTATAACTAAATTACTTGAGTCCTTTTTATATTGTGATGCATTAGGTATAGGAGTTGATTGAATCCTACTTGCTGCATTACCATTCCTTGATTATTGATTATTACCTGCCTTGTTACCCTGTTACTGCTTTATAATGTAGAATTGCTTAGTCTACTTAATAAAAGTAATAGTTAAGGATGTTTCCGTGATACCCCGATGGGTATTTACCGGATCACGGTTGGCTATATTTGCTATCGTGGAAAAGAACCTGAGTTGTAGTGAAATACGGTCAATGGGATGGCAGGGCACAAGTTCGGAAACTTGGGGCAGTCCATCCGTTGGATCGTGTAGGTTTGTATCGATGTTGGCCCTCGTTCATTTTTGAACGCGCCCTTTTACTTAGGGATATGTCGTTGCTGTAATCATCGACCCCAAAGCCGGTTAGAAGCTGTTCGGGCCGGTTTCAACCCGTGTCGTGCCCTCTAGTACAGAAGTTGCGATCTGCCGACGTGAGGCCATCGCCAGACTCTGATTGGGCGGTCCGTGCTTGAACCGCGACGATTACCACCACGAACAAGCGTCGAGCGGTTGCCCAATGCATGGACCCGACGGGGAAAGTGTGGGCTGGTATTAAAGGTCTTTCACCAGCTGGTTTGGAATTCGATTCGAGTCGCCGTCTCCCCCGGTTAGTGGGAAACTATGGCGAGCTTCACCACGATACAACTCCATGTGATGATTAAGGTTCAACTAAAATGTGGATAAATCAACTGGATATAGTTATATTATTGGTTGTTAGATTCAAGTGAGTGTTTTAGTACAGGTGATAACCTAGAATTAAGAATTAGGCTAAAAGTAACAACTCATCATATTCACTAATTACCTCTTATCTAAATCTGAGCTTTTTGCAACTAAAAATCCCAGCTCTACCTCAAAAGCCTTGCATACCCTTGGAGTCTTTTATTTTCAGTTGGACGGGTAAGTCTAGCTGAGTACATTCCCGTACTCAGGGTTTATCCCGTTCGTTGCAGATGGCCAGGTCTACTTTGGCTATTGTAAGCACTGCCTCTACCCAGTGGAAGGTGATGAGGAGTAGGCCCAGGGCAGGGTCGTCCAGAAGCTTTTCCCCTTCTTTTGCCGGACTGAGACTGCTGGTGGCACATTATCTTAAAAGGGAGGAATGACTTGTGTTGAGTTTATGTATCAAAACAATGTTTTATTTGGACCGCGTGCGTGGTGGTCGTGTTCAAACTATTTCAGCTTCCGCACTATTTGAACTCAGTATTGTAATAACTCTGTTTATTTCCGCACTCTGATGTTTAAATTCCGTTTTAAATTCACGGTGATGTCTCTTTACGGATGTAATCTTTGAACGATGCGATCCTGTATGTTCTGGTGTAAGAAATCCTTCGAGATTTCCGGACTACCGGGGTTATAAGGGTTCAAGTGTGGGTCGAAGTCAGACGGATTTGACTAAGATAATACTTGAGCACTTATAATCAGGACGGTTCCGCCACACCCACCACTCCTAATGTCGCGGCTAAACGCAAGAGGACTACCCAGTTAGATCGTCTTGGGGATAGAATTGAAGTTCTTGAGAGAGATAATTTGGAGCTTAAGCAGAGTTATGCCTCGCTAGCCAAGGCTTCGAGAAAGATGACCGTTACGATGCACAAATATGTAACTAAACACATTAGCTTGAAGGATAAGGTCGTCAGTGTAGCCTCTACAATAACAAATCTGCTCGAGGAAGAGAAGCAAGAATAGTCCGTCGATAGTTTGATAAGGCACTCGTTTTTGCAGAGTCTTGTGTTTAAGTCTAGTTTCGTTATGAGTTTTGTTTAGTTAAATTTCAGTGTGTAATAAAAGTGCCTTAAATATCAATAAAGTTTTAGTTATCTTTTATATTGTTATTTTGGATATATGTCTTGTCTCCACATGTTGTGATTAGCAGAAAACAGAAAATAAGTGTGGGGGAAAAGACGACGACAGAATTACCGAAAAACGATCGCGAAAACTGCATGGAACAGAAGACAACGTTACCAAGATCACGCACCACGAAGTGGGCCACGGTTGGGTCCTAAGCCCAACCGACCGGTTGGTGGACCCCACCGGTCGGTTAGGGGTTGATCCCCCTTACCTCCTCCTTCGTCCACAGATCGGTACGCAATCACGACATTCTATTTTCTGATGTTTAAACTTCTGTTCAAATTAAAATCATGTTCTTGAAATTCGTGAGCTTTAAAGAAAGATTAATTCGACATGTTCATATTATAAAATCCCATAAACATCCTTTCTGAAAAGATCTGTTCTGATATTTAAAGAAACTCATTCTATCTAGAGTTGTTGTGGAATATGATAGAAGAATAATGAGAACTCAATTCTTGAAGTATGAGCATTGGAGAATTTTACTTGCAAGGTTAAAAAGAGATTAGCAACACTTCTCCTTTGTAGTAAATAAGTTACCTGCCAAAGACATCAATCAATTATTGTTTACTTTAATACTGAGTTCTTTGTTGAGAAATTTATTATGCTCTGAAGATCGAGATCCTTACAAATAAAAGAAAGATTCACTCTTCCGAAGTAGTATTGTATTAGAGGCATGGGCTATGCAAAAGTATGAAATATGAGGAAAGAAAAATGGACAAGTGTCCGACATACCTCAGAAGAAAATATATATAGAAAAAGAAAAAGTACTATGATAAAAATATGATAAAGAGAAAAAGAAGATAGCCCATGGTCCCTCTAATTACAATATGCCAGTAAGAGTGACAAAGTTTAAAAAGATCAAAAGTCTTGATCTAAGAGTATAGTATTTTTCTCCATTAACTTAGTAACATAAAACTGCTTCTCATAAATAAAAATGCTTTGGTAAGGAATTGAAGTGCTACAAAAGGAGAAGGAAAGCTATGACTTGTTTCAAAATTCCAAAAAACTCCAATGTCTTATGCTAAAAAGAAAAGGGTGATCTGTTTCCACTGTTCTATTTCCCAACTTCTCAAGGTTTTATGGTAAAACACAGAAAAGCTTAATGTTTGTTATCTTATGATCCAACCTTTTATCGAGGACGAGTAAAAGTCTAAGTGTGGGGGAGCTTGTTGACACTAATTAACTCTTATTATTAAAGGTCAATTAAGCATGAAAATGGATTGTTGTTTCGGGGACCGAGATCCCGAAACAGCGGGTTGTCGCACGAACGAAAGCCCAAAGCGAAAGCGGAAACCGAACGGTAAAACGGGAAAATAGATGAAGTGAACAGTGTTCCTCCCCCCTTCTCTTTGGGAGTACCGGAGCCTTTTATATTGATCTCAGACCGGTTAAAAGTACAAAAATGCCCTTCCAACCACTCTGCCTTAATTACAAAAAGGCCCTCTCCTAATCTACCTTGCGGCTTCTCTGGCTCTCCGGGCCCGAAGGGCATCACCGTAAATACACGCGGGAGCGAGGCGGTCTGCGCGCCCGTCCGTCAGACCTGTGGGCCCCCTCCATGCCATGATCCGGAGAACCCTGCGGTAAGGAAGCACACGGCCATGGCCAAAAGGAATAATCGAAAACCTGTTGTTGACATTCGGCTTTCGCTCGAAAGCCCGATCGGCGCGAAGGCACGCCGTTGACATTCGGCTTTCACACGAAAGCCCGACCGGCGCGAAGGCACGCCGTTGACATTCGGCTTTCGCTCGAAAGCCTGACCGGCGTGAAGGCACGCCGTTGACATTCGGCTTTCGCTCGAAAGCCCGAACGGCGCGAAGGCACGCCGTTGACATTCGGCTTTCGCTCGAAAGCCTGACCGGCGTGAAGGCACGCCGTTGACATTCGGCTTTCGCTTGAAAGCCCGACCGGCGCGAAGGCACGCCGTTGACATTCGGCTTTCGCTCGAAAGCCTGACCGGCGTGAAGGCACGCCGTTGACATTCGGCTTTCGCTTGAAAGCCCGACCGGCGCGAAGGCACGCCGTTGACATTCGGCTTTCGCTCGAAAGCCTGACCGGCATGAAGGCACGCCGTTGACATTCGGCTTTTGCTCGAAAGCCCGACCAGCGCGAAGGCCCTGAAGCCCGCCTTGTTTTCGCGCGAAAGGCGGGCCCGTGAAGCCGCCTTCCTTCGGATTTGACCCTCGCGATCTTGACGCTTTCGGTTCTGATGGTGAAAACCTTACCAGGCGAAAACGGGTAGCTCACGTCCGGGCTACCGCCCCAACAATAGCCCCTCAACGTCATCCTGAGCGAAGTCACAGGTTGACGTTGTCTGCTCGTGGTACGCCCGCCCGCGAAAGGATAAGCGGAAATGGCTTCCTGTTTTCGCCTGTCCTTGACGCATTTTTAGGGTTTAAGGTTTTGGGTTTAGGATTTAAGAGATGCCTCAGTGCGCAACGGTTGGCGTTCTGATTGCGCGACGGTTGGCGCTTCGAAACACGACGGTTGGCATCTCGAGACGCGACGGTTGGCATCCCGAGACGTGTTTAAAGCGCCTCCTCGTGCTCCGAGCCGCTCCGTACTTCTTGGTTTCCGTTCCACGCCCGCGCGCGTGGGTATAACAGGGGGCTTACCCCGCGCCGCCAGAGTCTGCGCGCACTCTCTAGCTGCTAGAAGAAAGACGGAGGAGGCGTGATAGCAAACGTGCGGCCCTGGGCGAATGCGAAGGGCCGATTATAAAACAAGAGCCGGAGGACTATTCGTTTTTGCCTGACGCTCGTAGATACAACATGTCCCTTGGTGCGATGAGGGACACTTAGTTTTTTTTTTTTTTGCACTGCGACTCTTTTTGTGAAGTGTAACTTTCGCTTTAATTAAGCTTTTTATTTTTTTGTTCATTGCGCCCTCTTCTTTCGAGTGTTGAGCATGCGCTTTCGGCGACTGGGCATGCACTTTTTCGCGCGCGAGGGGGCTTCCAGTACGAACCCCTCGGCCGATAGCATAGACGCGCCCGCCCCCACACACTTAGGCAAGGGGCGAAGGTTTTCGCGCGAGGGAGCTTTCGGTGCGAGCCCCTCGGCCGATAGTATAAAACGCGCCCGCCCCCAATCACTTAGACGAGGGGCGAAAGCTTTCGCGCGAGGGAGCTTTCGGTGCGAGCCCCTCGGCCGAAAGTATAAAACGTGCCCGCCCCAATCACTTAGACGGGGGGCGAAGGCTTTCGCGCGAGGGAGCTTTCGGTGCGAGCCCCTCGGCCGATAGTATAAAACGCGCCCGCCCTCAATCACTTAGGCGAGGGGCGGTAGCATTCGCGCGAGGGAGCTTTCGGTGCGAGCCCCTCGGCCGATAGCAAAGACGTGCCCGTCCCCACTCACTTAGGCGAGGGACGGTAGCATTCGCGCGAGGGAGCTTTCGGTGCGAGCCCCTCCGCCGATAGCAAAGACGCGCCCGCCCCCACTCACTTAGGCGAGGGGCGGTAGCATTCGCGCGAGGGAGCTTTCGGTGCGAGCCCCTCAGCCGATAGCAAAGACGCGCCCGCCCCCACTCACTTAGGCGAGGGGCGGTAGCATTCGCGCGAGGGAGCTTTCGGTGCGAGCCCCTCAGCCGATAGCAAAGACGCGCCCGCCCCCACTCACTTAGGCGAGGGGCGGTAGCATTCGCGCGAGGGAGCTTTCGGTGCGAGCCCCTCAGCCGATAGCAAAGACGCGCCCGCCCCCACTCACTTAGGCGAGGGGCGGTAGCATTCGCGCGAGGGAGCTTTCGGTGCGAGCCCCTCCGCCGATAGCAAAGACGCGCCCGCCCCCACTCACTTAGGCGAGGGGCGGTAGCATTCGCGCGAGGGAGCTTTCGGTGCGAGCCCCTCAGCCGATAGCAAAGACGCGCCCGCCCCCACTCACTTAGTCGAGGGGCGGTAGCATTCGCGCGAGGGAGCTTTCGGTGCGAGCCCCTCAGCCGATAGCAAAGACGCGCCCGCCCCCACTCACTTAGGCGAGGGGCGGTAGCATTCGCGCGAGGGAGCTTTCGGTGCGAGCCCCTCAGCCGATAGCAAAGACGCGCCCGCCCCCACTCACTTAGGCGAGGGGCGGTAGCATTCGCGCGAGGGAGCTTTCGGTGCGAGCCCCTCAGCCGATAGCAAAGACGCGCCCGCCCCCACTCACTTAGGCGAGGGGCGGTAGCATTCGCGCGAGGGAGCTTTCGGTGCGAGCCCCTCAGCCGATAGCAAAGACGCGCCCGCCCCCACTCACTTAGGCGAGGGGCGGTAGCATTCGCGCGAGGGAGCTTTCGGTGCGAGCCCCTCAGCCGATAGCAAAGACGCGCCCGCCCCCACTCACTTAGGCGAGGGGCGGTAGCATTCGCGCGAGGGAGCTTTCGGTGCGAGCCCCTCAGCCGATAGCAAAGACGCGCCCGCCCCCACTCACTTAGGCGAGGGAGCGGTAGCATTCGCGCGAGGGAGCCGGCTATATCTGCGAAATTGCTCATATTGCTGTCCGGCCGTATGCATGGCTTGGTTCATCTCCTATCTTTGGTTTGAGATGAAGGTGCCGCTCGACGGAACTGCCCCCTACAGTTACCGGATTGGTGACGATAGGTGGACGCGATGCCGATTACATGATCATAAAAGCGAAAGTGTAGCTCCTGATGCTTCCTACTCGCATTTTCGATAATGAGCTGACTACCTGGAACTAACATTTTGAAGAGCCTCGGTAGTTTAGGATGGATGGGAGGCTTGCACTTTGTTGCCTATTTATACTGCCTTGTCCATGGTACAGGACGGCCGCATTTACTCACCTGGTTGTATTTGTGATCACTTGGTAGGTGAAAGGTTAATACAACATTTACGTTTTAGCGGCTGTAAATGCTTGCCAGCTGTCGTTTGTTTTGCCCTACTAGGGCTGATGGGCTTGGCCTCCGCTACCATTCTCCCCTTTCGGTGATGGGGGGCTGGTTGTGCATAGCCCACAAGCTTTCGTTCGGCCCTCATTTTGTCGGAGGGTCGGTTTGCTCGTGGCCCGCAGGCCTTCATTCCGCCCTCGCATTTTATCGGAGGGTCGGCTTTTTCATAGCCCGCAGGCTTTCGTTCCGCCCTCTCGTTTTGTCGGAGGGTCGGATTTCACATAGCCCGCCGGCTTTCATTCCGCCCTCTCGTTTTGTCGGAGGGTCGGATTTCACATAGCCCGCAGGCTTTCGTTCCGCCCTCTCGTTTTGTCGGAGGGTCGGATTTCACATATAGCCCGCAGGCTTTCATTCCGCCCTCTCGTTTTGTCGGAGGGTCGGATTTCACATAGCCCGCAGGCTTTCGTTCCGCCCTCTTGTTTTGTCGGAGGGTCGGATTTCACATATAGCCCGCAGGCTTTCGTTCCGCCCTCTCGTTTTGTCGGAGGGTCGGTTTTCACATAGCCCGCAGGCTTTCGTTCCGCCCTCTCGTTTTGTCGGAGGGTCGGATTTCACATAGCCCGCAGGCTTTCGTTCCGCCCTCTCGTTTTGTCGGAGGGTCGGATTTCACATAGCCCTTAGGCTTTTGTTCCGCCCTCTCGTTTTGTCGGAGGGTCGGGTTTCACATAGCCCGCAGGCTTTCGTTCCGCCCTCTCGTTTTGTCGGAGGGTCGGATTTCACATAGCCCGCAGGCTTTTGAGATTGTCGTTGGATGGAAGGGGTCTCTTTTGCCCTACCTCCTCGACATTCTCTTTTTATCACATTTTGTTGACGAATGTCTCAACCTTAAGCTTGGTTGATTTCGTCTTCTGCCGAGTTACGTGACGTTTTTTTTTTTTTTTGGGAACTACGGCTACTTTAGTAATGTGGCGGTTACCTTGCGCTGCAGCCTTTGCTAATTCGTCTGCCTCTACGTTTTCGGCCCTAGGAATATGACGTAAGGTGAAACCCGTGAAATACTTCTCCATTCTTCTGATTGCAGCCAGATATTTGGCTAGTTCTGGTTGTCTTGCTGTGAAATCCTTTTCGACGTGACCAACAACGACTTGGGAATCCGACTTGACTACGCATCTTCTCGCTCTGATTGCACGGAGCTTTCGTGATCCCAATAGCACGGCTTCATATTCGGCTGTGTTGTTGGTCGTGAGGAATTGCAATCTTGCGGCGAATCTTACCTTCGGTCCTCTTGGTGGCGTAAGGATCGCTGAGATTCCGGCTCCTGCCATTCCCCATGCGCCGTCACAATTCACAATCCACACGGGTTCCTCGAATTCGAGTGTTGTGTCGAAAGCGGCGGGAGTCCAATCTGCTATGAAATCCGCCAACGCTTGCGACTTGATTGCGGATCGGTGCTGGTAATCGATCACATATTCGTTGAGCTCTGCCGCCCACTTGCCAATTCGGCCAATAGCTTCGTTGTTGCGGAACAAGGCTTCCAATGGCTGAGCCGATAGGACTATGATGTGGTGAGACTGAAAGTAGTGCTTTAGCTTTCTAGAAGCCATTACCACCGTATATGCTATCTTCTCTAGTTCTGAGTAGTTTAGTTTTGCACCCGAAAGGGCCTCGGAAACTGCACTTACGGTGGTATGAGATGCTGCGAGATACACTAAGAAGCCAGTCTTCCTGCCAACTTTTGCGCTTGCTTTCGGTTTGAGGGTGGTTGCATATTGATGATTGCCGCTATCTTGTCAGGGTTGGCTTCAATTCCCCTTGCTGATACTAGACAACCCAGGAGCTTGCCTTTCTTGATGCCGAAAATACACTTGTCAGGGTTGAGCTTCAGACCGCTCTTTCGGAGATTGCCGAAAGTCTCGAGCAAGTCCGCTTGATGATCTTCCTGTCTATCGCTCTTGACCACTATATCGTCGACGTAAGCCAACAAGTTTTTCTTTTGCTTTTGGCTTTCGAACACTTTGTCGGTCATCCTTGAGAAAGTAGGGCCTGCATTCCGCAGCCCTTCCGGCATTCGCCGATAGCAGTATGTACCTGTAGGAGTGATGAAACTGGTTTTCTCCTCATTGTCAGGATGAAGCCAAATCTGGTGATAGCATTCGCCATTTTCCGTTCTTCTTTTTCACCAAGACGACATTCGCCAGCCATTCGGGATACTGGACTGGTCGGATTACTCCCGCATCGAGTAATCTTTGTACTTCGGCTTTCGCGGCGTCTGCCCTTTCGTTTGACATTTTTCTCAGTTTTTGCTTTCTGGGCTTAGCACCGCTTGCGATGTTCAAACTGCGTTGGGCGAGATCTCTGCTAACGCCTTGCAAGTCGCTTGCTGATCAAGCGAAAATGTCATCATTGCTCGCAAGGGAGGATGCCAAAGCGTTCCTTTCTTCTTCCGGCATGCTTGACCCAATATGCACGGCTCTTTCGGGCCTGGAGGCCGCAAGCGAGATTCTTATCGTTTCTTCGGCTGCCCCAACCTTGCATTCCGACGTGTTGACGATAGCGTGCTCTTCGGTGGTTGTTTGCATTTCGTCTTTGTTTGCCACCTCATTGATAAGGCTGTAGCCTGGGGTTGGTTTCCCCTCAATCCTTCTGGAAGCTTGCTGATGTCCATGTACGGCGATGATGCCGAAAGGGGATGGCATCTTCATGCATAGGTAGCTTTGCTTAATGACGACGTCAAACCTATTGGTGAAGCCTCTGCCGAAAATGGCAGTGTAGGGATAGTCCATGTTTACTATGTCGAATGTCAGTGTTTCGGTGCGGACTCTTTCTCCTTCGGCGAAAGATACAGGGACTTGCTTTTTGCCGATAGCGTCAATTTTCCTTCCTCCGAACCCATACAGTGAGTTGCCGGCGGGGTCCAGACTGCGCCTGTCGAATCCCATTGCTTCGAAAGCTTTGACGAATAAGATGTCAGCTGAGCTTCCGGTGTCAATCAGAATATTGTGCAAGGTAAAACCGACAACATTGGCCGTGGCGACGAAAGCGTCACAATGCGGGTAGTCGCGGACTTTGAAATCGGACTCGTCAAAACATATCGGCGCTAGCGACCAAGCTGGCCTGTTCAGTGGAAGCCTTGGTGATACCGTCTGGACCCTTCGATGGTAGTCCTTCCTCGCCCTTTTACTTTCGTGCTCCAAGTTGGATCCGCCCGTGATAGCGAAAATGTGCCCTCTTGACGGAAGGATGTAGTTGATTGCGCTAGTTTCATTTTCCATCTCCTGCACCTGCTGGAAACCCGGCTGTGCTTGCTGCCCCTGAGGCTGGGTCTGAACCGAAAGCGCTGGCTGCGGCGTTGGCTGACGCTGGTAGCGCATAGGTGACGAAACTGCCACCGACTGTGGTGCGAAGACCGGAGGCTGGTAACTCTGATACGCCGGATTGTACCAACGCAAATTTGGGGGATGCGTGTACTGCGGGGGATGCATAGGCGTGCTCGCGTAATTGCTGCATGCTGCCGCCACAGCTGCCGGGTCTTGCAAATTGTGGAAAATGTGTTTGGAGCTTTCGGCAGAGGCTGAAGCTTGATCCTTGTCTTTCAGCTCTTTCGCCATCTTGCTGTATTTGCAGTCCCGAGTGGTGTGGCCGAAATTGCCGTCACAGATGATGCAATATGGTGGCCTGGGTCCTCTTCCGCGGCCTCTACCGTCTCGGCCGCCGCGTCCTGTCCTTCCACCACGTCCTCCGCGGAAAGGTTGATCGAACCCTGTTTGGGGCTGAAAGTCAGCCATTTGGGGCCTCTCCGTGCCTGCTGCTGATTGTGCTTGTTCTTCCTGCAGATTGTTGATTGACCGAAAGGGCCTAACAATTCTTTGATTTGGCACGGGCGGTGGTCGACTTGCTTTCGTCGCTTGCCTCTGCATCATTCGGGCAGCCTTGCGTCGCCGAAAGTCGTCATCCGACCTCGCGTACGCATTCATCACATCAAACAATTCCTTAACATCTTTCGGTGGCTCTCTGGATAGGTGAGCGGCGCACTGTCCGGTCCCCAAGCCTTCGATGGCTGCTGCGATCACCGCGGCTTCCGGCACATTCGGCGCTTGGGCCTTCAGTTGGATGAAGCGTTTGAGGTACTCAGATAGGGGCTCGTCGTCTTGCTGGGTGCAATTCATGAGGTCCCTCGTGGTCTTGATATCCGGACGGAATCCTTGGAAGGTAGCAAGCAATTCGGCTTTCAACTGGGCCCACGAATAGATGGACAGCGGCTTAAGAGTGGTGTACCAATCGTGAGCCACATCTTCGACCGCCAAGATGAGAGATTTTGCTAGAGCCTGATTGTCCCCGCCTGCTGAAAAGACAGCTGTCTCGTAGCTTGCCAAGAACTTGCGCGGGTTCGCTTTACCGTCGAAAGTCGGAATACGCGGCTTATAGCTGAGCGGCCACGGATGGGCTTGCAACTCCCTCGAGAGCGGAGAGGTTTCGTCGATGGCGCTGCCGAAAGCTGGCGGTTGCTCTCGCCTCGGCATGAATACATCTTCTTGTGCTATCGGATCGGGGTCCGCCCTGGCCCTTTGTAGCTCCTGAATTTCCTTCTCGAGTTGCCTCTTTTGCGACTCAGCTCGCCGAATGGCGTTGCGAGTCTCGTCTTCTCTTGCTTTCGCCGCCAACTGCTGTTGCAGCTGGTCTCTTTGCAACAACAGCCTTTCGATTTCCCCTTGCTGCTGGGCCAGCGTCTTGATTGCTTGGGCGTGTCTTGTGATTTCGTCATCGTCTTCATCCTCATCATCGAACTCGTCCTCGACGTGCCCTTCCGGCGTGCCGTCTCTGCCCAAGGTCCGCCGATCCAGAGGCCGCACGCCTTGGCTCGTCGATGCTCCCGGCGGTGGCTGCGCTTCTATCGACGGGGCGCCGCCGAAAGGTGGCGGTTCTGCGGCTGCGTTTGGTGGAACCTGGCTAGCTGGGACTGGAACCGCGACGGTGCCGAAAGCATCCTTTCTCGCGGCGATAGTCTCTAGATTGTCGACCGCTTTCGGCGCTTTCCTTGGTGGCATGGTAAGCTCGGGCGACAACCACGGTGGGCGCCAATGTTGTTTCGGGGACCGAGATCCCGAAACAGCGGGTTGTCGCACGAACGAAAGCCCAAAGCGAAAGCGGAAACCGAACGGTAAAACGGGAAAATAGATGAAGTGAACAGTGTTCCTCCCCCCTTCTCTTTGGGAGTACCGGAGCCTTTTATATTGATCTCAGACCGGTTAAAAGTACAAAAATGCCCTTCCAACCACTCTGCCTTAATTACAAAAAGGCCCTCTCCTAATCTACCTTGCGGCTTCTCTGGCTCTCCGGGCCCGAAGGGCATCACCGTAAATACACGCGGGAGCGAGGCGGTCTGCGCGCCCGTCCGTCAGACCTGTGGGCCCCCTCCATGCCATGATCCGGAGAACCCTGCGGTAAGGAAGCACACGGCCATGGCCAAAAGGAATAATCGAAAACCTGTTGTTGACATTCGGCTTTCGCTCGAAAGCCCGATCGGCGCGAAGGCACGCCGTTGACATTCGGCTTTCACACGAAAGCCCGACCGGCGCGAAGGCACGCCGTTGACATTCGGCTTTCGCTCGAAAGCCTGACCGGCGTGAAGGCACGCCGTTGACATTCGGCTTTCGCTCGAAAGCCCGAACGGCGCGAAGGCACGCCGTTGACATTCGGCTTTCGCTCGAAAGCCTGACCGGCGTGAAGGCACGCCGTTGACATTCGGCTTTCGCTTGAAAGCCCGACCGGCGCGAAGGCACGCCGTTGACATTCGGCTTTCGCTCGAAAGCCTGACCGGCGTGAAGGCACGCCGTTGACATTCGGCTTTCGCTTGAAAGCCCGACCGGCGCGAAGGCACGCCGTTGACATTCGGCTTTCGCTCGAAAGCCTGACCGGCATGAAGGCACGCCGTTGACATTCGGCTTTTGCTCGAAAGCCCGACCAGCGCGAAGGCCCTGAAGCCCGCCTTGTTTTCGCGCGAAAGGCGGGCCCGTGAAGCCGCCTTCCTTCGGATTTGACCCTCGCGATCTTGACGCTTTCGGTTCTGATGGTGAAAACCTTACCAGGCGAAAACGGGTAGCTCACGTCCGGGCTACCGCCCCAACATGGATGGATATGTAAACTCCACCTTAGTATAGGGATTAAAACTAATGAATTCCATGAGTTTTGGTGAATTGTTAATCTGTAGGGACCAAACCAGGAAACAACCCTCAATTCCTTCCCTTAGAAGGAAACCGACGGGAGATAACACATTCGCCAAGTCAGGAACCTTCCAGAAGACTCCAGAGATCACGTAGAGACACCACGAGGAGGGGCACCCCTGTTCACTTCCAGGTGGGACCGACCGGTCCCCTGGGCCCACCGGTCGGTCTCCCCCTGGCGCCCCTGGCTTTCGTCTTCTGCAAGCTACTTCCACCGACCTCCAGGATGCATCTCGACCGTACCTCAAGTCGGTTTGATCCAAGGGCCACGGTTGATCCCTCAGGGCTATATAAACAGACCCCCAGGCCCTAGGTCAGGGAGAAGGTCCCTCTTCAGAAGACTACGCTTCAACTAGAAACCCTAGAAGAGACTTCAGGAGTTAGCTTTCAAGTAGAAGACTAGATACCCCTCTAGTAGGATTAGAACCTAGTCTTATTTAGAACTAGAAGAGAGAGAGAGAGGAAGAGATCAAGAGGAAGCTCCGGCCTGTCAGATCAACTTCTTCATCTTGTACCTGTGGATTCAAGTTCTTCATCGACTTGCTTCATCGATTGTTTCGGTAATCAACATCTATATTTAAGTTTGAGCTATTGTTCTTAAGGTTTATGACTCTCTTTTGAGTACTTTAATTCTAGTCGCTCTAGAGTTAGAGTAGTTGGATAGTATAAGCGTGGTGCTTAGGCTGGATAACTCATATTTACCTCCTATAACGCCGGTAGTAGTGGTTGTTCGCAAGGGTGACTCTTATAGCCTTGTTGATTCTTCTATAGTCCACTTACCTGTGTGTAGGCTCGGTAGGATTATACATTTGCATAAAAGAATCATATTCTGTTGTGACCTTTTATGGCAATTTCCCCATTAAGAATAATAAACATATCACTCTTAAGTTGGGTTTAGACAACCTTAGTGATCCCCTCTATACTTTTAGCTTCTCCGTCCTTGTTAGTTACTCAGGGGTTATACACTTGAGACTCATCGCTATCCGTTCCTTTGAGTTCGATATTAAAACTGGGTTACTCCGGTGAAGTGCTACATCGGTAGAGCTTATCTGTGCGCTTGCGGATAAAGTAGAGTGTGCATTAATTTATACCAACAGGATACCATAGTCCAACATTAGGAGTGTGCTTCAAATATCTCAATACTCTTTTGGTTGCCTTCAAATGACTTTCTCTTGGTGAAGCTTGGAACCTTGCACACATGCACACACTGAACATGACATCCGGCCTTGATGCGGTCACATAGAGTAGGCTTCCAATCATTGACCGATATAGCTTTTGATCCACCATGTCACCACTAGAATCACTATCCAAATGTCCATTTGTGCCCATTGGAGTGGTTATTGCTTTTGCTTCATCTAACCCAAACTTCTTGAGCATGTCTTTGATGTACTTGCCTTGACTAATGAAAGTGCCTTTCTTCATTTGCTTGATTTGTAGACCAAGGAAGTAACTAAGTTCTCCAATCATAGACATCTCAAATTCTGTAGCCATCATCTCTCCAAACTCTTCACAAAAGTCTTGGTTGGTTGATCCAAAGATAATGTCATCCACATAGATTTGCAACACAACCAAGTCACTTCCAATCTTCTTGGTGAAGAGAGTGGTGTCAACTTTCCCAATCTTGAATCCTTTTGCTAGCAAGAAGTCTCTCAATCTTTCATACCATGCTCTTGGTGCTTGCTTCAACCCATATAGTGTCTTCTTGAGCTTGTACACATGGTTGGGCTTCTTCAATTCTTCAAATCCGGGAGGTTGCTCAACATACACTAACTCATTTATGAACCCATTGAGAAATGCACTCTTGACATCCATTTGATAGAGCTTGATGTTGTGAGAACAAGCATATGCAAGTAAGATTCTTATGGCCTCCAATCTAGCAACCGGTGCATAAGTTTCTCCAAAATCAATGCCTTCCAATTGAGTGTATCCTTGTGCAACCAATCTTGCTTTGTTCCTTACAACAATGCCATCTTCATCTTGCTTGTTCCGGAAGACCCATCTTGTACCAATAACATTTGTGTTCTTTGGTCTTTCCACTAATTCCCAAACATCATTGCGGGTGAAGTTGTTCAACTCTTCATGCATTGCATTCACCCAATCAACATCCATCAAAGCTTCATCAATCTTGGTAGGCTCAATAGATGATACAAATGAGTAGTGTTCACAAAATGAAGCCAATCTTGATCTTGTTTGCACACCTCTTCTTATGTCACCAACAATTTGATCCAAGGGATGATCTCTTGCAATGTGTGTTGGTTGGAGCACTTGTTGCGGTTGAGCATTAGCACTAGCATCTTGTTGATCTTGAGAACCACTAGAGCTTGCAACATCATTGCCATGCATGGTTGGAGGGGAGAGCACTTGATTTTTGTCATCTTCAATGTCAATCACTTGCTTTGGCCTAATATCACCAATGTCCATGTTCTTCATAGCTTCCACCAGTTATGTTCCTCTTACATCATCTAGATTGTCTTGTTCTTCATGAGAGCCATTGGTTTCATCAAACTCAACATCGTGGACTTCTTCAACTATTCTTGATATGTTGTTCCACACTCTATATGCTTTGCTTGTAGTGGAGTAACCAAGTAGGAACCCTTCATCACACTTCTTTTCAAACTTGCCAAGTCTTGTGCCCTTCTTCAATATATAGCACTTGCACCCAAAGACCCGAAAATAAGCAATGTTGGGCTTTCTATTATTTAGGAGCTCATATGGTGTCTTCTTCAATAGAGGGTGACAATAGAGTCGGTTGCTATAATAGCATGTCGTGTTGATTGCTTCGGCCCAAAAAGAATCACTCACATTGTATTCACTAAGCATGGATCTTGACATATCAATGAGTGTCCTATTCTTCCTTTCAACTATCCCATTGGATTGAGGTGTATACTTGGCCGAGAATTGATGTTTGATTCCAAATTCATCACATAGCTCATCAACTCTTGTGTTCCTAAACTCACTTCCATTGTCACTTCTCACTTTATTGATTCTTCTATCAAACTCATTTTGACTTCTCTTGACAAAGGTTTTGAATATGCCAAACACTTCACTCTTGTCAACGAGAAAGAAGACCCATGTGTATCTTGTATAATCATCCACTATCACAAAGCCATACTTGTTTCCCCCAATACTTGTGTATGTAGTTGGTCCAAATAAGTCCATGCGCAACAACTCAAGTGCATGTGTAGTGCTCATCATTCCTTTGTTGGGATGAGTGTTTCCAACTTGCTTTCCCATTTGGCATGCACTACATAGCTTATCCTTTTCAAAGTGAACATCTTTTAGTCCTCTAACCATGTCATGCTTCACTAACCTCTTTAGTTGCTTCATTCCAACATGTCCCAAGCGCCTATGCCATAGCCAACCCATACTTGATTTGGTGAATAAGCATGTTGTCAATTGAGCTTCACTTGCATCAAAGTCCACCAAATAAAGGTTCTCATATCTAAAACCTTTGAACACCAAGTCACTTCCATCAACACTTACTATCTCCACATCATCAACCCCAAATATGCATTTGAAACCCAAGTCACACAATTGTGCCACGAACAATAAGTTGAAGTTGAGAGATTCCACTAATAGCACATTGGAGATGCTCAAGTCATTGGATATTGCAATCTTGCCCAAGCCTTTGACCTTGCCTTTCTTGTTGTCACCAAATGTGATAGCATCCGCGTGATCATTGCCACTAGTGTTGATTGATTTGAACATTCTTCCATCTCCGGTCATGTGTTGAGTGCACCCACTATCAAGCACCCAATGCCTTCCTCCCGCTTTATAGTTCACCTACAAAAGAGATCAATTCTTTTTAGGTACTCAAACCTTTTTGGGTCCTCCAAGGTTAGTTACCAAGCTCTTGGGCACCCAAATTGCCTTCTTCTTTGGGCCAACCATGGGTGCACCAATGTACTTAGCCTTCACACCATTAGTGCCCTTTGTAAGCATATAACAAGAATCAAGTCTAATGGATAAAACATGAGCATTGTTCTTGATCTTGTTCTTGTTAAAGCAATTTTGCTCTATATGCCCGGATTGCTTGCAATTGTAGCAATACCGACCATTGCTCTTCACAAAACTAGTCTTGTGAGGAGCAAAAGCGGCCTTGCCCTTCTTGGGGGTATAGCCAAGTCCCTCCTTGTTGAGTGGACACCTTTGGCTACCCAAGCACTTAAGCAAGCGGGCATCTCCACCATAGGCATTGCCTAAAGCATGAGTGAGCTCATACACCTTATTCTTAAGGTTCTCATTTTCTACCACTAATGATGAATCACATGTAGTAGAAGTAGGCATTTTAGTTGAGCTAGATGATGATGATGCATTTGTGGGAGCAACAATAATAGGAGCATAGAATGATTCATCAAGTATATCACATGTAACTCCTACATTGCATGTCTCTACAACATCCTCAATCTTACTTTGATCAAGGATGGAGGAGTGGGCTTCCTTAAGCCTAGTGTGAGCTTGATCAAGCTTCTCATGGGCTTCCTCTAGCCTCTCATGAGTGGACTTGAGCTCATCAAAGGATTGCTCAAGAGCCTTGTTGGCCTTGCGCAATTCTTTGCACTCCTTCCTCTTCGTCTCAATGTAAGAGTGAGCATGTTGTAGCATGCTCATGAGGTCCTCCTTTGAGTACTCCTCATCATCATCACTCTCACTCTCACTTTCACTCTCATCGGATGATACCTTAGTGGCCTTAGCCATGAAGCATGACGATGGAGTGTTGAAGATAGAAGGCTTGCTTGAGATAGCAAGACTAGCCATAGCCTTCTTCTTGGTGGTCTTCCTCTCATCATCGCTAGAATCATCATCATCACTTGAGGAAGCATCACTATCCCATGTCACGACATAGGATCCACCCTTCTTCTTTCCCATCTTCTTCTCTTTCTTTTCTTTTCTTTCTTTCTTGTCTTTCTTCTTCTTGTTCTTCTTGTCATCATCAGCTTCATCACTAGATTGTGGACAATCCGCAATGAAGTGATCCTTGCTCTTGCATCTATAGCACCTTTTAGTTGTGCTTTTGATTCCATCTCTTCTCTTTCTTGCTCCATAGCCTCTCTTCTTCATGAACTTGCCAAATCTCTTGACAAATAGAGCCATTTCTTCATCATCTATCTCACAACCACTTGAGCTTGCTTCATCATCACTTTCCCCCTTCTTTGCTTTGCCCTTGCTCTTGCCTTTGGAGGATGATGCCTTGAATGCTACGGTCTTCTTCTTCTTCTCTTCTTCTTGGGCTCCCCCATCCCTTTCCACACGGTATGTGTCTTGTGTGACCACATCACCTAGTACTTGGTTTGGGGTTACCGTATCCAATCCTTCCCTCACTAAGATAGTCACCAAAGTATCAAACCTTGGTGGCAAGCATCTCAAGAACTTGTGAGAAAAGTCCTTGTCCTCTACCTTCTCTCCCAAGGCCTTCAAGTCATTGATAATGACTTGCAACCGGTGAAACATCTCTGATATGCTTTCATCATCTTGCATCTTGAAGGTAGCAAGCTTGTCCTTGAGGATGTATAGCTTGGCACTCTTGACCGCCTTAGTGCCCTCATAGGTCTCCTCTAATCTTTCCCAAATCTCACTTGCCTTCTCAAGGTCTTTGACTTGCTCAAACACCTTTGTGTCAAAGGCTTCATAGAACAAGTTGATTGCCACATCATTCCATTGAAGCTTCTCTTCTTCTCTAGGAGTGGGACTTGCGGGATCAATTACCACAAAGTCATGCTCAATCACATCCCATATCTTTCTATTCATTCCTCTTTTGAATGCACACATCTTCCTCTTCCAACAATCAAAGTTGGTGCCGTCAAAATGTGGTGGCTTCCCCATATAGTTGATTTGAGCCATTTTAACACCGGAGGATGTTAAGCCTCAAACAAACGGTGACCACGGCTCCGATACCACTTGAAAGGTCCAAATTGGCTAGAGGGGGGTGAATAGTCTAATTGAAAATCTACAAAATTACTTAGGCAAACACTATTAGTATAACAAATGGCGAAGCTTTTTGCGCTAGCCTAATAGTGTGTTGCAAGCCACCTATCCAACAATTCTACTTAATAAGACTATGTCACACAAACAACTAGAGCTAATATCTTAATGCGGAATAAAACAATCAAGCTCTAGCACAAGTATGATATATGTGAAAGTATATGTGACAAGTATGTACAATAAGATAAACTAAGCAGTCTAATCACAATTGGCTACACAAAGTATATGACACAAGATATACAAGAGATGATGTCTACATAAATGAAATAGCTCAAAGTAAATACACAAAATAAATGAGCTAGATAGAAGTGGTTTCACCGAGCCTTCGGGATCGTCTAGTAGAGATCCAATCACCAACAATATGAATATGGAGACCAATCACCAAGATGTAGAATCAATCACAATGAGCACACGGGACACCAAGATTTATCCCGAGGTTCACGTGCTTGCCGGCACGCTACTCCCCGTTGTGTCGACCAACACTAGGTGATCCGGTGGCTAATCGGCGCAAAGCCAAGCTCACTAAGAGCACCACAAGAATCTACCACTAGTGAGGTAGCTCAATGACACGAGCAATCCACTAAGGATGCCTCTTGCCGCTCCGGCGAGGTGAGGCTCCAAAACCTCTCACAATCATGAACGGTGGTGGCCAAGAACAATCACCAATCTTGCCAATCAACCACCTCTACACCTCCAAGCCGTCTAGGCACCGGCAAATGCCAAGAGTAACAAGAAAACTCAATGCCGATGCGAAGAACTAGTGCCACTAGATTGAACTCTTTCAAATCACCGCACTAGATCACTCAATCTCACTTGGTTTGATCAAATCAACTTGGGAGATGAGTTGGGAGGCTTGCCAATGCTCACTAGTATGCTTAGGAATCAAAATGTGCAAGAGAGCCACCTAGCAAGCCGGCCAAGCCCCTTAAATAGGCCACACAAAATGGCCTAGCCGTTGGGCCCGAAACAGATGCATCGGACGCGCCGGTGTCGGGGCCATCGGACGCTCCCACAGCGTCCGATGCTCCGATGAGCACCACGTGTCCCTTTGTTATGAAAACAGCCCGTTAGATCTCAACGGTCACATTCCTTCCCGTGCTGGTTAAAGTGGCATCGGACGCGCCGATGCCTAGCATCGGACGCTCCGATGCCGCTGCACGTTTTAGCTCTTTTCTGCGCTACATCGGATGCTCCGGGACCTCCACATCGGACGCTCAACCCCTGCGTCCGATGACACAACAGAAAGGTTCCAGAGAGAGCCAAAACACATCGGACGTGTTCGATGGTTCTGCATCGGACGCATGCCAGCGTCCGATGCTCCCTGGAAAGCAGGCTCGCGCCACGTCATGACCATCGGACTCTGCAATAGTGTTTTGCCAGCGTCTGTTGCCAGCGTCTGATGCTCACTCAACAAATGTCAGTGGTTAGGGTTTGCCACCGGACGCTTGGCCCAGCGTCCGATGCTGCCGCCAGCAGCGTCCGATGCCCCTAACACAGCCTCTTTCACTTTCTAACATCTACCCTTGCTCCCATGCGCCAACACCAAAGTGTTTCAACACTTGTGCACGTGTGTTAGCATTTTGCAAAGCATTTATCAAGGGTTTTGTTAGTCACTCACTAGGTCTATAGCATCGATATGTTAGAGAACACCTAGTGGCACTTGAACACCGCATAAGCCGTGAATAATCTCCTCTTAATAGTACGGCTATGTATCCTAAATGTGATCACACTTGCTAAGTGTCTTGATCACTAAAACAAAGAGCCCTATAGGTTATACCTTTGTCTTCGGGCCTCTTTGCTCCATCTCTTCTCTTCTTCTCAAGTTTCACCAATGGTAGAGTATTTGATTTCTTGAGTGCGTGTGGCCATCACCATCCTCCATGGTTGCCACCTTGCTAGCTCCACCACTTGGCTTGGTCTCAATCCTCTCTTATAAGCTACACACATGCTTAGCAATAGGATTAGACCAAATAGGTTTCATCAATTAACCAAAACCAAACTAGGGCTTTCACTTCGCAACCGTGACTTCGTCGTAGGCCGCGACGGACGCGAGTGGCCGCATCCAGGCGCCGCTGCGGGCAGCGCGGGGTTGGGAGCCGCTGATGCACGTGGCTTCGACCGTGAGCTCGGTGGTCGTGGCTTCGGCTGGGCTGGACGCGAGGATGACTGGGAGGATCGTGCAGCCCGCGACGCCAACCGCTGGCTCGCGCGCGAGGAGCGCGGCGCGCAGGCACACATCTTCGGCCGCGGCTTCCGCGACGAGCAGCAGGAGCGCGACGCGCGTTGGCTCGGCCGCGACCTTGACGCAGCAGCTGCTCGAGACCCGCGCATCCAGCGCGCGCTCGAGGAGCAGCGTAGGCGCGAGCGGGCCGAGCACCTAGAGGCGCAGCGAGGGATGCGGGCGCGTGAAGCTCGAGCGCGGCTTGCACACGGCCCGTACGGACGTGAGCTGAACGCCTTCGATGACCGCGAGTTGGGCAGATGGGACGCTGGTGCACGCAGCCCTCATAGGCGACGCGCCTCCCCTTCTCCAGAGCGGCGTCGTGGTCGTCGAGGCCGGCCAGGGACTCCTCCACTCGTCCAGACCATCGTCAAGGACGCCGGCGCTGGCAGCGGCTGGCCTATGCTCACCAAGACCAACTTCAACGAGTGGTCGATGTTGATGAAGGTCAAGTTGCAGGCGCGTCACATGTGGGACGCGGTACGGTACGGCGACGTCGACTTCACCGAGGATTGGCGGGCGATGGAGGCACTTCTCGCCGCTGTACCGGTGGAGATGCAGACCACCCTTGCGGACAAGGAGACCGCCAAGGACGCTTGGGACGCCATCACCGCGGCGCGCATCGGCAGCGACCACGCGCGGCGATCCACGCTGCAGCGGCTGCGGAAGGAGTGGGGGGACATGACCTTCAAGCCCGGCGAGGACGTCGAGGACTTCGCCATTCGCCTCACCACCCTGCAGCAGCAGCTCCTGCGGTACGGCGACACCAAGTTCGATGAGGAGGAGGCTGTTGAGAAGCTTCTCCGTGTCGTCCCCGGCAAGTACAAGCAGGTTGTTGTGTCGATCGAGATCCTGCTGGAGTTCACCTCACTCACGATCTAGGAGGTGACGGGCCACCTGAAGGCCATCGACGAGCGCTGGAAGGCTCCATCGCAGCCGACCAACGCCGGTGGCAAGCTTCTCTACACCGAGGAGCAGTGGCTCGCTCGGCAGAAGGAGCGAAGGAAGGGCGAGGCTGCACCGTCGTCGAGCACTCGCAAGCGCCGGCCGCGCAAGCGGGACAAGGCTCCCCAGGCACGTGGTGGCGCTCCTGACGGCGCCGACGGCGAGCGCAAGCCGAACCGGGACGACATCTGCAAGAACTGCGGCAAGACCGGCCATTGGGCCAGGGACTGCCGGCAGGCGAGGCACGGCGGTCAGGCTCACGTCGCGCAGGCACAGGAGGGTGATGAGCCGGCTCTGTTCTACATCCACGGGGACATTGAGCTGTGCTCCTCTCCTGCGCCGACCGCCGCCGCGCTTCTCCACCTCGACGAGCCGCGCGCCCACGCCTTCCTCAGCTCCGCCAGTGACGACAAGATCGACGGCTGGTACCTCGACTCCGGCGCCACCCACCACGTGACCGGGCGGCGGGAGTTCTTCTGACTTGGACTTTGACGTGCGACGCTCAGTCAAGTTCGGGGACGCCTCTGTGTAAGTGCAATCAAGCCCTAAGTGGGTTTTGGTAATGTTGACCACATAATTAAAAAACTAATGGCTGTGACAAGTGCTTTGACAGTGTAACATTTACCTTGGGTGCAAAGGATCAAAGGAGGAGACCCCCCAACTACATGGATGGCTTGTAATGGCTCAAAGAGCTGGTTTAATTCATTTCATATTTTGAATTTGAGTTATAGGGCAAGCCGCACTATTAAGGGGGATACTAATAGTGGACTGGGTGGAACCAAGTGCTCAAAACACCATACACATCTCATATTATCCCAGCCACAAATAGCCAGCCAAGCGGAACTCTGATATGTTCTGGTACGCGCGGAACCTCCGCGTCTAACGCGGAGGCTCCAGGGTCTGTTTTGTTCAGACCGTTTTGTGGGTGTCGGTGGGAGTATTTATACTCTCCCCTTCGCCCCCAACGGTCAACTCTGGACTCCCACTCATTTCCCACGAACAGAACACTTCCCTCTCTCTCCCAAGCTTAGTGCTCCACCTCCCTTGCTCAGATCTGCGCGATTCCTTGAGGGATTTGGCTCTAGAGAGCGTGAGGAAGCTGAAGAAGATCCTTCTCCCCGTTCTTGTGCACTTGGTGAACCCCTGGCCGCTTGGTGTGTTCGTTACTCTTGGAGCTTGGCTCCTAGGCGGCTAGAGGTCGTCCAGTAGCTCCCAACTTCGTTGTGGCTGAGCACCGGAACGTTTGTATTACCCTCTGTGACTTAGTGGAAACCTCTAATCTATTGCCTTGGTGATAGGTTGGAGAAGAGGAGCGAGTTGCAAGAGACTCCATAGCCTTTGTGGCTAACCTCAACAACGTGGATGTAGGTCAGCCTTTGTGGCGAACCGAACCACGGGATACATCCTCGTGTCTCTTGTGATTGTGTTTGTTGTTGCAGCTATTACTTGTGATTTGAATTGATTCCTAGGGTTTGCATTCGATCTATGAAGTTATCATCCTCTAGGTGCAATCGACTATTTGGATAGCTCAACATACACTCTGGGAAGGCTGGTATAACACTCGATCTGTTTTTCATTCATTATATTCCGCTGTGAATCGATTGTATACTCTGCTTCGCGGAAGTTCCACGTTCTGCTTTGGAACCTCCGCGCCCCGGAACCTCCACGCTCAAGCTCGGAGGTTCCGCGTTCTGATAGTTCTCTGTGAAGTTATTTAAATTTCAGAAAAAGGCCTATTCACCCCCCCCCCCTCTAGGCCACTTGCTAGATCCTTTCAATTGGTATCAAAGCAAGGTTTCTTCGTATAAGCACTTAACCGTGTGAGGAAATGGCAAGTCCTAGAGAAAGGGTACCAGAGGTAGAGGGAGAAGAACTCTTTGAAGATGTTCCAAGTGAAGAAGACCCAGAAGCTCCTGTGGATGATCCTACAGAAACACCTGAGCTACTTCCAAAGCTCAAGCTCGGTGGGAAGGGAGATAAACAAAAAGAAAAGAACAAGGACAAGGAGAGGAAGAGAAGCAAGGGAAAGAAGAAGGTGCTAGTGAGTCCACTACCAAGTAGTTGATCAGAAAATGGAGATGAAGAAGATGAGTACTGTGGTCAAAGGATTCCAAAAAGATCACTCAAGCCCAAGTCCAAGAAATCATATTCGAGTGTATCCTTTAATTATGATTCTTTAAATTTGCCTTCTAACACTCACATCAACATACCCGCGGGCAAGTTGCCTCCATTTGATGGAACCAACTTTGCCAAGTGGAAGCATATGATGAAGGCTTATCTTACCGGTCTCCATCCGGAGATGTGGAACATTGTGTGTGTAGGTTTTGATGATCTGGAAGATCCTGAAAATCTCACACCAAAAGATATCTGCAACATACATCGCAATGCTCAAGCTACAAGTGCTCTTCTAAGTGCACTAAGCCCAGAAGAATACAACAAGGTGATAGGCTTGGAGATTGCAAAGGAGATTTGGGACACCCTTCACATTGCACATGAAGGGGTTAGCAAAGTCAAGAAGTCCAAGATTGATTTATTGATGGCTCAACTAAATAGATTTGTGATCAAGGATGGAGAAGGCCCTCAAGAGATGTTTGATAGTTTGATGGTGATAGTTGGCAAGATTAGAGGATTGGGTGGAGATGAATTGGATGATCATCATGTTGTGAAAGTGATGATGGAGGCTTTTGCACCAAGGAATCCAACTCTTGTCACATTGATTAGAGAGAAGAAGAGGTTTGAGGAATTCTCTCCTAGTGATGTTCTTGGGAGAATACTTACTCATGAGCTCATGGAGATTGAAATACAACAAAGAAGAAAGTTTGGAGAGCTTGAAGCCAAGATGGAAAGCTTGAGAGTCAAAGATGTAGCTCTCAAGGCAAACAAGCAAGCAAGGTCTCTACTTCAAGCAAACCGACAAGATCAAGATCAAGCAAGGTTGAGATAGAATGCTCATCAAGTGACTCAAGTGACAATGAAGATGATGAAGTGTCTTCCGGAGAGATTGGTGATGTTGTATTGTTCATGAGGAAGTACAAGAAAGGGCTAAAAAGAGAAGGCTACAAGTTTGTGAAGAGGAAGTTCCCCAACAAGCAAAAGAGGAAGTGCTACAATTGTGGAAGCACAGAGCATTTCATTGCCGATTGTCCTTATGAGGACAAAGAAGACAAGAAAAACAAGAAGAAGAACCACAAGAGGGAAGAGAAGACAAAACACAAGAAGAAGAACTATTCGGGTGAAGCTCACATTGGTCATGAATGGGGATCTAATGATGAAAGCTCAAGTGAAGAAGAAGGCAAGAGAGTTGCTACCATTGCCATCAAGAAGTCTTCTTCATCACCGAAGCTCTTCTCCAACTTGACCGATGATGAGGAGAGCTCCACACTCCTTTGTCTTATGGGCAAGAGTGAGAAGGTAAAACCTAAGTCAAAACCCAAATCTTCTCCCTTGCCTAGTGATGCATCCAACATTGATTCTAGTGATGACTCTAGTGATGAATCTAGTGATGATGAGATAAATAACTTGGTAAGTAAAATGGATAGAAAATCTAGAAACTTCATTGCCAAGTTAGTAGATGAACTAGAGAAAACTCAAGCTACATTTGCCAAGCAAGAAAAACTTTATATTACTTGCAAGCAAGCTCTTGTCTCGGAAAGAAGTGAGGTGGAGGCTTTGCGCTTGGAAGTTGACCAAGCGGAGAGTGTCCTTGCTACCCTAAAGGATGACCTTAATGCTCTTCAAGAAAAGAACAATACTCTAAAAACAAGAAATGAAGAGCTTGAGGAGCAATATAGCATCCTTTGGGAGAGCACCTCACATCCTACGAAGGCAAAAGAGATATCTAGTGCATCTACTAGCAAAGGTTGTGATAAATGCTATAATATTGATTTGGATGCTTGTGCAACTAACCTTGCAAATATAGAAGCTATGAAGAAGGAGATTACAAGACTCAACAACATCATAGCTAGTGGGTGCATGGATGATACTTGCAAGAAGCCCAAGTTCATTCAAGGAAGACATCCTTTTATCAAGGATGGCCTTGGGCACAAGAAAGGTGGCAAGACTGGTGAAAGGAAGATGGTAAATGGAGTGTCTTGCATCAGGTTTGAAAGGAAGGAGACAATTGGGGAGGTGCAGCCAGTGCAGACCATGGAGGCTCCACGCAAAAACACGGAGGCTCCGCGTCCTGGAGGCTCCGCACAAAAGCATGGAGGTTTCGGGGTCTGCAGGCAAAATAAGACCAACACCAACAAGATACAACCTCAACCAAGGCAGCAAGCTTCCAAAGCTCCTAACACTCGTCTGCAGGTTAAGGAAAATCCGATTGTGCCTAAGAGGAACATGTATGCTTACAAGCCAAAGACCCATGCACCCAAAGAGAGCATGTCCTCTAGCTATGTGTTGAGACGCAATAGCCTTGGTAAAGTTGTTGCCACGTATGTTGGGAATGAGCCTAACATATATGTGAAAAGATCTCTATGGGTTCCTAAAATCTTAGTAGCTAACACTCAAGGCCCCAATGCCAATTGGGGACCTAAAAGAAGGAACTAAACTTGTTTTGCAGGCATACTCCTCCGGGGGATCAAGTTGGGTGCTTGATAGTGGATGTACAAATCATATGACCGGAGAGAAGAGTATGTTCTCCTCATACATACCAATGCATGATTCAAGTGAAAATATTGTATTTGGGGATAATTCAAAAGGAGAAGTGCTTGGCGTCGGTAAAATCTCTATAACTCAAGAGCATTCAATTTCAAATGTATTACATGTTAGCCCGTTGAGTTACAATCTATTGTCCGTTTCACAATTGTGTGAAATGGGCTATGATTGTCACTTCACGGATAAGGGTGTGACTGCTACTAGAAGGGAGGATTCCTCTATTGCTTTTACGGGTCGCTTGAAAGGCAAGCTTTACCTAGTTGATTTCAACAAAAGTAAAGCTTTGCTTGAGACTTGTTTAGTGGCAAAATCTAGCATGGGTTGGTTGTGGCATCGCCGACTAGCTCATGTTGGGATGAGGAACTTGGCCAAACTTCTAAAGTCGGAGCACATCCTTGGACTAACGAATGTTCAATTTGAGAAAGACAGGATATGTAGAGCATGCCAAGCCGGAAAGCAAGTAGGCGTACCACACCCACCAAAGAGTATTATCACAACATCAAGCCCATTGGAGCTCATCCACATGGATCTCTTTGGACCGGTTGCCTACATTAGCATTGGTGGTAATAAATATGGTCTTGTTATTGTTGATGACTATTCTCGCTTCACGTGGGTGTTCTTTGTGTATGATAAGAGTGAAGTTCAAGGGAAGGTGAAGACCTTCATTAGAAGAGCACAAAGGGAGTTCGGGCTGCCTATCAAGAAAGTGCGAAGTGACAATGGCTCCGAATTCCGCAACACCAATGTTGAAGAGTTTCTTGATGATGAGGGGATCAAGCATGAATTCTCGGCTCCATATACTCCTCAACAAAATGGGGTGGTTGAGAGAAAGAATCGCACTCTTATTGACATGGCAAGAACAATGCTTGATGAATACAAGACTCCAGACAATTATTGGGCCGAAGCAATCAACACCGCATGTCATGCCACTAACCGCCTCTATCTTCACAAGTTCTACAAGAAGACCTCATATGAGATGCTAACCGGTAACAAACCCAAGGTGTCATACTTTAGAGTATTTGGGTGTAAATGTTTCATTCTTAACAAAAAGCCCTGAAGCTCAAAGTTTGCACCAAAGATTGATGAAGGATTTCTTCTTGGTTATGGTCCAAACGAGCATGCCTATCGAGTTTTCAATTATTCCTCGGGAAGGATTGAAATCACGGTAGACGTGACGTTTGATGAATCTAACGGCTCTCAAGTTGAGCAAGTTGATCTAGATGTTGTAGGTAAAGAAGAGCCACCTTGTGAAGCTATCAAGCATGTGGCCACAGGTGATGTAAGACCAGTTGAAGCTAATGAAGAAGATGATCCTCCACTCCAAGCTTCAACATCACTCCAAGGGCCAACTGCAGTCCCAGCTCCTGCAGACAAGCAGGACGTGGAGGCTCCACGTCTGCACGTGGAGGCTCCGGGGCCCGGAGATTCCGCACCAAGGCACGGAGGCTCCAGGGTCTGGGACAACAACCAGCAAGAGGGTGAACCTATTCAAGATAATGAGCCTCAAGCTGATGAAGATGATGACAACCAACCCCTACATCAACCCTCAGATGGGCCACCTCACCCAAGAGTACATCAAAGTGTGCTACGGGACCATCCCGTTGACAATATCCTTGGGAGCATAAGAAAAGGGGTAACAACACGATCTCGTTTAGCAAATTTTTGTGAATTTTATTCGTTTGTTTCCTCTTTGGAGCCAATTAAGGTAGAACAAGCTCTTGAGGACCCAGATTGGGTGATGGCCATGCAAGAAGAGTTGAATAACTTTGAGAGAAATCAAGTATGGGAGTTGGTGAACAGACCCAAGACTAACATAATTGGAACCAAGTGGGTGTTTCGAAACAAGCAAGATGAACATGGTGTGGTTACAAGAAACAAAGCAAGATTGGTTGCTCAAGGTTACACTCAAGTTGAAGGACTAGACTTCGAAGAGACCTATGCACCAGTAGCAAGACTTGAAGCAATTCGAATGCTACTAGCTTTTGCTGCTCATCATGATTTCAAGTTGTATCAAATGGATGTCAAGAGTGCCTTCCTAAATGGTCCACTCTCCGAATTAGTCTATGTGGAGCAACCACCGGGATTTGAAGACCCAAAGCATCCTAACCATGTCTACAAACTCCGTAAGGCGCTCTATGGGCTTAAGCAAGCACCTAGAGCATGGTATGAATGCCTTAAGGATTTCTTGCTCAAGCAAGGCTTTGAAATAGGCAAAGCCGATGCTACTCTTTTCACAAGAAAGATTAAAGATGATATTTTTGTGTGCCAAATATATGTTGATGACATAATATTTGGTAGTACTAATCAAACCTTTTGTGAAGAGTTTAGTAGGGTGATGACAAAGAGGTTTGAGATGTCTATGATGGGTGAATTGAAGTTCTTCCTCGGATTCCAAATCAAGCAATTGAAGGAAGGAACTTTCCTATGTCAAACTAAGTACACAAGAGACGTGATTAAAAAGTTTGATATGGAGAATGCCAAACCCATCAAGACTCCCATGCCAACAAATGGGCACATAGATCTAAATGAAGATGGGAAATCCGTTGATCAAAAGGTATATCGTTCCATGATCGGTTCCTTACTTTACTTATGTGCATCTAGGCCAGATATTATGCTTAGTGTGTGCATGTGTGCTAGATTTCAAGCTAACCCGAAAGAGTGTCATTTAATGGCCGTTAAGAGAATCTTGAGATATCTAGTACACACTCCTCACCTTGGCTTGTGGTATCCTAAGGGCTCCAATTTCAATCTACTTGGGTATTCGGATTCCGATTACGCCGGTTGCAAGGTAGATAGAAAAAGTACATCGGGGACATGTCAATTCCTTGGACGGTCTCTTGTGTCATGGAGCTCTAAGAAGCAAAATTCTGTAGCCCTCTCCACCGCTGAGGCCGAGTATGTGGCGGCCGGTGCATGTTGTGCCCAACTACTCTGGATGAAGCAAACCCTCAATGATTACGGATGTCGCTTTACCCATATCCCACTCTTGTGTGACAATGAAAGTGCCATAAAGCTTGCAAACAATCCCGTAAGCCACTCAAGAACTAAGCACATAGACATCTGTCATCATTTCTTGAGAGACCACGAAGCTAAAGGAGATATCGCTTTACGCCATGTGAGCACCGAAAAACAACTAGTCGATATCTTCACTAAGCCCCTTGATGAGTCAAGGTTTTGTGCCTTGAGAAGTGAACTAAATATACTTGACTCTCGTAATGTGGTTTGAAATCTTGCATGCCTCTGATTGTTATCTTTCTTATTCAAACTACTTAGGCTTGCAAAATATTCATAAGTGTTTCAAATTGTTGGTTCTTATATCCAAACTTGTCTCAAGTAGCTATAGTTATGATTTGTTGATCTGCTGGCTAGCTACAAGAGACAAGAAGTCCATGACCATAATCAAAACACATAGAAAATTCCTTGAAAATCAGACCAAGTCTCTGCTGTCAGTACGCGGAGGCTCCGCGGTTCAGCGCGGAGGCTCCGCGCCCTGGTAATCGGTTAGGGTTTGGGTAAAAAGAAAAACTTTTCACTCTTTCCGTTTTTACCCCTCCTAGTAACTTCCCTGAGTTACTGGGGTCCCCTTCATCGCGTCGTGCCTCTCTCTCTCTCTCTCTTTCCTCTCGTGCGTGCTCGCCCCCTTCATCGCCGTCGCCGCCTTTGCCATCCCTGCTGCTCCTGCACCACCGCACCGTCTTCCCAGAGGTGTGGTCGTGCTCCGCAGCAGTTCTAGAGGTTGGGACTCAGGGGGAGCCTCAGAGAAGAAGGAGGAGGAGGAGCCATCGCCCTTGGCTTAAGGGAATCCTCGTCGGCGACCAAGTCCTTGGCTTCCTCGGCTGCGCTCGCAGAAGAGGAGTTCCTCGAGGTCGTCTGAATCTGTTGCTGCTCCATTCCTCTCCGTTTTCTCTCATCCAAGGTGAATCCCCAATTCATCCCCGGATTCAATTTGAGTTCGTTCTTCCTGTCAAATCCTTGCGTAGATGTGTTCGTTTTCTCCTTCTAGAACTAGACTTGACTATACATTGGACTAGATCCTAGTTGAAGGTTGAATCAAATCAGAGGACAGTATACTTCAGAACGTGGAGGCTTCGAGCCTCTACGTGGAGGCTCCGGGTCCCGGAGGTTCCGCTCTAGAGCGCGGAGGTTCCACGATCTGAGAGAATACATGCCCTCTGTTTGATTCAAAACTCAACTAAAATCTTCTTTAATGTTGCTATTATGTCTAGGACTGTTCTCTCATCCCTTCTTTGCTCCTTTTGATAGTATGGAAGGTGATCCGAGTCAGAGGAGAGAAAAGAGAGCTAAAGCAAGTGATCCAGTGGATAAGGAGATCAGAGGAATTGTTTTACATGAGCTAGCTGGTGGCAGTAGTGAGCCAGTTCATGGCAAAGGCATTGGCAAAGGCAGTCGCAAAGCTACACCTAAAAGAGGTGGTGGACAAGCTAGTGGTAGAGGTGCTGGTCATAGTGCTAACCGTAGGGCTCTTGTTGTTGGGCATGGACAGGAATCAGTAGATGATGGAGGATTAGATGGGAAATCAATACCAGTTGTTGGTATGCCAGATACACCTCCTCGATTTCTAGAATATGATCAGTCCTATATGATTCAATATCAAGGTGCCCCAGTAAGAAGAGAGCCAATAATCTATGATAATGGAGTTCAAAGGCAGCACAAGAATTATCACAACATGGGAGTGCAAGTCAAGAAAGCTAGGGCAGCAAATCCCTATGCTTGGCTCAATGACAAAGGAAATGATTACATGTTTTGGTTAGTGTTTCAGTTTGATTTCTACAAGACAGTGGTTCTTGCCAAGGAAAAGAAGATAGTCCAGATGAAATATATAGATTGGGATCACATTGAGAAAATGAATACTAGGAGGGTAATGGAGGCTGTGACTGAGCATGGAATGAAGCATATCATGGCTTTCAGATATGATTGGAATCGAGAGATTTTGGCTCAGTTTCACTCCACCTTCTACCATGATGTAGAAAATGAGACATTTCACTGGATGACTGAAGGTGTTCATTATAAGGTGGATTTCACTACATTTGCTCGATTACTTGGCTTTGGAAGAGGTGACAGACATGTTGATTCTATTCATTCAGAAGGACTCTTGAAAGTTGAAAATATTGCATTTGCTTATGAAAGGAGGAACCTAGCTGATGGGAAAACAGTTGGTCTAAAATCTTATTATTATGCAATGAACAATCTGATGAGAGAAACTATTGATCCAAAGGGTGGTGACTCAACTTCACTAAGGAAGTATGCAAGGAACTTGATAGCAAGGATGGGTCCAGGAAGTGATGCTTTCTCTATTAGCAGGTTCATTTGGACTGAGTTGAGTGACTCTCTAGATGATGCTAGAAATGATCTTCCATATGCTCCTTACATCATGTACATCATTGAGAGAGTGTCAGGCATAGAATTTAAGAAGGATGTGGAGCATAGACCCTACAGGTTGACTCAATGGCAACATTCTGGCTGGGAGGCATTGGTTGGGGCTGCTGGCACATCTTCTGCAGCAAAGGCTCCATATTCACAAAGGGCTAGTGGTAGTCGGCCATCCTCCTCTCATCAAAAGACCACAGGCCTTAAGCTCAAAGTATTGCTCAAGAACATGTTTTGCATGTGTGAATATGCTGCACAAACTGCCTATGAAGGAAGAAAAGATATAAATGATATGAAAAGGCAGCTAGGACTTGAGACTACAGAGATTCCACCACCACCTGTTTATCCTCCCTATGAAGATACTACTGATGAGGAAGACTTTGATGAGGTACCACATGATCAGGAGACACTTCAAGAAAGGATGAAAATCCTCAAGCGCCAGAAAGCTCAATCCAAGCCACAAAAGTTCACCGCTTCTACTCACAGGGCTAGCAGGGCTGTAGTGTCAGAAAGTGAAGAGGAGTCCGGTCAGAAGACTGTTTTTTCAGGCAGCAGGCAACAGACCGACCCTACAGATGATGATGATAGCAGTGACATTGGCAGTGACTGGAGCAGGGAGCAGTGAGATCCTTTTTACCTCTCTTGTTCTTTCTTTTTTGGCACTTGTTGACAAAGGGGGAGAGTGACAAGATTGAGATGATTTTGTGTTTGTGAGATGTTGATAATGGTAAAAGGGGCAGTGGACAAGTCTAAGGAGTCAAGGGGGAGCAAGAAAAATCTGAAAAGTTGTTATCTTTTGGGCAGGACAGCAGCAGCAGTTGGGAGAGTTGTTGTGTCGTTTCTAGTTGTTTTAAAACTCTCTCCTTCTATCTTAGTGGTCTGTAACAAACTTTGTTTCGCCTTTGTGTGGCGATTTGTGGTCGTGGACATGGATGTGAATTGTGTGCTTGTAGTAGATGCTAAGAACTGCTTTATATTCTGCTACTACTAGCATGCTAGGTTGGTGTGATGCTTGCTAGTCTGCTGAAAATATGCTGAGTGTACAGCTCGTGGAAGCTCCACATTCAGGCACGGAGGCTCCGCGGCTCGGAGGCTCCGCGTTCTGGGTCGGAGACTCCGCGTTCTGCATACACAGATATTTTCTTTCTGTGCTTAATCTGACATTTGCATCACGGATATTATTTGACACAGTTTCTTTTGCACCCTATGATGGCATGAATACATGTAACTTACACATTTGCTCTTAATATATGCAAAGTATGTCTTGAGGGGACATTCATTTAAATTCAAATTTAATATTGCATATGTTAAGGGGGAGCACCTGTATTCATGCTATCAAAAGCTCAATCTTTTAATTAAATGTAAGCTTTAATTGTGTTGTCAACATTTACCAAAAAGGGGGAGATTGTAAGTGCAATCAAGCCCTAAGTGGGTTTTGGTAATGTTGACCACATAATTAAAGGACTAATGGCTGTGACAAGTGCTTTGACAGTGTAACATTTACCTTGGGTGCAAAGGATCAAAGGAGGAGACCCCCCAACTGCATGGATGGCTTGCAATGGCTCAAAGAGCTGGTTTAATTCATTTCATATTTTGAATTTGAGTTATAGGGCAAGCCGCACTATTAAGGGGGATACTAATAGTGGACTGGGTGGAACCAAGTGCTCAAAACACCATACACATCTCATATTATCCCAGCCACAAATAGCCAGCCAAGCTGAACTCTGATCTGTTCTGGTACGCGCGGAACCTCCGCGTCTAACGCGGAGGCTCCGGGGTCTATTTTGTTCAGACCGTTTTGTGGGTGTCGGTGGGAGTATTTATACTCTCCCCTTCGCCCCCAACGGTCAACTCTGGACTCCCACTCATTTCCCACGAACAGAACACTTCCCTCTCTCTCCCAAGCTTAGTGCTCCACCTCCCTTGCTCAGATCTGCGCGATTCCTTGAGGGATTTGGCTCTAGAGAGCGTGAGGAAGCTGAAGAAGATCCTTCTCCCCGTTCTTGTGCACTTGGTGAACCCCTGGCCGCTTGGTGTGTTCGTTACTCTTGGAGCTTGGCTCCTAGGCGGCTAGAGGTCGTCCAGTAGCTCCCAACTTCGTTGTGGCTGAGCACCGGAACGTTTGTATTACCCTCTGTGACTTAGTGGAAACCTCTAATCTATTGCCTTGGTGATAGGTTGGAGAAGAGGAGCGAGTTGCAAGAGACTCCATAGCCTTTGTGGCTAACCTCAACAACGTGGATGTAGGTCAGCCTTTGTGGCGAACCGAACCACGGGATACATCCTCGTGTCTCTTGTGATTGTGTCTGTTGTTGCAGCTATTACTTGTGATTTGAATTGATTCCTAGGGTTTGCATTCGATCTATGAAGTTATCATCCTCTAGGTGCAATCGACTGTTTGGATAGCTCAACATACACTCTGGGAAGGCTGGTATAACACTCGATCTGTTTTTCATTCATTATATTCCGCTGTGAATCGATTGTATACTCTGCTTCGCGGAAGTTCCACGTTCTACTTTGGAACCTCCGCGCCCCGGAACCTCCACGCTCAAGCTCGGAGGTTCCGCGTTCTGATAGTTCTCTGTGAAGTTATTTAAATTTCAGAAAAAGGCCTATTCACCCCCCCCCCCTCTAGGCCACTTGCTAGATCCTTTCACTCTGCCGTAGAGATCAAGGGAGTCGGCTCGGTCATCTTCACCGCCAAGAACGGTGAGCACCGGCTACTCACTGGCGTGTACTACATCCCCGCGCTAAGGAACTCCATCATCAGCTTGGGACAGCTGGATGAGAACGGCTCGCGCGTGGAGATCGAGCACGGGGTGCTGCGCATCTGGGACAGCAGTCGAAGGCTCCTCGCCAAGGTGAACAAAGGGAGGAATCGCCTCTACGTCCTTCATGTGCAGGTGGCGCAGCCCCTCTGTCTTGCTGCCCGCCGCGACGAGGACGCGTGGCGGTGGCACGAGCGCATCGGGCACCTCAATTTTGAGGCCCTGAAGCAGCTGGGCAGCAAGGGGATGGTGCGGGGAATGCCGCACGTCGACCACGTGGAGCAGTTCTGCGACACCTGCGTTGTCACCAAGCAACGCCGGCTGCCCTTCCCTCGCCAGGTGAGCTTCTGGGCCAAGGAGAGGCTGGAGCTTGTACATGGCGACCTTTGCGGCCCCGTGACCCTTGCTACACCTGGAGGACGGCGCTACTTCCTCCTCCTCGTCGACGACGTGTCCCGCTTCATGTGGGTTGTCCTGCTCGACACCAAGGGGGCAGCTGCGGACGCCATCAAGCTGCTGCCGAGAAGGAGTGCGGCCGCAAGCTTCGGGTGCTGCGCACGGACAACGGCGGCGAGTTCACGGCGGCTGAGTTCGCGGCATACTGCGCCGATGAGGGGATCCAACGCCACTTCTCCGCCCCGTACACCCCGCAGCAGAATGGCGTTGTCGAGCGCCGCAACCAGACAGTGGTGGCCACTGCCTGCGCCCTCCTCAAGCAGAGAGGGCTGCTGGCGATCTACTGGGGAGAGGCGGTGATGACGGCTGTCCACCCCCTCAACCGCTCGCCCACCAAGGCGCTTGACGGCAAGACGCCTTACGAGGCCTGGCACGGGCGCAAGCTGACGGTCAGCCACCTTCGCGTCTTCGGGTGCCTCGCGTTCGCCAAGGAGCTCGGCCACGTCGGCAAGCTCGACGACCAGAGTGCACCTGGGGTCTTCATCGGCTATGCGGAGGGCGTCAAGGCCTATCGCATCCTCGACCCCGCGACACAGCGCGTCCGCATCTCGCATGACGTCGTGTTCGATGAGGGACGAGGCTGGGCATGGGACAAGGCGGTGGACGACGGCTCGACTTTGACCCTCCGAGACTTCGTCGTCAAGTACGTCCACTTCGAGGGAGCCGGGGGATCTAGCAGCTCGTCTTCACCGAGTTCGCTCGCCTCGACTCCTCGCTCGCCTCTAGCTCCAGCGAGTCCTCTACCACCTTCGGCACCGGCCACGCCCCACGCTTCGCCACCTTCGGCACCGGCTACGATCCGCTCTGCACCAGCGTCGGCTCCTGGCTCTCCAGCACTAGTTCCTGGGTCTCCAGCACCAGCTCCTGCATCTCCTGCACCGCCCACTCCACGTTCTCCTGCACCGGCGGCCACACCACCGGGATCGGCCACAGCAGCTCCGGTCCACGATGAGCAGCGCTCGGTGGAGTTCTGGTAGCTGCGATCCAACTCGGAGTTGCCAATTGGCTAACCTCAATGTTAGTGATGATTGTTGTTGTCGAGTTTGTTGGATTGAGATGTGGATCAACATCTTCACTATGCTACTCTGCAACTGCATTGTGAATGGTGTTTGCAGATCAATATTGTCCCAGTTGAAAGGTAACTGATACATGGACGAGTCTCTCTGCTCTCGCGGTCCAAGTGTTTGTGGTTTTTGCTTCTTTTGCCTGTGTGGACTGATCAATGGATGTGTGATCCTAATAGGTCTGTCCCATACTTCAGCTTCATTGGGCTCACGTTGCTGCTCTAGGTCAGTGTTGTCCCCAGGCTGTAGATTAGGCAACATACTACGAGCGTCCCTGTTGCGCTGATGCTGAGAACACCAGCAGCTAGCAGCTGCTGATCTTGTCAAGACCTCGCTGCTGTCAGAGGTACATAATTGAAATCGCTACAGTTTTTATTTTCATGTCTATATATCTCATGGCTCTAAAACTGTAACTTAGACTACCATTTCGTATTTCTTATGGCAAAAAAATCCACCTAAGTTTTGTATGAAAATTTCCAGGTACTGAAATTGGACTAGCATTTTCTATTTCCATATGCTGAAATTGGACTAGCATTTTGTGTTACCATGTGTATGTCTCACATGTCTAAGACTACTATTTGAACTATCTTAAAACCCTAAACTGAATATCTGATTATTTTTCAGGGGAGGAAAACATAACCTCGGCTAAATTTTAGAGTTGTATCAAGAATTAAACAAACAATAACTAAAATTTGTCTAACATATATTAACATTTTCTATTTAAACTGCCCAATAGAAACAACTCAACTTCAACAATTGGAATGTGTCGACCATGCAACATCTATCATTGTCATGTTAATTGCATCCTTTCAATGCCACGTAACTATTTTACCAAACATTAGAACGACATGGCTTTAAATAGCGAGCTAAAGCTAAAGTGTTTAGCGTTTTATAAACTGTAATTAGCGGAATTTAGCGGCAAAATAGCGGCAAAATTGTGCATGAACGCAAATAGCGTCATAATTTTTTTCAAGCTATTTCGGGCTATAGCGGCACAAATAGCGGGCTATTTAATTCCATAGACGTCATAATAAATTATAAACCCACACATATCGCCATAAAATTTCACAACTCTTACTGTCCAACATAATCTTCATTAATATGACCCAAACATATAATTCAGGTAACTTTGCGGGATATGGTTTTGCTAGGATTTATCCTGATCAAATTGTGACTTGATAAATCCAATCCAACTGCCCCTTAGTGACATTGATTGCTAACCATATCAGGCATCATAAGTGGCTTATCTACATCATCTCAGCATGTCTCAATTTTCCACGGTGAGTTTGTTTTAGTTCCGACACAGTTTGAGTTATTTTTGTTCATAACAGATCGGCCAGTTTGGATCTCTCTGTAATTGTTATGACACATATAGCCCCCTTTTTTCATTTTTATAAGAAGAAAGATCAATTACCATGCTATTGATAAGTTTGAAATAATTGGTTATATTACTCCTTGTAGTCAAGTAAATAGGGATCAGTTCTCAGTTTTTTAGCACACTAATCAATTCCTTGTGTTATTTGGTATGGCTCCTGAAGGGGCTTCAGCTTTACTAGGGGAGAAGTTAGCATTTGTAGAGCTGTTTTTTGGTGGAGCCAGATTGTGTTGTTGACACCATGCAATTTTTTTGTTTTAGTAGATTTTTTTATCACATGGATCTTTTGTATAATTTTCTGCTCCTATAGAATTTTTTTATCACTTGGATTTTCTAGAACTAAACCAATGTGTGATGTTATTTTACATTAGCTTAACTATATATATATGATGTGGTCAGGGCAGATTACCTATTATCATCAGAGTGTGTGATCCATGATGTTGAAAATGGAGGACTGGATTTGCTGGAGGAATTCCGCTTTTGACAAGAGTAGGACGCAATTAAAAGTACATAAAAGGAAGGTAGAGCTGGCTATATTCGTCTCATCATTGATTATCTTATTATCTCTAATAACCTATTATCTTTTGGTTCAGATGGAGTAGAAAATATGCTAAGTAGGAAATGATTCAGCCTTTGATCAGGACAGAAGCTGGGCAAGCTAGGATGTTTTAGAAGTTCATTCTACCTAAGAATCATCAATGTACATGCATGGTTTTTCATTTAAATTTTAATTTAAGATGCTACAGCCCTGGAAAGAGGAGGATCTGGTTAGCTGGGCTCTAGAAAAATCTGAAAGGTTTTCTACCAAGTCTTTGTACAGATTGATGAAGGACCCAGGGACAATTGATCTGAGAATAGTTGAAATGTGGAAGACAAAGCTCCCTCTCAAGGTCAAGATTTTTCTCTGGATGTTATGGCATGACAGAGTGTTAACTGGTGAACAACTGCTAATAAGAAAAAGCAAAAAATCAGAGAGGTGTTAATATAGTGGAGCTGTTGAAACCAGAAATCATTTCTTTTTCAATTGCAATATTTCTCAACTTATTTCGGTTTGGGTTAGAATTAGTCTCAGGTGGGCCGTGAGACCAACCTCCATTCAACACTTTGAAGATTTGATGGAGATACAGTCCTCCATTCAACCCATTCATGACATATAAAAACTGATACAGTCCTTCATACATACCTTGCATCTTATACAGTTATACCTTACGTACCGCAGGCACTTTGTTTATCTATTGACTTTGACCCACTTTTTTTACAATCTTATTACATTATCAAATTTTAATTCCCGTAGTAACGCACGAACATCTGCTAGTAGAATAAAAAAGGTATTCCCATTCCTTTTCTCTTTCCTGTCTGCTGTGCAAAACCGAGATCTAAAAAAATGTATTGAGTTCTCAAACTCCTAAGAACATCTCCAAGAATCTTTCTAAATTTTATTATCTATATTATCATTTAGAGTGTTATTTATATAAAAATCCATTTCTATATCTTTTCACTCTCTAACAATTTTTCTAAATCTCGTGCATAGGCCTGCTAATGGGTTGGGTATTGTTTGGAGTTTTTGGGTTGGGTTGTGCTATAAAACTATTTGGATGGGTGATAATGAGTTTAGAGGTCAAATGGGCTGGGATGGGTTGGGTTTACTCGCAAATCAGGTTGGGATGGGCCGGAATGGGTCACATCACTTCCCCAGATCAATGTGGGTCCCAAATCAACGCTTTTCAATAAAGCTCGCGTTCACACAATAAAATTTTATCTGAATTAACTGAAATTTATTGCAGATGATTTAATTTAACAAGAAGCTACTTCATGTCAATTGACACTGCCCGATCAATATGTGGGTCCCACATCAAAGTCGGACCCTAGAAATAAAAGATCGCGTTCACATTATAAAATTTTACCTGAATTGACTGAAATTTGTCGCAGATGATTTAATTTAACAAGCAGCTACTTCATGCTAATTGGCACTGCCAGATCAATATGCGGGTCCCACGCTAAAGCCGAATCCTAGAAACAAAAGCTAAACATATGGGAACCCATGGTAACCCACAGTAGCAGAACTCATGGGAACCCAAGACAGAGTGGGCTGGGACGGGTTGGGTATAAATTGATTTGGAATGGGGTGGGATGGAGTTAGAAAATAATTAATCAGATATGGAATGGGGTGGAAATGGGTTGGAATCTCACCCATTAGCAGGGCTGCTCGTGCACGAGAGCCATTCTCGTTTTCTATTTTTGACTAGCGAAAAATCTAAAATAAAAGATAGCTATATTTAAATAATCATTTATACAAGTTGTTGGAGGATAATTTTTCAACAAAATCTCTATTCCTAACATTTAGAAAGGACATAGAGAGTCTCTTGGAGTTGCTCTAAGAGAGTCAAAGCTATTTAGCTAAAAAAAAATAAAAAAAAAGTTGAGTTCTCAAACGCTAACCTCAGGCTATTTCGTGTATCCTAACAGTCAAACTTTACATTCTGACCAATAATTCATCCAACATTTTTAACTATTATAATACAAAACTTGATACTATTAGATTTATAACAAACATACTATCCAATAATCATATGTTTATAATAATAAATAATAAACAATATAATATAACATAAATAAACAGCCAAAGTATAATCTAAGAGACCATAACATATGATATTGTGTCTTATAAACCGGTCCGGAGGGAGTCATTTCTATTTGTTTTTTGCAGAAATTATTGCCTAAGGATGACAGCAGCTAAACACAGTTACCATGGTTTAGGACACAGTGCACGATCTTTAACATTACAAGCTGCAGATATTCTCAAGCTCCAGCTTGGCTAAGGTTTTACTTTCCTGACCAAGACAAAACGACATCACTCAACAGCTTCATGAAGATGATCTAATAGCCATCTTCGTTCCTAGCACGTGGAGCAGCACGTCGGTCACCTCGACCCTCACCAGGGTACGGGCCACTGCCTGGTCTGTAAACATGCCCACGCCCGCGGCCAGCCTCCATACCATTGGGTCTCCCTCGGCTGGCATATAGATCAGCAGCATAGTCGTCAGGTCGGCCTCTGCCGGGGAAGGAACTCTTCATAGGTCTGTTCCGTGGAGGAGAGCGGCTTCTATCACGCAGATCATTTCCCCAGTTACCACGAGGAGATCCTGAGTGACGCCGACTCCTGTCAAGATAACCATCATGTGGGCGTTCCCTCTGAATGTAGTCATCAGTGGCAGACCACTCAAATTTCACATGGTCCCTTGGGTCGCGCTCACCACGGAAGCCCATTCTTTCCTTAGGCGATGGATCTGTAAACCGTCCTGCACGTTCTGGAGGGGATCGAGCAGCATATGCCCTAGGATCACTTGCTCCCCAACCATGAGGTGGTGATCTGTACCTGGTCATCTCTCTTGCAGGGGCACGATCACCAGGTGGACCAACCATCCTTGGTGGAGGCCCTCGTGGAGAGCTGGGGTAACTCCTGAAGGGGGGGCTGCGCCTAGGCTCATATGCTTCACGTGCTGAATGCCGGAACTTGTTGCAGTTGTTACAGTGAGTGCGCCGAGCAAAATTCAGATTTCCACAACTGACACAGAATGCAAGAAGGAAATCAGAAAAACAAGATTTACAAGTGACTAATAAAGGCATACTTGACAGGCTAAAAAGCAACTTACTTAGGGTTCTGGCATATCCAATCACCTTCTCTTGGCGACAGATTTGGGTCGTTTCGGTGGACATATTGTCCATCAATATTAATAAAATCCTTTCCATGTGGAGCACCATAGCCTCTCCCATATGATCTGCCTCCTCTTCCATATGGTGGAGAACCGTCTCGGAACCTTGCGCCTCCTCTACCACCCCCTTGATATCCATGGGTGTAACGTGAACCAACATCATCATCAAATTTGCTGGCCTCTGCTCTGCGTGGGCGTGGTGGCGAAGGGCCTGCATGCATTCCATATCCTGAAAAACAAGTATAAAAAATCCAAATAAGCACTAAAATATAAAGTCAACTAACGTTCAGCAAGAAATGCTTACACCAGCCACATGGAACCGTAACAGGCAACCACTTCATGAGAACTACTTTCAAAAGCACTACTCTTCATATGCTGAACGAAGTTATAATTGTAAAGGCCCACATTTCTGAGAAGGAAATACCATTGCCACTGCAGCTCAACTGAATGAAACTAGCAGCCTTCTGGTGGTTCACAATGTAGTTAGTAGCTACATGTCCAAAGAGAGTTGATGTTGCTAAGAAAATCTTAGTTCCTTTAGCCAATATAGGATCCCGTAATTCCATTTGCAAGTTAACTCAAACAAATATGACAGGTCAATAGTTATGTGACATATAGACCACTGCAACAGTTTCTTGATGGCATCTCAAAGATTAGAATCAAGCAGGTCGCTCCAATGACCAAATACTTCTCCCTCCACATGATTGCACAAGATTAAGCAAGCAACAAGTATCACAAAGCTAATCCTGGTGGGAAAGGTCAAGCACCAGGCATGCTGTCACTGTGAATGCTACAAAGTGGTGTTCCATACCATCACCTTGGTTCTGTTTCTCAACCGTAAAAGCAACTTCAGCTTACAAGCATACCAAGTAGTTGTTGGATGTCCCATACTGCACAGGAGACAGCTACAATATCGATGCTATATGAACATCCCTTGAGGCTTCAAATCATGAAGATGTGAATATGCCGAACAATTCACTTGCAAACAAGCCTCAGCAGACAGTTACTTTCTTCTCCCAACATTGTCCCAGCTCTGAAGCCTCTAACAAGTTGTTCAAAGGACCGGCGAACAAAATGGAATAATCCTATGTCTAAAATATACCTGATGAGTTGGCTCATTGTGCAGAAAACACAAATTACCAAAAAAAACTCATAAGGTGGGTTGGTCATTTGCGAATTCATATTATAAATGTCTATTGTCCAAGTTCCATAGTGTCATCAAACTCACGATTTTAGTTTAGATAAGCACTTGACCCACGCCTTCCTGAATTCTGCCCTGATGTCCAAAACTCAACAGTTGAAATATTGATGACAGTAAAGACCAACTGATGATGTTCTCCCCAAGTTCCTATAAATCCATGTTAAAGCTAATTGCACTCATTATATTGCTAGGCATTGCCTAAGCACTAACATAACCAAGTTGTGTTAATACTATGACCTCGAGTCCATCTCCTTCCTTTGTTCCATGTTATCTCAATTCTCAAAACTTCAAACCTTTTCAGAGCACAACATACTGCGCATGCAAATGTAACTGCCTTTTCACAAAATTTGTGTCAGCAAGGCAGAATACTTCCACATCACTATGCTGGCAAATTAAATCAAATCATCAGGTAGCACAATACCAAAGCATCAACAATAATGTCCATCTTGAAAAGGTCCAAGCAACTCAAGTTGGAAAGTGTTCCAGTAGAACAGCAAACTCCATACTTCATTTGATATTTTACTGGAGCTTTTGCAGTGCTTGGCCATTACACTGGACATCCAAGCCAGCAAAGTATTAGAAGATATTTACAATTTTTCAAGCATATCAGGTGGTTTCAGACATTCACGCTGCGTGAAACATTTTTCTAGAATTATGGTTCTTTTACAATAATATATTAGCTTATATGAAATAAACCATTTAGCAGTTACAGCTGGCAGGATACTGCTAGAACTCAAGAGACATAATGTGTAACATGATGAAATCATGGTACCACAAGGCATCTTATATTTGGTAAATGAATGAAGCTGAAAAGTTAAGGATGAACTCAACTAGCAATTAGTTAGTTAGTAATATAATATATAATATAATATAGTTATAAACTATCCATGAAATTATCATGATGATAACACAATACTAATACACTATTAAATTAAAAAGTTCTTAACTGTACATGTACTCCATCACAGTTCCTCAAATGCTAGATCTCGTGTACATGGTTCCTCAAATGCTAGATCTCATGTACTGTACGTACTTCCAAGATAACAAGCAGTCTGTTTAGTGAACAGTTCGAACAAAAAAATGCACAGTTCTACATTTATACAATAAAATAAAATCAAACAGAAGAGAAGCAGGTAAAACAATTCACTCATGGGTTCACTGCTTGAGTGATGCAATTGCTCAACACATTAGCACCTAAGGTATGAGGAATCATGCATAATACAAGGATAACAACATATCATGCAAAGCTTGTTGAAACAAGCTTGATATCATTAAATGGACTATGAAGCCATCTAATGATACATGTCTTCTATGGCTTCTTGCAAATGAAGCATGCAATAATCGAGAAAGGGGAAGACACATCTAAGAGTCATCGTAATTTTATATTAAATCTAGCAAGCAACATGAACCACAAATACCCTTCTCAGTTTACGACCAATATAAAAGATTAAACTCAGATAGCGTTTGCTAGCTGCTCCAACCAATTAGAAGCAACAGAACCGCTTGCAGCAACAACCTCAAATATATAAAAATTGCTCAGCCAAACTATGTCATATCTGTTCTCTTTTACTTCTGGTCCATGCAGTTCATCTTTTCAAACTTCATCAATTACTAATGCACACAAAAGTATGTATATTCATCCCATACAATATTAGTACATTCCGACAGACAAAACTTTTCATGTCATTAGATTTCCAATATGTAATAGCAAGAACAAGTAACAGCAAGTGTTATTTGTAAACTTTGCAATCAAAATGACAGTTGAAGTACTGAAACCAAAATCATCTCTGGACAAAAACATATATGTGAACAACTACATAACTTTAATCCTCCACCAATATTGCACAACTTTCACTTGATGAAATCTGAACATAATACAGAAGCCCTATAAAAGAATAAAAAGTGTATATCCTTCAAGGTAAGGAATCATCAGCATCGCACAGAATGCATAAGAATCAAATAAAAAATACAGTAAGGTACATACTGGTGTGCGAATCCAGCAATGTAGAACAAAAGGAAGAGTACAAATCGACTAAATTGGTTCGAGCTTCCCATATAATTTATAAATTATAAAGAGACATTGTACAATAAAATAGAAATATTGGAGGGTTTCAAACAAACCTTGCTGTTCATCGTGGAAGCGCGGATGCCGCGGTGGCTGGAAACGGTGCGGTGGTGGGCTGAAGCGTCGGCGTTGGGGCGGCGAGCTCCCAGGACGCCGCCTCTCCGGCGGCGGCGGCGGCGACCGGCGCCTCTCCCAACCGCGAGGAGGCGGCGGTGAGAAGTCCCGCCGTCGCCGCGGGGGCGAGGCCCCGCGGCCTCGGTGTCCGCCGGCGCTGGGAGAGGGCGAGCGGGCGGAGTGCGAGGGCGGGGAGGATCCGCCGCCGTTCTCCTGCGGCGGCGGCGGCCTAACGACGAGGCTGCTAAGCGGGGCACGCGCGGGCTGCGGCGGGGCGGGGGTTGGGGCGGGGGCGGGGGCGGGCGAGGGTGAGGGCGAGGGCGAGGGGGCGGGAACGGGGTCTGCCTCGGGCACTGGCGTTCTTCGAGGCGGCGTGATGTCCTCGTACTCGTCCTCGTCCTCGTCGTCTTCGACGTCGTCGCCCCTGCCGCGCGGCCTCATCTTGCTGCGGGTGGTAGTGGTGCGGCGGCGGCGGCGGCGGCGCTGCGTCCCTAGGGTTTGGGTTTGGGGAATGGTGAGATGGGGGAGGGGATAGAGAGGATTGCGCGTTGCGGCTTTCACCAAACAGCGTTACAGCAAGGCGAAGTCAAGTCAAGCCGCGGTTTTGGAGGCTCCAACGTGGTTTTGAAGCCCGGCTGGAGTGCGCCGTTAGACTGACTCCAGTGATATAGGCCTTGTTTAGATGGAAAAATTTTGCAAAATTTTTACTGTAGCATTTTTATTGTTATTTGACAAACTTTATCCAAATATGGACTACGTAGACTCCAAAGATTCGTCTCGACATGTACATACTAAAAGTACAATTAGTTATTTTTTTTACCTACATTTAATGCTCCATGCATACGTCCGAACATTGATGTGATGGAAACTTTTGGGAAATTGGGGGAACTAAATAAGGCCATAACCCAAACGCAAAATGCGTGTTGTACATATAGATGGGGATGGTGCTCCAAATGGGTATCTGCGGTTCTCCTCTAGTTCAATTTAAAGAACTAACTAGACAATTTCTCTCCTCATTTTGGCAATCTAGTTCATTTAATTGAACTAGGAGAGAACCACGGATAACCATTTAGAGCACCACCCCCATCCTTAGTTGTACAGTATTTTTGGGTAACAAAATCACTCTCCAACAGAGGAGGCATACCACATACTCCCTCCGTCTCAAAATAGATGTCACTAGAAAACCGTGTTTCCCTCACAAACACGTTTCCCCAGTGACATCTAAAAAGAGACGGAAGGAGTACCTATTTTGGGCACTCAGCATCTCGGAAGGCAATTCTGGGTCTTCAAAGAGAGATGATGCAATCTTGTAGTGGTGGGTCCGTAGGTGGGAGGTGTGGTGCATGCGTGTGCTGTTGGAGAAGAGAGATTTATGGGTCACCAGTTTTTTTGCTATGGACAACGCAAATTGTAGAATACCTCTTGGGTTGGGGTTATGTCTGTTGGAGACAGTCTTAGAGCATCCCGTTACTGCTCGGGTGACTCGTGAAGTGCTGAGAAAGAAAAGACGAGGCAGCGCGTTCGGTCAGACCGAACCGAACCAATCGATTCTTTGGTCTTTTGAAAAAATCGGTTATATGAAAACGGAGACCGATCGGTTAGTTCTGAAACTCAAGAACGAGAACAAGTTCGGTCTGGGTTAGTTTGCTTCGGTCTCGGTCATGACCGAACTAACCGAACTACACAAAAACAACTATTAAACATTATAATTTGTAAGAAATTTCAGCAATATTTTTTTATTTCAAGTTAAAAATAACAATATAACATATAGATTAAACAAAATAATAAGAGCGGTGATTCATATAAACCCATTAAAATAAATATTATATCATTAATAATAGTTTAAAGTACACTTTATATCAACAAATTCTAAAATTTCGGTTAGTTCGGTCACCCGAGACATATAATCGAACTAACCGTAAAAAGTTCGGTTAGTATGAACTCGGGTTCGGTTCGGTCTCGGTCTCGATCTCGGTTAGTTCGATTCGGTCTTCGGTCATTTATGCCCAGGGTTAACTGGTGAGAAAGAAAAGACGACCTTAGACGGTTGTACTCCCTCCATATAGACAGTGACATGATCTTAAAGCATAATTTTAATCACTTGTTTTTTTTTCAAAATATTTGGTGTAAAATGGTATATTTATTTTTATAAAAAAATGTTTTTATAAAAATATTTTTCAAGACAAATTTATTTATATGATTTTTACATCTTTAAACTCAATAATTTAAAAATTATTCATGATTTATATTCCCAGTGTTTGACATAAACCTTGTCCAAAACGACTTCTATTTCGTATACGGATAGAGTATGAATTGATTAGTTGCTTGCATTGTGTTTTAAATTATACTATATTGTTTTAGTTTTTCACATATACGAATACGATCTCCATTCATTCATAAAAGGATATAGTTATAGTTGCTCGTATATTATTGGCTAAAAATTCCTTTCTGTACGGGGTCAATATAGAAGGCAAACATATTATGATGTAACTTAAAGATGATGTATGAGGACTACAAAAAAAAAAAAAAAAAGCATACGCAAAATCCATAAACAGTCAAAAATAGAACAGACCTCAGTCATCATTATATCTGCAAACATTCTTTCTCTATTTTAAACTACAAGTCAGTTTTATTCTAAATCGAGCTAATCTAGTTTTGATCAAGTTTATAACAATGAATCGGATTAATTAGGTTAATTATAAAATACATTTTGTAAGAGCATGTCTATACCACAATTGAGTGTTCTAGAAGGAAGCAACATCCATTTTTTATATCGGCGCTCTCTCCCATGCCATCGACCGTCGTCCTCGTCTCCGGTCTTGTTCTCACCCCCGCCACTGCCCCCATCGCAGCAAGCTAGGGCTTCTTCGGAGCTCCGACGAACCTCTATCTTGCCCGTGGCGCCACCTCCCTCTTCCCCCCATTGTTGTCACCATGGTTGAGGCTCCCCGGTCCCAACCTGGTCCGATTGTCCTACCGCCGCCAGCTCCCCTAAACCGCCCATCGAACATCACCACCATCTGGCCTACCTGCCTCCCCCAACCGTTCATTCTATACCCCATCGAAGTTGGAGAAGATAAGGAGGGGCTCGTCAAAACCCTATAAAGCAGATTTAGAAGGAGAGAGGAGGCGGAGGCCTACCTGGAGCAGGTCCGTCGCCGCCACTACCAGATACGGCGGGTCCACCGCTGCCACCACCAGTTTCGGTCGATCCACCGTCACCGCCACCAAATCTGGCGGATCCACCGTCGCCGCCGCTAAATCTGGTGGATCGACCATGATCGACGTGGGGAGGACGCTACCGGGAAGAGCTTGTCGGTGAGAGAGGGAGGAAGCATGCAGAGGAGAGGAAATCTAGTGTCCCAACACTCAATTGTTGGGTAGCCTTTTCGATTTTGTAATAGTGTGTTTTATCATAGGCACATGAACGTGTTTATAATATAATAGATGTGTACAATAATGTTCGTTTTAATGAAATATGCATAACAAAATAATCTATAAGCCATATGTGCCTATTAACCGATTAATCATGGTGTGACACATGATTAAAAGCCACATCAAAATTTTAGGATTGCATCATCCTTGTATACTATTGGAATACATAACTAATAATAATAAATAATCTTAATTTACCTTTTCTAACAATACAAAACATCCCAACAAAAACATATCATCAACCTACAAATGCCCTGGAATTGATGCAATTGTATTCATTAAACTCTCAAAGTGTGAACGAAGAAACACAAAACACATGCATGACATAGTTGATATATGCTCGCATAAGTGTGTAAACATTCCAAAAGAGACTGATACAACACCAACTAGGATTACGAAGCTCGTAAACCCTCTTTAATGTATCCGAGCTAGGTAACTTTGCTTGCAACATAGTAGCTACGAGAAGGCAATGCACAAGGAAAGATAGAAATTAGGGTTTTATTCTTAGTTATCTACTTCGCTTATAATCTTAAACCCCACTAGAGATATATCTCAACATGCAAGTTATCCACTTCAACAATGCACTATATCAGATGCAATTAAAACTCACTAGCACATGCAACTAGATGTCCACGTTAGTGACACATATAAGTATTTTGTTGTCTATGTCAATATGTCACACAATTCATTAGCATTAATTTATAGTAATCTATTTCTTCATGATAGTAATTATATATAGTCTAGTTTTATTTTATTATAATAATTCACAACTCTTGCGACAACATGCGGGGTATGCTTCTAGTTCCATTAGTTATGACGTTGCCTGTATTTAGAGGGGAGTTGAGAGATTACCTTTTCGATTAAAATTTGCATCTAACTCATGTCTTCGAAATAATCTTAGGCTTTTGGGTAATTATGTGTCCCAAAGTCAATCTTAGTCTAGCTCGCGAAAGCAAAATGAACTTGTTTTTATACTGAGCTCTCGACAAAATTATCATACCCCCATGATTAAGATCGCATACACGTAGGGGTGGTAAAAGGTCCTTTAATTTAGCCTAGCAAATTTAAGGATCGGGCTGTAATACTATATGATTTTGAACTAAAATTGGAAAGGGCTAAGTTGGATTGTGAAGAAGGGATAAGGGTCATGATCCATTACGGCATTACCACATACAATTTCCTGCTTCTATACTGGAAGTACACAAAAAAACATATCTTTTTATTTTCATGTATAAATACTCTAAGTTCAAAGTATGATCTCTCTCTCTCTAATAACTTTCTTAAAGAGACATAAGCTATGCAAACCTATTGAAAAACTTGGGTACATGAAGGTCTATACTTAGAAAAAAGAAAATATTTAAGCACACGAAGGCCCATGCAATGCAATAGAAGAAACGAAAAAAAAGAAAAATAGTCATCTCTCATGATAATAATCAATTAATCATAGAGAGATTATACATAACACACATACACATCTTGATCTAGGCAAGACTTCCATGACCGCCTTTAAAGAAAATGATCACTCCTGTGTCCTTGAAATAATCGTTGGGACTTTATACCCGCTTTAAATTTTGTTTCTTCCCTCTGGTGACCTTTTTGTCAGTTGGCTGTTAACTTCTTGATGGAAAAGGGACACCGAGGGGAGAAAAAAATAATCAAAGTAGGTATGAAAGGTATTGACAATATTAGTAAAATAGTAATGTAATAAATACATTCACAATGTTTTCAAATATAGCAAATGAAGATACAATTTATATATGGAAGTTGTAGAGATTTACGAGATCTAAAGTTTTGTAGTTGACGACCTTTTCATTTGTTATTTATCACTTAAGAGCCAAAATACATATATGTTAAGTATTCATATTTTGAAATTCAAATTTTATCCTTTTTTAATAATCTCAAATGGAGACACACTACATCGATGAGATTTAAGACTTTTTAGTTGACATTTTTTTTTCATTTGAGATCTTTTAGGGTCCATATCTATATGTTAAATTATCTTATTTTAAAATCCAATTTTTAATTTTTTAATTGATCTCGGATGAAGACATACTCTATATCAAAGTAGTATTAGAAGAGATCCAAGACTTTGTAGTTGACTTTTTTTCATTTTCTATTAGATCAGAAAATTAAAATATTCAGTACAAGATTTATACATGTGTCATTTAGTTATTTTTAGACAATCTCCTATGTACCCCTCAATACTTAACGGTGCCAACTACAAAGTTAACATCTAGCTAACGATAAAGGTACCACAAAGAAGAAGAAAATAAATAAATAAAGTGAGTATAAGAGTCCCAATGATTATTTCGAGTGTACAGGAGTGGCCATTTTTTCTAGGGCTACACAGAGAATTCTCTCTTGATCTAGGGGTATGACATGTTTGTCCATGAACCTATTGCCTGACTTAGCAATATATTATCATATCTGAAACTCTACGTAAGCCTATTAAAAGTAGGAATTAAAGGTAGAACATCAATGCCTTGGTGAGAATTCAAACGCCATTGAGTGACACAAAGTACAATTCGAGTTGAAGTACAAGCTGGCTGAGAAAGATATAAAAACTCCAAGAATGCTTTGAAAAAAGATATAAAAACTCCGACAATGCTTTATAGAGGGACAGTGATGGCTTGGTGTCAGAACTATTTTACCTTTCAAATGCTCAAGATGACAATGCCTTGTTTAGTTGTTGCAATATTTTTTTGGAAAGCATCACATCAAAGTTTGCAGCACTAATTTAGCCTATTTAAATATATTTATTATGAAACTAATTACACTACCACACAATACTTAACGAGATAAAGTTATTAAGCCTAATTAATCCGTCTTTAGCACATGTTTACTGTAACACTATATTGTCAAATCATGGACTAATTAGGTTGAATAGATTCGTCTCGCGAAGTAGATTCCGACTGACAAATTAGTTTTATAATTAATCTATATTTAATACTTCATGCATATGTCTCAATGTTCGATGTGATAGGTGATTTTTTTTTTTTTTTGGAAGAGCCACTTGAAAAATCCAACTTCAAATAAATTCTGTACTAGCATCATACCTACTCCTCGAAGTCTTTACTCAAGGACGAGCAAAGAACCGGTGTGAGCTGTTCTGGCATCATATACTAGCACCATACCTACTCCTTGAAAATCATGTATGATCCTTCCTACACATAACGATGGGCATATGTGGTTTTAGCCATCCAAAATGTCATCCGTGCGTGCGATAGCGCTTGTGCTCCGCATGCACACGCGCTGCGCGCAGACACAAGGATAGGCATGCATGCAATTCAATACAGGCAGGATGGAACCAGAGGACAAGAAACCATAGCAAATGAACGTGAGCCCTGGCACATGCTGTATCCATGAGCGACTCCAGTCTGATGAACCAAGATTTATATTAGGATGATTGCATGACTAAACAATGAAGAGGTAGACTATCTGATCAAGTCCAGGACTCGAAGATAAGACATGATGTTGGCCTTGGCGGCCTTGTGTTTACTGGCAGAAATTCACTTGGAATTTGAAGGGATCTGAAATGGAAACGACCAACTCTGAGGAATTAAGATAGCATCAGCAACAGATATCCAAATATTTCTCAGAAGCTTCACGACTAAACTGTCAATAAGGACAGTATGATTCGGGACAAATATTATAAAGCAAGACATACGACAGCATAGCAACAGCTAACTAAAGCTTAAGTAGCAGCCTAAAACCTTGAGATTCTGGAGGCAAATGTATTGTTGGATACATGTGGCAGCTAACTCGTAACATGGTATACAGCAGAAGCAACGCTGGATTTTGAATTGTATGAAGAAAGCATGGGTATACAGGAGAACGCAAGTCTCCAAAAGAAATGAAAAAACTTACATTGGCAATGATTCACAAAAGGGGCAAGCGCAAGTATGATTGGATAATATAAACTTATGTTAATAGGTTCACATGACACAAGCATCAAACTTAGATAATATCCTAAGAAAACTTGACCAGGAGAGACATCACCCCGATTTTCTTTTTAGAAGATTGTGCTAGCCTTCAAACCCGAGTTTCATTGCCACCGGACTTCAGTGGTCTAACTAGTGTAACTTAGGACAAGCTTGCAATTAGATAATAACCCAGCTATTATACTTTTCTTTGCATTCGCCAACTGGCTGCATACCATTTGGTTTGCCGACAACTTTCTTTACATGCTTCATATAATACTCCTTTTCTGCCACAAATACTTGGCCTTTTGGTCACGATCAGGTCAAATATATGAAACTTTGACTATCAATAACCTTTTAATATATTTAGCTTGGAAACATAAGTCCTACATGCAGGTTTTCCTTGATATTTCCTTTTATAATTTCAGACATTAATTAGATTGTAAATATATTCTAGTAAAAAACAATGGTCAAAGGTTATACTAGAGATGGTGCCATGTCCAAAATGACAGGTATAATTTTTAGTTAGAATAGAGGCCTGGAGAGAGTATCTATTACTCCCTCCATCCCAAATTATAAGACATTCCAAAAATCTTGGAGAGTCAAAGTTTTTCAACTTTGACCAAATTTATATAATAAGATAATAATATTTATGATATCAACTAAGTGCAATTAGATTCTCCATTAGTTATATTTCCATAATATGTATATTTGATGGTATAAATCTTTATATTTTTCTCTATAATTTTGGTCAAAGTTGAAAAACTTTGACTCTCCAAGATTCTTGGAACGTCTTATAATTTGGAATGGAGGGAGTATCATCTTTGGTCCCCATGCTAAACTGCTGCAAATATGAGGATGAATACATCTTAATATTTGACACCTTGAATTCAATGTTACAATCACGGGTAATACAGTAGTCTTGTAGTTGTAGAGATGAGTTGAAAAAAGAAAGTATCTTTGAATCATACATAAGAACATAACAGCATTCTAGAACAAAATAAACTGAGATAATAATACTTGATACACTAAGAACAAGAGTTGCCAGATTCATTGCGAACATTTTATATCCACAAGTAAAATGTGAATTAAACACAACCATGCACAATTAGCATGGGCTGTTGATTGCTGGGTTATAGCAAGATAACATCCATATTTGACATAATAATGCTGAGGATATGAGCTCACAAGTAACGCTGAAGTCTATACACCCTAAAGATGAGGTAGAAAATCTTATGACTACCAGATCATCTGCTAATAACCTTTAAGATCGCTGTTTCTAGTTGTTCTCATGAACAGATAACCACAACAGTTTAAGCCGTTTTCATCAACATGGCTTTCAATATGCAAATTGAGGATATGAGCTCACAAGAAACACTGAAGTCTAGACCATCAGCATAGGAAACCAATGCGTGGTGCATTTCATATGCTCATGCAGAAGACAACAGTATCTAAGTATCTTAGAGATCATTCCTGAATAAGCACATAATTGCTGAGTTTGTCATGGTCAAGGAAACATAGTTGCTGGAATAGGCAAACCAAGATTTCATCAACTAAATAAGATACTCCATCCGTTCCAAATTATAAGACATTCTGGCTTTTCTGAATATGTGTCTAGGCATAGCGTATATCTAAGTGCATAGAAAAAGCTATGTATCTAGAAAACCTAAACGTCTTGAAATTTGGAATGGAGAGAGTACAATTCAGGTATGGTTCAAAACCACCAGGAGCAATTCAAGTAATGTCATGGGTCTAAGCTAATATGATAGTCAAAAGGAGCAAATTAAAAGCAGCAAGAAATTTTTCTTGTTGGATTGCTGTAAGTTCGCACGTCCAGAGGTGTAACCAAATACTATAAACAACTGACCGAACAAATCAAACGGCAGTGCAGAAATTTGAACGGAGAGAACCGATCCGCAGTAGTGTATCAGATAGCACGCATAAGATCCCGAACTTATGTCTCAATGACCAAAATATTATACAAATCACCAAAATATTATACAAATCAGTAAATCACAGATCATATCCACAAAACAACAGTAGACAAGTGCGAAACCTAAAGAAGTAGCATAGAGACGCTGCAGAGTTATAGGTGCGAAACCTAAAGAAGTAGCATAGAGACGCTGCAGAGTTATAGGTGTAACCGGTCATTTTGCTCACCAATCAATCATTTGTCACCAGTGCGGCTGTCGTAGTCGACGACCTCGGCGTCGGTGACGGAGCGGGAGTGCTGGACGATGGAGCGTCCGATGGAGTTGATCCACTCCTCCTTCTCCTTCTCGGTGTCAGCAATGAAGTACATGGTCTCGGGCGGGGTGGAGAGCTCGAAGGCGTAGGGTCGGTTGAGCACGTCCTCGGCGCCCTTGACGGTGAGGCAGGAGGCGACAGGGATGACGCCGCGGGGCACGGAGGCGCGCGTCACGGTCGATTCCTTGAACCAAAAGAGCCGCCCCTGCTTGAGCACGAACCACCGCCGCCGCCACGTCTTGATGTACTCGCCCTGCTTGGTGAGCCAACCCACGCGCTCCGGGGCACGCCAGAACTCAACGCCGCCGCGCACAGAGTCGGTGGCGTCCGTGGACGCCGCGCCGGTGCCCATCACCGCCCGCCACAAGCTCACCGCCATGGGGTTGTGGAGAATTTGGGGATCGGATCGGGTGGGCGACTACCGTCTTCTTTCTTTTCTTTTCTTTTTTTCTTTTCGCGAATAAGGTAGTTGGTTTTGGACGCCTGGGTTATATTGTCCCCGTATCGAGCCGACCGGGTTGCAAGCTGACTAAGAGGATCTTCAATTCTTTCGAAAAATTGACTTGACAAAAGTTGTCATTTAGCAACTTGCTAAAACTTTTGCTAAAATTTTTGTAAGTTGGTTTGTTTGATCCAAGTTGCCATTAGCAAAACTTTGGCAAAAGTTGGCCTGTTTGGATTCAAGTTGCCACTAGCAAAATTTTGACAAAATTTTTGTAGTCAAAACTTTTGTCTTGTAGAGCTGTTTGGATCTCATGACTAAAGTTACATTAATGAGTGTAGAATGACAGATTTGCCCCTAATTATTTGCCTACTCCTTCCCCTTCTGTCTCCTCCCGTAGAATCCTCCTTCGATGCGGCCGGGGCCCGTGCGGCAGCGGCTGCGCGCGCGGAGGCGGCGCAAGAGCCGGCCGGGGCTCGCGCGGCAGCGGCGGGGCGCACGGAGGTGGCGCAAGAGCCGGCCGGGGCTCGCGCGGCAGCGGCGGCGCGCACGGAGGAGACAGCGGCGGCACGCGCGAAGGCAACGCAGGAGGCGGTCGGGGCTTGCGCCGGAGCCGATCGGGGCTCGCGCGGGGGCACGCGCCTGGGGACCGAGGGTAGTGGCATCCAGCTCCCATCTCGAGGCGCTTTTGACCTATTTTGCCAGGTTTTGGTGGCAAGAGAAACTAGCAAAATTTTTGCTCTTTTGCCAAGTTTTTTGCCAAGCTGTTTGGATCTCATGGCAAAAAATGACCAAAAAGTGTAGAACTAAATTTTTTGCCATGGATCCAAACATGCTAAATTTTTCATGTATCTCCAATAGTTTGGTAAAAATAACATAGAAAAATAGGCGCGGAAGAAGTGGCGGCAGATTCCAACTTGGTAAAAATAACATAGAAACGTCGGATAACAAGTGAAGCTGACTTGGTAAATATAGCAAATAAATGACCTCTGATTCTAACTTGAAAAAATTTAGCAAGTCATATACTTTGTACCCATCTGTTGGAGAACGTTTTCTTCTTCTTTTTCCAATAAAATAAGGATAGCAAGTCATTTTTCCAAACTATTGGAGATGCTCTAAAAGCATTACTCTAGTCCCAAGTTATAAGCTAACTTTCAAAAATAAAAGCATCTTAAGTTTAGTCGAATCTATCAAAGATCAAACATAAAATAATAATACTTATAATACCAAATAAATATCTTTAATGTTTTTATATATCCATTTAATGTTATAAATCTTTGCTCTTTTTTATAATTTTGATCGAGTTTAAAATATTTTGATTCTCTAAGGAAGTTAGTTTGACTTATAATTTGAAATAGAGAGAGTATCTTTTATTTATACATACAAATCGAGTTATTTATAATCCAGATTGTCTAATATATCGCTAGGTACAAATAAAATTTATAGTATTGTAATCACTTTCTCGATCACTAATCATTGATGTTAGTTTAATTTTTCTCATAATTAATAGCATAATCTTTCATCATCAGATGTTCTAATAGTCTAATGTTTTTTTAATAGAAACACTTACCACTTCAAATATATCTCAAGGAAAATAAAGGCTAACACAAACGTTGGACAAGACGTCCTCTAACATATAAGAGTACTAGTGCAATACACGCGCCTTTGCGCGTATCGGTGAAGAGAGTATGGAAATATGTATGTTTGGTTCATAAATTGAAAATTTTGGCAAGAGTGACAAGCACTAAATGTATATATATTACATACGGTGTATAATAAGATTGGAAAAAGTAAAGAGTACTACATAGCCGTGTCTTTGTAATGTAATGGTTGGCTGAAGCAAAACGGTAAAGTATACATTTATATTGAATAAAAGAATATACTACAATACTTTCATCGCTATAGACCATAGCATTCATCTCCTGTAAAAAGAGAAACTGTTGGTAGGACTCATCCACTACTTGGTAGACCAAATCAGTGCAACATTTTGGGGAGAAATCAAAATAAATCACACATCTTGTACATCTTCTCTTAAGCAAACAAAACACTGTAAATGACTGGACTTGGCAAGACATGTACGGACCACTGATCCAAATGTTATAGCATTGCTCAGTTCAGTAAACCATTCCAGGTAGCTATGGTCGTCAGAATCATCATGAGTCTCACCTCACTGGAGTTGCACCCAGTGATGTATCATGTACTTATAGTATCATTAGAGACACAAAATGCTTCTTTGTATTGACTTCAAAACTTTATTGACTGTGAAAAGTGTTCGTCATAGATTAAATGTAATTCAGTGATGGCTAGGCCTCGGGTTATGAGCATGCATTTTTCCATGGGAGGCCGATATATGGAGATTTGATGGGATCAAACCAACCTAATCTTTGCCTGTAACATTTTGTAAGCAAATTTAGTAACCAATAAAAAGCTGAAATACAATTCAGGCATGTTCTGAATTTGCATGGACCTTGTTATTTTACAGAACTAATATAACATACTTAGCTTATGTAGCTTATAGAATTAGAACACTCAAACTGTACGCCTCTTGGTGGTGTATGAGAAATAATGAAAATTCTACACAGTTTAATGATAACTTTTCTGTGTAGAAAAATAGTATATTTTTTAGCCCTGTTTCAAGGTGGAACTGCCTAAGCCTAAATTATGTTGAAACCGCCTAATGATCAGAAGCCTAAATTATGTATCAACAATAACCAATAACCTATATAGAACCAAATATGGGGAAAGTGGTAACTCATTGCGTCAGTTAAACAATAAAACAACAAAGTTAATTGATATGAAAGGGTTAAGCATGGAAATAATACCGTACCTAGTGTCAGAATTAGGAACACTCCTCCCTCCATTGAAAGGATTTAGCATAACTTTTCATATTTGAATCAGACACAACCCAAACTGTAAAACAGAACAGATCTGAATCAGATGAAGCAGGTATGCTGAAAGGGCTCATGTGTGTAGGTAAAAGATTATATCATACCAACATAAGCTAAAGGTTGACAGTATACATATTTAAGTTAGATGGACACACTAGCTGTGACATAGCCATTAATGTTCATTGATTGTGTGAACTCGAAGAAACCGAACATACTACTATTTTCATCAGAGGGCTAAGTGACTTACTTTCAATTATTGTAATCAGAAACATGTTCTAATAAAGTTTGTAACATTAGTTAAGCACATTTGAGGTCAGTAAAAAATGGCCGTAATAATTTACATGGTCTCCCAAAAATCAGATCAGGGAAGAGAAGTAGAACTTACGTTCCATGGCTTAGGACTTAAGACTCTAAGAAATGTGAGAGGATTCATTGTGCCTGCTTCAATCTAGATTTATTTGATGGATGAAAATCAACCAATGTAATCCTGGACCTCACCTAAGGGCCAGAACAGGGTAAGAAACAATGCAGAGTAAAAGAATAAAAAGGTAAGGTTACCGACCTCGGTGTTGCAACAATGCCTAATTGCGCATCCTACGGAGGCCTAGTGCTCCTGTGCAATCAGAAACTCAGTTTTCTTGTGTCTGTGAACCCCATAACTTGCAGGTAACAATAAGAGTTAGGTAGGTATTTAGACAGAAAAATAATAATAATGATTAGTTAATTGTATTGGCTAACATGTTCATTTGTTTCATGGTTCAGAATGTGCAATTATTCGAATAATGACATACTTATTCCAGATTCATTGAGGCAGATACGATCGAAAAAATGGCAAATTGAAAATTAATCTCTGTGTGCTATGGATTTAGAAAACAAAAGAGCTGGTGCTTAACGAAACTTTTTTGGGTGTGCAGAATTAGCACCATTAGAAACAAATAACTGGTATAAAATCTTATATGTTTATCGGTGCAAAAGATCTAATACACGGAAGATACTGAATATGCAGATAATAAACACAAATGAACTGCATGATCCTGCAGTAAATGGGGCCTAACCATGTCTGTTCCTTCATTAATCCATTATTTAAGGCAAGAAGCTAACCTGAGCAACTAAAGTCGACGAAGGCACTCTCACTTTGGACCTCTCCCATTGCAGACCCAAACAGTGGTCATCACGAGCTCTGCACCTAAGTTAGGAGTAGGAAGAGCTCCTTTTTTTTGCCTGAAAACTAAGCAGGAAATATTGAAACTGAAAAGACAATGTGCATTCTTAAATCAGTAAGCTCATATTTTTCTAAGATGTTATCGTTGGTACCTGATTACCAAAACATATTAAACCCAATCTTCAGGCAACCGCAAGACATACCAGTAGTCAATCAAAATAGTTGTGAATCAATCTTAAAGCTATAGAATCATTGTGAATATATATACCAAAAAACAATAGCCAACCCAAATAGCTGTAAACTAAGAATTGTGTCCCTGAACACACAATACCCTACGTCCAACAGCTTGCATCCTGTTGTGCAGCACTGGCATCGTTGCTGGTATGTCAAGACCGCATGACAGGCACCATTGGAAGCAAGAACACGACTATCACGAACGGAAGAAGAGAGCAAGAACCAGGGAACCTGTGTCGAATCCAAATTAACGGACAGACATGTGCCGCAGGTGGTAGGAAATACGTCAGCAATGACGACCATAGGTGACAGGAGACACTCGACGGACGAGACGAGCATCAAAGATAGTGTCCCTCCGGAACTGGCTTGGAGCACACTGGATCTAGCAAGAGCTGCATCGCATCTGAACGGACTGGGAGCACACCAGATCTAGCAAGAGCCGCATCGCATCTAAACAGACTGAGTGGAAGGAGAGGACACCGATACTGAGAAGTAAGATTCATATAACCGAAGGGAAGGGGAACCAGATTACCGGAGCAGTAGTACCGGAGTCTAGCGTTGCCAGTTCATGTCGGGGATACCGCACTAGGCGCCGCTCGCGCTGAGCCCTCCGCGCCAGGGTTGCTCGCCGGCTAGCCCGTGCACAACAGGGCCATGGCAGTGATGAGCGTAGGGTCTAGTCCATCAACACAGCGAGGACGGGCACGATAAGACGGCCCCCGCCGCAGCAGGTGACCCCTCCTGGCCCAGATCTACGGCGCGGAGGACCAAATAGCGTCTGCTCTGGTGCGTGGGGGCCGCCGTTGCTGGGGCTGCTGCCGTCGAGGCCCGAGGGACGCCGCGTCGGTAGTCCAGCGCCGGGAAGGAAACGCCAGAGAGAAAGAGGATTTGGGACAGGAACCATAAGATGGAGCAGGAGGAGTGGCCAACGCACCAGCAGATCCACTCGTGGAGCTTGGTCGCAACTACGACCGACGAGGAAGACCCGAAACCCTAGGTCAGTTTGTCGCTGCTCGAGGACCAAACGGGCCGGCGGCCGACGCGGTGGTCGGTGGTGGCGACCTCACCGGGGGAGGGGCTACGACGGCGCTCTGAGGCAAGGGCTCGGCGAGGGCTCGAGTGTGGGCAGATGCGGCGCTTGGCACAGCGGGGAGGAGAAGCGTTAGGAACGAGAGAAGCGTCAGCAAGGAGAGGTGCGGAGAAGAAGAAGCTGGAAGCCGAGTATATATGTGTTTTTCCGGATTCTCACGTGAAGTTAGAGAAGCGAAGTAAAAGCAGAGAACAAGACAAGAAATACGAGAAGCAACTTCGAACGAAAGCAGCTTCAACCAATCTCGGCCACACGATGGCAGATCCGGCGGTAGTAAAGAATTGGAGCGACGTGAACAGTGTTCCTGGGCTAGAAGCCCCTGAAGAATATAGGGTTATGTCAAAGACTAAATTGATCGTCGTCTTCTTTTGGACATCCATTGCTTGTCAGAGCTTCAAGATTGTACCAAAGATTCATTTGATATTGGGTTTTCAAACATGCACACGTTGCTCAAGTATGGATTATTTCAATCCGCCATCCCACAACTGCAACCGCCTTCGATTCATCTAAGAACCTATTGTTATCACTTTCCTATGAAATGTGTGATGACTCTGTATGCATCTACTTATTAAGTATGGTTATCACAGACATTAGTATCATAAAACTCATATTTGCAAAGCTATATGTGTGTATCGCTAAAATTGGAGCTTTTTTGCAGTAGCGGATAGTCATCATGAACCGTCGACTCGATATATTTGCTAAAAAGATAATTTATAAACTTTTTATGTTTTTACTGTGTGTTGGCCTTTCTTTAATGATTATCACATACGTCTTTTAGTTTGAGCTATACATTATTATAGAGATGAATAGACTCTACGTAAAATTCTTGTAAAAATAAACAAAGAAAACATAGGTTCCACAAACCTGTTTATAGGTAAGTTTTTCCCTGTTAGTAGAAAATTGTCGAAACCGAGTTAGCCACTTTTTAGAATCGGCTAAGTTGGGTTTCCTAGAAAACATGCATTGAATGAGTCACCGGCCTCTCATTGTTGAAAAGGACATAAACAAGGGAGGAAAAAAAAGATCTCAACTGCAAGAAACATCATCTATAAAGCGTGCTAACTCCGTGACAAAGTAATATCTCCCATTTAACTCATTGGTTTGATATTTTATTATGAACATATTAGTGCTAAAAAATAGTTTGTCAATTTTTATGTGGTCTTCGTTGTTCTTTATTTAATGGTTAGTTATGAACATAGTTATCATGGTATAAACAATTTTTTCAATTTCATGTCAAAATTTAAATTATGTTCTAAGTGTTTATGCTTTGTGAAGACTTACGTAATAATGAAGATTAGCTAAAAAAGAATGTTTCAAACATCACATTTAAAGTGTCCTTTTCTAATAGTACCATACACATTCAAACTTGAATTACTGTAAATATTTCATTCATGAGCATAATCTCAGATCCTCTCTTCCCTTTCAAAGGATTTCAAAGGGCGCCACAAAAGAGAAGGTAACAAAAGGCGAAGCCGGAGCCCTGCCCTCCAAGACCAAGACCGACCCAAGCCCAGCAAAGCCCCCCGAAAGCCGGTGGCCGTGGAGCTAGCAGCGGCAAAACCACGCTAAAATCTCGCCCAAATCACCCGCCGCCCCAGCCATGGCGACCTCCTTCGGTTTCGGCGGCTCCGCGGCCTCGGGCTCCACGGCCTCCTCCCCCTTCTCCTTCTCCTCCACCCCATCCGCCTTCTCCTTCTCCCAGCCGGCGGCTGCCTCCTCCCCTGCCCCAACCTTCGGCTCCTCCCTCTTCTCCTCATCCTCCGCCGCCGCTTCCTCTGCCCCCACTTTCGGGTCCTCCCTGTTCGGGGCCTCTTCCGCCGCCGCGCCCGCCTCCTCGCCCGCTTTTGGCTTCGGATCCACCCCCTTCTCGTTCGGTCAGTCCACGGCGGCCGCCTCATCGGCAGCGTCCGCGCCATCCATCTTCGGCGCAACGCCCGCATCCTCCGCCGGAACAACCCCCAGCTTATTCGGCGCTGCTACCTCCGCCGCAAGCAGCCCTGGCCTCTTCGGCGCCGCCTCCGCTGCCGCAAGCAACCCTGGCCTCTTCGGTGCGTCCGCCACCGGCTCTGCGGCGGCCTCCTCGGGCCTGTTCGGTGGTACCGCAGCGACCACCCCGGGCCTATTCGGCGGGACTTCCTCCGCAGCGACCACCCCGAGCCCATTCGGGGCCGCCTCCTCCGCGGCGGCGACATCTAGTCCGTTCGGCGCCGCCTCTTCTGCTGCGTCCACCCCAAATCTCTTCTCTGGAGCCGCCACGGGATTTAGCTTCGGCTCGTCGGCGTCCGGTTCCACCACTACCACGGCCGCCGCCCCGGCACCATCATTCGGTTTCTCGTTCAACTCGGGGGCGGCAGCGTCAAGCACTGCCTCCACCCCGACATCAGCACCGGCTTTAGGGTTTGGCGGCGCCACTGGCTCGTCGCTGTTCGGATCCACCACCTCTGCACCCCTCTTCAGCACCACCACCGCCTCTTCTCCAGCGCCTGCTGCGACCACCACGCCATCCTTTGGGTTCTCTTCTTCGCCAGCAACAACTGCTTCCGCCCCATCGTTTGGTTTTATGCCGTCATCAGGAAGCGCGACGATGGCAAACACGGCTCCTTCCTTGTTCTCGTCCGCTTCCTCGAGCCCTTCCTTCGCTTTTGCTAAGAGCACATCCGCCACCACAGTAACCACACCGGCGTCCTCGCCCTCCACTGGTTTCTCCTTGGCCACTTCGCAAGCTGCACCTGCCCCCTCATTGTTCTCTAATACCAGTGCAACAGGTAGCTCGTCTGCCACTACGCCTGGATTCTCCTTTGGTTCATCTTCGGCGGCTTCTACACCAACTTTAGCTTCTTTGTCAGCAGCTGGTGCCTCCACTGTGCCATCAGCTGCAGCAGCTTCTGCAACATCCGGGTCATTGTTCCCAGCTGCTTCTACCAGCGGTTTCAGTTTTGCAGTTGCGCCATCATCGTCATCAGCAGCGGCAGCTACTGCCACTACCACCACTGTCACAAGTGCATCTACATCTGCAGGCATGACAACCACGGCTCCTTTGACTGGAACAACGGGGTTTCCAAATTTTAATCTTCAAACAACTACACCAGCTTCTACGTCATCTCCCACACTGGCATTTGGTGAGCTTACATGGTTATTCATCATCTGCAATTGTTCTTCAGCAGTATTGTTACCATGCCTATGTGTCTGGTTTGAACCAATTATTATGCTTCCGGATTTGGTCCGAATATCATCATTGATACAGCATCAAACACATAAAGTTACAGAATCCAGTTTGTGGAGCATATAACATCTCAATGAATCTACATCGTTGTTTCAGATCCCAACATCATTATTGTACCTGCATTATACTGACCATTATGCTTGTATGTTTTTCTTATACTATAGGTGTTTCTACTACTGCTGCTAGCACATCAGCCACCAGCACCACAACTCAGGCAACTTCTTCAGTTGTTCAAGCTAGCAGCACAGGGTTGTACAAGTTCCCCTGGTCTATTTCTACTACTAATTCTTTATTCTGGACTGATATTTTTCATTTTCTTTGTACAGTCCGACTACTACCACATCTATCACTCCAGCAGCGTCCCAAGCACCTAAGCTACCATCAGAAATTGTTGGCAAAAGCGTTGAGGAGGTACTGCACTTATCTATTTAAATTGCAGCTAGCTGTTTTCACTTTGGTAAATGGAAACTACTTTTTTCTATCGGCAATGCTCTGGAGGTTAGAGAATGTGCTTCTGGAATACTTCATTTCTGTAATTAACCAGTTTGATACTATTTCACTTTTGAGATATACCTCACACAATTGTCTGTGTTGTAGATTATCAGGGACTGGAACAATGAGCTTCAAGACCGTACTGCGAAATTCAGGAAACATGCCACCGCAATAGCTGAATGGGATAAGAGAATTCTGCAAAACAGAAATGTTCTTATTAGGCTTGAGGTTTGTGTTTTCATTTATTATCACTTTTTCGAGCAGCCTGCCACACTGTATTATTACCAGGGGTTTCAAACTATTTGGCAATTTTTAAATTCGATCTCTTGCAGTTAGGAGATTAGCAAGGCCATACGTATGCTTGTGCTTATTATGGATTGTTATTAAGTACTCCCTCCATACCCATATTAGTTGTTGTTTTAGACAAGATTTGGGTCAAACATTGGGAATATAAATCATCAATAACTATTAAGTTTCTAAGTTTGCAAATATGAAAATTATATGAATAGATTTGTCTTGAAAAAATACTTTCATAAAAGTATACATATAACACTTTTCCATAAATATTTTTATAAAAACAGGAGGTCAAAGTTGTGTTTTAAAGACCGTGTCGCTGTCCTAAACGACAACTAATATGGGTATGGAGGGAGTACTGTTTTGTAAAATAATGTTTAAAATAAATGATAGTATATGCTTTGTTATGATTAGATGATAGCGGGCCAAGAATGGTTAGTTCAATCTAGTTCCACAAATATTGGTAATGCGAAGACCTGAATTGCAGTTTGCCCAGTTCTGGATTGTGTATTGTTGTAACTTGTTAGATTGATGTGATGAGAAGAGCTTTATGTGATCTCCTCGTAGAGATTTGACAGGGCAAAGTTTTGCTGGTGTGACTTAGTTTTGGAATAGTAATACAGAATTGGCGCAGCAAAATCCATTTAAAATTCACCAATCTTTTACTTTGGTTTGATTTTTTCCTTGATAAAATCAGATTTATTAGCTTATACAATCATAGTTTTGGTCATTGATTTTGATGGGACAAAAATTGTGGGATATGGAGTTTGAAAGTGAATGAAGATATGCTATTTCCATTCACTGAAGTTATTGGCATGTCATATGGAGTTTAGGTCATCGATTTATTAACAAGTGAGTAGTGTGAACACTGAAGGTCTCAAAAGCTCAACAAATATTCACACTTATCATAAAAAAAAGACTAGATCAGAGAGAAAGACGTCCCCCCTGACTTTCATCTTAAAGTAGTGGGTACCATGATTCAAACCCGGGCTGGCCACAAGGGTTTCAATGAACCCTGGAGTTCAACGCTCTAACTGTTACGCTGCAAGAATCTTTGGCTATTCACACTTATCATTATTTAAGGGATCCAAGCAATAGGAAAATCGATGGTTTCTCAATTAATTCTAATTGTCTCAGTGAAATCATTTGATTCAGATTAGATTTTACCTTCTGCAGATGCTTATGTACGATTTTGTTGTGATGATATTTTGTACTACTGACTATGTACATTTTCTTTTGCAGGCTGAGGTGGCTAAAGTTGTTGAAACACAAACAGGCTTGGAGCGTCAACTTGAGTTGATAGAAACTCATCAGCGAGAGGTTTGTGTTTCTGCTAAGTTTTTATATGTTTCCTTTGCTCTGATTGACTGTAGCTTTATCCTTTGTTCTATGCTTTTGTTTGTTTCCTTATTTCTGTAATTGGTTATCTACTGACATTACATTTTTTCATACCAGTACAGTATTCATACACTAGGCCAAAGACCTTGCCTCTTTGAACTATGCCCCCCATTGTTACCTGCACATAAGTAGTTTGACTTACCTATCATGAATTATTTTTTTTTGCTGTCTTAGTTGTGGTTGACCAATCATTTGCCAATGAGAAGTTCAGATTTGCTTCACTGCTATTCAATGTTGTGAACAGAATGAGCTTCCAAATGCTGGATCCCTTGGCAAATGAACTAATTTAACAGTCTTGAACAAAACTTCCAAATGCAAGGTTTCTTGGCATATGTACTAATTAACAGTAATAAGATACTTGTTCTAGTTTGACTTATGGTGAACTTAAATTAGAAGTCAGGATAACCAATGGTTAAAAAGAAAATGCATTGGAAATTTGAATTGTGCATACAATTAAAAAGAAATGCATATAACACGATGCTGGCTATTTGATAGGCTTACACTTTACTTGGCTAGTATAGTTTATTAGACATGAGGTGTCTGTTTGACATCTTCCTACTGAAACTAATGGTGCAACTTTGAATGAGTTAATAAAGTCCTTGAACTCAACTGTGATAGTTTGCCTTTAAGATTTGTGAGCATCTTTGTATGGAAGTTTTTTTTTTTCTTTTGCTTTGCTGTGAACCTTGTACATGATCCTGATTTTGCTTTAGACTAGAGATTGCTTTGTGATGAATTCAGGGCCTGCAATACCATTGGCAGTGTGCCTTGCTTAGTGATCGTGTTTTATTCAAAATATTCGAATCAGTGCCCTTGCAATTTTTTATGTAGTTTAGCTTTGATTTTTATGTCGAGAATAGTTCCTATTCCTACTATCATGAAGAAATGGGTATTGATACACAATTTAGCTGTTCTCAGGATTCATTTTGGATTTTTGGCCGTGAGTCCTTGACCCTCAAAGAGAAATACATACAGTGTTAATCTACAAATTGAACCACATCTGGCAATACAATTTCTGTAGTCTACTAACTAGTTCTAGTTGACTGTATGATTGATTCCTTGATCCAGTTTGATCTTGAGTCCTTGACCCATTGAGTGTGAATCAAAATACTGTTCTAATCAAGATAAACAAGTTGAAGACATGGTTGGTCATTTTCTGGAAGCGAACTGAAAAGCTACAGGTGGAAGGGGTTCTCTAAAAGATAAGTGGTTGTGGTCTCTCTGAGAAAGAAGCTGTTTCCTAAAGCTCGGAAGAGTTGTTTCCCTGCTTAAGTAATTTTTTTGGGGGTAGTTTTTGTGCTGAGACATTTGCCGTGAGCCAGAGTGCCTTTCTTCTGTCTTGGGCTGTTGCTCTTTCTCGTTATGTGCGTGCCTGTTCTGCTGGTTTCCCCAGCTTTTCCTTTTACCTTGTAATCAGACCTTTGTTACATTTGGTCTTTCTATAAAAGCTGGGTTTACCTCCATCAAAAAATAAAAATAAAAATACTGTTCTAATCTACCAACCAGCTTTTCCTTTTACCTTGTAATCAGACTTTTGTTACATTTGGGCTTTCTATAAAAGCTGGGTTTAACTCCATCAAAAAATAAAAATACTGTTCTAATCTACCAATCTGATGTGCTTTCTTAGCTAAAAGCTATGTACTCTGGAGAGGTTTAATCACCCAGCTTCTAATTTGCAAAGAACTTGTTTTATAATTGCAGGTAGACAAGGCTCTACAGAGTATGGAGGAGGAAGCCGAACGCATATTCCAGGATGAACGAGTGTTACTTCGTGAAGATGAGGCTGCTTCAGCAAGAGATACTATGTTAGTTCAATAAACTTATCTTGATTCTGTCAGAGTTTTTTAGTTTTACTTCAATCTAGGTGAATGTAGTATAAAAACACAGTTCAACTCATTTTTGGAAAGAAAGCCAGTAGTTTGGTCTCTCAAAATGATCTCCATAGTCCATATTATTTTTGAGGGAACCGAGTTGAATATTACATATATAAATAGCATTATAGCAGACATTTTCTTTGATGGCCTGTTTGCACTGGTGTTATATACTCCTGCCCCAAAAATAGTTGACACTTTAGCTATGAATTTGGACAAATAATTGTCCAGATTTTGAGACAGAGGGAGTAACTGCAAAAGTTTACAGGACTTGTCCTATTCCGTTAAATTAGCCTACACTGTTAATTTTCTGATAGAAAATGCCAAGATTACCATCATTCTTGCATAGTTTGTTTGTGTGATTGTGTCTCCAACTAAACTTGTTTTTCAATGCTAAGGTATGAACAAGCAGAAGTTGTGGAGCATGAACTGCAACATATGACAGAACAAGTAAAATCCATCATACAGACTATGAATGCTACTCAGGTAACCGGTCATGTACTAATAGACTTGCTATTCAGTCACGAGCAATCTTTTACCCCCCTTGTCTAATTCAGGGTGGTGAGCTCGAGTCCGCTGATAGTATGACACCATTTGATGTTGCTGTCCGGATACTGGATAATCAACTTCGTTCCCTGATGTGGATTGATGAGAAGGTCAGGATATTTAACTACTTACTAATTACTTTTAGTTTTATTTCTTTCAGTTTGGCATGTTCAAACCTGATACGTGTTCTGAAAGCAAATTGTTTAACAAATGCTTGTTAAATTATGGGCCTAAAATATTCTAGCATATTTCCTGATGAGTCTGGAAGGTTGGTACCTTGCTTTCTGCACAGTTATTTCGTTCTCATTATCCATTTTATTCCTGTGCCATTCTTGCAAATCTCAAGTTTTTCAAGTGTATATGTTACTTCCTCCATTCCAAATTATAAGACGTTTTGGCCTTTCTAGATACATTGCTTTTACTATTTATCTAGACATATTATCTAAGTACATACCAAAAGCTATGTATCTAGGAAAGCCAAAGCGTCTTATAATTTGTAATGGAGGGAGTAGCAATGATATTGTCAGGAAGTAGCATTCTATTCTCTGATTCTGTGCTACTGACGATACTTTTATACTGTTCTGTCTAATTCTGCCTTTTCACAAATGATTGCCTTTGATCAAAACCAGAGTAACTTGATCTATTTCATCTTTGGCCTTGTTTAGATGCACCAATTTTGCAAAATTTTTCACTGTAGCATTTTCGTTTTATTTGACAAACTTTGTCCAAATATGGACCAACTAGACTCAAAAGATTCGTCTCGACATGTACATACTAAAAGTACAATTAGTTATTTTTTTACCTACATTTAATGTTCCATGCATGCGTCCAAACATTGATGTGATGGAAAATTTTGCAAAATTTTTGCATCTAAACAAGGCCATTATCTTTGCATGATGTTAGATATATTCATGGTTTTATGCAACTCCCTGTGTTTGCATCTAGACAAGTACCTAGCTGCATAGCCAGAAATGCATTTATTTTTTAACATCAGTAGTAGTGATTATTCATTGGCAATGAAACCGTTATTGATTTATGTTTTTTTTTTGCCTAGGTTAACGAGTTCTCTGGTAGAATACAGAGGCTGCCCAACAACAGCGCTTCAGCTGAACGTGACTCTGGGATTCCCAGGTTTTGGTTAAGCTGATTAATTTGCAGCATTTGCTTGCTGCTCTGGTCGAGGCTTAGTAAGCATTTTTTGCTTAGTTATTCTGCTGCTCCACCAGCCAAGGTTTCGTTTTATTTTCTATCTGTTCAAGTACTTGTTGCCATGTAGCTCTAGCTGGTTCACTCTGGATTGATACCATTCAATGTCACTTGATGCTGTTTGGTTAATCATTTTTCAGCGTAGTTTCTATTTTTTAACCTTGGATGTGAACTGGTAGTGCTAACTTCTGTTTGTTTCACCTTGGACGTGATTCTCTAGCAGGATTACAGTATGTTTGGATCTATTAGTATCAATTGTTTTAGCAAATAAAATTAGCACTTGTGACACCCTATGTCTAGAAGTCAATAGCTAATTAAAAGTTAGTACTACTAACTATTAGACATGATTCAAACAGGACTCAACTATGAACATATCCAAGAGTCTCGTCAACTCAATCTCTCAATCATTGTTTGGAGAGCCATTTGAATAAAAATTGCTCTCTATGTCTTTTCACCCTTAAACAAATTCTCTATATCTTATGAACACTTTACAGAGGTAGCTTCATCATCTTTGGCTAGCGAGAAATTTGGAATAGAGGATGACTATTTGGAGACCTAGAATTAAAGGAGCTGTTGGAGGGACATCAATTAGGAAGGATATACAGAGGCCCTTGGAGTTGCTCTAATGGGTTGGCTAATGGCCCTGCCAATAATTGCTAACGATTAGCACTAATGAATCTAAATTCTCGTTGCCAAGCTTGGCCGTCGACGCTTGAAAGTGTATCAAATTGAACAGGAGACAACCGAAACAAGCTCTCTGTTCATGGCCAAACGTGTCGATACTGCGAAAACGAGTTCTTCAGGCCACCCCACCCGACCGTGCGCTTCAGCAGTGACCCCTTCCCCCCCCCCCCCCCCCCCCCCCCCTTGCTATATGTATTCGGTTTCTTTGCTTAGGTCCTATGTCTTCTTTTTCTTCGCTGCATCGTGACATGCTATTTGTGACGCGGGGTCAACTAGAGACGGGTATGATTTTCGTAGGCACTGTTAGAGATTTATTGCCTAGATAATTCTATGCGTTCACTATGGGGCAGAAACCCGCAGAACTAACTGACGCCCTCTTTTACATGATGAAGCCGTTCAGTTCAATTTCCATAAGAGCCAAGAGGCTAATGGCCTGTCTAGGTCTGTTCTGCTTCTAATACGGCCCATCAAACTCCAAGCTCTTTTGCATTACGTAACGATACTGCCCGAAAGCACGCTAACCTTCTGTAAAGATGCTATATCATCCCTTCCGTGCAAAAAACGATGTGACAATTTGCTTTTGTTTTTGTACCCCATTTTAAGCTTATGTAGCTTGCTAACATTCCTTAGCGTGGTTTTGATCAGTTCCGTACAATCAGGATAAGGTCCTTGATAGAAAGCTATCGTCTCCCTTCGCCTGAAATGAGAAGCTAGCTTCACATGACCGGCGAATTAGGCAAAATGGCTTGGTTCGCTTTGAACTTATCAGCCGTCTCATAGCACTATTAAAATAGCTGAAATCAGCTGTAAACAGTTTAACAAGTTTAAGCGAGTAGAGCACAGCTACACTAGCTGCTGGTTTCTGGCTTCATCATGGGATTCCTTTCATCAACAAATGCAAATCAGTTTCAAACGGCAAGCACTAAGCACAGCTCATTAACTCATCATGGGATTCCTTTCAACGGCAAGTGTGAGCTGCATGTGAACTGTGAGGTTCGGGCGGAGGAGCGTTATTAAACCAAACCATGTGCGGAAAACCCTCCGAACTCGGAATCAAATAAAAAACAGAACCGTCATCAACGGCTACTTGGTGCTAGATTAAACCACCTGCGAAGTAGTCGACGGCACATGGCCGCTCTGTGCCGCCACCGCGAGTGGCCCGATGGCAAGTGTTGAGAGGACTTGGAACATAGATACAGAGATGCAACTCGCAAAAGGAAATCTGTAGAGAAACCGGTCAAGGAGGCACATGCCGGCTCCATGTGAGGCTGATGCCCGACTGCCCGAGTGAAGAAGGTCAGGGAATCAATCGCCACCTCCCTGCTGTGCTGCAAGAGCAGAGAGCTCGGGCTCGGGGGAGCCCAGGATCGCGCATCCTTCACATGGGCGAATTAAAGCGAAATCTTGGTAATCAAGGTCCGTACAGTATAGATGCTGCTGCGACCCGGAGGTCGGAAGCCAATAATGCAGGAGTACGATGTATTGTACGCAGCACGCTAGTGGTGGCAGTGGAGTCCAATCTTGAAAGTGAGGCTTACCCACCCGGGCTTGTACCAGTATGGTATGATTAGACCTGCTGCTGCTAATCAGAGCCATCTGAGTGACCATTGACACGGTGTCACTACGCGCAAAGCCCAGGCCTTTTACGATCCAGAAAGGCCACAAGAGTGCGTGTAATTATGGTCCACGCCGACCCAAGCCGCGGCCGCAACATCCGTCGCCACCATTCGTCACCAGAGTGCAGCAGCGCCTCTTTCTTTGTTGCTCGCTTTCTTTTTGTTTCCCCCTTCCCTTCTCTCTCTTTCTCTCCCTGGGATGATCGCTTTGTGGTCCTTTCAAAGAAGCCCATAATGAAAACTCGCCGAGAAACTTTAGTCGCACGGCAAAAGCGGCACGACCCCAAGCAAAAGCGCGCGCGTCGCAGCTTGCTGAGAGTCGCAACATTTTACAGCCCCAACCCAAGGGGAAGCCCGTCCAAAGCGAGAGGTGAGCGCAATAAACAAAGGCCACTGTGCTTTGCCTTTAGCTAGCATGAGGAATCGTCCGGTCCAGTCCGGTCCATTACAATTACCCACACGCTACACAACATGGACCGACCTCCATGAATCAAGGGAGGAAGATTGGAAGGAGAAGGAAAAAATAATAATAATAACTAATGAACCCTATAGGAGGATATGTATGCCATATCATATGGATTATGGAATCGTCACTCTCCCGCTCGAGAGAGCTAGCGAGCCTTATACGTATGCCAGGACCATCACTCACACTTAATACTGGTGGCAAGCCAAACAAAAGCAAAACGACACCAATGGCGACGGGGCGAGGTGGGAAAGCACAACGCGGCACGGCCCCCCCGGCGCGAGATCTTCTTGTGGCAGGGACGACGGGGCACGAGGCACCGGCCGCCTTGCGTGACTCTTGCTGATCGAGTTCTACTACCCTAGGAGAGGGGGAGAGGAGGAGGAGGCTTGTATATTACAAGGCGACCAAAACCTAGCAATTAACATCGACGACCCGCTCCTTGCCGGCGGTCCGGCGCTGCAGTCACGGGACCGGCTCTAGTGGTGCGGCAACGGCGCCGGCGACTGCGCGGCCGCCGGGACGGGCGGCTTGGGGCACTGGTAGCACTTGGCGAACAGCCCGAACGTGTCGATCTGCCTGACGAAGTTGACCATGCTGGCCCAGCCGCCGAGCCCGAAGCCGACCACCAGCACCCACACCACGATGAACATGTTGAGCACGAACATCCCCGTCCAGCTCGGCAGGAAGAACGGTGGCTTCTCCGCGGCGTTCTGTTGTTGCGTTTATTTTTCATTCAGGGAAACACGAAGCATTAGTCAGCAACTCGATCATCAGAATTCAGCACTGTATCATATGATATGATGAGGCAGAATATACACAGCTGTGCTGTGCTGTGCAAGTGCAAGTGCAAGACAGGAATAAAAGATAAGCATCGCGTCGCGCGTGCCCCGCCGCCCTGAGTTGTTCCTAGTACTAGTATCTTTTTCGAGGGCATTTTCAAGGTCACTGCTCGATTTCCTTTCGGAAATAAAGCCGGGCGAAAAGGAGCGCGAGGAAAGGAACCCTCCAGCGCACACCGAGATCTCCATCGCCATCCCATCTACGGAGACACAGGAGCAAACAATCTCCCGCGCGCTGCAGATAGCCACCCCCACACGATGCCGCCGGCCCTGGCGCGCGCCCGGCCGCGGCATCTCCCTGTCCCCGCGAGCGCAAGCGGCCGGGTGCGTCCAGGCGCGCGCGCCAGTGCCGCGACGTCGACCACCGTCGACGCGCCTGGCCACGAGGGTCTTTCTTTCGTTCCGTCATCCGTGACAGCACGACGTGCGCCGGACATCAGCACCGCATCGGCGCTACGTCAGCGATACGGTCGCTATCCACTGACCCACGCCGGCGGACGCGAGCGTAGCCGTCGCCGCCGCCGCCGTGCCCTACTCGCAACAAAAGGTCGCGGCGCAGCCGGTGGACCGTGCGCGCATCCCCCCGCTCCGGCCTGCAGCCGCACAGGTCGATCGGCCCCGGCCACCGGCATTTGCCGACGAGACGGGCAGACACGCGGATCGTGACGTGGGGGTGATTGTGGGGGTATAAACCCAGGTACCCTCACGGCTAGACTTGGACTGCTTCATGAAGGCCGGCCCAACTCACTGCGAAGGATCGTGTGTGTCGATAAGGCCCAGCTGGTCGGATGATGGCACGGGAGCCTTCTCAGGCAAAGGAAGCGTAGTCGGTTAGGAAAGATATCGTGTCCCCCACGATACGAGATTGTAATCGACTAGGTTTGCTTATTCTACTGTGAGATCCGATCTACTAGGATCTGTAACCCTGCTCCCCGCGGATATATAAGGCGAGCAGGGACCCGCTCTCAAAAACACATTCAGCAATATACAGAGTAGACAACTCGACGCAGGCCGTAGGGTATCATGCTGAACTCGGCGGTCCGAACCTAGATAAACCCTGGTGTTCATCTAGATTCATTTCTGTGTCACGTCCGGATCGTTGTTCCACGCGCCTTCCTCGCTAATCTACCACCTTGGGCATACCCCTAGATGGGCTATCGACCATACTCCCTCCGTCCCTAAATAACTGTCTTTAGAAATCCGTGTTTCTCTCACAAAGACGCTTTCCGGACGACACTTAAATAGGGACGGAGAGAGTATTTCATTTCGTCGACAGTGATCCGATCCGATCACCCCCGATCGATCCATCGTCCATATCGCTGTCGGGCGCCGCGGGGGCGGGGCCGGCTTGGAATTAATGTGGCTGTTGGCTGGATTCAATGATTGGGGATTTGCCCTTGCCCATGTAGGACTAGGCGGCGGGGCCCAAGACGGGCCGCGCGGTGCCCATGAACTGGCTCGGATCTCCGCTGTCTATTCTGTGCGCTGTGCTGCAGAGTGTGTGCGTGTGTTGTGTTCCAGTCCCCGCCACTGTTCGTGACAGGTACACGGCTGCTAGTACTACTGCACTAGACAATGAACGGATTGGGACTCGCTACTCGTATCCGTACCAGTCGACAAAGCAATGCAACGCACGACGACGCCGTGGTTGTTGCTGTTGTTGTTGGTACATCATCTCGCCTGGCCTGGCATCAAACACCCATTTCGCTGCCGGTACGTGAGGCACGTACGGGCTCGAAACATGCGTTTGATCGATCACGGATGGATCACTTAAAGAAGCGAAGCGAAACGACGGATGCTAAAGGCCGGCATGCACGTACGAATGAATGAAAAGAGGCGCTTCTCAGCTTCTTACCATGCGCGCGGACGCCGTGCGGTAGGTGAGGATGTGCGCCATCGCCGGGATGATGTAGACGGTGAAGCTGACGAGCAGCGCGCCGACGGCGGAGTTGATGGGCCCGAAGAAGGGGAAGATGATGGCCAGGAACCAGATGGGCACCACGATGGGCAGCCGCGCCAGCGCGCGCTTGAAGAGGCTCTTGGTGTCGTGCATCCCGATCACCTTCTCCCACACGAAGTAGAGCGGCGTGCACGCGAACCCGAACGTGATGAACTGGTGGATCAGCATCAGGATCACCGCCGCGTCGCGCCACGCCGTCTTGGGCAGCAGCGCGAACGCGTTCGAGTGGGTCAGCAGCTCGTCGCCGAACGCCCAGTACATGGCCGCCGCCGACGGCAGCGTCAGCGTGAACACGTACAGCGTCGCCAGCAGGTAGATGTACTTGAACTTGGCGGGCTTCCACATCGCGTGCATGATCTCGCTGTCACACACAGACCAAACAAACAAGTAGTAGTATTCTATTATTAGCTTGTTTTCGTTCATTCGCCAGACGAAAGTCCGGCTAACTGCAATAATCCTGCATTCAATCAATCAATATACATCCATAGTTCTTTCTTTCTAACAAATTATTAAAGTTGTTGCTCATCATCAGTGTGTGTGTGTATATGTACGTATACTACTAGGAGAAATTAACGGACAAAACGACCTTGCACATGCGAGTCAATGATGCCGAGACTTTAGTAGTCGGTGAAATGATACGCGACCGACGGCAAAAGAAAATCCAGCACGGCTAGCTAGTGTGCTTCTCCCAGTCACACCGCCACGGCAGGAGACTTGCAAAGATCTCGGCGGCAGGAGGAATCTTGCAAGCTCTCGGCAACACATGCAAGCGCCTCCAGTCAAATGATGGAGTACCCGTCAAGTGCGGCCAAATAAGGCCGTTAGCAGTAAACTAATCATTTGTTGCTGCCAACACACTCAGCTCCAGCATAGGAAGACCTCGTGATGCATGTTAAGCTACTAGTATGTAGTACTACTCTAATTCTCACATCACTCTCATAGTGTCCAGAGCAGTAACAACAGCCTAGCTGGCACAAGCTCTGAAGCAATTGTTTGAATCCAGCAAGGGTGAAGCGCACCGTCAGTCAAGATGGACAGAGACACTCACTTCACTCACCACCTCTTTTTTTTAGGAGATGCATTACCCAGAGTGGGCATGTGTCGCCACTGCTCCACCAAGCAGGGCTTTCCCTGGCTAGCCTACAGCCCTAAATACCAAATGTCCCAATCCGTGGATGGTTGCAAGCTTATCATCATCATTCCGCCCCTTGCATGAGGGCAACAAAGGAATGAATTGCGCCTGCAGGGCATGATGTGAACTCCGCGCTAGCAGCTAGCGGAATTCAATGAAGCGTGGTTTCCTTTCTCATTTCCCCTACACACTAGAACAAGCAGTGAACCAAGCACCCACATGCCGGAGCTGGGGATAGAAAATTCCCAGATCTCCGACGCAACGGCGCCCACTAAGACCGGGGCGTTTGAACACCGCACTAGAGCAGAGCCGCTGCTGCTAATTATTCCTCGCGTGGCCTCTAATCATGCCGCAGCCACAGCCACAGCCATCGATCGATGACAATAATCCAGGCAAAGGCAATAGAATAGATGAACGAACGAACGATTAATGGGAATAAAGGGATCATCCTCAAGCCGCCTATTCTAATGCAAAGTGGCTGTGCTCCCCCGCCCCTCATAGGCTGTATCTTGTACTGGTAGGGGGGCCTTTTGGATGCATCACTCCACACACAAATGCACATGAGCGCACCGAGCTTTAGCGGCTGCATAACTGCATTTTTTTCATCACCGATGCCTGCAGGCTAATCTGCAGCTGGTTCCCCACCACGCACAACACAAGCACAGCCTGCCTACCTACAAGTTTTTTTTTTAGTTATTATTATGTGCATACATAATATATATGAGTGGACCTGACTGTTCATGGGGATCTGCATGCCCTGAGCAAGCTAAGCTAAGCTAGCTGCAAAGCCACAATCATGCATGTAGTTAGGATTAACTACACTGCTGCAGTGTGGTACTGCTGCTGGTCAGGTACCGCCCACCATGGATGGAGTGGGACGGGGGACCATTGGAATGGAAACCAGGCCAGAGCCCAGAGGCAGGCAGGTTTCCGATCCGGAGATGTCCTCCCCGGCGCCAGGCAAAAGCTGCAGCTGGTGAAAAGCTCACTTCACCTCTGCAGAGCTCTCTCTGCTCCCAGGGGAGTAACTTAACAGAAGCAATAATTCAGAGTATTTCTTAATAGCTAAACAACGAACTTAGTAGTAGTATTAGTTAATAACATTCTGCTAAAGCTGCAGTAGAAGCGTCGGGCGTACTGAACTAGTTAGTCAGTCATTCACTCATTTGAGTTCATTTGGGAACGACAAGAAGAAAAGACTTACACTGTGACGGCGTGGCCGCCGAAGGTGTAGAGGATGTTGGTGGCGCCGGTGAAGTAGAGCACGAGCTTGGTCGGGCCGGTGTGCGCGACGCCTTCGACCTGCATGCGTCGGCAAGGACGACGGGGACGGTCAATCATTGGCAGATACAGAGCATACATAGCCTGCTGCTGCCCGAGACGGCGAGACGGACAGGAATCGGACAGCGTGCAGCGTGCGTGTGCGTGTGCGTGTTCGTGTGGTGGGATGGCGCTCTCCCTGTATCGGTGGCGGTGGCTGCTGGCAAGCTGGGGGCTCACCTGGCCGTTGAGGAGCGCGGCGATGGCGAGGTACCACGCGGTGTAGGTGGTCATGCCGAGCCCCAGGAAGGACCAGATCCGGTAGTTGTGGAAGGACGGGATGAACACCGTGGTGGCGCAGCAGGCGCCGAAGATGTACGTCCACGTCCGCTTGTCCAGCCGGTCGTTGATGTAGTAGATGTTGCTGCACCAAGACAGATAAGATACACAGAGAGAGATCTTCAGTCTCACAACGGATCGATCAGCTCGCCCGTCACCACGCTATGGATGTGCAGTAGCCAGCTAGCTTAGCAAGCAGAAGGCGCCCGGAGTCCCGGACGACGACCCACCTCGCGCAGGCGATCAGCTGGATGACGGAGCCGAAGAGGAGGAACGTGCAGTTGAAGGCCAGACCGGCCGCCTTCCAGTAGGGGCCCAGCAGCCCGTCCAGCACTTCGAACCACTGGTCAACATCACATTCACAACATTATTACGGAGTACTCCATTAACAACAACAAGTTCTTATTCTTATCTTCTTTCCAGCAGTGTTAGCAGCTTTGTTTTATTTTGCTATATATCTACACGACTGCTTAATTAAACCATCACACTTAAATCCCAGTCTGTTGTTACTTGCGCAAACCGAGCTTCTTCCTGTTCTGCCGGAGGTAATAAGGATCATGGAATGGCTCGCTTTTCGTTTGGCGAAATGGGCAAAGCATGTATATCATCGGCGCGTGAGGAGGGGCTGGGGCATCGATACCCTCTCGTTTACTTACACAAAAGGCGGCATTTTTGCAGCCACGGCGGATCGATAACGACCAAACGGAACCCCAAAAAAAAGCAGGGTGTTTTTTTTTTCTGGCAAAAAAGCCGGAGCCCGGATGGAAAGGGACGAAACTGTAGTCAGTTACACATGTTATGGCGGGGAGGAGAAAGTGGCGCGGGGACGACGACGAAGACGACGAGGCCAGCGGCCAGCCATACCTGGATGACGTGGTTCTTGAAGCTGACGCCTTCCTTCTCCTTGCGGGAGCGGTACTCGACATAGAGGACACTGATGAGGTAGGCGGTCCAGCTGCCCAAGAAGCCGTAGAAGATCTGCAGCAGGATGCCGGACAGCATCCCCAGCTGGGAGAAGGAGTACGGCAGCGTCAGGAGCACTTGCGCCACCTGCGGAACCACGACCGAGAGGCAATCAGTGTCAGTCGGAGCTCTCTCTCCTCTGCTGCAAGAGTCGCGAGGCAGCGGCGCTCCGGCTCCGGCTCCAGCGCCGGCTCCGCCATGAGTGAGGCCAACCTGATTGGAGGCGCAGCTGAACCATGCGTCCCAGACGGAGCCGCCGTGCCACAGCAGGTTCTTCATGCTCAGCTTGCCGCCGCCGCCGCCGCCGTGCTGGTCGTCGGCGCCGTCCGCGGCGCCGATGCCCATGACCCCGACCTCTTCCTCCTTGCCGTTGCCGTCGGCAACGATGGACTCCTCCAGATGCTCGCGCGCCATCCTGGAGCGCCGGGCCTTCCCGTCTCCGGCCGCTGCGTTGTTCGTCACAGAGAGAGAGAAACACAAGCACGTATTCAGTTCAGCCGACCAGATCAAGATCCAAACAACAATAAAAAAATACAACGCCCGTACAGGAACAGAACACAGGGGAAGGAAGGAAGGAACCCAGCCGAGAGGCGCGAACGCGAACGGACTGAAAACCACCACCAACGCCAAGACGAACCTTTTTAACGGGGAAAGATTTGGAGATCGCGGGTGGCCGGAGCGGCGAGCGACGTGCAGTAAATGCAGGGTGCGTTTTCGAAAGGGAAGGGAATGGAATGCCGCGGAATTTACTGTGCTATCGACTGCAGGCTCTGTTCACCTACGAGGGGCTAGCGTGGTGGCCGCGCCGCGCGGTTGGCAGGCAGGCAGGCAGGCGGCGAGCCGGAGTTGCAGAGCAGAGCTGTGAGGTGAGGTGAGACTACGGACGGGGGGCCTCCTCTTGCGCGGCCCAGCTTCTTCCTCCCTTCCTTGCTCTGTTCTTCCTTTATGAGGGATTAATAGCGAGGGGCTAGAGAGAGGGAGCGCGCCTATCACTCGTAGGTGAGGCGACGGGGAAGAGAGAGGGGGGAGCCCCTGCCTGCCTGTGTTGTGTACCTGTGTGTGTGTGATTCGGTGAGAGAGAGAGTGAGGGAGAAACGATACCACTTGCGGCTTTATAACAAGCGGCTTGCAGACTGGCGAGGCGAGCCTTCTCTCTCGGCCTTTTCACATTTCGTTCTTCCGTTTTGTTTGTTTTTTATTATTAATATTAATAGTTTCTCGCTCCACTCTGGTACTTCCTTCTTATAGATAAACAAAATTATCAGAGAAATGCTTGCCCTTTATTTGTGGACTGATCTTTTTTGGGTAAAAGTATGCAAGATTTACAATATTCCATTCTATGAAAACAGTTGTTACGATAGAGAAGTTAAACGCTTTATTCACGGAAAAAGAAACATTACTCAGATTAATATAATTTAATAGTTGACCTATTTTTCTTCCATAGCAAAAATAGAGGGTGGACGAATCCCAGCGGTTGGGTGTGCATGGTTCCTTCGCATACAAAAATGACATATTCATATCATCGATGGCTCTATTCGTTTCAACTTATTTACAAATATTTTTTATTGTTTCAGTAATATTATGTGCGAGAAAATAAGTTGAAGTGCAATTATAAGTTGGCTGATAAGTTCAAGCCAAAGTACTCTATGTGATGGGTGATGGTTAGTATGTTGTGAACATTTATTTTATGGTGCTCTAGATCCGATATAAGTTAAACTATTTAGGTTTTATTTAATGTGTAAAAAACTAGCAGTAGTTATGATTTTAAATATGTTCAAAATATTTGTTTGGTATAGCATATCCATAGTACTATGGTTGTCTTTATAAGACCACTTACACAAGGATTAATTAGATTTGTTCCATTATAATTCTTCTGATTTTTTATGCACATCATGATTGTTTAAAAAACTATGACAGTGTTATTATAATTATGGATACGCCACTACCTGTGCTCGAAGCCATCTTGGGACCACTATCAGCGCGTATGGACAGGTATCGTATATCCACATGGACCTTTTTGTCGTCACCCCCAACAATAAGGTTGACCTCTTCCTCCTCTGTCCATTTGTCATTTATGTCTTTTTTCCAAATCCACCCAACATTGTCTTCTCCCCTTCGCCCGCAACTCCTCCTTCTCCACCTCCAACGTCATTGCTGGGCTCTTGTGCAAGCTGCCTTCGACCCCGTGTGGTAGTCACACCCTCTTTGCTTGGGAGATGACGAGTGACGCATCGTCGAGCTCAACCCAGCTGGATGACCTCTCCAGGATCGACTGCCCCAGGTGCCACATCAAGGTGATAAGATGCAAGAGCAAGAACAATGATGTGTTCTACATGTGCCCTAACTACTTCCTGGTATGTTGGTTGGTTGGTTTTGGTTTGCATCATTTTCTCTCTGTTGTTAGGATGACCAATATTGTTTGTTGTAGTAGAATGATAACATATATGGTTACTACTGGTTTGGCCAGTATTGTTAGTTATCTGTGATTCGAGATAACTTCATGAATGATCTACTCCATGTCGAAATAACTTCATGAATGATCTACTCCATGTCGAGCCCGCTCTTCAGGCTTCTACCCGCTCTAGCTTTAGGTGCTTTGGTGGCCTTCTTTAGTTTCTTCTTTACTGTAGTTTTTACTTCTTTGGAGTCTTCTTCTTTGAAGCCTGCTCCTTTACACTTGTCATCTACTTCTTCTGCTTTGGTGGTTCGCTAGGACCTTCACCCTTTTCTCCCACCCTACTGCAATGGTGTTGCTAGTTAAGTTATCGCGTCTTCTCAAAATGTCCAAATCCTTTGCACCTTCTACACTTCACCTTCTTTTTTGTTTGCATTTTGTTTCATACTCCCTCAAATCTTGGCCACTCTAGGTCTGTGTGGTGCCCTCTTCTAAAGAGGTGGAAAAAGTCTGTATCTAAGTTCCACCTGATGCAAATCAGCCCTACTATTAGGCATTGGAGGAACGTTGTCTGCATATGCTGCTCTGAACCTGGCAATAGAGTAGTATTCATGCACAAAGTGCTTGATTTGAAAGCCTCTATTAAACAAGATGCAAGCAAGGTTTTCAAGTTATTTGCCATGTCCAATAGCTACATTTGTGGTTGACAAGGTTCATAGTGTGCCTTTTGGTGTTGTTCCACTCATCAAATAGTGTTACTTCTGCAAAATCATTATCACTTAGTGCAAATTTGACCGCTTTCAAGTGGTTGCTAATAAGGGTGAGCTTCTTTATAACATTTGGCAAAATGACTTTAGTCATTTCCCTTCCAACTTTTCTCCTAAAAACATCTTCTCCATCACCATCTCCCTGATCCCATCTAGTGACTCATGTATGAGGGGTCCATTGAGATGGATGTGCAGGTGGAACTCGAATATACATATGATCATCATTGACACCGACAAACTCTTCTTCATTAGATGTTAGCAACTTCTTTGGCTTGATTAGGGAGTGTAGTAGTGGGCATTATTGGTGGTGTTCGTACCAAGTTTTATCAACCACACCTAAGATGACTTGGCAATGCATCTATGACATACATTTCAAACAAATTTTGGAATTGCAATTCATCTACAAAGCCTTATATCCTCACCCACAGTCTTGTCAAAGAATCAAACTGTGGCCTTTCGATTAGAGCTCCAACTAACCAAACTCGATAGGCTTGAAATGAAGAAATCTAATGGAATTGTGCCTAACTTTACGACCACTTGACAAGCTTGCTCTTAGAATAAGATGTTTTTTCCAACATTGTCGGGTTGAACTTTCATCTCTAACAAAAACAAAGAAATACTAACAGAAAATAAATGAGAACGACCATAGTCAAATTTGAATTGAAACACTAGCAGGAGTGGAAAAGGACCAATTTCAACCCAAAACTCTAACCTAGTGGCTCAAATCTACCACATAATCATCCTGCTGCAAGGAGTTAGCCCACAGAATAGTTAACGAGTTAGCATTCATTTCTAGAAAAGCATACCTGGATCCTTCGACGGTGTCCTGTGTTACTGTTATCGGCGCAACACGGATGTCATCGGTCTTCATGATCACTTTAACACTACTGGATTGATGTCGCAATGCTGATGTTGGCCTTCATGGTTGAAAGAAGCCCACTCCGCCTCGTCTTCGTCTAAAACCAAATGCATCGCCGCTAATCGCCTCAGCCTCGCCAATGAATAAAAAGGCGCCACCCTTGATTTATGGCTAGGGATTAGAGACGAGAGTGTCGAATAGTTCAGGCTAGGGACGAATGTCCATGACCCTAGTTGTTTGGGGGAGGCAAAGGGTCCATACTAATATACGGTACCCCTCCATATGCTTGACAGTGAACCCAAGACAGCTTCAGGCATAGACATATCTCAAAGCACGACACATTTATAATGACACCTACTTAGTTTCTTTAATAATAATGTCACGTTTCAAAAATAGTAGAATTATAATGACAGATCTAGTTAACCTAGTACATAATGGTATTGACATTTTACATAAAGGCCACGTAGACTTTTCAAACTGGTTTTAGACATATTTTGGGTGCTCTTACATTAATAAGGTAAGATGGAGCACCTAAGCATTACTTTGCCTCATTCGTTCCAAAATATAAGTGTAGTTTTATCATTTCAAATTTACCATAAAACACTTCTTCCGTCCATAAAAGAACGCAATTGTGGGAACCATACTTGTCAAACTACTCGATCTTTAACCAAGTTTACAGTAATAGTATTGTCAATTGTGTCTCAAAATAAATTTATTATAAAATTATATTTTACAATTAGTCTAATGATACTTGTTTTTTGTATCAGTAATGTTAGTATTTTTTATATAAATTTAGTAAGTTTAAAGGACTATTTGACTGATGATTTTGGCGGTCAAAAAACACGTTTCACCTGATTTGTGACTGTTCCATGCTAGAAATGTATAATTGATTCTAGTTGATAAGATCAAGCCAACAGGCTATCTTTTTATTTTTAAAGTAAAATTAAGATAGGTTTTAATAATGTTATGTGAAATAGAAAGTATAGCACGACTAATAAGCCTTATGTTAAGTTTAAAGGAATAGAGCCATTGGCCTTCTTAGTAATACCAAAAGTGTAGTAAGTATTTTGAAAGTGCAAAGTGGTTTTAGGCCTGTTCGCTGAGCTTATTTTAGATCCTGTTTATGCCTTGTTCAGTTCGAAAAAATGTGGCAAAATGTTACTGTAGCACTTTCGTTGTTACTTGACAAACTTTGTCCAAACAAGAGCTAACTAGACTCAAAAAATTCGTCTCGACATGAGCAGACCAAAAGTATAATTAGTTATTTCTTTTACCTATATTTAATACTCCATGCATGCGTCTAAAATAGGTACTACGCAAAATATTGGAGGAGATTTTGGAATCTGAACGTGGCCTTAGTTTCCCTAAATTGCCAAAAAAAAATTAGATTCTCAGTCACATCAATTTTTACATGTATGTATGGAGCATTAAATGTAGCTAAAAAAATAACTAATTATATTTTTAGTATGTACATGTCGAGATGAATTTTTTAAGCCTAATTAGTTCATATTTGAACAAAGTTTGTCAAATAACAACGAAAGTGTTACATGACTTTTCTCAAAAAATTTCCAGAACTAAACACATTTGGGCCTTGTTTAGATGCGTAGAGTGAGATTTTTTCTCAACTGTAGCACTCTTGTTGTTATTTGACAAACTTTGTCCAAATATGGACTATGTAGACTCAAAAGATTCGTCTCGATATGTCCATACTAAAAGTACAAGTAGTTATTTATTTTACTAATATTTAATGCTCCATGCATGTGTCCAAACACGATGTGATGGAGAAAGAGTAAAAAAAAGTTGATAGTTTGGTATCTAAACAAGGCCACGCTGTTGTTTTAAACCGGATCATAGTTGTGACGGAACGACCCTAATCCCATGGCCCACGTGTCCCTGTCAACCTCTGACAGCGGAACCCATGTTCCATGTGATTAAGACCTGTTCGCCACCGGGCTACATCAGTGCCCAATGTCCGCAGGATCATCTCACGATTCGGTTACAGCATTGCATACTTTTACAAATAACATCGGAATAATGAGCGGAAGACTTAAATAACATTAGTTTTACAAAACAGGGTTCCAAATAGAAATTAAGGTGCAGTTATTACAAACCAAGTTCTTGATAATAGAAATAGACATAGGCAACATAGTGGAGAACAGCAAAGATACTTATAATCACCCAGCCCGAGGGTGTACAACTATTCTTCGGCCTCATCGGCCTCTTCCTGGACGATGGTCACGCAGCAGGGTGCAAGACACATCGGGGACTCTGTCATACCTGCAGCATGGGTAACAAACCCTGAGTACTGGGGTACTCAACAAGACTTACCCGACTAAAGAAAAAGGGAGAAGACTCAGGAATGAGAGGCTTAGGGTAGTCAAGGTAAGGCTTAAGCAAGATCAAGTATTTTGCAGAAAAGCATTTTTGTAAACCTTATTTTATTTTTGAAAGATTCAGTATTCCTCAATTCTCCATCGTTCATGATTCATTTTACATTTCAAAATATTCCTAGTTGAGAACCACTCTCCGTTGACAGTCAGTGGACCAAGTCTCCATAACCGAGGAGCAACGTTAATCCGGATAAATAATACTCAGCTGAGGATCCCTATCCACACTGCATATGTAGCACCCAAGCTTGCATATGCCAACTCGTCTACCACGATTCCTCCAAGATTGGACCCGGTCCTACGCCACCCGGAAGTACAGTACACCACTCCTATCCAGGTACGACGACCACGTGGGTACATGCTACTTCCGCCATCTCTCCACTCCCAGTGCGCGGTTGTCGGTCCCAATCAAGGATTTCTCGGAGCCAGAGCTTTCCGAAGTATGTGAATAGTTACAAGTCTTGACCAGCAGGCCCCCATACGGATGGTCCCTAATTTTCCAGCCAGAACTATACCTTGGTTATATCTCACCCAAGCGTAATAGTCCTGTCAGTTTTTCAACCCTGTCCCGGTCGGTGTCAACTGTTGAGTCCCGGACTACAACATGACGGCACCGTACGCTCGGACAACCTCTCCTCGCTATTGACTAGGTACGGATCAGATACCTAGCCAACAGCCGGGGAGTAAGACCAAATCCCATAAACATTCCTTAAGTGATCACACTTTTGAAATTGGCATTTTATTACAAAGTCTAATTCAGTAAGCATTGCTAAGCATTTTTCAAATACTTTTGAAAAGCAGGTATCAGGTGTATCAGTGGTCAAGGTGGATAGTGCATCAATTAGGATAGCACACAACTCCTATAAACCTAATGCAATAATTTAACTCAAAAGCATTTAAGGAAATCATTTTATAAATTCAAGGAAAGGGTTAAATGCACCGGGGCTTGCCTTGAAGAGCAAAGAGGGCAGGCTCGAAGGCGGCGGAGCAGTTGTCGGAACTCGGGGTAGCCTCGGGGACAGGTTCGTCGGCGGCTGCGTCGATCTTGACTCCTTCTTCGGTGACTATACGAATGCAATGATGCATGCACATGAGTATGCTAGCATGAACAATGCAAAAACAGGGCATACAACATGAACCCTAATCACTTTTTCTATTTTCCTTAATTATTTAAAAAGGTCATTTTATGAAGTTGCTCTAAAAATTACCAAATTAATCACATAAGTTCATTATGGTGTAGATAGATGGCAAAACAAATTTCATAATTTTTGGAGGTTATTAAGGTGCTCAAATAAAATCAGACATTAATTAACAAAAGGCACTATTTAACAATTAAAGATAAATGCTCAAAAATCAACTTGTTCCAAAAGACTTCAAAATTTCACCAGAGACTAAACATGGCATAGGAAGCTCAAAAAATTTATCTCATGATTTTTGGAGTTATAAATAATTTTCTAAAAATCCAAAACCATCGATTTATTAATTAAAAGAGGGATTTTACATTTTCAAATTCTTGCAGAAAAGTCAAGTTTCATATTTTTATAAAATACTACACAGTGCATGGAGCATACCATAATTTTCTCAGTATTTAAGGAACAACAGATTAATTCACACAAAAAAAAGAAAACAGAACACTATTCACACTCTTTCAAAAAGGAAAAAGAAAAGAGCGTTGTGCTCCTTCCTCGCGAGGCTCGGGCGAAACGGGCTCGGGCGAGACGGAAGCGGCTGCTTCGTCCGAGGCCTGGCCCGGAGGCTCGGGCGAGACGGAAGGCATGTGTTCGCCGAGACCTGGCTCGGGCGAAGCGGAGAGCATGCGCTCGCCGAGGCTTGGCTCGGGCGAAGCGGACTCGGGCGAGACGGAACGATCGCTTCGTCCGAGGCCTGGTCTTGGAGGCTTGGGCGAGACGGAAGGCTCGGGCGAGGCGGAAAGCAAGCGTCCGTCCGAGGCCTGACTGGGAGGCTCGGGCGAAACGGAGTGGAAGCAGAGACCGGAGGCTTCGGGTGCTTACCACGGGTCGGAGGTAGGGCTCGGCTGCTTCGAGGGAGCGCGGTTCGCAGGCGTGCTCGAGGGTGTGGCTCGAGGGTGAGGCTCGACACGTGCTCGAGGGTGAGGCTCGAGGGTGAGGCTCAACACGTGCTCGAGGGTGAGGCTCGGGGAAGGAGACGACCGCGGCGGCACTCCGGCGATCCGGCGATCCTGCGCAACACACGAGACCGCAAGGGCCTGGTTAGAGTCGCGCGGAGCCAAGGAAGCTGACACAGGGGTCAGGGGAAGATGATCGTGGCCGGAGAGGTAGTATTTGACGAACCCGAGTTCACCGGTGTTCCGTCGGAGTTTGGGAAGATGGGGTTACGCCGGGCGATTGGAGGCGGGGGAGGTGAAATTGAGGGGTGGGAAAGCTTCGCGAGCTCAAGGCGGAGCTTTTGGGCTAGGTGGTTGAGCGGCGGAAGCTCTGGACTGGCCTGGCCACGGTGGCGGAGGGGATGAGGAGGTCTGCCGGCCGGCGGTCTCTTTTATAGGCATGGTCGGGGACGGTAGAGAGCACGGGATGGTGTGGATGAGCTCGGCCGAAGCGTGCGCACTCGATTGCGAGCCGGCGGGAGGACGGGCGTGCACCCAGGGCCTGGGCGAAGGCTCGCCGGTGACGGCCACGCGGCGGCGACGCCCTGGGCACTGTAGGGGACGGGGGCGGAGGTCAGCGTTTGCGCGTGCGGGTGCGGCATGATGGCGCGGGCGCAGGCGACAAGTCGGGGGCGGGCGTGCGGCTGCCAGACGCGCGTGGCGCAGGCGGCGCTAGCGCGCGGCCATGGCCGGGGCCCCCTCCTGCTCTGTGCCGGCTAGAGGTAGGGGATGAACAGGGCTAGGTCTAGGGTTTGACTTTCTGTATTTCGCAAATTACTCCCAAAACTTGAACTGAGCAGCAAAAACTCAAAACACCAAAGTTGTTCAGAAAAAAGAGATCTACAACTTTGTCAAAAAGAATATTTTCAAATTCCAAACAGTTTTTGAATTAAATACGAAATCAGAAAAGGGGACACTTTTAGGATTTGAATAATTTCAAAATTACTTTTGATTTTACATTGAAAGTTGGAAATCTGCAAATATGAAAGTTGTTCCTTTTATCAAAACCTACAACTTTGCTAATATACCCTTTTTCTGAAACCCAATAGTTTTAAATAAATTTTGAAAACTGAAAAGGGGACAAAAACTGGAATTTGAATGAATTTGGATTTACTTCAAACTTTGTACAGAAACTTGAAAATTTGTAAATACCAAAGTTGTTTCTCTTGGCCAGATCTACAACTTTGCTTTTTGGACCAACCTCAAATTTTGAATAATTTTTGAATTACAAAAAAGAGGGATAAAATCCAGGGTTTGGAAATCAGGGTTTTGCAAAGGGATTTGAAATCTGATTTTGATTTTGGAACTTTGGCCAACACAACAAAACTTCAAGACATCCAACTGAACAAGAATTACACAAAGCTAGGCACAGAGGTGAAATTACCATTTTTGCCCTTAAGGAAGATTTGGGCTTTTAGGGTTTTTGAAAAGAGATTGCTACACAAGTACTAAGCAAACATAAATGCAAGACAAGAATGATTAATGACTAATGATGATGACATGCCAGGTTAATTACAGTTAAACATCAGAGGTGTTACAATAGTTGTTTGATAGGTTGATTGGACAGCAAAAATGACTGACGGGAGTCGGAGTATTCCGGTAGCGGTAAACTCGGAGAAACCCTTTATGGCCATGGGTTGCTTGGACTGCAAAAATGGCTGAGGGAAGCAACGCCAGGATGTCAGAGACTCAGATGGAGTAGTATATTATCCGCTGGATCCTTCACTAGTCTCCGCTTGCTCCTCACAAGACACGGATACCCAAACTCACACGGTCAGTGGGCAGTGGCCCAGAGTTGTTTATCCCTCAATCCATCCACCGTACGTGGTTGCTTGGCACAGCTGATGCAGCACTGAACGATGATGCCCTTCTTTACCGATGGTTGGTGAGGGGACTGAAACCAGGGCCCCAGCCACCGGCACCGGCAGAGGGATCATCTGCCATTGGGATCCTACTCGTGCATCCCAGGCCGCTCGATTGGATATTAGAAGACATCCCCTTCCAAGCAACGAAACCACCACCATTCTCGCTTGCATTTTACAGTGCGTCGTCGGCCTGCCGGTTGTTGCTACACATGCTTCAATGCTTGACGACCCATGCAAGTGTTTGTCGTTTTACAGTCAGCTTTGCCGAAATGCCAACATGATGGACACGTTCCGGATCGTGTATACATTTCTGTCTTCTGTGGACGGGTTTTCAGGGGAGGGAAAAAAGGAGAAGCAGATCAACTGGTTCGAAAAAAGATGGTGTCGTCAGCATATATTCAGCAAATCGTATCAGGTCTACAATTACACTCCTGACTCCCCGTATATTTAAAAGGAGAAGCAAAATTAAGTATTACGAGCAGTTGCCAACTGAACAAGAAAACAACATACAAAGGGAGTAAAGTGATATACTACTTCTACTATATTTGCCAACTGAAGAAGAAAACAACATACAAAGGGAGTAAAGTGATATCCTACATTAGTAAATAGTACCACTATACTACGTACCATATATACGTATATGGTTGCTCACAAAGGATGCGGGGGGGGGGGGGGGGGGGGGGGGCGGTAGTTGGAGAGCTTTCCTTCCTTAAAACTCTTGGACGTTATCAATGGACCTTGGATCCGCTTACTGTGATTAAACAAAGTACTCAATTCCAATAACATTCTCGAACAAATTATTTTGTATTGCATCCTGTTCACGGGTGATTGTTACTATAAGTTATTTTCTATATAGGGTGTGACATCAAGCAGGTAAGTATATATAGTGCCAAATATTTTTTTTATGTTTTAGTATAATGACAGAAGCATTCCCTTAACAACTCACGCAAATGCCACCGGAAATTTATTCAACGTTGTTAATGTCAATAATTGTTACTATTTTATATGAATTGTACATTTTAACTGAAATATTGTGATTTATCTATAATATGCATAGTTATATGCACTCTGTTTTTTTATATAAAAAACTACTACACGTATATTTTTCACAAGAATATTCATTGTCTTAAATATTAATAGTCCCTTGAAGTTATAGTTGGCCATGCAACTCGTGGCCCGTCGGCATGGCCCGTGGCCCGGTGTTTTGGCCCAGCACGCCCGAGGCACCAGGAAGAACTGGGCCGCCACCCTGGCCCGTGGCACGACCCGGGCACAACCCGGTAAATGAAGCGGCCCGATGAATGGCCCAGTGAAATGTGAAGGTCTGGTGAGAAAAAAAGTAGCAGTTGCAACTTAGCAGGCCAACAACTCATCTTCTCTTCCCTAACCCTACCTGCTGCGGCCCATCTTCCCTTCCACCCACCGGCAACCGCATCCGCTCCCGCACCACTCACGCAGTCGCAGCCCCCTCCCCAATCGCCCTCTGCCTCCTCCACTGTGGGTCCGCAGTCGCCGCCCTCCACCTCCACGGCTCCATCGCAGTCCGCTGGCGCGCAGCCCCTCCCTGCGTCGCGGCCTTCTCCCTCGTGCGCAGGCGGCGGCACGGCGCGACCTTCCCTCGCGCGAAGGTGGCGGCGCAGTGCGACCTTCTCCCTCCAGCGCAGGCGGCGGCGCGCCCTTCTCCCTCCCGCGTGCAGCCTCTGCGAAGACCGAGGAGCGAGCGCGCGAAACAGCGGCGTCGACTTCCTCCGACGTGCTCTGCGGGCTGCTTGCGGCACGCCGGGCCGCCGGCACGCCGTGCCCACGGGCCGAGCCAAGGGCCCACGGGCCGTGTCTTGGGCCGGAGGCCAGGCACGATGCCCACAGCGGCACGGCCCGACAAGCACGGCGGCCCGTAGAGGCACGAGGCCGGGTCGGCATGGCACGGCCCGATGACCATCTATACTTGAAGTTAGTATTGTTGACCCGTCCTAAATCTCGCTTCGACCTCTATCACTGATCTCGCGCTTGAATGTCATGGTGTAGGATTAGGCGATAAGTGGTGCTATATTGGAGTAGATAAGAGTGTAACCTATCATCTTAAATACATTTTTAATGATCCTGTTCAATTAACTTATCAGTCGGAACACTATTAAAATAATTAAAACCAGCTGCGAATGAATTCAAACAAACAGATCCAATATAAAATAGGAAGGGATATTTTATCAGAATGTGGCCGAAGTACAGTACGGCGCGCAGCTCGCTGCAATCAACCAGCTGCTAGCCTGCTACTCCGCCCATTCCTTCCGTAGCAGAAAGCGTGTCCTGCTACACAGCGCTGGCAGTTATGATGCAGGCGTGGACTGCCGCTGCGCAGTGCAAACTGCAAAGCGAGAGCAGCAGCGAGGCGAACGATCGAGGTTGGTGGCGCCGTGTCAAAGGCCGTTCGATTATTTCGAATTGGCCTAGAAATAATTTCAGCTCTTCAAAATTGAAGAATCGTTCTGGACGTTCGTTTCGGGATAGCCGACCGCTCTGTTCGCTTGACCTCCAAGTCGATTTTAATCCGTATAAATCAGTCGTGAAACAGTATTTTTTTCTCACAGCAAATCAGTCATTTTAGCTTAATCCTGACTAAAGTCTTGTCAAACAAAGCCGAGCCGATTCATCGATCGATTGATAGGGTGGGCGGGCGTTCGATTCTTCGAATTGCCAAAAGATGGTTAAGAGATAATACACGCGCACGGGGTACGGCCCGGGCTGGCAGATTAGACGGATACCGGACCGCGCGCGAGCATTGCACTAATCATGATTGGATCGGTGGAGTGAAAGCTCCGTCCTTGTTTAATGGCCGCCGTGCGCGCGGCCAGGGAGACGGGCTCGGAGGAGAAAATAAGCTTTTGGCGAGGGGCCGGATGGGGGCCGGCCGGGTTCATTAGCACGCTAATCATGAAGAGGGTGGTTCAAGGGATCATCGAGTGCTGCTGCCTCAAAAGTTATTCCTCCGATCGGCCTTCTTTGCGGGATGTGAATGGATAAACAAATTGCTAGCTTGGTCCGTTTAGGCCGGCAGGCTATCCTTCTTTTTTCCAAAGAAAGTAGGGCGGGTATGATCGCTCGGCAATTTACTTTCGTGATTACGCGGCTGCCTGGGCTCCACGCCATTTGAGTATGTACTTCAGAGTACAATTTCGTTTCTGGAACCACGCCACAGCCTTGCTTACTCGCTCGGATCAACTTAAAGACCCGGCCATAGAATTTAACTGATGCTAAGGGCCCACCGGCAGCCGGCCAGTTTCTGTGACGACCAGTGATCAATTATTTATGACTATGCATCTATTGCAAAGCAGAACACACAACATAAATATAGAAAATATGGCTCTAGACTCTAGGGTTATATAGCACATATACTAGTGTAATACTCCCTCTGTCCATGAACTTAAGTCAAATTTTTTAAACTTTGACTGAATTTTTAGAAAAAAACTATTAAGATTGATGGTACCAAATTCATATCATTAGATATATTATAGAATATATTTTTATATTGTGTCCATTTTATATCATAGATGTTATTACTTTTTTCTCTAAAGTTAGCCAAAGTTTAAAAAGTTTGACTGACACGGATTCTAGGAATTGATTATTTCATGGACAGAGGGAGTATGAAATTTTAGAATTTCGGCCACCTCCGAAATTCGTTTTTGGCAATTTTTTGAACTCTGGTTATCTTATATGTTTGTGCATATCTTATACATATATTAGCCCATTAGCATGTACTCAAAATATGTGTTTAGGACCCATATGTTGTGATGCCATTATTTACTTGGATTTACTATAAGCCTACGTTTAGGACCATGTATATGGTGAAGTTATTTATCTAGGATATGATTTTTGGTTTTTTTTGTCTTATTAGTTACTAGAAATTTATAGTTCTTATTGTACCATTTGTTTGGTACTATTTCAAGACAAATAAGGATTTTATGTTCTAGACTAAATTGTAAAAATGGTTGTTTAAGCTTAAACCATGTCATTCAATGGAAGGTGAATCTTGAAGGGAGATTTTGTAAGGATAAGAAAATAGTACTTGGTGTGTTTATGGCCTTGTGGTGGCAACAAGCTTTTTTAGGGATGCAGAGACTCTTCCATGGTAGGGAAACTCAGTATTGGATACCATGCTAAGGTGACAATAAGATGTGGGATAACAAATCTAGCCTAAGTTGTTTGTGGTTCATTCTTGTTTGGAAATAACCTTTATGCCAAGTTCAGGACCGTACAACCAGTGAAAACTTGGTGATCTCGCATCCCTTGTGGAGCTGCAACATCACTTATTCGTATAGTGATACCATGAGAAAAAAACGCTTTGTATAGTGATACCATGAGAACAATCTTTCGCTCCAGGAGTTCTCCTTCTTCCTCATTCGTTTACTTGTGGCTTTCAAACTTCGATTACGCACTACACAACATATGGCGCTGATGGGCACCGCTAGCTGTAGCCACATCGCTTAGTGTGTAGCACCCTTTGTTTGTTCATGAATCCCATGAAGGTAGATGGTATGGGTGTTACTGTGTTAGGGATTTTTAGAAAATGGAATATATTAATATCCCAGCTTCTGCATCGATAGATACATATGGTTGTTCCTTATTACAAATACTAAGATAAAAACCACGCAACCTTGAAAACAAAGTTTTGATTGAAAGATGTTGGGGGAAAGGACCCTCGGCAGAGGCGCCGCCCGAACTGGTGGTCGAAATTAGCCCTCGCGCAACGCCTGGTGTGCTCGCGAGGTCCCTCTCCTATTGGGGACCGCTACCCTGACCCCCGGATGCGAGGATAACCCTCGTCGCTTTGTTGTACTTCTGTGCAGGTCTAAGGCGACGGTCGCACTGCAGGAAACCTTCGCTGACTCGTCGACGCCACCTTCGCTTGGAGCGAAGGTCCAGGCAAGCAGCAAGTGTGCGTTGCCCCAAAGGCGAGCGAAGCCGAAGGTCCGGCGAGCACGGCCGAAAGCTAAAACCTTCGTCCTTCTCCCGGGAGGCAAGTGAAGCCGAAGGTGTGCGGGCCCAGGGGCGAGCGCGGCCGAAGGTCAAGACCGCCGCACCTCTCCCCGAAGGTGAACAAGGGCCAGGTGGCGGCGCGCTGGGGTGTGACCGATTAGGGTTTCCGCTTCAGCTGTGTGTTTACGCTTTTGCCCTTCCTCCCTGCGCGGAGGCGAGGAATCTTTGCTGTACCCTTGTGTAATTTGGCCCGTGCCCCTTGGCATTCCCTATAAATACCAAGGGGATGAACAGTGTAACGGACGACTTTTTAGAGAATTGAGCACCTCCCACTTCCGTCTAACCTTCGCTACTGCATCCGACACTTGGTCGCCTTCGCTCTATCCCCTGCACAAGTGCGGAGGTTGGGCAAGAGCGAACCAACAAAAGAAGAGAGTAAATCTTTCCAAAGCAACATTTAGAGAGTAATTCTATTACTGAAACTCCAACTTTCTTGCAAACACCTCCATAGCAGTGATCTCAATCTTCCTACAACCCATCTTCATCAATTGGCCATCCTCCTTCTGTAGAAGTGACCAGAACCTGATCCAGTAAGTCCCCCTGAATATAACCTGCAAATAAGTTGGTGCTAGGACCTTGTCAAAAACAAAATCATTGCGGGTTAACCAAATTACCCAACATATTGCACTTGCACCCACAAGAATCTTGGATTTCAGTTTTCTATTAAACCGTTGTAACCAGTCTGAAAACATATTGTGTACACTAGTTGGGGGTGGTAAATTAAAAGAAACCTGAATAGATCGCCAAACAAAATTAGCAAGATGGCATTCAAAGAGTAGATGTTGTATAGATTCCTCGGAGGAACAGAAACAACACTTCCTATCTCCTTGCCATTGTCGTCTTGCTAAATTATCTTGGGTTAAGATTACTCATTTATACAAATACCACAAAAAAATCTTGATTTTAAGAGGTAGTTTCAGTTTCCATATGAATGTGTTATATGGTATAGCTTCGGATCTTAATAAGGCTCTGTACATGGATTTGATTGAAAACAAACCATTTTGATGTAGCCCCCACACAAAGCGATCCATCTGGTTCGTTAATTGTACATCTGCAACCATGGAAACCACGTCATACCATGCTTGTAAATGAACACCTACCAAGGATCTCCTGAAAGCCACATTTAACGGTGTTGTGGACAACACTGTTGAAAGGTCCTTGTTTGGTTTTGGTAATTGAGTGACAACTTAGGTGGACTAATATGTGTTTGAAGTGAATTACACAGGTGATCATGTGTGAGCAACATATGCCATAGAGGTGAAATGGCTTGGAGGATGTTGCAAGGCTCACACATGTGAAGAAGGAGCTTAATGCACATGAAACATGACATGTGGTCATGTGGCTAAGATGGTGAAGATCAAGGCAAGACTTGGCTTGATGGACCGGTTGCGAAGGTGAAGGGCAAGTTGGAGGCTTTGAAGCCGTTGGTACCGAGTGTCGGGAGGCTTAAGCAAGACTTGGCGCCGAAGGACCGAAGCGATGGTGAAGAGCAAGTGATGACAAGATCGATGGACCATGGAGGCCATGTGATGATATGAAGTGGATCATATCATTTGATGATAGGTTGGTGCATGTGTTGCATCAACACCGAAGGAGATGGAATGGAATGCGCAAGGCAAAGGTATATTTGTAGGGCATTTCATTTCACCGGTCATAGGTGTGTAGAGAAGTTTATGACCGGGTTTAGGATAGATGGCCGTACTATCAAGAGGAGCAAACTTGTTTGCATATCGGTCATCTAGTGCCACTTGAGCGATCTAACATTGCGTTGTTACTAGGATCAAGTGGCGTGGTGAGAGCAAGTAAAAATCCTTTGGAAAATATATGTGAAAATGCTAACACACATACACATGATGTTGTACACTTAGTGATGTTGGCACATTTGCAAAGGAGAAGTTGTTGGAGAAGAAGTTGTGTTGAAAGGAGGCATGGAGAAGTGGGAGAAACTAGTGTATAGTCTCTCTCCCTCCTGCCAAGCTTGCGAGGCAGGATTCAGCAGTTTTCGGAGGAGAAGTGTAGTGCTCTGGGAGCATCGGACGCTGGTCCGAGGAGCATCGGACGCTGGCCGAGCGTCTGATGGTAAACCCTAGTTTCGGTCAGAAGTTGAAGGAGCATCGGACGCTGGCAACGGACGCTGAGAAAACGCTGTTGCAGAGTCCGATGCAGGTGACGTGGCGCGAGCGTGCTTTCCAGGGAGCATCGGACGCTGGCCTGCGTCCGATGTGGAACCATCGGACGCGTCCAATGTGTTTCTGCCCTCTCTGGAACCTCTCTGGTGTGTCATCGGACGCTGGGGTCGAGCATCCGATGCTAGAGTCCCGGAGCGTCCGGTGTGGCGCTGTAGAGTGCAGTTTTGAGCAGAGGCATCGGAGCGTCCGGTGCTAGGCATCGGCGCGTCCGATGCCACTTTAACTGGCGCGGGAAGCAATATAGCCGTTGGGATCGCTCGGCCGAAGTTGAACATGGGGGACACGTGGCGAGCATCCGTGCATCGGACGCTAGCCTCAGCGTCCGTTGGTCCCGACTGGTGCGTCCGTTGCTAGCGCAGTTTGCCCAGTGAAGGGGCAACGGCTAGTTAGCCTTTGGGGCTATAAAAGGCATTGGTAACCGGCCTTGGGCTGGTGGTTGAGCACTCCAAAGCCTTGGTGGCTGGTGTGAATGTGCTTGGGAGCCCTCTAACTCGCTTATGCTTGCTAGTGTGCGATTCGATAGCGAGTGAGTGATCGCTAGTGCGTTGCATTGAGAGATAGCATCGAGTGGCACTAGGTGATCGTGTTGCAAGCCGGTGGTGCTTGTTACTCTTGGAGGTTGCCACCTCCTAGACGGCTTGGTGTTCGAGTCTCCATCGTGAAGCCCGCGTGAAGATTGTGCGTGGCTCCGGAGAAGCTTTGTGAGGGGCATTGTGCTCGCCCCGCGGGAGATCGCAAAGAGCAACTCTAGTAGAGAGAGGTGCGAAGAGTGTGGCGGAACGGCCCTAATCCCGTGGCCCACCGGTCCCTGTCATCCACTGACAGCCGAACCTATGTTCCATGCGATTAAGACTGATCGTCACTGGGCTGCATCGGTGCCCATTGTCCGCAGGATCATCTCACAATTCGGTCACAGCACTGGATACTTTTACAAATAACATCGGAATACAGAGCGGAAGACTTAAATAACATTAGTTTTACAAACCGAGGTTCCAAATAAAATTAAAGATGCAGTTATTACAAACCATGTTCGGGTAATAGAAATAGGCAACGTAGCGGAGTACAACAAAATAAGATACTTGTAATCACCCAGCTCGAGGGTGCATAACTATTCTTCGGCCTCATCGGCCTCTTCCTGGACGATGGTCATGCAGCAGGGCGCAAGACACATCGGGGACTCAGTCATACCTGCAGCATGGGTAACAAACCCTGAGTACTGGGGTACTCAACAAGACTTACCCGACTAAAGAAAAAAAAGAGAAGACTCAGGAATGAGAGGCTTAGGTAGTCAAGATAAGGCTTAAGCAAGATCAAGTATTTTGCAGGAAAAAGCATTTTGAAATCTTTGTGTTCCTTTTGGAAAGATTCCAGTATTTCTCAATTCTTCATTGTTCATGATTCATTTTACCTTTCAAAAACATACCTAGTTGAGAACCACTCTCCGTTGACAGTCAGTGACCAAGTCTCCATAACCGAGGAGCAACGTTAATCCGGATAAATAATACTCAGCTGAGGATCCATATCCACACTGCATATGTAGCACCCAAGCTTGCATATGCCAACTCGTCTACCACGATTCCTCCAAGATTGGGCCCGGTCCTACGCCACCCGGAAGTACAGTACACCACTCCTATCCAGGTACGACGACCACGTGGGTACATGCTACTTCCGCCATCTCTCCACTCCCAGTGCGCGGTTGTCGGTCCAATAAAGAATTCCTCGGAGCCAGAGCTTTCCGAAGTATGTGAATAGTTGCAAGTCTTGGCCAGCAGGCCCCCATACGGATGGTCCCTAAATTTTTCCGCCAGAACCATACCTTGGTTATATCTCACCCAAGCGTAATAGTCCTGTCAGTTTTTCAACCCTGTCCCGGTCGGTGTCAACTGTTGAGTCCCGGACTACAACATGACGGCACCGTACGCTCGGACAACCTCTCCTCGCAATTGACTAGGTACGGATGAGATACCTAGCCAATGGTCGGGGAGTAAAACCAAATTCCCATAAAAATTCTTGAAGTGATCACACTTTTGAAATTGGCATTTTCATTGCAAATCTATTGTATAGCATCACTAAGCATTTGCAAATAATTTTTAAACAGGGCGGGATATTTGCCGGTGGAGGTAAATAGTGCAGGCAATAGGTCATCACACAACTCCTATAACCTAATGCAGTAGTTTAACTCAAAGGAATTTTAAGTAAACTTTTATAAAAACAAGGAAGGGTTAAAATGCACCGGGGCTTGCCTTGAAGAGCAAAGAGGACAGGTTCGGGGTCGGCAGTGCAGGAGTCGGAGCTCGGGGTGACTTCGGTGGTAGGCTCGTCAGCGGCTGCCTCGACTTTGATGTCTTCTCCTTCGGTCACTATACGGATGCAATGATGTATGCTTATGAGGATGCTGACATGAACAATACAGCACAGGACAAAACCACTGATTCTAGAGTACAACTTCTCATCGTGTAAGTAATTTCTAGCATGGACATAAAGTTATTTATCTTTATCCCTAAGCAAAATTAATCAACCTATTAAGCATCATTTATCCGACCTAAACACAAATCATGCATGGCATCACAAACATCATAGACCAAAAGGGTGGGGGGCTATGAACACCAAACAATCCAAAAGTCACATCACAGGGCAATCAATATAAACCCTAATCACTTTTCTATTTTTCTTAATTATTTAAAAAGGTCATTTTATGAAGTTGCTCCAAAAATTACCAAATTAATCTCATAAGTTCATTATGGTATAAAAAGGTGGCAAAACAAATTTCAAAATTTTTGGAGGTCATTAAGGTGCTCAATTAAAACCAGACATTTAATTAACAAAAGGCACTATTCAACAATTAAAATAAATGCTCAAAAATCAACTTGTTCCAAAAGACTTTAAAATTTCACCAGAGACTAAACATGGCATAGGAAGCTCACAAAAATTTATCTCATGATTTTTGGAGTTATAAATGATTTTCTAAAAATCCAAAACCATCCATTTATTAATTAAAAGAGGGATTTTATATTTTCAAATTCTTGCAGAAAGATAGAGTTTCTTATTTTCCTAAAATTCTACACGGTGCAAGGAGCATACCATATTTTTCTCAAGATTTATGGAACAACCGATTAATTCTCACAAAAAAGAGAAAACCGAACACTATTCACATAGAACTGAAAAAGGAAAAATGCACTGTGCATCTTCCCCAAGGGCTCGGGCGAATCGCAGGCGAGGCGAACGGCGGACCGGCCGCTCGGGCCTTGCGCTGGGAAAGCCGAGGGTGGGAAAAGCTTCGTGAGCTCACCGCGAGTCGGAAGCAGGGCTCGGCGAGGCGGTGCAAGGGTCGGAGGAGGGAGTTCGACGGTGGCGGCGGATCTCTTCGGCGGCGATCGGCGTCCGGCGGCTCTGTCCACCAAAAGAGGTCGCCGAGGGTGCGGTTAGGAGCGCACCGAGGTGAGGAAGAGAGAGCCGGGGTCGGATGGGCGGGAGGAAAACCCACGGCGACGAATTTCACTTCTTACCGAGGCGAGGCCGTTCGCCGGAGTTGGCGAAGAACTGCCTGCGCCGGCGAAGGGAGGGACGGAGGGGTGAAATTGGTTGCTCGGGAAGGTGGAGCAGCTCAAGGCGAAGGCAACGGCGGCCTCGGCGGGCGCTGGGGTGGTCTGGTGGCTCGGGTTGGCGTGGTGGCGGCAATGGCGGAGCTCGGCGGCTTCTTATAGCCGCGGGATGGAGCAGGGGGGTCCGGGCGAGGGGTGAGGAGCATTCGCGCGGCACTAAAGGAGGTAGGGAGCAGGGTAGGGCGGCTCGACATGGGCGGGAGCTCGCGCGCGGCGCGGCGGCTTGCCGGCGGCCGGCATCTGCGCGCTGTCCGCGGCCGTAGGGGAAAGATGAGGGTAGGGTAGGGGATGGCGAGGCGGCGGTAGGTAGGGGACCGGAGAGGTCGAGCGCTTAGCGCTGGCCTCGGGCGACACGGGCGCGGGTCAGCCGGGCTCGGCGAGGCTGAGGCTGCGCCGTCGTAGGTAGGGGTCCGGAGAGATCGAGCGCTTAGCGCTGGCCTCGGGCGACACGGACGCGGGTCAGCCGGGCTCGGCGAGGCTGAGGCTGCGCCGCCGTCGGCCGGGGCCTCCTAGCATTAAAGCTCGCACAAAGACGTTTCCTAATCCAAATCTACCCCCTTTCTGAAATTTTGAAAATACTCCGAAAACTTGAACTACACAAAGAAAACTCAAAACACCAAAGTTGCTCAAAACTTTGAGACCTACAACTTTGTCAAGATAAACTTTTTCTGAAACTCAAAAGTTTTTGAGATACTTTTGAAAATCGAAAAGGGGACAAAAACTGGAGTTTGAAAGAATTTGAAATTACTTCTGATTTTATATTGAAACTAGAAAATCTGTAAACACCAAAGTTGTTTCTCTTGACAAGATCTACAACTTTGCTAAAAGGACCAACCTCAAATTTTGAATCGTTTTTAAATTAATAAAAGAGGGGTAAAAACCAGGGTTTGGAAATCAGGGTTTTTCAAAAGGAAATTGAAATCTGTTTTTGATTTTGAACTTTGATTAACACAACAAAACATCAAGACACTTAACTGAACAAGAATTACACAAAATTAGGCACAGAGGTGGAATTACCATTTTGCCCTTATAGGAAGATTTGGGCTTTTAGGGTTTTAGAAAAAGAATCACTACATTTCAAATACCTTAAGGAAAGGTAAAGGTAAGCAATCAATAGACAAACATTAATGCATGACAAGAATGATGATGACTTAAGATGATGACATGTCAGGTTAATTACAAATTAATCACCAAAGGTGTTACAAAGAGCGCCAAGTGGTCCGGCCGGATCGAAGCTAGAGCTCTTGGTGAGCACTCCATCATGGAGAGTGTGACCTAGGGTCACCACTAGCAAGAGGATCGGCGGCAACCTTGGGCTTGCCTCAACGGGGACTAGCTTGGTGGCGACCAAGTGAACCTCGGGATAAAATCACCGTGTCAACCTTGTTCATCCAGTTGGTTTGCATTCCCCTTACACAAGCTTGTAATTACTTTCATATATATTATGCTTGTGTAGTTGCTCTTGTAATTAGTTAGCTTGTGTAGCTTGCTAGTTACCTTCTTTGCTTGTGTAGCCTAGAAGTAGCTCTCTTGCGTGACTAGTTGACTTATAGTCTTGCTAGTCACATTGCTTAGTTTGTGTAGCTAAGTTGAGCTCTCTAATTTGGCTTGTGTAGCCTTGTTATTGAGCATTGCTAGTGAGCTTAGGCTTTGTGCTTTGCTTGCTAGATTGTGTAGGAGCTCCCCCGTGCTTGAAGTACTATTTGCATAGGCTTGTGTGACCTTGCTTCTTGAATTGATTAGGTGAGCTCTAGCTAGCCCGACACCTTATTTGCTTTGATTAGGATCTTTTGTAAGGTGTCATAGAGTATAGGTAGAGGTGTGTAGTCTTGGCTAGACCGATAGTTTTAATTCCGCATTTATCTCGGTTAGCCGCTACGATTAGTTTTAAAAAGGACTATTCACCCCCCCTCTAGTCTGCCATCTCGACCCTTCAACCGTTCTCACAAACGCACCTTTTCTTCTAACAATATTATAAAGTGCATGAAAGAGCGATTTTAAAGGACGTGGTCTTATCCATGCATCCTCCCAAAATCGTACTTGTGATCCATCACCTAGTTCAAACTTGCCCAACGAGAGGAACTCTCTCTTGACCTTCATGAGACCAATCCAAAATGGAGAGTCCCCTGGCATATATTGAACCTGTGTTAGGGTCTTGTTCTTTAGATATTTGTTCCTAAGTAGTTGTTGCCAAATTCCATCTTCATTCAACTACTTAAAAAGCCATTTGCTTAGGAGACACTTATTATGAACATCTAAGTTTAGGACACCCAACCCCCCTTGATCTTTCGGTGTACAAACTACCTCCCATTTTGTTAATCTATATTTCTTCTTCTGTTCATCACTCTGCCAAAAAAACTGTGACCTGAAATAGTCTAGCTTTTTCAGAACTCCTTTTGGTACCTCAAAAAAGGACAGCATGAACATGGGGAGACTGCTTAAAACCGAATTAAGCAGGACTAGCCTCCCTCCTACTGACAATATCTTACTTCTCCAACAGTTCAACCTCTTTTCAAAATGTTCTTCAACATGTTTCCAGTCCTTATTCATAAGTTTTCTATGATGCATCAGAATACCCAAATACCTAAATGGAAACGAACCCAAGTCACAACCAAAAATTTGTGCAAAGTCTGTTTGGTTCGCTTTGGCTGATCCGTAGCAAAACAATTCACTCTTATAGAAATGGATCTTTAGTCCCGATAGCTGTTCAAAAGCACAAAGCAAAAGCTTCATGTTTTTGGCTCTCTTTAGGTCATTATCCATAAAGATGACAATATCATCTGCATATTGGAGGACAGAAAGTCCCTCATTTACCAAATGTGGAACAACCCCTCGGATATGTCCAGCCTCTTTGGCTCGTGAAATAAGGATGACTAGCATATCAACTACTATATTAAACAGAATAGGAGATAATGGGTCCCCTTGCCGCACTCCTTTCTTAGTTTGGAAATAATGACCTATATTATCATTGACCTTTATTGCAACACTTCCTCTAGACATGACCTTTGAGATCCATTCACACCAAGTTGGTGAGAATCCTTTCATTCTGAGGACCTGTTGAATAAAAGGCCACTTTAGCTTATCTTCAAAGTCTAATTTTAAAATCACACTATCTTGTCTTTTCCTGTGTAACTCATGAATCGTTTCATGCAACATGACAACTCCTTCCATAATGTAACGACTTGGGATAAAGGTTGTTTGTGATGGACCTATCAACTTGTCCGCCACCTTCAAAATTCTATTATTCAACACTTTCGTAAAAATCTTAAAGCTCACATTTAGCAAGCATATCGGTCTATACTGTTGTATTTTGACCGCTTCAGCCATTTTTGGTAGCAAAGTAATAATCCCAAAGTTTAGACTATGAATAGGCAGTCTCCCAGCATGGAAATTGTAGAAAAGGTTCATTAAATCTGGCTTTACAACATCCCAAAAAAATTGATAAAAATCCGCAGGGAAGCCATCTGGACCAGGTGCTTTGTTATGTTCCATGTCAAAAACTGCCATTTTGACTTCTTCCTCGCTGAATGGAGCTGTCAACAACTCATTCTCCTCCTCCGACACTTGAGGTATGTCATGCCTCAAAGTCCGTGTTAGGGATGGGTAGGGGGGTAAGGTGACATGTGGCTAAGGGGTATTTTGTTCACAATTCAACAAATTTGGCATGTTTTAATTAATAAGGAAAAAAGATCGGTTATATGCCTACTAACATTAGGGTAAAACATGGCACTAAAGTTAGGGCAGATGTTAAAAAAGAAAGTTTTTTTCGAATTTTAGAGCAATGAAAGAAGTACATTATATTCTAATAATGTGAATTAGGGATTTTTCTATATATAAGTTGTGCTCTTACCAACAATTTCCAATCGGGGACTAAACATGGCATATTAGATATCTCCTTATATGTCAAATCATGTGTTTTTTCTATTGCTTCCTTCTCATGCCTACATTAAAAAATACCTTGATGTAGTCGCACCCGAAAATTCCTCTATCATGCAAGTCTCATCCACCGGTTTTCAATATGCATTATCCAAATTAAAGCCAATCTTTTTTTTTGTCTTAAAGAAACATCATGTAATACCTGGCCTATATATAGGTAGAGCCTTTAGGGGTAGACCCGAAATTGACCTTTCACACCCTATCAACCTTTGTATCAAATCAAAGATTATTTTCTAATGATACGAGAGCTGATCAAAGTGGAGCAATATTCTTCCCAACATTCCCTATTCTGGAGAATTCGCATGTGACTTCATATCATGTAGTGCTATTATTGATTCCACACCCACTATTTTCCACACCTAGATATGATTATTATGAAATTTAAACATAGACTAAAAATATAATAGAGTACTACTCGATATAATAATATCCTGAAAGGCACAGGACAGGGCTCTGATCTAGCAAACGAAGAACCAAGCTGGGATTTTTCTCTGCTGCTTTGTGGATTCGAGATATCCGCTGGGGTGATCAGATCCTTCCTAGCTCCATGCTACTCCCAGCCTTTCCACAGAACTGGTTCCTAGCTATAGATCTATCGTACGTTGTGCTCCTCGCTAGTCACCACCCTAGGAAAACGACGTGTATGCATCACATCGTAGTGTAATTGGCCATGGACGCCGCTACCTCCTACGAGTACTCCCTCCGTATCATTGAAAGTGTCGTTAGAAAACCGTGTCCCCCCTCATATTCACGCTTCCTAGACGACACTCTTAACAGGGCCATCCCAATAATTTATAGGGCCTTTGGGCAAGCATGACACTAAGGGCCCGCAATCTAATATTTTAGTACGACAATTGAAGGATATAACAGTAATAATAAGAGTTAACTTGCAACATACGTTTAATTATGGTTACCTCAAATAGAACTATAGTGCTTCATTGCTTTTTACAATTTTACAAAATTAGAAACCTATCACAGTAATATGAAATGACTCTAATTTAAAACAAATTATCTAGAGCCTGTATTGGTCAAAGAATTAAATAAATAAATAATGGATCAACTATTGGCTTCGATCCCTTGATGCCTGATAGATCAGATTATAAGCGAATTGAAAGTTGTCACTTATCAGATTAAATAGACAACAAAACTGTAGTAAGTGCTAGCCGTCATGCCCCCTATACGGCTATACCTGATAACTGAAGTTTTAGGGAGACAAAGACGGAAGGAAATGGAGCAAAGCAAATGCTGGTGCTGGCCAAATCCGATCGCCATCAGTTGATCAAGGCCAAGTGGCAGAATGACCGCAATAGCTGTGTGCAGCACGCTCTCACGTGAGTCGAAGGGACGAGAGAATACTACTCATCGGACGTCGCGACCGCGCAGGCTAAATTTAGAATAGGACTCGGTATAGCTAGTATGAGCCAAATAGATAAATACGTACTCTATATACTAAACATATCTATACTTATGGGCCCCCAAACATCATGGGCCCCTAGCCGTCGCACCTGCTGCCCTCCCCTCTGGGACGGGCCTGACTCTCAATAGGACAGAGGGAGTAGTTGCCAAGATGGACCAGTGTGACATGAGCCTCATCAATATTCGACTTGAGAGATATAACTCACTCTATACCCAAAAGGATGCAATTATGTAAGGTGCGACGATCAAATTATTTCAACTTTAACTAAATTTATAGTAAAAATATTATTAACATTTATATCTTGAAATAAATTTACTATAGATATATATTTTATAATTAATCTAATAATGTTTATTTTGTCACATAAGTGTTAGTATTTTTTCATATAATTTTAGCCAAGTTTACAATGTTTAACTCTCAGGACCTGAGAATTGTATTTCTTTTTGTGGCTGGAGGGAGTATATACTATGAGTATATATTATATATTCCCCTCCGGAAGGAGGTGCTGATTAGCAACACTGGCTTGATTAGGAAGCCATGACAAATCCGGAGCACGATTGGTATTTGGTAGGAATCAGGACAAAACCACGTCCAAAAAGCACCTCACGGAAACAAATGGAATTAGGACGGGGCGTTGCTGCTTTTTGAGGGGCTGGCGCTGCTCCGTCGCGGCACGCATGTCATGGGAGACCGGCCGGCGAGCGGACGCCCCCCGATACGTGAAGCCATGCCCTGCGACGCCACGCATCTGCCCCCGCCCATACGGGACTTGTCGCTTGGGTGCGTCTTCTTTTAGGCCGCCCCTTGCGTAGGCGCTTACCAGCTGTATTCCCTCGTGTATTTTTGTGCTGTACAAGTATGTGCATCCGTTTATTTATTTAGAAAAGAGCGTGCAAAACCCTGATATCTTTTTGAACTTTGGTCAAATAATGTTGCTGCAATCCTGCTTAGTACGTACTTCCTCCGTCCAACAAAACATGCAATTCTCGTTTATCGTGGAGTCAAATATTTCGAACTTTGACCAAAATTATTTAAAAAAATACTAACATTCTTCATACAAAAAATATACCATTAGATTAGTAATATAATATATTTTCATAATAATTTTATTTAACGATATAAATACTAATACATTTTATTATAATCTTGGTCAAACTTGAATCAAATTGACTGACATGGATCTCATAATTGCATGTTTTTATGGACGGAGGGAGTACCAGCATATGCCTCTGAAGATGCTAATGGTACTTTTGTCAATGGATTCGCACCTGGTAGGCATGATTAGTGAGTTGAACCGCGACCCATTTGTACCTTAAATGCGGGGTACGAAATTACAATCAATCATATGTTAGTCCTTAAATACTGAGTCAAATACATGTGTTTACCTATCTAAGCACATGCACATGCAATTTAGCAACTAATAAACCCGCAGATAAAAAAATATATCAACCTACCTACCTATCGAGTGTCAAATTCTACTAGCTAGCATAGGCCATTACAGGCTGGCCTTTGGTGTAGTGGAGAGACGGGATATGAAGTACACTAGCGAGCTAATCGATCCAACTAGGGAGCAAAAAGTAATCAATTTGGCGAGTGGGCTGGATCTGCGGCGAGTAAACAAGATACACTGGCGTCGCGTCTCCCCGGATCGATCGGCCATGCCCATGCGCCACCACCTTCCGGCGGCAGCCTAATCCGGCGTCGAATGATTACGCGGTGGACTTTTGGCTCGGAAAGAGGCGCCTTAACCTGCATGATTAAGCAACTGATGCTAAGCCCCCCGCTCAATCATCATGTCATGTGCACACGGGTGGCCTGCGCTGTCCTTTTCTGTTTGGCAGTCCGGCTCCGGCAGGCAGGCGGATCCATCGCCGCAACAGTTGCCACCCAACCCCAAAAGGAGAATCGCAGGCAGCCGCGAAAGGCCAGCCCCGGCAAGAAACCTCTGAAAAACGAGAAACGAGAAAAAAAAATATCCAAGAAATACATGCATATACTGTATTATACTATACGTTGCCCTGTTTAGGGTGTGTTTAGTTGGAAGAATTTTGGGTGTAAAGTTCGTGTAGCACTTTCGTTGTCATTTGACAAACTTTGTCCAAATATGGACCAACTAGACTCAAAAGATTTGTCTCGACATTTATAAATAAACTGTGCAATTAGTTATTTTTTTTTATCTACATTTAATATTTCATGCATGCGTCTAAAGATTCGATGTGACGAGGAATCTTGTAAATATTTTGGATCTAAACATGCCCTTAGTTCCCCCGTTTTACAAAATTTTCGATCACATCAACCATCACATCAATGTTTGAACGCATTCATGGAGCATTAAATGTAAGTAAAAAAATAACTAATTGTACTTTTAGTATGTACATGTCGAGACGAATCTTTTGAGTCTAGTTGGTCCATGATTGGACAAAGTTTGTCAAATAACAACGAAAGTGATATAATGTTTTATTTTGCAAAATGAATACACCTAAACACATCCGAAATTCAAAAAAAAAAAGCGTCGATCTGCAGGAAACGGAAATTATTGAGCGACAGTGTCCTGAGCCGCCGTACAACTGTCTAGTCATGGACATGCAACGCAGCGGTAGCCTCGCAGATTCGGCGCCGGTCTCTAGCAGAAGACTTTCTCGCCCACTACACACACGCGCACGGTACGTACAGGACACTGTGCTCCATTAATCTAGTATGCGCGTCTCGGCCAATTTGGCTCCATCGGCCGAGGGGATAGCTTCTTCCATGTGCCATGCGGCGCCGATCAGCATGGATGCGTGGGCGGACGGCGACGATGCCGACGAGAGCGTGTGGGGGCTCCTTCCCTTGCCTCGATCGCCTGGGCAGGGCTGGGCACCGATTTCCTTGCGACCCCGGGAACCCCAGCGCGAGATCCGAACAAATGTGGTGCGCCGAATCCGATTTCGAACCACGCATCCGGAAGATTGCTTCGTGCGTGACTCCCCAAGCCTCTGCTCCGGCTTGGAAGACGCGGGCACGGTGCCAGTGCCACGGTGGTGGCGGTGACTAGCTCTTCCCAAGGTCCAACGTAACTAACCGCGTGATTAGGAGCAGTTCCAACAATTGGTCTTTAAACTAGCTATAAGTATTTTTCTTATATTTTAATAGAGAAGAGAACAACTAGCTCTTAATCAAAAGCTAAGTTCTTACACATATTTTAAAGTTACTCCCTCCGTCCCTAAATAAGTGTCGTTCTCGCTTCCCGAGAAATATGTTACCGATAATTATATATTAAAATATATTAATATTTATGTTAAGTAATTAGTATCATCGGAAAGATCTTTACATCTAGTTATTTAATAAAATTATTTGGAGATATAAATATTACACATATTTTCTAAAAATTAAGTTAAACACGTGGCACGCACACCAACCGCGACACTTATTTAGGGACGGAGGGAGTATGTGAGAGTGTCATGTGGGGTTATCTATGTTAAAAACTATGGATTAAAGTTAGAACTATTGGAGAAGTTAACTTAGAGACAACTACTGACTCTAACCATTATGGGTGCCCTAATAGAGAAACCTCTCGCTCTAAATCTCTAATGACCGTGACTAGCTCTTTTTAGTTAACTCTGTTACTAACCCCTAAGGCAACTTCCATAATAATACTAGCTTTTAGCAATAAATGATCTAATAATTAGACCAACACAACATTCTCACATCATCTTGAAATACATATATGAGCCTAACTCTTTTATTAAAGTATAAAAAATAGTGAGATGGTATGTGAGTCAACCATTGTGGGTACCCTTATACTAGACCACCACACTCTTAAAGCAAAATTGTACTGGATCATATAAGCATTGCCTATCGGTTTTGAGTGTTTGACTCAAACGTATTTGCACCAAATATTCTTCGTCAATCGCAATCTTACTAATGCGGATGGAGTATGCTCATCCATGCATGGTTCCAAGTGGTAAGGACGGTTTGAAAAAAAAAGATATGTTATATTTTAGATGCCAAAAATATGTCTAGATGACAGCTAATAACCATCATATCTTCATCCAACAATCTAAATCTATTCGCCGCATTTGTTTGCCTTACCAGCTGACTTATCAGCCGTATTCTAAATTATTCAGTCCCACATTTTTTTAAAAAATAGTCAAAATCAGTTATAAAAACTAGCCAGGCAGCCCAAGTAATAATAACAAATGAGAAACGAAAGAACAAAACTGTTCATCAGGAAAAAAAAACCGTAACTCGTGTACGATGGGAACTGCATTGCACAGTGCCCCGCAGCTATCTCGAAGAAAGAAGAATAAGGGTTTGTTTAGCTCCGAGAAATATTTGGAATCTGCATTGTAGCACTTTCGTTGTTATTTGACAAACTTTGTTCAAACATGGACCAACTAGACTTAAAAGATTCGTCTCAACATGTAGATACTAAAAGTACAATCAATTATTTTTTTACCTACATTTAATGCTCTATGTATGTAGCTAAAGATTGATGTGATGAGGAATCTAAAAATATTTGAGGGAAGTTGGGGAAACTAAACAAAGCCTAAATAAGGCCACTTGCCCGAGGCAATGAACAGCAATACGAACGGGCTTTTTCACTTTGAAAACTGTTAGGATGTGTTAGGTGAGAAATTCGTTTATGCAGCAAGGCATATGTTACATGATGAGATTACGTAGTATGCTAAACAAGAGTATTTGGAGCGGTCGGTTTCCCTGGATTCAGGGTGTTGCACTGCACGGCACTAGGTGGTGGTGGGAGACAAATTTTAATCAGACCGTCAGATAACATAATGTACGCCACACGTGCAGTTGCTTCACGATTTTGATGGATCTAGTTCGTCTACGCAGTATATACTACGTATACATAATTAAGACAGCAAAAGATACGTCGGCTTAGTTTGCTTTAAAGCCGACTCCTTCCATTCTATATGTATCATTGACTTCTGATATGGGTGACTTGAAGTGTTCCGTTTCCTATACTCAATTATTTGTTTATGGATGATGCAGAGAGGAAGAACATTTGAGGTAGTATAGTACGTTGAAGTAACCACCGGCTAAGACAACTGATAAAATAAAAATCAATAATATTCCGTAAGAGAAAATAAACTGGACTGATAAGCCAGCTGACACATGGTGTTCATTTTTTATAATTTAGTCCTTTTTCAGTTAAAAATTCACGTTTGGACCCCTGAAAAAAGTATACCCATTTTTGGACCCTGAGCTCGGCGCTGTGACCTACGGCGCCGAGGTAACACAGCTCGGCGTCATGACCTATGGCGCCGAGCTAGGAGGGTTTGACTGACATGGCTGGCGACGTCGCAAACGACGTGGCGCTGACGCGGCAGGGGTCGGCACCATGATTCATGGCGCCGAGCTTAACGCCGTACGCCCTGGCGCCAACCTCGGCGCCATAGATCTTGGCGCCGAACTGTTTTTCTATAGCTCTGGTCTTTGGAATGAAACAATTAAATATTTTTTCCTAAAATGAGCACAAACGCGTGGTAGTTCAGCTGGTTAAGCCTTGCGCCCTTTAAGCTGCCGACCTGGGTTCGAATCCTAGGATTCAACCTTTTTTATTTTAATTTTTGTCTCCCCTTTTTGCTGTATTTTTTAAAATTCTTTATTAACTTTGATTTGCTAGCTACTAATTTCTTTCCAACTTTGATCAGATATTAAATTACATATTTTTATGGGTTGGAAAAAAGTTATATCTTTTTGCCTATCCTTTTTACTCGTAGTATTGTACTATATATCATATAACTGCTTTCATTGCTGCACAAGAAAATGATCCGAGCTATATATCTTCATCCCTCTGTGTCGTTAGCACATCGGTCCGCCGTCTACCTTGCCAACAAACTAGCAACATGTGTTGTACGAATATACGATATGACGTGCACGTATATATATATATATATATATATATATATATATATATATATATATATGAGTATAATAATAATACTATATACTCCCTCCGTCTATAAAAAATATGCAATTATGAGATCTGTGTCAGTCAAATTGATTCAAGTTTGACCAAGATTATAATAAAAGGTATTAGCATTTATGTCGTTAAATAAAATTATTGTGAAAATATATTCTATTACTAATCTAATGATATATTTTTTGTATCAAGAATATTAATACTTTTTTATATAATTTTGATCAAAGTTCGAAATATATTTTTTGTATCAAGAATATTAATACTTTTTTATATAATTTTGATCAAAGTTCGAAATATTTGACTCCTCGACAAATGAGAATTGCATGTTTTGTTGGACGGAGGAAGTACGTAATACTCTATTGTATATATATACACGAGCTTTTTATGGCTTTGGGCATTAAAAAGGAGAGACAAAAATTTAATTAAAAAAAGATGAATCTTGTGGCAGCTCGATCGATCTAACTATGCACGGCTGATGGCATAAAAAAAGGAGACAAGAATTAATTAATAAAAAAAGGTTCTCCAAAGATTTGAACCCAGGTCCATACTTTAAAAGATGAGAGACTTAACCAGCTGGATTGCAACACATTTGTGCAAATTTTAGAAAGGAATATTTAATTGTTCCATTACAGCCGAACTGTTTTCCTATAGTTAAAAAAGAATTAAAAAAAAGCAAAAAGGGGAGACAAAAATTAATCTAAAAAACAGCTTGAGTCTTAGGATTCGAACACACGTCTGCAGTTCAAAGGGCGCAAGGTTTAACCAGCTAAACTACCATGCATTTGTGCTCATTCTAGGAAGAAATATTTAATTGTTTCATTCTAAAGACCAGAGCTATAGGAAAACAGTTCGGCGCCAAGATCTATGGCGCGGAGGTTGGCGCCAGGGCGTATGGCGCCAAGCTCGGCGCCATGAATCATGGCGCCGACCTTTGCCGCGTCAACGCCACGTTGTTTGCCACGTCGCCAGCCATGTCAGTCAGACCCTCCTAGCTCGGCGCCATGACCTATGGCGCCGAGCTGTGTTACTTCGGCGCCGTAGGTCACGGCGCCGAGCTCAGGGTCCAAAAATGGGTATACTTTTTTCAGGGGTCCAAACGTGAATTTTTAACTGAAAAAGGACTAAATTACAAAAAATTAGGACACATGGTCAAGCGAACAGGACCAATATGAAAAAAAATATTTTTTTTGAAAAAATAGATAAATAATTTCATTTGCTTGTATTCCAGATGCATCATTTCATTTGACTTAGATATTATTAAGCCTTGGTCTGTTTTTTTTTTCGTACCACTGCTGGGTATGAATTTCTAAAGTTGTTGCCGGAACAACCTTTGTCAAAAATAAAAACGACTAGAACTCAGGAGAAGCAAAGATCAGCAGCTGTTACCGTTGCAGCTTATGAACGTTGGAGTAGAAGCAATACGTGAACAACTTGGATTTAATTTTAGTCAAGGGTCAACCGAAGAATTACCACCGGACCTGAGCCCTCCGATTTAAATAACTTTTCGTGAAGCATTAATGGAATGATCAGCACTGACGTAATTGTATTTTCATATTGTGCGTGACAGCGGCCGGTTATGTTTCCTTTGAAATAATCAAGGAGAAGATCCATCAGTATTGATTTCAGTAGATCGACCATTATCCCGCGTTGCCTGACTCACCGTGACTGTTGTATACTTTTATATCCACAGTATCACTATCACTGTTCCGTTGCGATGGAGCTAGCTCTGCTTCGTACAGAGCATGCAGCAGGTGAGCAACGAGTTGACCTACTCACGAGCTCGCGTGCTTACTAGCCGTTGTAGAACAGCTGTTGACCAATAACCACTACTTCCAATATACAGTAGTATTACTCGTCGTATATTGCATCAATCATAAATGAATCTAGCGACCGAGATGTTTCAGGGAATCAAATCAAATACTCCCTCCGTCCAAGAAAACATGCAATTCTAGCACAGTGCCACATTTTAGTATCTTAAGTTTATAGATAAAAATATGCTAATATTTATGATATCAAATAAACATCATTAGATTAATTACGAAATGTACTTTCATAATAAATTTATTTAAATTAATAAATATTAATACTATTTAATAGAAACGTGATCAAACTTGAAGTAATTTTTGGGACACGGAACCCATAGTTGCATGTTTTTGTGGACGGAGGGAGTACTTTTCTTACATTCTTTCCCACTCCTTAACGTACCTCTTTGCATGTGGCGTAAGTGTACGTACGTGCATGCATGCTGCATCGAAGGTTGACCTGTTCAACAATGTTCTACTCTCTCATTAGAGCAGGTATTATAATCGGTGAGAAGCTGGCTGAATTCGACGTGTGAGAGAGAAAGCATGAGAGAGAGAAACGAGCGATTCGTGAGACGCCAGCAAAAGCGGGCGAAATACCTCTGTGACTGCTGCTCCACCACTCTGATCCTTCCATGAATTCGACGTGTGAGAGAGAAAGAAATGAGCGATTCGTGAGACGCCAGCAAAAGCGGGCGAAATGCCCGTGTGACTGCTGCTCCACCACTGTGATCCTTTCACATCACAGTAAGACATTAATGATCAGTGAGGTACCTGACTATTGCTCAGCAGCTTGGATGACCTGGAGCTAGATGCAGCTGGCGAGCAGGCAAATTCATAGTACTTGCTCTTAGCCAGCTTACCAGTCCTGTCGACTGATAAGTCAGAAAAACTGATCTATTATAAGAAAAAGTTATTGTCCCCACGGCTAATAAATCGGTTATAAGCTAAAGCCAACAAAATCAAGGTTTCACCACTATACTCCATTTTGCTAGTACGTATTCAATGGTAACTCAAGGAGCCGATGAAGGTTTCAAGTTTCTTTTGGAGAGAGAAATAACAGAGAACACCATTTTTTACTATTCGACCACCTTTTTATGAGAAAACTCTAGCCCTCCCAGGCGTCAGCCGTGATACGTACGTGACCTGCGGTTTCGTGCACAACAATAGTAGCGAACGAACTGCGGAAGGACGAGCAAACAACAATCGAGACGACGAGGCGGCGGCTTATATATATAAAATAAAATACAAATCACGGTAGCCAACAATCTGTATTTCTCGTGGTAAACCGGCGACTCTGCATCAGTTCCCGATAGACGCGGAACGGAGCAAACAACCTGTCCGGCGTCCTGCCGGCCGGCGCCGCCACACCCCTTGCCTTGGTCCTCACGACTCACCACGAGGTGGATACGGAAGATGGCTCGCTCCGCCTCCGCGTCGGCCGCCGCCCGGGGCGTGTGGCGTATTGATCGATGCCCCCCCGGCCCCCCAGTGTCCGCGCGGGGCGGGCGGCTATGTTGTGGGAACCCCCGCGGTCGAAGCGATCGGGCACGTGCCGAGGCGTGGCGGCGACCTTCTCGTCCTTGGACGGGGCGTCGTCGGCTCGTCGCGCAGCGCAGCCGGTGCCCGGGGGAAGGAAGTCTTCGCCGTCACGGACGACGGGGGGGGGGGGGGGGGGGGGGCGGGGGGCGGGGGGGCATGCGGGCTACAGCAACCGACCCGAACGCGACACCGCGCACGTCACCACGTTATGCCGTCGCCTGCCAATCGTCCGGAGTGTCGGCTTAGACTCCGTGTACATCTTTGTCGAAAGGGAAAATTTGCTCTAGGACACAGTTTAAATGTGATTTTGGCTGATAGACACTGCTCAAAGTTATATTTGCTAAAAGACACTCTTTAATTGTGATAATTAGCTCTTCAACACTATGACTATTAAAATAATATTATCTTGAGGTGGATAGGTGAGAGAAGTTAAAAGTGACCAAAATACCCCTGATTATTACTATATAGTATCCTAAAGTTATCTAAAATTCATAACTTTTGCACAAGAAGTCATATGAAGACAAATTTTATATCAAAATTTTAGTGCTCAGTGAGATCTACAGTTTTCTAGTTGACAACTTTTTAATTTAAAACTATCTAAATTGTTAAAATATTTTTAAAATTATCAGATTTTGAAATTTAAATTTTAAATTATTGAATGACATTGTATGTTAACATGGAATATACAAAGTTGCAATTATCAATATAAACTTTAAATTTATAGCAGACATTCAAAATTTTAAATTTTTAAATTAAAAAAAAAATCATATTCAGAATATTTTTAATTAAAAGTTATCAACTACAAAACTATAGATCTCACCGAGCACTATAATTTTAATATAAAGTTTGTCTTCGTCTGACTTCATATGCAAAAGTTATGCATTTTTTTAGATAACTATAAAATGTTATACAATAATAATCAGGGGTAATTTAGTCACTTTTAACTTCTCTCACCTATCCACCTCAAGATAATATTATTTTAATAGTCATAGTGTCGAAGAGCTAATTACCATAATTGAAGAGTGTCTTGTAGCAAATACCGAAATGTACATCTTTTTCGAGTAAGCTTTCTCAACCGATGGATTAGACTCTGTGTTCGCGGTTGCTTACAACGTCATACGGAGTACGGGGTATACTTTTTTTTTCTTTTGAAATTTCATACAGAGGAGTACAGCAGTACTCCGTAGTAAACGTAGGGGTAGGTCCAATATGTTGTACTGATATTTAAGTAAAATGCAGGCTCCAAAAGTCAATGATCCCATTCTAGCTTTGCTGGAGTGTTAGCTACAGTATAGGAGTAGAATATGCCCTAGCCTTTGTTTGCTGCACCTGCACGGGCTACATGGGTGCCTGCATGCGGCCTACTGTACTTGCCATCGAGGCTCGATGCCTCGCTAGCGCTCTCGCCACTTCTGTAGGCTGTAGCTAAACAAAAGGCCCACAGGTTGGGTAGGGCAGTCGTAGTATCGCCGAACTAGCTTTGCCTTTACTAGGCAGCCAGACCAGGCTGCTGCTATACTAGGTCCTACCATACCAACCCCCCACGAATCAGAGGAGAATGTGTTTTCGAGACCTGGACTTGCTTGGAATTTTTTCTCCGCGGTTTTCACCTTTTTCCCACAGGGACGGTACACCAACCTTTGGAGACCCGATTGGACTTGAAGTTCATCCAACATCAGACCAAACCATTTGGGGTTCCTTTCGAAACCGCGACGTGCTTGCGCGTGCGCAAACACGATCTGACGGGCAAACAATGACGAGGGGATAGAAACCAGATGCTAATTGACAAACGTGAAAGATCGATCGATCGCGATGAATCGAAGCATTATTGAGGTGTAGTACTAGGCTAACCCATCTTATTGCATGATCAGGTGCCCACCACTGCCCATGCCCCATGCCCAACCAAACCAAATATCACATTGCTCCCGGGGGTCCTATCTCCAAAGTCCAATCTCTCCGATCCTATGGCTGGCAGCAAGCAATCCTGCAAGAGATTTGCTCTGTTTTTTCTCGCTCCCTTTCCGCTATGCGCCCTCCCAAAGATAAAAGAGACTTCTTCTGGTCTGGACTCTGGAGAGGAGAGCCGCCTAGATTTCCGCCACAACTGGGCCAAATCCAGCGCAAACTTGACTTCGCGGGAGCAATTCCTGTGCTGTACGCACGGCACGGTGCACCAGTAGGTGGGTGGCGCGCACTGACAAGACACCACCACATTTAACAAAGGCGATATATGGCCATGCATGTCCGCCCGTGCTCGAGGCGGAGGCGCCTCATGATCGGCAGAGCACGAGTACTGTACTACGACTGATGAGTGAGACGCTGCTCCACTTTCGAGCTCGATCCCGGCGGCAATGCCAATGCCAATGCCGACGGCCACGAGCCACAGGGCACAGGGACAGCACACAATACGCCACCCGCCGCGCTCCACTACCGTCGCCTGGCTGTCCCCCTCTTGTCTGCCCCTGGGGGATCCCAATGCTTCCATGGTTTAGACCACGGATCCATTGCCTGCACTCAGCTTCACCGGACAAGAACATGTCACCTCCACTGGCCTGGCCCCTGGCCGCTGGGCGCTGGCCACGGCACTATCCATCCGTCCGTCCGTCCGTCCGGTTCTCTGTGCCGTAGTGCGCGCGGCCTGGTAGGGTTCACTCACCGCTTCGCCAAAGGCCAAAGCGGGTACTGGTGGTAAAGCGACGCCGCCGGGAGATATCGATCGGTACGTGCGTGGTTGTAGTATACTACTCCTACACAACAAACACGGGCGACGGGCTCTCCTTCTCGCGGCTCCACAGTGCTGGGGGGTTGGGGTGTCGACGGGCCAGCCAGGTTGCATCAGTCCGGTGGCTGCACCAGCAGCAGGGCGCAGCGGCGCAGCAAAACGGGGAGGATAGGCCACGCCCAGCTTAGTGCGTGATTCGGTGTTTGCTCGTTGCGCCGGCGAGAATCCGGCGGCCATCATCAACGCCTGGGGGGCACGCAGGCCCTCTTCTTTTTCTTTTTCCGTGGATGAACGAACGACCCCCGCGGGAGATTACTGTACGTTGGCTTTGCTGCAGCATCAAAATGGTGGTGCCAAAAAATGCAACTCGAGTTACTAGTTCATATAAAAATATCAATATTTATATACCAAAAAACCCGCAAATATATAAGATTTATTATGAAATGTATTATATCTATTCTGTGTTATGAGTATTGAGATATGTATTTTTTGTCTACAAATTTAATTAAGCTTTTTTTAAAAATTGACTAACAATAGAGTTGTACAATATCTAATAAGAAGAATTTGTTTGGACTAACATTGTGCCGAATATTTGTATGTCATCATCGTGAAAAATCTCCATATATTCGGAAACGGAATTTCCACGATTACGATGAGTCGCTTGATGTGGAAGAACACATGGCGGTCCCCTGCGAAAAAGCTACTAGCCTACTAGTATACTGTTCGTGTGCGAAATAGAACTGTGCAAAAAGCTTGTGGACGTCTGTTAGCCTTGAGACACGCCGCGCTAACAATAGTGTTTATCATATAACGTCCCGAATCCTCCAAGGTATCTGATGCCGGGCCGGAGGGCTTAAGACAGCTGCTGATGGCGAGCAAAATTTATGCCCACTCAAACCCTGTAACAAAAAACAACAAAGGCGTACAGTAGCAGTAAACTGAAATGACCGCGGTTGCATCACCTGTGATCTGCTCGGATGTCAAAAAGGGCTGAGCGCACGCCATGGGCATCTGCACAAGCAAGCGGTGACAGGATCCTGCCATGGAAACCACCCCCGGGAAGCAAGCGCTAACGCCATCGTCAGGGGTTGAAGTGACAGTGACTGGGTCGCGTGTTTTCTTGGCTTGGCTTTGGGAGGTGGATTTGGAAGTGACAACAACCCGAATGTGGCCTGGCATCCCACAAAGAAAAATGTTGTAGGATTGATAGCACACACTACTAGTTGATCATGATAAACGACCAATGGTTTTGTTCACCTTGAGCTATAAGTCAGTTTTAATCCGTACTAATTAACCGTGAAATAGTATTTTTTTGTCTCACAATAAATTAACTATTTTAGTTTATTAGTCAACTTATAAGTTCTACCGAACATAGCCAATGTTATAATTCCTTTTTCTAAGAGACAATTTTTTATTTAAGTCAGTGACTCAACTGAACCTGACTTAAAGTTAGAGGAATCATTTCCATATTCTACACCGTCTATCCAAAAAAAATGTAGTTGTAATAACTTTTGAGTCAAAACATCTTAAATTTAATGAAATTTATAGAAAATGTCACCATCCATGATATAAAATAAGTGTAATTAGATTTTCAGTTAATATGTTTTAACAATATACTCCCTCCGTCCCTAAAAGAGTGTCGCTTCGCTTCCCGAAAAACGATTTTGACTAATTATATATTAAAAAATATTAGTAGTTATGATACATAATTAGTATCATTAGAAAGATCTTTAAATCTAGTTTTTTAACAAATTTTTTTGAAGATTTAAATGTTGCACGTATTTTTTATAAATTGAGTCAAATTTGTGGCACGTATCCCACGACGACATTCTTTTAGGGACGGAGGGAGTACCTATTTTGTGTTTTAGATAGTACGTACGTAGAGTAGTATTCTACAAATTTAGTTAAACTTTAGATAGCTTCATTGAGGAGAAAGTAAGAATCATTTTTTTTGTATTTAACAGCTCCTGTCATTTCAGCCGCTAATGGAGAATGTTTTGAGCTTTTGATGCAAAGAGAATTCATTTGTGCGGTCCCATTTCTGCTCTTTTGCGTGGTGGAGCGCGCCTGTTGTTTTCGCCCTACCTCTGTCTCAGCTGGTGACAAGTTGGACTGGGCCGTCCTATCATCTCACTCGCAATATGGCCCATTTCTCGTGTGGGGAAATAATTGGGCAGTGCTCGAGGGACTGTTCCAACACATCACCGTTGCGGATCATGCTCATTCGTGCAGTAACATGATTCACATGCGTGACCACATCTCCGTTTGATTTGTTTCATTTCAGACATCAGCTTCAGTGCTCGTCTAGTACTACCGAGAAGATGAGACGCAGTGCTGTTTGGTGCCAGGAAGATTCTGGCGCCGAAGATGTGTGATGTCGAGTTCCCCTGTTAGGGAGTCCCAATCTCCAGCTTCAAAAGTGCAGACAGCACACCGTCAAATCATCTGGGATCATGATGACCGTTTGAGAAATACTCCTACTGGACACGATGTCGCCACTCGCCACCAGGCACCAGATACTTACTTTGGATGTCTGTGTAGTCGTCTGTTGCTATGAAAAAAACGAGTGATGAGACCAACCGTAGTGGGGTACGGTAAACCAAACTGTATCGCCTTCGTACCCTAAAAACCAGCAAAAATCAGCTGCAGTGGGTTACGGAAAAGCATACGCTACCGAAGCGTCTTCGTTAAATACAGCGATTGCTCGGAAGACCGCTATGGCATGGGACCTGCCCGCCGAGCGCGCTGCGTAGAGAGAGAATGGGAAAGGACCAAAGTGACAGTGGATAGGTCCCACCATTTTCCGTTACAAAAATTGTTATATCTCATAAATCGAAAATCCAAATTAAATTCCGATCGCACCATTGAACTCGTTGCAATTAATTTTTCAAAACTAGATCTCTCATGGATATATTTAGATAAAGTGACAAGTGGACCCACAGTGGATAGAGGATGATATAGAGGATGGATGGATGCGGGGAAAATAAGTATAGAGGAGAGAATCTTGATGACTAGGCAATATAGAGGATGAAAATAGAGGAACATGAGTGCGTGCGGATAGTCTGAAACAAAATTAAACAGCCAGCTCCAGTCTTTCAGTTTGGAAAAGCATGTTCTGAACCCAAAGAAATAGGTTAGATTGCCCTACCACCAGTGTAATCTATCCTGGTGCTTTGGCGTCTAACGTCAATTAATCTACGAATAATCCTCTGTTTAGTTAGATCTTAATCACAGCCTGGAATCTTCTGGCTAACTACTATTCAGGTAATAGTATAGTGTACTGATACTAGTAATCAGGTTTGAACGCTATCTCAGACGCATCTGTGGACTACACTGACTGACTTGACCTGCCAAGTGCGCACAGCACGAGTTAGCACTAATTGCAGCTCAACAGAGACCTAGCGTACCACCAAGAGCAAGCGCCAAGCAAGAATTTTTTGCGGTTCTGGGTGTTTGGAGCTTTGGGCTCCAGGGTTTCAGCGTCTTTTTTCCTGGTACCCAATAATTGTGCCGGTGGAGAAACTGGAGAGACGGGGCAGGAGGTGCAGGGCGCAACGGATCTCTGGCCATGTGTGATGCCCACAACTGCTGGACGCGATAAGCGCTGATGATGATGAAAGGAGCTCGCGATTTGCAGGGCGATGGCGGCGGCTCAGCGCCCGACTTCGCTGAACCAAGAGCCGTCCACATGCGGTGTCTAGCGCGACCTACCGAGGCTGATCGATCCAGTTTTGATCTTCTGGATGGCAGGCGATTCGTTCACAAATACTGCTGCTATACCGCTACAAAAAATTGTAAATCGTGCAGGAAATCAAATGAACGCCTCCTTCAAGAACGAGGATGTGTTTGTTTTCAGGGTACAGGAGGGTTCTCGACAGGGGGCCAAGCGCGTGTGGACAAACATTCGTGTGGCGCGGACGCCGACCCCTCGCGCTGTTCACGTGCGGGCGCGGGGGCGCCCATCCGCCGTCGCCGCGCGAGCGCATGCAGCGGCAGCGACGGGCCGGCTGGCGTGCCATGATTGGGCAACATGGCCGCGCGCGCCGATCTGCCCGAGCGGAGAGCGAGCTCCATTCGTCATCGGCCGCGGTTCCCCGTCACGATTCCGGAGATGCTATCGCGCGCGGATTTGGTGCCCGATCCGCGAGATGGATGGATGGCCTCGCGTCGCGGCCCGCCGCGCTGGTCCCGATCGGCGAAACCGAGACGCTGCCTGGCCACCGCATCCGCATCCCCGCATGGGCTCCGCGCCGTCTCCGTGCGGTGGTGTGGTGAGCCGAGCCAGCCGGTGATCCCGCGTGTCGCCCCGGCCCCAGCCCGTGCGACGCAAGGGCGACGCCACGGCGCGCGCGGTGCCAGCGTGCCAACCTGCCGACTACTGTAGAGCAGCCTACTGCCGCTGCCAGTTTGCATTGCATCGACGGGGGAACCTGGGATCCATGCCAGTATGCCACAGTTGCCCTCGAAAGCGAAGCGAGCGTACGGGCAGCACGCGGGCGAGCGCGAGGTGAGCCAAGCGATCCGCAATCATGTGGCGCTGATAATTAAGCGGGATCAAGTTAGGCCATGATGGCCGTGGATTCTGCCGCTGAGCCATCCCATTCTGGATCGGTTGCTTGCATTCCGCGATCTCTCTCGATCTTCTTCGAGTTAGTTGGGTGGGGTTGAGGCGAAAACAAAATTTCAGATTTTTTTTTGTGTGTACGTGTGTGCTTTTCATTGAATTGTGAGTTTTCACCGTGCTTTCGGTTGCAAAAGAGAGAGAAGGATATCATCATCATCATCTTTTGGAAAAGCAGTAGCGTTAGGGCGTCCGCAATGGTGTTCAAATCGCTAGCTATTTGGTCTCTAAGAAAAATGCTATTGGCTCTCAATAACAACTTACAAATAGCTAGTTAGATGAGACATATAAATAAATATTATTTTGATGAGACAACTTATAAAAGTAGCACTCTTATTGGCTATCGAGGAGAGAAATCGCTAGCTATTTGATCTCTCTCCTTGATAGCCAATAAGAGTGCTACCTTTTTATTATTTTTATACGTCATCTCGTTAGCTATTTGTAAAGTGTTATTGAGAGCCAATAGAATTTCTCCTAGCTAGCTATTTGACAACCATTGCGGATGACCTTGAGGTTTTGGAAACCTGGAAAAGTGGGGGGCTCAAAAGCACGGGCTTGTCCTTTTGGAAAAGAGCCATGGATCTGCTTTGCTGAAGTTTTCGATTGCATGCCGCAATTCCTTCACCTCCTTTCCTCGGTGTGTGTTAGGGCTTTGTTGTTGCTACTGTACTACAGTAATCTACTACTAGTTGGTCTGTTCTCTTAAACTTATTTTAACTTATTTTGACTACATCAATAATATTCTGTGACAGAGAATAAAGCATAACACGACTCACAAAAATAAGCGAACATAACCTACTCCCTCCGTCCCTAAATAAGTGTCGCCGTTGGTGTGCGTGCCACGTGCTTGACTCAATTTAAACAAAATATGTGTAATATTTACATCTCCAAATAATTTTGTTAAAAAAACTAGATGTAAAGATCTTTCCGATGATAGTAATTACTTAACATAAAGATTAATATATTTTAATATATAATTGTCGGCAACTTTTTTTCGGAAAACGAGAACGACACTCATTTAGGGACGGAGGGAGTCTACTATTTTGAGGAGACTTGACTGTTGAGACATGCATGGAGTAGGAATGAAGTCTGGTGGTACTCCCTCCGTCCCTAAATAACTGTCTCTAGAAATCCGTGTTTCCCTCACAGACACGTTTTCCGGACGACAATTAAAAGGGGACGGAGGAAGTACAGTGGAAGGGGTACTATGCTGCTAAGATGATCAGGATAACAGCGGCCGTCATTTCCAATTGAAGGCGCCGTACCACGCTGAGCCCGACTAGGCGGCATCGAATGAAGGGAGCCAGGGAGGGAGAGAGGGATCTGAGCTGTGAAGAGTGATCATGACGGCGATGGCGATGCTGATGATGGTCTGGGCCTCGGCCAATCCAATTCCAACCCCGGGCGGAGTGGTGGCCGTGGGCCTCGTTGGAACTTGCGATGCTGCGTCCTGACGTGGACCAGCGCAGCATCTATTCCCTCACGTCCACGCCTAACACAATGTTCTCGTTTCACTATGGATGGTCTTCCCCGTGCTTCTTTTTTAGAGCATCTATGAGACTCACAAAACGTATCCTTTTCTCTATTTTTGCATAAATCTTACACAAAGAGAATTAGAGTACTCCTTTCGTCCCATAATAAATGCAATTTTAGAGTTTAAAATTTGTCCCAAAATAAATGCAATTTTACATATAAGACAAAGAATATTATTCGTCTTTTTTGTACTTTTTTGTTTTTCAAGGCGTAATGATTACATTTCTATATGGGTATTTTAGTAATTTTATTGGTGTATTGATAACCGTGTCTAGTCCTACAATTATATTTATTTTGGGACGGAGGGAGTAAGGCCTCGTTTGGGAGAGCTCCACTCTCTGATTCTCCAACTCCGCTTCATGATTCTCCGATAGAGTGATTCTATTGGATTCTTAGGAGGAAGCAGGGTGGGGAGCTAAGGAGAATTGATTCTCAGCTGATCCCCACCAGAATATAATAGGGAGCAGGGTGAAGCAGGTTTTTTTAGCTCCCACCTTCTAGTGTAAATGGAGAAGTGATTCTCCCTGGATTCCCACCTGAATCAGTTGGCATTTTGAGCGTTTGGCTCGTTGGGAGTGATTCTCTTCGGAGAAGCTGAAGCTGGAGCTCTCCCAAACGCGCCTAAAGGATAACTCATCACATTTCCCTTTCCATCTCCGCTTCTACATTGGGCAACTGTGGAAGTGGAAGTAGCCGTATGGTGAATGAAACGGGGGTGATACGATGCATGAGCTCAATATTAAGTTGTTGAGGAGTACCAAGACGTGGAGTAAAAGAAAATAGAAGGTTGTGTGGTGCTCATTGGGTGGTGGGCAGCCTAAAAAAATACGAAGAGGATGTAAGTCAAAACGGCCCTACAAAATCATCTGGATGGTCATTTAGATATTATTAGATGTTTTAAGGGTCATAATATCATATTTATAGTAGAGGCCTTATAAAATCAACCCTTGATATGTAATGGGTTGTGTAGACTTTTTTTTCCTAATTTTTGTCGATTCACATCATGCCATCACCCCCACATAATATGCCACATCGACGAAATCGTCCTCAAACCACCCCAGATAGTTATTTAAAGGATTTTTCGATACTTTAAAGATATAAATATAGAATACCTAGTTTTATAGGTAGGGACATAAAGTAGACAAACACCTTAGGGGTTAAGTAGATATTTTTTCTTAAAAAAAGTTATGTATATCTAATATGAAAGGACAAAAATGTCTTTCTTTCGTCACTCTCTCCCCTATACATAAAGACGGAACCGGGGGGCATGGCCCCCATGCTCAATAAAAATCATTTTTTAATATGTAAAAAATGATTATATAGATAAAAATATATAACTTCACTATTTTTTATAATAATATTGTGTTTTTATTACGAATATTAAATATATATGTAAACAAATTAAAAATATATTAAAATACATATATTTATCATATTTACGAGGTGAAACTGTAGTGTTCGGCCTCCCTCAATTAAAAGTTTTGGTTCCGTCTCTGCATACATCACTTATTCCTCTACTCACTCTATGCCATCTATCCTCTACTCTTTTTAAAGAGAACATGAAGCTTGCCTTACTGTGATTTATTACAACAAAAGGTGCATGAAAATACAGAAAAATAGCAAAACAAAACAGATCGGCTACAGATGACTCAAGAGACAAAGAAGGAACTACCGGACAAGAAAACTTACGTGTGGTTAACCTTCCACTTTTTAAAAAAATTTACGTTTTGTGACCATTATTTTGCAAAAAAATCTCTTATCTCTCACAACTAAAAAGACTAAACATGGGACAACAGTTTGGTGCGAAAAAAATATCGCTTCACCGTCCTCTCCCTCCGTGCGAAACGATCCCCCCTCCCCACACACCGACGAAAAAACCCCCTCTCCACCCCTTCGGCGCGACATCGCGCCCCGCCGCCGCCGGCCGCGCACCCAGCCGCCGGATCCATCGACGCTGGTCCCTCCCTGCCGCGAAGCAACGCCCGCACCATCGTCCTTGCGCCACCCCGATCCATCGACGCCGGTAACTCCTTTCCCTCCCTGCCGCGAAGCAGCGCCCGCACCATCGTCCTTGCGCCGCCCCGATCCATCGACGCCGGTGACTCATTTCCCTCCCTGCAGCGAAGCAGCGCCCGCCATCGGACGACACCGCCGCTCGACGCCGCTGGAAACACAGGTCTCCCCTCCACCTAATCCATGTCCATTCACCAGGTCAATCAGGTTTCTGAATGCAGCGACATGTCCTCTCTGATCTAGGCATGGGTTATGGGATTCTTGATCACACTTTTGCAGTGTGATGCGCCTGACTTTTGCAATGTGATGCGCCTACAAATTTTCCCATATTTGTTGTGGGGCAGGGGGGCTCGGCATCTCCTGATGTGACGAGCAATGTATCTCTGAATAACATAAATTAAATAGCTTGTTTCCTGTTACTTGTTCTGAATAAGATCCATGTGTTTCACTGTTTTGTTGTTCTGAACAAATTAACCGCTTCATCTTTAAACCTGCACCTTAGGCCTCACACATTCTGACAAGAAATTTGGGCATTTAGTTCACCTTCACAATCACTTTTAGAAGCGCGGGTTTGAGGTAATGTGGTTCAAGCTACAGTTTGCGCGGGTTCAATGACAATGATTTGCTGCAAAAATCATTTAACTGTAAATTGCAACCATTGTCAAGAAAAATAAAATTATCAGCTGATGTATCAAACCTGAAATTGTTTTTGTACCTCAGATTTTAACCTGAAATTGTTCTGCTATGACTAGGAAATATGCATGCCATTCTCCACTTTGCATTGTTTAGTTGTGCTATGATTTATTAACATACAACTTTGTTGAGCATGGCATTCTCCACTTTGCTCTATACTTATTAGTATCATTATAGTTGTTTCATTGTTATTTAAAGTGATTTTTAATTTTAACATCATTCATTGCTTTTCTCTGTTGCTTAGCAATATTGACAATGAGTGCTCGACGAGCAGGGTTCTAGGCTGCTCCTGTGTTGTTAGCAAAGGTAACTATCTGATGTTTTCTACTCTACTACTATAAGTAACTACTTGTGATTATCTATATCTCTACTCTACTTATATTATTATTGTTGTTGTACTACTTTAAAAGTACTTATTATGTCCATGGTCCAACCAGTCTGTGTAATCTTTTTGCCATTCAGTTGTGTACACACTAGTAATGCTTTCACATCATGATCTGAGGTACATACACTATTTTCATGTAACCTATTTGTCGTTCGGCTTTTGACCATCCAGCCTCGTGTTTCTATTCTCATCTTGCGTTCTATTATGTAATCTAGAAATAGTGTTATGTGAGATTTTAGGCAATCCTACTATACAATAATATTTTCCCCTCCATGCCTATATGCACAACTCTTTCTTTCTAATAGACAGATATCTCTACAACTAAAATATTTGTAGACAAAACATCCTACCTTATCTTACAATTGTTATTATGTCAATTTCCTATCTCATGCAGAGTTACTTTGGTTCTTCTCTGACTGTATCAACCTAAAAATCAGAACTGAAAGTTACTTTAGTGCTTTTTTGTTAGAACCCTGATTATTGCAAGGTTTTTTTATATTGGCTAATTTATTTGTTGAGTTAGCAAACTTTGATATTACAACCTGTTCAAGAGCAAAGATTCTTTGTAGCCAAGTCAAAATCAAAACTGTTTAGATGCTAATAAGAGCATGTACATGGGTAAAATAAATTTGGTGTTCCTACAGATCCTAAACTTGCAAGAACAATTGACAGATCTTCTGTTTTTTCATGAGACAGTCGGGTTTTAAAATTTCTTAACCTTTAATCAATTTTAGACGTCAATAAGCGACTATTATGTTGGTGAGAACTATAGTGCTTAATTTTAGTACTTTGTAAAGATTAACACATTTACTCATGTTCTGAGTGTTGGTCGAGTCCAATGGCAGTTTAAGATAGATGGAAAGAAGTGTTGGTCAAGTTCAATGGCAGTTTAAGATGGAAGGAAGGAAGTGTTGGTCGAGTCCAATGGTGTCGAGTCCTTGATTTCTTATTTCTTTTTTTTTTCCTGTTGCCTGATAGATTGGTAAGATAGAAACAAAGAGGTATGATATTTTTACTTGTTGTGTTAGCTTGCCTTTGTCGATCTTCTTGCTGGAGCTTTGGCTAATCGATGGTAGGGTACTAACTATAGGAATATGCTCTATTTAATTATCCTTGCAATATTATTTGCTTGTTTATAAGGCACTAGAGCAATAGAGCATAGCAGTTCTCTTTCAATTCAGAAGCAGTTCTCTTTCAGTTCAACAATTGAGTCATCTTGGGAACAGTGCAATAACTAAAAAAGGATGCAGTACCACGTATAAATCTGTTTGAACCCAACAACTTGTTTTCTGACCAAAGTGAACTTTTGTAATTTGAATCCCAGTAACTTTGTCAGGTTTGTTTGGGATTCATGCTAGCTAAAGTTTCAATCCCTGTAATTTTAGTGAACAAAATTCATATGGCAGCAAGATCTTATTTCAGTTTTGATGTCCTAAAGAAACAAAAGCATTAATTATTTTTCTTTAGAAGCATCTTTGATACATCATAGGTTCAAACTGGGCGTGTAAAAATAATTCTTTCGAACAGGCAAAAATATCAACAGAGAAGTGTTGCTTGCGACATGTTTTATTTTGCATCTTGTCTTCTCGTGGCCTGTACTTCTTGTTGGATTAGTTGCTCAAAGTGCTAGGTACTTGTTGTGCCCATTATTTGTGAGAGAGATTATTTCTTACTCTGGATTAGTACATTTCATTATAATCTAGAAAATATAAGACACATTTGAGTTTGTTCTCTCAGTTTGTATAGTTCAACATCTCTCTGCAATATATTTAGAGTTAACCTCTTTTCCTTTTTTGTTGGCGAGATTGGCGTGGTGAGATGTGGTTTGTTTCTTTTTTCTGGGCAAGAGCGGTGAGACCTGGTTTCAGAGAAAACCTTCTGAGTGCCTTTTTTTGTGTAAATAACAGATTGCTCGTTGTTTGCTGGACGACTTGCGATTCGGCCTTTGTGGCAGGACGTCCTCGCTGCGATGGCAGGTCATCGTGTCCCTAAAAAGTATTTATCGGTACTGCAACGTGTAATTAAATCCAATTAATAACAATCAACTGTGTTTAAACTTGCAGATGAGAATACAACAAATGAAATGGGCGAATACAGTGACGAGCTTCATAGGCAATCAACCTACGGTAATGGCTTGCAACAATTACCAGGTTACTTACTAGCAAAATAAAAGTAATACTTTCTAGGTAGCATGCTTGTGCGTCCCAAAACGCTATCTCCTCTTTAGTCTTTTTAGTTATGATATGATGATGATGATGAGTGAAGAGAAGAAGATATATATATAATATATAATATATAAATAATAGGGTAAATAAATATTCAAGTAAAATTAATTTGATGCGAAAATGTTGTTTAATCTAAATGGTACATTGATAATTGATGTAAAAAAAATGTTGTTTAAACTAAATGCTACATTGATACACATGACCCATTCTATTATACGACTTCTGGACGGTTAGCTATAGATTAAAAGAAAATGCATGTACCCATTCAGACTCTGAACTACTTATAAAGGTATGCAAACTCTAAACTACGCCATAATGTTTTCAGCACTATTTTCTCAGTGAGATATGTATAATAACATTTTCAGTAGCAAGCTTTTAGAGAAATGAACTCAGAACTATTTTTTTTAAAAAAAAACTATTTAAATAAATGAAGCTAAGACTATTGTCGACATAATGATATCCTCATCTTACAGAATTATGTTTTTCTCGTAGCCTATGTCAAGAGAAGTTGTAACTTCTTTCATTTAATAACGTAACTTCTTTCATTTAATAACTCCAGGTGATATGAACCTAATGCTATCCCCTAATTTTACATTGTTGTCCACCATCCAGGTCTTATTCAATAACTTTTAGCCCCCTTAACTATTGTCTATGACCATTTGCCTAATTTTGTGGCTCAATTTCCTATGATTTTGGTGAATCTTGCTTGTGTTTATTTATTATAATTCTACTTACCCCATATCCTAGCGTGTGTTGATTAAAATGTTATTCCATCATATATATATATATACAGTCCCATCAACCGGATTGTCACATGTTCAAAAGAGCGTAAGCGTGATCGTGACAGAGCACGATTTGCTGCAATGTCTACTGAACAAAAGGCGCTACTTAATAAGAGACGACGTGAGTTGTATGCAATAAAAAGTACACAAAAAAGTACAGGAATGGTGCTACAAATGACTGCAAAGGACACTGTCCAGTCAACAGATGTGCGAAGAAAATTGATTTCTTTATATCAATATCTTATCGTGGTGCTGTGGGATGCTTATTATATATAATGAATTTATAGAAGGTGCTACGCCTTTAACAATTGGAGTTCTCGCTGATTTTGATGAGAGTTTAGCTGAGACAGATATCAACACTGTTTAAGAAGCGGGTATGCTATAAAGAATCATGTTTTAATTACGAAAATAATTTGAACAGCATCATAGCTGACACTGTAGTTTTTTATTAATAATATAGGTGCAGTTAATTCATCTGGTTCCATCGACAATATTGTCATGTGTCCAAAAGATCGTAAGCGTGAACTAAATAGAGCACAAAGGGCTGCAATGTCTCCTGAACAAAAGGCGCTAATAAACAAGAGGCGGCGTGATTCATATGCGGCAAGAAAAACAGCCAAAAATGCTTCAAGAAAACTACAAATGACTCCGCATGAGAAGATGGACAAACGAAAAGAGAGCAAGAAAAACTATAATAGGATGGTGAAAGAACAACGAGCCAATAATTTGCATCCGGACTCGATTGCCATGGAGAGCCCTCACTTTAAGCCTTGTCTCATTTTCCCTTCTTCACCTCAATCGCCTAAAACGTCTTCATGGGATGTGGAAATACCCGAATTGAGTCCCATGTTTATTTCCATCACGCCCACTATAGTTGAAAAAACAGAAGTCGAGGCGCCTGATTTGGTTGCGGCACATATCATACATAGGAATCGAGTGACCAATGGAGAGAGAAATTGTCTTCTATCCCGTCGCAATCGGGCTTTTGAAGAAAACATTGGAAGAAGAGCTAGAGGGTCTGTGGATGGAAAGTGCAATGATGTGAACGATCAGACTCAATCAAGTGTGGTTTGCAATGGTAATTAGCCTTCATCACTCTATATTGCCGACACTTTCACCCTCATTCTTCTATTCCAAATACTCATAGCTTTTCTTACTGCAGATGGTGTCACCCAGAAAACTCCAGTTCCACCACCTAACAATTGCACAGGTGTACAAACACAACCGTCTGTTGATGGTTCTACCTCTTCAAGGCCTCCAAACGGCCCACAAGCTCACACAGAGGACTCTGTGGTCTCAGATGGTATTTCTTTTATTAAATTTACTCCTTTTATTTTTTATGCCACTATGTCACATATGTGACCCTGTTGAACAGATGGTGATGAGGATGTCATATTTGAGGAGGATGAGGAAGAAGATGAGGCCTACTTTTTTGCCGGACAAGGTACACCGTTTAATTGTCAAAACTTTCTTTCACAAATTTAGTTAAAACGTGTAACGCGACAACATTTTCTCAGAAGATGACGAGGAGGAAAGTGACGTCAAGCACATGGGTGAGCAAGAGAACAGCGAGCCTGATGTCCCGGATCCATATGACGCGGTTTTCGCTAATGTCCCGTCAGAGTCTAACGTGCTATCGTCGGTGCCGAACTGCCAACACTGTGACGCAAAGAAATTCGAGGGTGAACCACCCGGATTCTGTTGTCGGGGTGGAAAGATTCATCTTTCTACTCCCGATACACCACCGGAACTCATGAGGTTGTGGTCAAGCTCGGACGCTGATGTTAGGCACTTTCGTGCAAACATTAGATATTTCAATGGCCACTTCTCTTTCACTTCTCTGTACTGCCACCTAGATCGTGTGACAACTAACATGCGAATCTGTGGTGTCTACACGTTTCGTGCCCATGGCCAAATTTACCATAACATACGATCATTTGGTAAATAGGATGGTGTCGAGAAGAGACACCTCGAGATTTATTTTTATGACGATGATCCTTCCCTCGAGCATCGGATGAGCAAGTGTCATGAGCAATGTGCCCAAAAAGATAGAGAAGTTATAGAGCAACTGGTTAGGATCTTTAATGGGAATCCCTACTCTCAGCAACTGAGGAGTATGGGGCATGTTGAGAATCTTGAGGATTACCAGGTTGAGTTGAACCTTGACCAACGGCTCGACCAAAGAACATATAATGTGCCATTGACATCAAAGGTGGCCGCCGTCTGGGTTGAGGGGAGTGAACGCCTAGGCCAATTTGAGCATAGTGTTCTCCTGCATGGGAAGGATCGGTCTATACACGGCATCCGCTCATATAATGCGTGCTACGACCCACTGTCACATCCGCTATTCTTTCCAAGGGGTGAGCTCGGGTGGCACAATTGCATTCCAAAAGTGGGTGTGACTGATGCTCAAGTTGATCAAGCTCGAGCAAAACGCAAAAAAACGTGCAGAGAGTGGCACCAATGACGATGATGGAGGTAACTTGATCCACTTTTTTTGATAATGCAATATAAACTCTTTCATGTAATCGTGATACTAATTCGAACAATGTCTCCCTATAGAACCTATTGGGAATACATGTGTGTCTGTGCGCGACTACTATTGCTACAAGTTCCAAATGCGGCCAGGGATATTTAATCTAATACTCTTTGGTCGACGCCTCTTCCAGCAGTTTGCCGTCGACACCTACATCAAGATTGAGAGTTCACGTTTAGACTACATGAGGAACAATCAGGATACTTTGAGGGCTGACCTATACCAAGGCTTAGTGGACAGCATGCATTCAGGAGAAGGATCTGCTGAGAATGTCGGAAGGCGTACCGTCCTATCTTCGTCATTCATTGGAGGACCCCGTGATATGAGGCGCCGATACATGGATGCAATGGCTCTGGTCCGAAAGTACGGTAAGCCTGATATCTTCCTCACAATGACGTGCAACCCCAACTGGGATGAGATCAAGAATGAACTTTATCCAGGCCAAACACCACAAGACCGCCCAGATCTCGTCACACGAGTCTTTAGAGCAAAGTTAGAGGCGATGAGAAAAATGTTGATGGAGAAAGACATACTTGGGAAGGTGAAGGCCTATGTATATGTAGTGGAGTTCCAGAAGAGAGGCTTGCCACATGCACACTTCTTGCTAATAATGGAACGAAAGTACAAGCTCACATGTCCCGAGCAATATGACATGATTGTCACCGCAGAGCTACCAAACAAGAAGAAGTACCCTGAGCTCTATAAGATGGTCACGAAGCATATGATGCATGGTCCCTGCGGGACGCTTAATCCATACTGTCTGTGCACGGTGGGTCGCGGTTCATGCAAGAACCGTTACCCGCGCCCATTCTGTGAGTCAACGTCACAGGGAAAGGATTCGTACCCCATCTATCGGCGACGCAATGACGGTTCTACACAAAAAATTAGAGGCCATTACTTGGACAATCAATGGGTCGTGCCTTACAACCCCTGCCTGTTATGTACCTTCAACTGCCATATAAATGTTGAGGCATGCGGGAGCATTAAATCAGTGAAGTATCTATTCAAATACATATACAAGGGACATGATAGGGCATCGGTGGTGATGAGGGAGGCTGACAATGTAGACGAGAAAGGGGACATTGATGAGATCAAGCAGTATAGAGACGCTCGGTGGGTGACGCCTCCAGAAGCGCTGTGGAGGAAATATGGCTTTGACTTGAGCAAGAACCATTCCACCGGTACAACAGCTCCAGCTTCATCTACCCGACATGCACATGGTGGCATTTCATAAACGGGACAGTGTCGAACGGATTGTTAATAAGCCAGGTGTACAAGAGTCAATGCTGACATCAAACTTTGAGGCAAATAGGGTGTACGAGGAAGCCCGTGGAATCTTGTTCAGGAGAACGCCATCAACATCCTGCTCAGGGAGAACGCTACTTTCTTCGTGTTCTCTTAAACAATGTAGCTGGTGCCACCTCATACAAAGATCTCAGGACTGTTGATGGCGTGCTCCTACCTTCATTCCGTGAGGCTGCGGAAAGGAGGGGTTTAATTGAAGAAGACAATATGCTAGATGAATGTCTAACTGAAGCTACTTGCTTCCAGATGCCTTCCTCTCTGCGAAGGCTATTTACAACAATATTGGTTTTCTGTGAGCCAAATGATGTGATGGGATTGTGGAAAAAAACACTATGATGCAATGTCAGAGGACTACTGTCGCAATAATCCTTCCGCAGATCTGGTGCAACAAATGGTTTTGATAGATATTAGAAACATGTTGCAGTCTATGGGGAAGGACATAAGGTCATTTCCTCTTCCAAATATTGATGACACATACGACAATGACAGCCATATTCCTCGTGAGATATTTGAGGAAGCTAGCGTCCAACAAAATCCTGAAGACTTGCTATTGTGCGACTCACTTAATGTCGAGCAAAGGTCTGGCTATAATGAAATAATGGCTGATGTCTACAACAAACAAGGTGGGTTGTTTTTTGTGGATGGACCTGGCGGGACGGGAAAGACCTTTTTGTATAGGGCACTTCTCGCTAAACTACGTAGCCAGGACAAGCTTGCTGTGGCTACAGCTACCTCTGGAGTCGCAGCGTCCATAATGCCAGGCGAGAGGATGGCCCTCTCACGATTTAAAATACCCCTCACTCTTGAAAAGGGCGGTTGTTGTAGCTTCACAAAACAAAGTGGTACCGCCAAGTTGCTTCAACAAGCATCTCTCATAATTTGGGACGAGGCCTCTATGACAAAGAGACAAAATGTAGAGGCATTAGACAACAGCCTACGGGATAGAATGGGTCGGTCCGACATGCCGTTTGGTGGGAAGACTATTGTCTTTGGTGGGGATTTCAGACAGGTCCTCCCTGTTGTGCGGAAAGGATCTAGGGCTCAAGTAGTTGACGCAACTCTGCGAAGGTCATATCTTTGGGAATCCATGCGGCACCTAAAGCTCGTCCGCAACATGAGGGCTCAGAGTGACCCATGGTTTGCAGATTATCTATTGCTCATTGGTGGTGGAACAGAAGAGGTTAACAGAGACGGCGATGTACGTATTCCAGATGATATTTGTGTCCTATATTCTGGTGATGCCGAGAAAGATCTCCATAGATTGATTGACACCATCTTTCCAAATCTAAATGCAAACATGGCGGACAAAGACTACATCACGAGCAGAGCGATTTTATATACACATAACGATTGGGTGGACATGATCAATATGAAAATGATTGATATGTTCCAAGGTGGCGAGACGGTGTATCACAGTTTTGACTCCGCGGTAGATGATCCACATAACTACTACCCATCGGAGTTCCTTAACAGTCTGACCCCGAACGGGCTGCCCCCACACATCTTGAAGCTCAAGCTCGGGTGTCCTGTCATATTGCTTAGGAATATTGATCCTGCCAATGGCCTATGCAATGGTACAAGGCTGGTGGTATGTGGGTTCCGAAAAAATACAATCGATGCAGAAATCGTGGTGGGGCAACATGTTGGGAAGCGAGTATTCCTTCCTCGAATACCGCTATGCCCGTCTGATGATGAGATGTTCCCGTTCCAATTTAAGAGGAAGCAGTTTCCTATCAGACTGAGCTTTGCTATGACAGTCAATAAGTCACAGGGCCAAACTATCCCCAACGTCGGTGTGTACCTGCCCGCACCGGTGTTCTCTCACGGTCAGTTGTATGTTGCGATGTCTAGAGCCACATCAAGAACGAATATTAAGATCCTTGTCCTCCCGCCTGATGCAGATGCACAATATAATTATGAGAGATTTTGTGTTATGAAGCATCATATGGACCTACGCTTTTGTGTAAGCATATTTTTCTAATAATTATTATGCTATATTATATTGTCTTATTTGTTGGTCTTTTAATTATATAAAATAGAATAAGTTATATTAATCCCTACTCTACAAAATGTTCTCCTCCAGAAAATGTGTGCTTTAACAAAAAAAACCCAGAATACCGTAAAAGACAAAGTGCGAAAGAACTAGTTGTTGCGATCGGTATATATGGGGATATGAAATACGACATACCACAATGCAGATACGTAAGTCGCTTCATTCTGCTTTTAAAAATTGTTTCCTATATATTATTCTAATTACAACCATGTTTGCAGTTTCTTTTACCATGGTTGCACGTTCAAAAATATATGCTTTATATTGTCGACCAGCAGAAGGAGACGGTTACCATGATTGATCCTAGACCTGTTGAAGAGTGGTGCAAAGACATACCACAGCTGATGTATGCCAGACAAACTCTTGGATTTAATATGCAATATACTGCTGCAATGAATAAACATATTCCCGGATGGAATGAGGATATCTTCAAATGAAAATTCATTCGTGAAACAAACATTGCACATGATATAGATGGGTAACTAACTCAAGTTATCAAAGCTTGCATTCATAATATCTATGATTTAACTATTTATATATATATACTGCTGATGGTGATTCTAGCTACAGGTACTCAAGTGGATACCTTATTCTACAATATATGAATGCGTGGAATAGACCTAAAATCACACATATTTATACGGTACCTAAAACATACTTTGTTTTATGGTTTTATGAGAGATTTTTATTTCATGTAGTATTAATTATTTGGTAGAGAAATATTTACGTATATACATAACCTGTGTACAGGATCGTATGGTGATGCGGCGGAACTTATTCATCGATTTATTGGCACACGAAAGAAATGGATATCGAAGATATCTTCCTGTCGATATAAAACATTATCTTAGCCGTATCACGGAAAGACCTATACAATAATGTTTGTGAGTCTGCGATGTTATGAAACATTATCTTGGCCGCATTACTAGATTAAATATTTTTTTAAATATGGTATTTAATTTCATAATATTGTTATTATCGTGCGATCCGTTTATTTTTAGCATAATTTTTATGTAGCAACGTACGGGCATGCTACCTAGTAAATAAATTAAAGAATAGGAAAAATTGAAACATTTCATCGCTCAAATTCAGATGTGCTGCCCTGCGACCTAAAGCGGGCTTCGGATGTGACGGACTATTTCATAGCCGATGGCCCAGTAATCAAGTAGCGGAAGCTCGGGGGAGGCCCAATCTTTTTTTGTCAGTGCATCTCGAAACTGCAAAAGGTACGGGGTGTTTGCAAGTACAATTTTTTGTCGCTCAGAAAAACAAGCTGACTCCTCAGCAAAACCCGGATCTGCGCGAATGGGCTTATAGTCCAGAGGCAGCCATATCCAGTGGGACACTACTTGAACCCTGGTGATTACATCTTTTTTGGTGCGCATTCGGTGGTACTGCACATTTTCCGCGCACTGGAGGTGTCGAGTCTCTTAATCTCTTTATTTGTGTGTGTAGGGACACGTGTAGGTTGTGTGTATCCAATTTATACCCGATCAAAAAAAAATGGATCTGCACAAACCTGACTGCGTTCGCAAGTACAAACGATGTAAGGAGTATGAAACGGTATTGCGTTTCGGTATGGAAATGAAAGGCGGAGAACAATTGTAAATTACAGTGTACAACGGAAAATAGTTATTTGCAAGATAAGCGAATAAGCGATGAGTTCATTCAGTAGATGTATTGTCTCTGCAAGTTCAGTTGTTTTTATCTTTAATCGAGAAGCAACCCTGTTGCCATTTCCACAAAAAGGGGAAAAACATTTTACAACCTGAACAATTTCACTGCATAAAATATTCGGACAATGCAATTGATTTGGCAAGACACATTAAATTATTGCAGTTTCTCATTACTGATTTCAACTTTCGGCAAGAAATGTGCCAATAAATGTTGTTGTATGCTAAATGGTTAGCTACATGATCAATCAGTTCTGGAAGAACCAAAAATTGAGAAATCACAACTACGTTCCGCTATCTTTGGAAGAATTGTCACATAATACTACATAACTCATCACATGTACACTTATCTCCGCACTCCAAGAAATAGCTTCACGATGTAACCAAGGTTTGATCATGTTGAATGAAAGCACCTGCAGTGTTGAAAACCTTAGGAAATCCAGCATGAGGAAGCAGTAAAGTGCAGTTTGCTGAATGCATGGCCAAACACCAATGATGCAGTCTACTTTATTCTCACTTGCATACGTTGTAAAAAGTAAGAACTGAGGTAACATAAAGGGATTGTTTCTATTAGTGAGTCACCTGACAGCACATCCAGGGTTCAAACGGCCGGTACTTGATAATGTCAATAAACTAATACTTTGTAGTGTATAACAATTGACTACATGTATTGATCTACTGTGAGTCTAGTTATCATCTTGGCTGCTCCAAACATTTTTGAAAGAAACGATTTCCCTGCAACATGGATGGAACTAATAAATAAACCTGGAAACAAAACAATTGCCTGCGTTCCAATAGTATAGGATTAAGAACACAGTCCTCACCTTAAAGGCAAAATTGATATCTGAACTGTCAATATGAAGCATTACTCTCCTAAGCTTATCTTCCTTGGATTGCCCTAGCTTCATGAACCCCTACAATTCAAACACTAAACATTTTGGTTGCCTTTCTTTTCATTCCAGCGCACTTAAAAATAAAAGAACATATTTGCATACCTGATCGCTCAAAACCATACACATGTTAGAAAATTCAAGCATTCCAACTGCTGGAACTTGGGTTGATCTACAAATCTCAATGTATGATTTGTTGAGCTGAAAATAGGGCATGCATGGATGAGTTTAGAATTACAAGGTGAGGTTATCTGATCAAGTGATTTCTTTCAACGTGGCATGAAATAAGCATTACCTCCCCTAGAGTAGTAGCCTTTTTCTTGCAATGCTGAAAAGTATTTGCCAATGCACACAGCACCATCTGCGAACAATTCATATATAACAATGAGACTGAAAGAAATGTAGCAGACATAAGACTAGAATTAATAGAACAAGGGGACAGAAGACAGAGTAACATAGCTCTGAAGGCTCTACGTTCTGAAGTGTGAAGACAGAGTAAGAAAGCTGTGAAGGCTCTACGTTCTGAAGTGTTATGGCATTTTACCTGTTGGTGCTGGGGAAGACACAGTATGCTATCTACGACTGCTGACTTGAATGCTTTTGACAAAGCTATATCCATATGGTCAAATGTCACCTGTAAATATAAATATTAGACTTCAATATTCAAGATGATTCAGTCACTAAATGAGTCCATTACAAATCATTTGAAAGAATTTAGATATGACCAGTTAAAATGTAAAATTCATTGTGGGAAGAATGTGTACAGGTTTATTTAGCAAAGATAAAGAGGTCATTACCAACAATCTAACCCAATGGTGCTTGTAATTCAATTTTCTGTAATCAAAGTACGCAACCAGATTTATCAAATCCTATTGATCAAATAGTTGGCTTATTACAAGTCATGAAAAAAGCTGGCACCTCGAATTAGCTTGATATACTTAAGAATTCAGTTTAGTTTTGTACTGTTGTGTGGTGTTCCACCTAGAAACCATTAGCATTCTTCCATTTAAAGCTAAAACAGGCAAGAACCAAAACTTACAATTCCTAATTCTTGATCAGGGAAATCTTGTAGCCTTGCTTCAAGAACCTCCACAGCACTCCTGGAAATCACAAAATAAGGATGTTGTACTGTAATGGCTGATATTGCAGAAGCATGCAAAGTCAAATCTTTATTCTTGAGCAAAAACACAATGCAACCTAACATATATAACAAGATTTGTAGCTGTGTTTGCATGTGCATCAGATTGATTCACAGTTCCTTCATTTTTTATCAGCTGATAGTGGAGGCTAATCGCAGAGAATATGACTGTTTGACCAGAAACAGGAGTGCCGTACCTGCAAACACCTAGAGCTTTTCTCATGTCACCAGAGGCTGCTGCTACTTTCTGAAAAAAAGAACAATCACCAAAACATTACAGTTACAAGTTACAAGTAGATAAACACCAAATGAAATAACGAGTACAATATTTGTGGCTTTTGTAAATGAAACTATTGGGTCCTTGCAGGATGAGTACACTTACTCTAGCACAAAACTCCAGAGCTAGTGGTTCAAAAACATCATATTCAAGAACCTGTACAAGTGCCATAGCAAGAAATTATGAACAAGATGCATATACATAGTAACTGGAGATAAATGCATAGAAACCTGAATTGGAAACGCAATGCAATAGCCCAAAAGTTACCTTTAGCCTATGCTTAACTATGTCAGATATTTGATCCTTGGAATATGCTCGAAAAGTCACAACAAGAGGTTTGCCTGTCAATTAGTATAGCAAAGTCAAAGGCATGTCGAGTTATTTGATCAGCAAATTTAGAATTAACACTACAAAGAGAGCTTACAATTTAAGGATTCAAGCTTTGGAAGAAACCGATCTGCTAAGTCTATGGCATTTGCAATTCCTGAAAAAATAGCGCTATCAGTCAACAAATGGCTGATTGGTTCACTGACATAAATAGCTAAGTGTAGTGTAAGTATTCTTCAAAACTCCACCTATTAGTATGCATCTAGAGAATGGACAAGTCATAAGCATGAAAAGATCATGTAGCACAGCACGGTCTCTTGTTATTAAGTAGTCCATCTCATCCACAATGACCAACCTAAAACAGCACCACAAGTCAGATAACATGATCAAAACAGCAAGAAAATTCCAATAATCATAGTGGATACAGCCATTATTACATCATTCTTCTTGGAGCTGAATCCTTGTTTGAAAACATGCTCTGAAGTTGCTGAAGTGGCAACAATTTGCTGCTTCCCTTCTTTCGGTTCTGAAGTTTTCCTAGTATCTGCATTATAAAATCAATAAGTGTGTACGGTTTTTTTTTGTCATGTTGGAGAATCATCAATAGATCGACCTTATAACTGAGTAGCAGTTATTACCTTGCCAAAAATCTCAGATGTGTTTGCTAGGTTTGTACAATTGATTGCTAAGGCATCAGGTGTCTCCATTCCCATCTGCATTCACACATAATTTAACACAACAAATCCACATAAAAACACTCCAAAAGCAGAAACTGCAGTGGAACATGAGGAATTATTGTAGCATACCTCATCTGCCCAACACACCAAACTATCCTTTATCTTGTTAATAGACAATGTCTTCCCTGTGCCAGGGCACCCGCAGACATAGAGGCTACCAGCCTTCTCCTGCTCCACGCACCCCTTGCAGAACTCAAGAACACGCTTCAGCTCGTTGTCCCGGCAAACCAATTCAGACGACGGCACTGTTGCCACGTGCAGCGCCTCCTTGACAGCCCTCATCTGCGCGGCATCTGCGTCACACGACCAATTCACATCAGGCCCCCAAACTAGTCAACAAAGCAAACAAATTGGGCGGCTAAAAATGGAAGTTGAGGGAATTACCTCGGGGATTCCACTTGGGCTTCTCGGCTGCGACAAGGTCGCCGTAGAGACGCTTCCTGGAGGACTTAGGCGACGCAGAGAGCATCTTCGGTATACATACCTGTGAGATCGAGAGAAGTTGGTGTGCATTGCAAAGGGGGAACAGACGAAACTAAGCAACAGCCGACCAGATCTGCATCGGAGTCCAGTAAGAAGTGGATCTTACGGTTCCGGTGCCAGCTTGCGGAGATCGATGAGGGGATGTGTGCCGCGACGCGGCGGGCGACTCGCCGGAGCGGCCTGTTGTCAGCCGGCGCTTGACGCTGCGCGGCGTGCTCGCCGCGGCAGGGGACGGGGTGCCCACTGGGGACGCGTTCGCCGTCGCGCTGCGGAGAGTCGGCATTGTGGCTCGCGGGGAGGGAAATTGGTGGTTACTTTGGGGATGCGATAGGATTTGGGGGAGGAGTGTTGGATGTGGATGGCGGGGAGAGGGAGACGGGTGGGGGAAGAAAAGGGCGGGGGCGGCGGGAGGGGCGCGAGCGCGATCGCGCGCACAGCGCGAAAGGGTTTTCGGCTTCGCGCGGGAACGCTAGTAGAGCACGAAGAACGTACTCTGCGCCTCTGGCCTCCGGGACCGGGGTAGGTGGCTCTTCAAAAATTGTATGCGCGCGCGCGCGTGCATGGCATGTGATTTGAGCCGGTGTGAATGTGTCACTAGTAAGCAATTATAGATAGAAATATAAAAATATATTAATATTTATAATATTCAAATAAATATCATTAGATTAATTACGAAATATATTTTAACTTAATTTTATTTAAATTAATAAATATTAATACTATTCTCTAGAAACGTGGTCAAATGTGAAATATTTTTTTAAGGCATAGAACTAATAGTTATATGTTTTTATAGATAGATAGAGTACTTGTGCCAATGTATGCATCAGCGCCGGGTCCTCGTTTCATAAATCAAAAACTTAAAAAGATAAATTTAAAACCTTTTTCAAAAATTGCTGCATAAAGAACGACTCGAAAAAATATGCACGTTGTTCACTTTTGTCACCTCATATGCAAGTATTATTTTCCCTAAAAACATACATATCCTGATGCTAACATAGGAAAGTTGCTTAATTTATATATTGTTCACAGACGTTCGATCCTAAGGTTGAGGTTAGATGTGCTTGTCTGGCCGACGCTCCCAAACTAGGGCTGCATCCAAACAAGTCCATCGTCTTTCTCTCTACTTGTTAAGTCGTTGATAGATTAAGGGCGTGTTTGATAGGGTGGCCTGTGGATTTGGTCGCACCCTCGGGTTGCAACTATGTGTTTGGTGTGTTGGCCCCCAAAGCGAGTGGGGTCAGTGTGTGCAAATTTCTCCCTCTTTCCTGGTCATGGCAAACGAATCGTTTCCTAGTGGCCCGTCTAGCTTTGGCGAGAGAGCACATGCTCAAATCACCTCCAACCAAATTCCGACTTCTCACCTCCCACACTCGCACTCCATTCGTGCTCACAGACAATATCAAACCCGCCACTGCAACCTCAACACCATGGTCGTCAGACTCTATATAAGGGCAACCAGGCTTCCTGTTCTAGAGATGAGCTCTCAAGAAACTTCACTCGGACAGTTCATCTCTTTCCTACTACCTCTTTCACTCTTTTTGCACCCCATTGTAAGAAATAAAGAGCATTCGGAACATGCACTCGTATTTTCTCTGAGACTACACGTAGGGCTCCAAGCTGAACCAATATAATTATTTATGTCTTTGAATGCTACCATCGTCTTCCTAAACCAGTGACGCACACGTACAAATTCACTTGTCGGTAGAGACGGAGCTCCCCATGCGACAGGGTGGGATAGGTGCACTAGCTACCGACAACATGGAAGACCCCCACCCCTATTTACTTCCTCCCTTCCGGCATCTCTCGTGTAGGAGTGAGAGGCGGTGGGTGTCGCGACGCAACAGGACTGCGTTGTACGAGAAGCCGATAGTGCCCGAGTGAAAGGTCCAAATTGGCTAGAGGGGGGTGAATAGCCTAATTAAAAATCTACAAAATTACTTAGACAAACATTATTAGTATAACAAATAGCGAAGCTTTTTGCGCTAGCCTAATAGTGTGTTGCAAGCCACCTATCCAACAATTCTACCTAATATTTCTATGTCACACAAACAACTATAGCTAATATCTTAATGCGGAATAAAACAATCTAGCTCTAGAACAAGTATGATATAAGAGAAAGTAAATGTGACAAGTATGTGCAATAAATAAACTAAGCAATCCAATTACACTATCACCACACGAGGTATATGACAAAAGATATACAACAAGTAATAGTATCTACACAAGAGAAATAGCTCAAGATAAATACACAAAGTAAATGAGCTAGATAGAAGGGGTTTCGCCGAGCCTTCGGGATCGCCACGTAGAGAACCAATCATCGGTGAAATCCACTTGTGAAGCCAATCACCAAAGATGTGAAGATGAAGACCAATCACCAAGATGTGGAAGCAATCACAATAAGCACACGTGACACCAAGATTTATCCTGAGGTTCACGTGCTTGCCGGCACGCTACTCCCCGTTATGTCGACCAACACTAGGTGACCTAGTGGCTAATCGGCGCAAAGCCAAGCTCACAAAGAGCGCCACAAGAATCTACCACTAGTGAGGTAGCTCAATGACACGAGCAATCCACTAAGGATGCCTCTTGCCGCTCCGGCGAGGTGATGCTCCAAAGACCTCTCACAATCACAATCGGTGGTGGCCAAGAACAATCACCAATCTTGCCAACAACCACCTCAACACCTCCAAGCCGTTTAGGCACCGGCAAATGCCAAGAGTAACAAGAAAACTCAATGCCGATGCGAAGAACTAGTGCCACTAGATTGAACTCTTTCAAATCACGCACTAGATCACTCAATCTCACTTGGTTTGATCAAATCAACTTGGGAGATGAGTTGGGAGGCTTGCCAAAGCTCACTAGAATGCTTAGGAATCAAAATGTGCAAGAGAGAAACCTAGCAAGCCGGCCAAGCCCCTTAAATAGGCTTCACAAGTCGGCCTAGCCGTTGGGCACGAAACAGAACCATCGGACGCTCCGGTGTCGGGGCCATCGGACGCTGCCCCAGCGTCCGATGCTCCGATGAGCACCACGTGTCCCTCTGCTATGAATTCAGCCCGTTAGATCCCAACGGTCACATTCTTTCTCGCGCTGGTTAAAGTGGCATCGGACGCGCCGATGCCTAGCATCGGACGCTCCGATGCCTCTGCTCAATTCAGCTCTTTTCTGCGCCACATCGGACGCACCGGCACAATTACATCGGACGCTCAACCCCAGCGTCCGATGGCACAACAGAAAGGTTCCAGAGAGGTCCAGAACGCATCGGACGCGTCCGATGGTTCTGCATCGGACGCAGGCCAGCGTCCGATGCTCCCTGCACAACACGATCGCGGCACGTCATGACCATCGGACTCTGCAACAATGTTTCCTCAGCGTCCGTTGCCAGCGTCCGATGCTAGCTCGTCAACAGTCAGAAGTTAGGGTTTACCATCGGACGCTCGGCCAGCGTCCAATGCTGCCGACGCCAGCGTCCGATGCCCCTAACTTGGCATCTTTTCACTCTCTAACTTCTACCCTTGCTCCCATGTGCCAACACCAAAGTGTTTCACCACTTGTGCACGTGCGTTAGCATTTTTCAAAGCATTTACCAAGGGTTTAGTTAGTCACTCACTAGGTCTATAGCATCGATATGTTAGAGAACACCTAGTGGCACTTGAACACCGCATAAGCCGTGAATAATCTCCTCTTAATAGTACGGCTATCTATCCTAAATGTGATCACACTCGCTAAGTGTCTTGATCACCAAAACAAAGAGCCCTAAAGATTATACCTTTGCCTTCGGGCCTCTTTGCTCCATCTCTTCTCTTCTTCACTTCACCAATGGTAGAGCACTTGATCTCTTGGGTGCTTGTGGCCATCACCATCCTCCATGGTTGCCACCTTGCTAGCTCCACCACTTGGCTTGGTCATAATCCTTTCTTATAAGCTACACACATGCTTAGCAATAGGATTAGACCAAATAGGTTTCATCAATTAGCCAAAACCAAACTAGGGCTTTCACCGAGCAAAGGCCCGATATCTACTGGCTGGACCATGTTTCTTAACTTTCTAAGTCAGTGTCTCTCGATCGAATCCACTTCTGCAGCACGGGACACAACATCAAGGCTAAGGGCGACGACGGCCTCTGTCGCACTGCCCCAAGCACACCACCATCGCGCCCTAGTTGCAGTCCGTCGGTGCCCATAGTTGCTAGTTTTGTTGTTGTCCACGACAGGCTATGATCCTTCTAATCTCGACCTACCGTTGCCCCTAGTCGTTGCCACGCAGTCGGCAGCCACTACCGCCCCTTGCCGCCGACATTCAGCAGGAAGTCATTGGCGTCCGCCCTAGCTGCATACCTGTAAATTGTTGTTGTGCTATGGATGAGGGGTTGGAGAAGGGCCAGAGTGGGGTGGCACTGGTGAGCAAGAAGATACGTTCTGCAATTGAACTGAAATGTTTTTTGTTTTATGCTTGAACTGTTTGTTGAACCCAGCTGTATTTTATATGAGCAAGTTATTCCAGGTTAAGTGACGATGGCTTGTTGTTCTGCTGGAATTCCCTTGTAGCTTTGTTCCAAAATAAGATGGATTCTAGGGTCTAATGGAAGCAAATGATCTTTAAACTTGCCATATAGGAGCATTTAGCTATTTGTATGTGTTTGTGTGGTATTATAAAAAAACGATGATGTGCATATGTAGCCTCTCTTATTTCGTACTATTGGTACATGTTTGTGACTTGCCATACCTAAATTACTGATTGAGCTCCTTCACTGCTTGTCGAATGACTAAACACCAACAAGTCCATTACTGTCTCGGTTGTATCATGGATAGTTACGGAGTAACAAGGCCTGTTTGGTTCCACCCTCTAAAATTTAGTACCCCTAAAGTTTAGTAACTCCTAAAGTTTAGAAATCCATGTTTGGTTATAGTGACTAAAAATCACTAAAGTTTAGTCACTTTTAGCTACTTCTTCATAACAAAAGGTCCCTAATCTTTAGTGGTCCTTAAATTTTAGTGGGGTGGTTGGTACTTTATAGACTAATTTTAATGACTAAACTTTAGAGAGAACCAACCAAACATGCCATTAAATCATGAAAGTTTTTTGGACAACGCTAAAATGGTGCAACACCTTGGCTAGTCCCAAGTTTTTAATTGGTTGTGTTTTCACTTGCTCCAAAAGCCACCATGGAAGCTACATGCATTGGTTGAATTCATCAATGACCGAGGACTAGCTAGACCGTTGTTTCATCGTTGCATAGGCGTGATGGCTATATCTGTACTTTGGCAAATTCATGTTGCCTCAACTACACATGGAATCAGACATTGGTCTAATGCATACAAATAACAATGGCCATGGTGCCTTCGCTAGATGGCACCAAGGACCTTCGGTGCACACAAAATCTGAGTAAGTTGAATTGGATCTTGCTCTGATCGATAACAAGGTGAGCTCTACTTCCATTTGAAAGCAGCTCCTATTCATTGGCTTGAGGGAAAGCCAAATTTTAAAAAGTTTATGTTAGGTGTACATGTACATCATGTGTATGGATGGGCTACCAGACGAGGCCAGACGGTTAGGCATGACAAAAAAACAATGGTACAAGATCTCCATCTCTAGTCTATTTGTTCCTCTCCCTTTTCTCCAATTTCATTATAACGGGCGTTCATTATTTTCTATTTGAGCAAACGCTCTAACCGTACATTATCTTTCCTTTTTTGTCCTGCTTTTATTTTCTTTTCTGTATTGAACGGACCTAATCAAATAACAATTAGAATCAGATTCTCAAATATTTTGCCTTTTATGATATACACAAGTGGAGGCTGCTGAGGAAAGGTGACGTGCACATGTCTCTTCTTGCCTTTTTCTCTACTTTTTTTACTTTTTTTTACCTTTTTATTTTTATATAAATTATTTTGTACATAATTTTTGTTTTCTACTAATAGACTATGATATTAATTTGTACGTCTAAATTATTTTTGAGAACTTATATGTATAACTTTATATCTATGTCATTTGTAAGATACATATCTAAGTTATATAAGCAAATTATACACATATTTTTTTTCAAAAAAATACTAAGTTCTATATAAAATTTTTATACTACCATAATTTTAATATAAAATTTTGCGGAGGTGAACTTATTAGCACAAGTTTTTATCAAAACTTTGTTGGAAAAGTCTATACGTTATATAGCTAACACAAGTTGTATTGGTTAAATTATGTAAAGTTGTATGAACTAATTTATGTACACAAGTTGTGTTTTGATAAACTTTTGTACATAAGTTATATTTTTCATATTTTCTGTATTTCTAAGTTTTGGTATAAGTTATAACAATATGTTTCTTTGTGTGTTAATAACTTTTATGTTTGCAAGTTTTGGCATAAGTTATAAATTAATTCGTATTTTGTGTTTAATAACATTTTGTAAATAAGTTATGTTTCATGACTCTTGTGTTTTTATTTTTTTCATATAACTTATCGTTATAAGTTGTACATATAAGTTATATATATAACTTGTAGCTTTAAAAAAATGTTAATTTTTTTTACTGTAAATGGAAAACTTTCCAAAAAAGGAAAGTTGCAAGAATTTTTTTTGCCAAAAAAAGAAAGTCACGGAAGTTGTCTGATTGTTCGCTAGATTTAAATCCGGTGAACGTTCATTGTTTAGTGGTGTCATCCCTTTTCTGGTTATCCATCAATCATGTACCAGATTCCTTTCTTTTAGTATATTCTAGAACCTCCTAGTGTGTTCCTCCTAGCACCTATGCCCCTGCTTTCTGCTTGAGTGAGGTTGCTAACAACGTATGCATTTTTTTTGTGAGGAAAGGGAACTTGGGGCATATATGGGGGTGGGCAACACGAGTCGCTGGCTCGCTGCCAGTATGTCCCGGCGTCACTTCACCTGTGTTGCTCACAGGCTGGGCCGCGTACGGTCCCCCTGGCGAGCCGGCCCGCGTGGCGCCCATGTGGCCGACGGGCCGTCGGGTCCTCCGCGTTCCGCACAGCAGCAGTCCACTTGGGTCGTGTGGCCTCCTCCCCCGGCGGTGATCCGGTCTCGCGACCAGCCGACCCCCCGCGTCCCCGGCGCACGTGAAGGCGCGTCCGGTGGGGAATACGGAATAGAACGGCGGAGGGGGCGGGGCAGGGCAGCGGACGTCCAACTAAACCCAGCTGCCGTCGTCGGCGCGGCCACGCGCTGCCGTGCCGCCTAACCTAACTCGCACATGCACCGGCTAGGCGAACGGATAACCCATAAAGTCGCTGCGTCCGGCCACAGCGCTGCCGCCGTCTCGGCGACTGTGCCGGGCGGAGCACCATATGCGCGGATGTCTCCTTTTCGATCGATCGAGACCGGGCGCGAGTTCAGCGTCGTCGTTGGAGATTGAACCGGTCCGATCCGCTTCTTCACGTACCTTTTGCAGCGACGGCGACGTGCCGGCGCGGTCGCGTGGAGGCCTCGTTTCCTCTAGAAACAACTCCCGGCGAGGGTAGCTCGGATACGGTCGACGGTTCACCGGTCTCGGCACGCGATCGATCGGGCGAGGTCGTCGGAAAGGATGACTGGATGAGGCAGTCGGATCGAGTCGGATGGTCAGCGAGCGGCTTGCCTAGCTAGCGTGCTGGCTCTTATCCGAAACTCCGGATGATGAGATGGGGGGCGTGATGGCCAAATTGGCCATAATCTTGGTTTCGTATCCATCGTCGACGTGGACCCGTCCGCACGCGCGTCCCCGGACGTCACGCACGCATCATCATAATATCGGCGCGCGCCCACTGATGCACAAATCATGCATGGTCCTTGCCGAAATGCTCGCGACGTGATTGCCGTATGCGGCACCACCGAGCTCGAGTGCCGGAATTTTCGTACCGGGTGATGTTAGGCGTGGATGCACGTGCTTGACCCCGCGCTAATTCGGTGGGAGCGGTGTGCGGTGCGGTGTGTCTCTGTCTCTAGACTCTCGGCTGTGCCTGATGGCGTGCTTAGTGCTAGGTTTGATTGTATATGACTCTGCCTGGTAACCTCGCATAGGAGGGAACCGAAAGAGGGATCCGATGCTACAACTCCCAGCAACTGTGTCACATCAAAACCATACGCGTCCACAGCGTTACACTACTAGTGGTAGCCCTTGATTCCGTGACTTGCATGCCTTGCGTTGTTCTCAGCTAGATGAATCGATTCCGAGAGAGTCAGAAGCAAAACATCCTTCTGAATTCTGGCTTTCGCTAATCTGAAACAGGGATATGTACGAGCGATCGGGAGGTAATCATTCCAGCTCGTCGTCGTTGAGCGCCCCGCTCCCGCTGCCGTGCTGATCAACTGTTCGGTCGGTTCGTCGGTGCACGTATACGGAGTATATCCTGTGGCGTCCGGGGCGGCTTAATCAAACAGCAGGTTAGGGCCTGTTTGGTTCTCGGACGAGATCAGCCTGGCTCGCATGGAGAGAGCCTGGTTCTGGATAGCCAGGCCCAATGCATGCAAGAACGTAGTGTTTGGTTGTCTGTATACACGAGACAGGCTGTGATGAGAACCTGTTTGGTTGCTCGTATGAGAACGAGTTGCATGAGATAAAAATATATAAATAATCATCATCATGACATTTATACGGGCAACTATTGTCTTATAACACTTAGTTTACCTTATTTCTCCTTAATGTAATTTAAAATATATTAATATCATTTAATATATGCTAATAATATATTAATAACGTCATTAGATGGCTAATTACTTGCACCGCGCGAGCCTGGCCCGGCAGAAACGGCCGATTTCTGCGTTCCTCCAGAGCCAGGCTGCGGGAGGAATCTTGCACGAACAGAGCCTGGCCAGACAGATACGCGAACCAAACAAACGACTGTTCTCGTATCTATAGAGCCTGGCTGAGGGGTGGTGCAGCCAACCAAACGCACCCTTATCTGCCGACCTGCACTGCATCCGCTTACATCATCACCTCGGCTGCCGCCGGCCTTAACGACGTCATTTTTCACCTAACTGTGTCCTGCCGTGCCGCCTCTTTGTGGATATGCACGAAGACCGACATTGTAGCTAGGAGCACATAATCATCTCTTGTGTTCTTCTATTAAAAAACTGGATATACAAGCATGCCAGTTGCGGGTCAGATTAACAAATCAATTCATGCACCTCACAGTCATCGCAACGACCCAAGCTTTTACCCAGCATTTGCCCTGAAGCAGCAAGCAGCAAGCACAAGTCTGTTCTCCGGGAATATACTAGGTCAAAGAGGAGGCCGGAGAGCTGACGAACCAAGCGAGTTACGTTCGGAATTGACTGATCAAGAGATAGGCACCGAGAATGGCTGCGCGACTGCAGCTTTCCTCCTGAACATCGACAGCCTTCCAGGCTGCTTCCGCAGACCACAACGACGCCGGGAGCAGACTCACCTGCCGCGGCCGGCCGCCGTCAAAGTTCGGCAGCGCAGGCGTCCTCGAGGGTGTGCGACGATGGGTGCCCAGTATTGGAGCTTTGGCCGGTCCAAGATTTCGAGCAAATCCCTGTTGGGTAGAAAAGATATCCTGGCGACCGCTGACTCGGTGACAAGTGAGAACATTCCGAGTCAAGTGGCGAACAGAGCCGATTGGAACGGTGCAGTTCGACCCAGACCCAGCAGCTCGAAATGTGGCCAAATGCACGAAAGGTTCGGTTTCTTGTGCATGCTGTATCAGCATTTTTTTGCATATCCGTCTGAAGCTCGGCTGTCCTACTGCTCCTGCATGGTACATGCCGTATCAGCATTGCAGTAATCGAGAATATTAGCACATTCTCGTCTCCATTGCCGTAGTTGTTGCAACCATCAATCGCCCCTTTTATTTGTGAAAACTTTCGTTGCTCGTGATGTGATCGAGCCTGAGTTCGTAATGAGAAGGCCGTAGAGCCTGAACTTGAATAAAAAAAAAAAAATACCTAGCACGTACTCCGTACATAGTAGCAGCTTCAAACATTTGTTTTGAAGATTGACAACTTTCTTATTAAAAAAAATATATTGGCAACTTCTATTTGCCAATCCTAGGATTCTAATATGCATGTATCCATTTCGCTTCAAATTATAGGTGTTCAGTTTCGTCCCAACTTAAACTTGACTGGTTATATTGACCGAGTTTGCAAAAAAAATATGAACATCTATCCTATGTAGCAATCACACCATTAAGAATATTTTATGGCAGACTTAATAACATTATTTTGACGTTGTAAAATGTTAGCATGACTTTTTTTATTTTATAATTTGACCAGAATCAGAGAGGTTTAACTCACTAGTTAGAACAAAACCCCCCAAAATGAATACCGTTTGGAATAGAGTAAGGGCCTGTTTGGTTGGTGACCGTAACTTGCCACGCCTGACCTTCGGCAAACTGTGGCTGCCACAGAAAGTGTGGCGAGCAAAATTGAAGCCACATTTGTGGCAAAGTTTGGCACGAAAATGAGTCTATGACGTGTGGGGCATGGTTCTGAGAAAGTGTGGCGTGCCATAGCTGTGGCAGTGAACCAAACGACTGCCAGAAAAACTGTGGCACGACGAATCTGTGGCATGGCAAGTTCTGGTCACCAACCAAACGGACCCTAAGTATATAAGAAGAAAACCACTCAATAAGCAACTTAAAAATCTTCTAAATAGGTTGACTATAACGTCAAGTAGTGCTAAAGAACCAAGAACGTAACAAAAAGTCAAATCAGTGCCTGCCTCTTTATGAAAGCGTGAAAGTTACCTCTAAAAAACACTGAAAGTTACATCTACTCGTATCAGCTAATAATCCCGACAGGCAAAATCAAATTTACACCTTCACGGCATCGCCGACCAAAGTTAATTACATATACTATACACTGCATCGCGTTATTCAGAAGAAACTGATACTGCCTTTCCAATACAGATATAGAAATTGCCTACAGTTGAAGATGAGTAAAGGAAGTTTATACTCGATTGTCGATAGTCGATGCCGTTCGTGGATTTAAAAAAAGGTTAGAAAAAGGGTAATAATACTGGAGTGTTCGGGGAACCTTGTGCTGCCGTCCTAGCTAGCTAGTAGCATGGACGCCGGATGGAGACTGCCGCGTTCTTCCGTAAAATACAGCGGCGTGCGCGGGCCGAACACAAGAAAACATCGCGACCCGGACGGCAGAAACGCATCATCCGCTGCTCCTCCTGCGGATAAGCTCGAAAACACCCTTTCTTCCATGGTCCTTTCCGCCCTAATTTATTGCCTTCCAGCGTACTACCACCCCACCCAGCCCACGCTGGCATGCGCGCCCACCCCGCGGTTTCCCGGACTCCACCGTTTCAAACTCGAGCCCGCGGCCTGGGTCCACACGCCAGGCCACGCTCCACCTGTCCTCCACCTCGACTCGGGCGGCCACTCGGCTCCGCCATCGAACTCCAGCAGAAGCCAGCCGATCACTCGCTAGTCGCTATAAAACACGCCTTCCCCTCTTCGTTCTCGAGGCCAAACTCAAACAAGAACCTGATAATCAACTTCAGTGTTCAGTCCCGTAGAAGGAATTTGAAAAGCAAACGTACACCTCTGAGAGATCAACTGGAGCCGGAATGGCAACGCCCAAGCTATCCCCGGTCTCGCCGGTGCGGCGGGACGACAAGCCGTGCGCGCCATCCTCCTCGTCGACTGTTCTGAGGGTGCAGGACGCGTCGGCGGCCGAGGCGTACGAGCAGTACCTGCGCCTGCCGGAGCTGTCGAGCCTGTGGAAGGCCGGGTGCTTCCCGGAGTGGGCGGGCGAGGGCCTGGTGAAGCCGGCGCTGCAGGCGCTCGAGGTCACCTTCCGCCTGGCGTCGCTCGCGCTGTCCGACCCGCGCGGGTACGCCAGCCGGCGCGAGCTCGCGCGGCGGCTCGAGTCCCTCGCGGCGCGGGAGGTGGAGCTGGTGTCCGCGCTCTGCGAGGGCGACCGGAGCGCGCCGCTCGCCGAGCTGAGCGCCTCCGGGGGCGTGCTCCCGCGGGAGCGCAGCGCGTCCGAGGTGTGGCAGCTGCCCGGGAGCGCCGCCGCGGTCGTGTGCCAGGTCAGCGAGGCCAGCCTGCTGCCGCGCCTCGCCGCGTGGGACAAGTCCGAGACGCTCGCCGCCAAGATCATGTACGCCATCGAGAGCCAGATGCAGGGCTGCGCCTTCACGCTCGGCCTCGGCGAGCCCAACCTCGCCGGCAAGCCCGTGCTCGAGTACGACCGCGTCGTGCGCCCGCACGAGCTGCACGCGCTCAAGCCCAAGCCGGCGCCGGAGCCCCAGTCTGGCTACCGCAACCGGGAGCTCGAGACGCTGTTCACCATGTACCAGATACTCGAGTCTTGGCTGCGCGCCGCGTCGCAGCTCCTCACCCGCCTCAACCAACGGATCGAGGCCAAGAGCTGGGAGGCGGCGGCCAGCGACTGCTGGATCCTGGAGCGCGTGTGGAAGCTGCTCGCCGACGTCGAGGACCTCCACCTGCTGATGGACCCGGACGACTTCCTGCGGCTCAAGAGCCAGCTCGCTGTACGAGCGGCTCCGGGGTCTGACGCGTCCTTCTGTTTCCGGTCCACGGCGCTCCTGCACGTCGCTAACACCACTAGGGACCTCAAGAAGCGTGTGCCCTGGGTGCTCGGTGTCGAGGTGGACCCCAACGGCGGCCCACGGGTGCAGGAGGCGGCCATGAAGCTGTACCACAGCCGTAGGCGCGGTGAGGGCCAGGAGGCAGGCAAGGTGGAGCTGCTCCAGGCCTTCCAAGCTGTGGAGGTGGCCGTGAGAGCATTCTTCTTCGCGTACCGGCAGCTGGTGGCGGCGGTGATGGGCACAGCGGAGGCGTCGGGCAACCGGGCGCTGTTCGTGCCGGCGGAGGGGATGGATCCGCTCGCCCAGATGTTCCTCGAGCCGCCCTACTACCCCAGCCTGGACGCCGCCAAGACGTTCTTGGCGGATTACTGGGTTCAGCAGATGGCCGGGGCCTCTGCTCCGTCAAGACAAAGCTGAAACGGCGAAATGCAGCGGCTGGAAGCTGGATAACGACCGAATCGCGCAGTTTTGCAGGCCTGAAGATACTAGTGATTTCGTTGTGGCCTTGTGGGCATGGAGTGATTCATTTCTATAGCGATCATGTACTAGTGTAGTACATGTAGCACTAGATTCTCTTACTATCATTATGCACTGCGTTGTGTTGTGTTTGTGTTCTACATAGAGAGTTGATTCAGTTAGATGCCATTTGTAACTCTAGGCAAGGCAAGTATTTCAATTGGGCACCGTGTATATATGGAACTTTTGTACATACGTTAGATGGCTTCATGTATTGGATTGACTGAATTTTGTTGATCGATCCAATATATGAAGACAGGATACAGGAATAATGCCTGCACTGTAGCTACAAAAATCAAGCATCTTCAAGTGTTTTCTAAATTTTACTTGACAAATCTTATGTTTTGTTAACTCTCAAAAAATGTACCAAGTAAAAATAGTTTCCCTCCAAAAGTTTGCTGTTTTAAACTTGTCAAAACCAAAAACTTTTTTGCAAAGTGAACACTAAACTTTTATGTAAACCAAAACAAGTCCTCTCATATTTTCCTTGTCTCTGGTGCTTTCACAACTGAAACCCTGAAAAGAGTTTATAATCATTTGTAGTCTACTAATCACCTTTGCCAATTGATATACGCACGCATAAAGATACATGCTGGGGAGAGAGATGACAAGTTGAGATGTCAATCTATTGAAGACTATTTTTCCTTATTTTTTTAAAAAAAATGTGGATGTCAAGTTAAGCTACCAAATTCTTGGAGATGATCCAACGCCATCAGCGAAGATTTCATATGAACTCGTTCAAAAAAAAAGATTTCATATGAACTCCACAAAAAAACTAGTTCAATTTCAATTTCAATGAAAACACGTGGGAAGAGATCCCCCTCCCCGTTTTAGGTGTTTGAGCACCATTATATCTTGTTTGGATGTCACTGAATTCATCTCAATCCATGTGAGTTTAAGTGAATTAAGGTGGAATTTAGTTTAAATTTCACACCAATTAATTTATTGATGCGAATTCAACTACATTCAAACAAAGGCCTTGCTGAGTTCGGTTGGACTTTGAGCCAAATGTCCTGAGCATGTGCTCTCTTTTGTTAGAGAGTTGATGAGGATCTTTTTGTTTTTACTTATAATCATTGTACCATGCAAATGTTTTCTATTCTCGATTGTAATAGTTCAAAGTTCTGAAATGGCGATAGGAAGAAACCAAAAATCATCAAAGCTTTTGGTGGAATTTTATCTTTCTTTCACCGAGAATCCAATTATAAGCGAAAGCAAACATGGCTAAGGTGGCTGGATTTGGAGTTGAATCAACTGGCCACAACTGATGGTACTATATAGTCATGTCCCAATAAACCAAAAGTATTATAACTATAGGCATTCTTTTTTTAGGGTAAACTATAGGCATTCTTGTGTTTTCTGCTAATCTATTATTCTTTGATTTCACACATGACATTAGCAGGACCATATACAATTCACGCAAAGTTAAGAAGAGACATTTACGTCCACTACTAGAGAAAAGGCCTTTGGTCGATCTGCCAAATCACTTTTAGTCTCGATAAAAATTGTGTCCAGAACCAAAAACCTCTTTAGTCTCGGTTGGTAACACCAACCGGGAGAGACTTTTAGTCCCGATTGGAGGCTAAACTTTAGTCTCGGTTGGTGTTACCAACCCTTAGTCTCGGTTGGTAACACCCTTAGTCCTCAAACCTGTGACATTTTAATCCCGGTCGGTGTTACCAACCCGGACTAAAGGTCTTCCACTCGGGACTAAAGGTCTCTCATGGATCAATTCAAAAGGAGAGTGTACAGAATTCTTTCACATGTGGTGTACAGCTGAGCTGGTAAGGAGTCTATGCGCGAGACAAAAGGTACTGAGTTCGAATGTTACACACCGCAAGAGAGGTCTCCCTAACCGGGACTAAAGCCCGTGTGTAGTAGTGGTCTTTTCCTTTATAACTAATTTCTCCTTAGAATACCGGACTATCTTTCCTGGACAGAGAAAGCATATTGACCGCCCAGTTATATACGTAAGGTACAAATAAATATTAAGAAATGGTTAAATTAAATTAAACTAGCTCTTTTTTTTTAAAAAAAAAAGCTACCTCTTTGTTTAAGAGATGTTTGAGAACTGGGCCATTCGTGTAGAAACTTCTGCAGCACGGACCAACATGCATTCGTCGAGAGACTCGAGACCGCGGCGATGCTCACATGTCACATGCTGCACTCATTCAGCGTCACATGGCAAGCAGCACAACTGTTGTTGAGCGGGTAGTTATTCTCATCAGGTTCACTGCCGTTGTTCATGCAAACATTGTTAGATATGTGTCAAATATGTGTACAGTTTGGTTACAGTTGGACTTGAGTTGTATTAGGGGCTAGGATAGAGTTGGAGACAGAACTCTGTGTCCTAGGAGGCCATAAATATGAGGCCACCCCTGTTGTAACCATGAGATGACTTGGCGGCTGGTTTGGGTGGCGGCGAGGCCGCGGGATCGTCCGGATGCCGGTGTAGCTGCTGTTTTATGGGGAGGAGCGCCCGTAGTCATGCCCCGAGGATTAGGCACATCGCTGAACCTCGTTAAAAAACATCGTGCCTCGATGTCGTTCTCGTTTGCGTATTTTCTTCTATGGCGGTTAACCTTCCGCGTTCTTCGGTTAACAGATATGTTCGAGTCTGGAACTAACCGCGCACTCTAACAAGTGGTATGAGAGCTCATGGTTGGAAAAAACTACAAATCTCAATGATCTGGGGGAGTTCGTTAACGTCTCGGAGGTCACACGGGTTGTGTGTGATATGAGCGTTGGACTCGAGAAGGTCACACGTGATAAGGGGGAGTCCGTTAAGCTCTCGGAGGTCACATGTAGTGTGTGATATGAAACGTTGGGCTCAGGACCTGGAGAACTTCTTCTAGAGATCGCACGAGGTGTGTGATGTGAAGAGTTTGGGTCCAATGTGTGACAAGGGGCGGAGATTGTTAGGTTTAGTCCCACATCGGTAATTGGATGGTGGAGGAGCACAACATATAAGGCGGGGGTAACCCTCACCTATCAGGCTAGTCTTTTGGGTTGAGTTAGGCCCAAGACCTTATATGTTCTGGGCTCCGGTGGACCTGGGCTCGAGGGGCACCGGCTCGTGGGTATAGCGAGTTAGGCCGAATTCATGGCTTGGTGGAATTGGCTTCGTAGACTTGAATGGCGTGTGGTCACGACAGATTCCACGTTTCTCACGGAGATGCATGTGTGGATGTGACCGGCATGGACGTTGGCTGCACGGTCTAGGAAAGGAAAAAAAAGAGGCTGCAACGTGTACAAAACAAGCAGCAAGCGACGGATCCAAGTCGATATGGACTCGGTGTCGTTTTCGGTATTGTTTAGGTTCCTGGCCTCAATAAAACAAGAGAAGGTTCACGGGAGATTGCATCAAAAGCAATCTTGAGCTGTTCGTGATCGGAGCTTGCAACGGTTGAAGACGAACGGCGGACGACGCTCAAGCGGATTGACTTTGTCGTGTGCGAGCGACGGGACAGTTGACGGGGCTTGCGAGCGGCGTGGTTGTGCACAGGCGGTGTACGGCGGCTGCGATACACGGCGGATTTCTCATAGCACGTGCGGTGGAGGCGTGTGCTGCGGTGACGTGTGAGCTGCGATAAGGAACAAGCACGCGAACGACGTGTTTGGTGCGCGTGGATCAAGCACGCGGGTGTACATAAGGTACGTAATTTTTCGACGATCTGTGGCAACAGGCAGATGACGTCGATGGCATCCAAATTTGAGGTGGCGAGGTTTGATGGCACCGGGAACTTCGGGCTGTGGCAGACAAGAGTGAAGGATCTGTTAGCTCAACAGAGTATCTCGAAGGTGCTCAGCGGGAATAAGCCGGAGAAGGTAGATGATGACAAGTGGGAGGAGATGCAGGCGCAGGCGTGTGCAACTATCAGGTTGTGTCTCTCTGATCAGATCATGTACCATGTCATGGAGGAAAATTCACCGAAGAAAATTTGGGACAAATTGACCAGCCAGTTTATGTCCAAAACAGTGACTCAGAAGTTGTATCTAAAGCAGAAGTTGTTTGGCTTGAAGATGCAAGAGGGGTCGGATGTTGCGGAGCACATCAATGTCTTCAATCAATTGGTTGCTGATCTTGTGAAGGTCGATGTGAAGATTGATGATGAAGACAGGGCTATTATTCTTCCGTGTTCGTTGCCAAGGTCTTATGAGCACTTGGTTACCACGTTGACGTATGGGAAGGAGGACATCAAAGGTGGAGGACATTGTTGCCGCGTTACTTTCTCATGATCAAAGGAGGAAGAATAATGCTACAGAGGAGTCTTTTGGTGATGCTTTCCTAGTCAGAGGTGATCGTAGTGTGGAAGATAAGAAGGGTAACAAGAAGAAGGGGCCACGATGCTATAAGTGCAAGGGTTTAGGACATTTAAAGAGGAACTGTCCAGAGCTGAAGAAGGATGGAGGATCCGTAAGTGTTGTGATTGCCAACAAGAAAGATGACTCAGATAGCGATGGTGACATTCTCACGGTGTCAAGTGAAAAGTCTTGTGAAGCGTGGTTGTTGGATTTAGCTAGCTCGTTCCATGCAACACCGAAGAAGGAGTTATTCTCGTCATACACTAAGAAAGAAAGTGGTTTTGCTTATTTGGGAGATAGTTCAGGCTATCTTGCTGAAGGAGTGGGTGACATCAAGTTCAAGTCGTGTGATGGTCAAGAGATGCTGCTTAAGGGTGTGAAGCATGTGCCGGGGCTAACAAGGAATCTAATTTCGCTTGGTTTACTGCATGAAGAAGGCTGGTTGTATCAGGCGGTTCCTGATAAGAAGACCTTGAGAGTCATGCATGGAGGCAAGATAGTTATGATTGGTGAGAAGTCTAGCGCACACCAATACAAGCTGAAAGGGAGCGTTGTTGAAGGTGGAGTCATGAATGACAATGCAAATGTGGTGGTGTTCTGTCCTGGTGATGATGCGGCTGTGAGATCAGCCTCATCAAGCCGTTCAAAGTGAGCGGCGGAGGAGACGACTCAAGTCCGGGTACATGGAGGTTCGCGCATGGATGACTTCAAGATGGCGTGCATATTCGCCAAGGTGGAGTTTGTTAGATATTTGTCAAATATGTGTACAGTTTGGTTACAGTTGGACTTGAGTTGTATTAGGGGCTAGGATAGAGTTGGAGTCAGAACTCTGTGTCCTAGGGGGCCATAAATATGAGGCCACCCCTGTTGTAACCATGAGACGACTTGGCGGCTAGTTTGGGTGGCGGCGAGGCCGCGGGATCGCCCGGATGCCGGTGTAGCTGCTGTTTTATGGGGAGGAGCGCCCGTAGTCATGCCCCGAGGATTAGACACATCGCTGAACCTCGTTAAAAAACATCGTGCCTCGATGTCGTTCTCGTTTGCGTATTTTCTTCTATGGCGGTTAAGCTTCCGCGTTCTTCGGTTAACAGATCTGTTCGGGTCTGGAACTAACCGCGCACTCTAACAAACATCACAAATGTTGTTCTCGACCGGGGGTTATTACGCGAGCCATACCAACCAAAAACAGAATGTGGACGAGATGAAGTCTCCACAAAACATAATACCTTATCACAGCGAGAGAAGTGTAGTGTAGGAGTAGAAGAATCTCCAGCAGGAAAATGGAAAAGAAGATTTCAGAATGCCAGGAGCCCAGGATCAATTACGTACGTACTTATAGTGGCTAAGCTAGAGCATATTAGAGGGGTGTACTTATCTTGTGGGTGCATAAACACGTCTCATGAGGATGCATATATAGAGAAATTTTAACCAAATTCATTGATTTTGCATTTTTTTAGGGGTGCCTAGACACCCGCTACAGATAACGTTACTTATACAGTACTGTACTATTTTGGCACATGGATACCAGAGCGACGGAGGCAGAGTGTGTATTTTGTTCTTCGGCCTGATGTTTATGGGCCATGCCTTAGAGGCCTTAGGCCTAGGCCCGTCACTGTTTTTAACAGTCATATAATACTCCTCCGTCTTAAAAAAAATTATATTTTAGTTTTATATCCCAAATCAAACTATCTTAAGTTTAACCAAATCTATAGAAAAAATATAATATTTATGACACCAAACTGATATATTGTTAAACTATATATTGAATGACGAATCTGATGAGACGAGTCGATGGCTGGTTCCTTTTCAGTTTGATGGATAAACCCATAAAGAAATACTATAATGTAATATACACACAGATGAGAAGAAACTTTAAAATGAGAAACTGCGATACACAGTACCTAAGCATTACGTTGTTTTGTATCGTTTACTTGTACCTACAAATTTTCACAATCACACTCTAGATTTTCTGAAGAACCACAGACATGTTCGCTCGTGGCTTGCACAGAGCTTCCAGTGGGACAGCTTTAGACATGACGGTGCCAGTGGCTGTTGCCATGTCAACTTCTGCATCCCCAACCCTGGTCCAATCGAAGCATTGGAGCAGCACCCCGAGGACCAGCCCCATGGTTCGCATCGCGAGATTCTCACCGGGACACCTGCGCCTCCCCATCCCAAACGGCATCATAAACTTCCCCTCTGCTCTGCCGTGCTCGAACCTCTCCGGCCTGAACTCCTCCGGGTCCTCCCATATCGCCGGATCCCTGTGGATGGCGTACGCATTGACAAGGACCATGGACCCTGCCGGCACGTCGTACCCGTGGATCTTGCAGTCGGTGGACGCCTCGTGCGGCAGTAGCATCGGCGCGGCCGGGTAGAGGCGAAGCGTCTCGCTGATGATGCAGTGGAGGTACGGCAGACGGGGAAGGTCGTCCTTGTCGAGAAGACGACCCCCTCCGACGTTGGAGTCGATTTCTTCTTGCGCCTTTTTCAGCACATCTGGGTGGTTAAGCAGGAGCGACATTGCCCATTCCATGGTCGTTGAGGTCGTCTCCGTGCCGGTGCCGAGCAGATTCTTCAACCCAGATACGATACGAGCAAAAATGTATTAGTGAAAGAAAGCATGATAATTAGCTGCACAGAGGCACAGAGCCACAGAGGTAGAATTAAGCTAAGAGGGACATGGAAACATGCGTAGTGCAACTCACTGGCACGAGAGCGTTGATAAAGGTGTCCGTGTAGACATCAGGCTCTGTTTTCTGCAGTGACAGCATGACGCCGATCATGCCCATCTTCTCGTCTGAGTCGTTGGAATCCCCCTCGCCTTTCTTGCGTTCCAGCTGCTTCAGCTTCTGCCTCTCTGCATCGATCATCTTGTCGAAGAACAGGTTCCTTCGCCTAACCACGTCCGCGAGCTTCCTCTTCGCGCCGTACACATCGAGCCACCGCGGCAGGGGCAAGTAGTCCCACAGGTTGGCCACACCAACGAGCGGGATGATCTCCTCGACGATCGCCTTCATCTCCCGCGCCTCCTTGGACATGTCCTCGTCCGCGTCGTCGGAGTAGGTGTTCCTGGTCTGCGCCATGATCTCCATGAGCGCGCTGTGGGAGAGGTCAAACAGCCTCCGCTTCAGCTCGACCCTGGCGTCCGGCGCGGAGGCGGAGGCGCGGGCAAGGCGGCGCACCAGGGCGCGCAGCTCGCGGGCGATTACGGTGTCGGACATGATGTTGACATGGTGCGCCGAGAGGAGGTGCACGGTGGCGACGCGCCGCATGGTGCGCCAGAGCGCGCCGTAGTTGGCGATGGTGAGCACCGAGTAGTCGAAGGTGGCCTCACGCATGGACGGGAAGTGCGGGCGGTTGGCGATCGCGACGTCGAGCTGTCCGGAGAAGCACTCCGTCGCCAGTGCCGCCGAGCCGATGACGACGGCGTGGCGGCCGCCGAGGCGAAGGTGGACAACCGGGCCGTGGCGCGACACGAGGTCGGCGAGCGAGGCCTGGAGCGGCTTCTTGAGCAACGGGAGGTGGCCGAGGACCGGGAACGCGAACCGCGGGCTAGGTGGCAGCCGGTGCTGCTTGTTGCGCCTCAGCAAGAGGTGGTGGAGCAAGAAGAGGAGCACGGAGGTGACCACGGCGGCGAATAAGAATCTCTCCATGGTTTCTCTGTGGTGAAGCGGCGGTGATGAGCTGAAACTTGGGACCAATTCTAGATGTGGGAAGTGCTGTATATGTTGTTCTTCTCCATTTACGTTATTATACTAGATAGCTATGCGCGCTTTGCCGCGCCGCAATATAAACCGTAACTATATTGGTCAATTGTTGCATGTTGATTTCATCTTCTCACGTCACTGCTCGCTGGTTGTGGGTAACCTTTTCGGAAAGAATAAAACAATTTTATGAACTCGTGTAGCACAGCCTTACATTATGCTACCTTGTTTAGTTCCTCGTCCAAAAACTTTTCACCTATTACATCGAATGTTTAGATATATGCATGAAATAAATATTAAATATAGACTAAAAATAACTAATTACATAAATTGTGATAACTTTGCGAGACGATTTTTTTAAGTCTAATTAGTCCATGATTTGATAATATTGTGCTACAGTAAATATATGCTAATAAAAGATTAATTAGTCTTAATAAATTCGTCTCATGGTTTTTAGACGAAATATGTAATTTGTTTTTTTATTAGTCTATTTTTAATAGACTAAATTAGCGCCACAACATTCGAATGTGACACCCAAAAAAATTTCATCCTCCAACTAAACACCTAGTATCTGATATTTTGGCTAATATCATTAAACAACTTTGGAGTATTCCACCAATAGAAAAGGAAAAATTAAAACTACCTCTTATCGTCGGTTGTGAAAAAATAGGCACAGGTAAAAGTGCTAAATAAAATACGTTGGTTAAATGTTTTTGCTATTAATCCGTGTTAGTCAAACTTTTTAAAATTTGACTAATTTTAAAGAAGAGAGTAATAATATTTATGATATAAAATAGATGCATTATGAAAATATATTCAATGATATATCTAATGATATGTATTTGGTACTATCAAGCTTGATAGTTTTTTCTTTAAATTCGATTAAAGTTTAAATTTTTTAACTTAACCACTCTAAGAATTAATTCTTTCATGGACAAAGAGAATAGTATATAAATAACATCATTACATAATATTGGAGTATGAGATTGAGCAGACAAATAAACCTATCTCATTGCTGGTCGTGAAAAATTGGCAGGGCAGAGATCCTTGGTGTCCGTTACACGTTAAGCTGAAATTAGCGAAGCACAGCACAACACTCACGTGGTGACTATGATGGCCGAGAGCTAAGAGCTGTCTTGTTTTGCCAATTGTTCTACGCGTATAGATTTGTATATATTATTGAACGTGCTACTGTCACACTGATTTTTGAATAGAAAAAGATATCTGTAAAAATCTTAAAAGAAAAAAAGTAAACAAACATAAAAGAAAAGAATAAAGAATAAAGAAAATAAATAAAAAATAATAAAAATGCTACAGTAACCTGAGGCGCGGGAGAGCGTCAATCCTCCCGCGGGTATAGTCTAGTATTATGATACATGGACGAGCGCGGTCATATTTATACGCGGACAGGCTTCGCTCTCAAAAGGAAAAATGGCGACGAACTTGAGGCTATGTGACGTTTTGCTGTTGAATGACGCACGTTTGTCTAAGTTTATCTTCGTCTTGTTCTCCACGGATGTTTTGTGCCGTGAGCGGTGAGCCAGAACCCAAAAGGTTTGGGGGTGTGATTGGTTTGCGTATCAGTCCAGCCTGGCTTGTATCTGGGAGCCAGACTCTCTGGAGACAGGCTTAGAGCATACAACAATGTCATGTTTGGTTGCTTGCACCTGACTAGCCTGACTGAGTTGAGATAGTGTTTGGTTGCTTGCACAAGAATACATTGGATAAGATAAACCATTGTTGTTTAAGGTTAATAAACATAATTACAAAGTTTATGATGTGCAACTATTTTTCATTGCTCTTAATTTACATTATTATTTCTTAATATTATTGAAAATATATTAATATCAATTAATATACACTAATCATGTGCTAATAATGTCATTAACTGAGTAATCACTCGTATCTGGCCAGCCTGGCTCTGGAGAAACGCCCAATTCCTACGTATCTCGTGAGCCAGGCTGAGGAGGGCCTTTTGCATGAGCAGAGCCAGACCCAAAACACCGTACATGCAACCAAACATTACTAACCTGCATCCCGTAAGCCTGGTTGAAGCGTATACAGACAACCAATCACACCTCTTAGAAAGGAAGCAACCGCAGGAGCAGCTCGTGACTCTGGCGGGAGGAAGCGAACCGGGGGTTTCGAATTCGTTCGTTGAAGGCCGGAAGGGTCAACAGGTTAAGTAGCCGTGTAGTCTTCAGAAACAGCCGTACTGGAATTCTTTGCCGGAGAGCCTGTTTGCCAGGTCTCTGAGACTATCCGTACTCACGTTTTTCTATTTTTATTCTCTATACTGCCTGGTAATCAAAATTCTCTTCTCTATAGTTATTTTTTCTGCATTCATCCATCTTCTATATAATCTTTTATCCACTGTGGGCCTATTTGCCACTTTATCTAAATATATCTATGAGATATCTAGTTTTGAAGATTTAATATTAACAAATTCAATGGTGCAATTAAAATTTAATTTGGTTTTTCGGTTTGTGAGATATAACATTTTTTAATTATTTAAACTTGTGGAGCCCACACTGCATGCGCTCTTTCTTCACACTTTTTGCCCTTCTCTCTCGGCAGGACCAGCCCGCAACACGAGCATGGGCCCCGTATGGGCTTTTAGCGTACACACGACACAACTCTAAATTTAGCAGACGACTTCGCCTAGTGTCGAGGCCGCCGCCCCTAGGGCCTAGGGCTGTGTACTGCCATTGCCGTCATCTTCACCATTGGTCCCCCTCCCTCTCCCTCCGATATCTCGCCGGAGGCCGGAGGGAGTGAGGATCCATCGTTTTTAATAAGTTTTCTAGTACATCGAGTCATCTAGAGTTAGGGTTTCTCCATGCCAAGGATCTTGGTATTGGAGGTGTATTTCCTCCTTCTCCTTCCCAGCGACGGCGAGGAGGTAGGGTGGATCTGGTCTCTCCATGGTACCTCTGTTGAAGATGAGGGCGACAACTTCGGCGTCAACATCTGCATCGACAAGACAACAAGGAGACTTTTATTTCCGGGCTTCGGCATCAAAACGGAGATGATGTCGCCGCCATGGAATAATTTTCTCCGGTCCCTTCTTCGTTTTGTTGTGGTTGGATCTGGCCACGATGAAGGACTAGAGAGAATAATTTTCAGATCAGTCTTTCTCATTCTTCAGTGGCAGAAAGAAGAGGAAGAAGGAAGACACAGGGAAGAAAAAGTTTCTCAACTCCGCCTGCAGAAATGTTGGCCGTCCGTTGGACATCTGTTCTCAGGCCAAAACTTTTGCCTGTGCGGTCATCTATACAAAGCGTCAAACGAGTTTGGATTTAAGAGTTTGAGCCTTTCACAACGTGGGTATAATATAGATGAGAACCAGTTTCTGGATACATGTTTTTTCCAGAGTACCTGTAATACGATGATACGATGATGTACCCAGCTATAATTTAATACAATTCTTTTTCGTCTCAAAAAAAAGACTTCGCCTAGTGTCTCATCGAGTACCATGTTGCAGGCTGTTTTCACGCTAAAATCTTCCTTCAGGATTGGATAGCGTATCCAGTGCAGATGGTCTAACTCTTGAAACACAACTTTACAGTAGGTTCTCCGGTATAGTGCAGCTTTAGGGTAGAGCTAAACTATTACCAAACTGTTTAGCAGAGCTCTAGTTTCATGACGAACTAGTATATAATTTTTAAAACATAAATAGGGGCTAAAAACTTTTCCAACACAAGCGCGCGACTAGTCATAGTGGGCGTGGCCGGCGAGGGGCCACGAGCGAGCATGGGGCGCAACGACTAAGGGCTGCCCAAGGGACGAGCGTGGTCGGCCCTGAAAGCGCAACATACCAGACGAGGTGCGGCTGCTAAGGCCGGGGAGAGCAATGTCGCGGCTAGGACCGGGCTCAATGAGACAAGGCGAGACGTGACCTATGCCGGGGGTGGGGTGACACGACCATGAGTTCCATTGAGAAGTCACAAGAACGAAAAAGAAAAGATAATCTTTTATTTTTTTACTAATCGTTCGTAGTGGTAGGTAACTTTTACCAACTCCACGAAATTGAGTTTTCAGAGTATCTCTTGAAATGCTACGTGAATTTAGAGGATCGTGAAGCTATACTCACATTTTTGGTAGATTTAAAGTTTATGGAGCTGAGATGTTTGTTAAAAAAAATAAGAGGAGTGTTATTTTTTAGAATCTGAAGCTACACGAAACTCTACAATTACTTTCCGTGCGGCGTTGTCTGATCGCCGTCGCGGGGAAGCCGCAACCGCAAGAAAACCCCTGGCCGCCTTCTTGCTGTTCCGGTGCTACGTGAGTACGTGACGCGTCCACACTGGAAGAAAATTATTCAGGGTACGTGTTCATTTGTATTGGCTCATTTGAAGCCCATACACGTTAGACCGATGGCCGACTAGGCACACATCGTACGTGTTTTGCTTAAACGCGGCCAGGCTTGGAACATTATGCCGACTATAGGCACTTTTGTATGGGGCTGTGTCTCCAGGTCTGGCCCTGCCTACTAACTAGGCTGGACTTTTGTATCGGGCTGTGTTTCCAGGTCTGGCCCTGCGCCCCTGCGTACTAGGCTGGACTTTTGTATCGGGCTGTGTTTCCAGGCATGGCCCAAACTAATATCATGGCCTATGAAAAATACATTGGACTTAACGCCTATTCAGTTTTTTTTTTCCGAATCATACTCATGTCGGCTATTTAGTTTGTTATAATCTGAAAAGTGTTTGGATCGAGTTGTTCTTTTTTCCTCAAGAAAAATCTATCGACTTCAATAATCCGATAAAGTTTTCATTCATGTGCAAGGAGCCAAGGAGCAAGGACACGCTATTCCTTGCGAGAATTATTTATTTGCCCTAAAAAATACTCTAGTTACTTATGTGGCCTTTTTATTTTTGAAGTTGTGTATATGGCCTCAAAACGAAACTTTGTTACTTATTTGGCCTTCTGTTAGATTTGAGGGCATAACGGTGTTAAGTGTTAGGTAAAAAGACCATTTTACCCCCGCGTCTAGAAAAATAAAAAACAGTGTATAAAACAGTATATATATAAACTGTTTATATATAATATATATTATATACTATTTATATATAAATATATTATATATATACTGTTTATATATATATATATTGTTCATGTATATATATATTGTTTATATATATACACACACTGAACACCTAACGGAAGGCCAAATAAGTAACAAAGTTTCGTTTTGAGGCCATATACACAACTTCAAAAATAAAAGGGTCACATAAGTAAGCAGAATTTTTTTGAGGCCAAATTAATAATTCTCCCCTGTTCCTTAGTACATGCTGCTGGCTGCTAGTACCCCCACAGGATTCGTTGAACCTAGACATAGCAGTTGGGTCTCGGCGGAAGCTAGATCAGAATTTTTTCAATCCATGCTCATCATGTCAGCTAAAACAACCACTATTTCAGCGCAGCAAATTCTCAGCGCTAGTTCTTATTACTACTAAAAAAAATATACCGTTCAGGTTCTGGGACCAGTCATCATATTGCAAGTTTTATTGGAAGACATGCAGACAGTGATTGGTATGCGTAAAAAGGTACTCCCTCCGTCTTTTTTTAATTGTCGTCCAGAAAGCGTGTTTGCGAGAGAAATACGGATTTCTAGAAACAGTTATTTAGGGACGGAGAAAACATTGCTGTAGATCGCCGTCAGAAAGGTATCAAAATGCGAACTGACAACTGACCATAGCTTGGTTGGTTATATTTTCTCGTGGCATAACATGTCCGTCCAGATTTTTTTAAAAGTTCTTGCGGGTGCTCGTATTTTTGTATATTTGTTGCAATATTTAATGGCACTATACATCTGTTGATCTGCGTGTTGTGTTTTGGAAAAAAGAAAGGAAAAAAGAGAGAGAAAAGGCATCAGAATAGCCGTAGCTATTAGGGTACATGCTACGTCCAATTCTCGAAAAAAGCAAGCCTGAGGCCTTGTTTAGATGCAAAATGTGAGTTTTTTTTCTCAACTGTAGCACTTTCGTTGTTATTTGACAAACTTTGTCCAAATATGGACTATGTAGACTCAAAAGATTCGTCTCGACATGTACATACTAAAAGTACAATTATTTATTTATTTTACTAACATTTAATGCTCCATGCATACAGTACGTCCAAACATTGATGTGATGATGATGCGATGGACAAAGAGTGAAAAAAAGTTGATAGTTTGAGTGTGTGTAAACAAGGCCTGGGAGAGGCTGAGACAGACTATGGATAACAGCTTAGCGAACATGAATTCGAAGCTGTGAACCTAACTTGATCGTGGATTTTTCCTCTTGGAAACGACTGGAAGCTCCGGATCCTAGTTGGGTCAGGGAACACGACAGAACAATAATCCACGGAGACAGGATCGCATCGCAGCTTCCCTCTAACGCGATCAAGAACATGTTAGTTCAGAATAAGTTCAGGCACAACCTTACACATCACAGGTGGCGAAGCCGGCCGGGCATGTGGCACAATGGAAGCTCGATCATGCCCCGTCGCCTCTCCAGAGCAGTGCGCAACGGCGACACACCTTGATCGGAACCGTACCCAATTGTCAGCACTGTTTCTGATGAGGTGACATGAGTTCGATTCGAGGACTTGTAGTTCTCGTCCGAACTGGGCATGGCCCTGCAGCCTTTGGCTGCTCGTGTTTGGCGGATTAGTCGGTTGGTTCTGTCCAGCATGGTGTTGGACAGGAAGTGAGGAAGGCCATCACGCATCAGAAGGCCGCCGATGATCGAGTAGTATGTGTCCGTAGAAAAGGACGTTTACCACTGAAGTTTCTGTTGTGCTCTGACACTGGCAGACGGGATAGCATACCGGCTCGACAGGCAGTGACAGATCAGGTCGGATTTCGGACTGCGAGAGCATGATATCATCTCGTTAATCCTCCTCATGCCAGTCGACAACTCGAGAAGCTGCTCCTGGCGATCGTGATACCTACTATGCCGTGAGCCCGCAACAGGTTGTTCCCTTGGAAATATGTATTTGCTTCTTTCATGGATCATGATTGAACCATGGCTACTGAGCACTGATTACTGATGAGTGTTCGTACTCAAGAACTTCGCAAAATTTAGTTCCTTCGTACGGGGTTCATGAAGAACCGGAACCGCAATGCTACATCATTGCATGGATACAGCGCAAGCGAGAAAGAATTATTGCTTGGAATGTAACTGGGCATATATTCTGAATTTCTGATGAAAGTGGTCCAAACGACCTTGCGAAAGTGCTGCTATATCAATCTGCCCGAAGTTACGGCACGGCGGTGTGTCTGGAAGTTTGAAATCAATGGATTTTTCACAGGCTCTCCATTTCTGACGTCGGTCCTAAGCTCTGATTGAATCAATCTGCCCTCTATCTCCGGCACATTGTTACTTTATAATAAAACTAAAAAGAAGAAGAAGAAAAGGGAAGGAATCCGGCTGCCCTCTTTTCTTTCCCTCCTGTGCTTACCAAAAAAAAGTTTACATATACAAAATGATAAAATCAGAAGCATATGAAAAGGTGTAGTCTTTGCTCTCCTTTATATATTTATTATGTAGACACCATTTCTCTGCCTTTATTTTTAAAATGTTAAAATTGTTATTGGGTACAGCATTACCACGTAGCCTTAGGTGCTAAGGAACATGATTGTTTCCATCAACGGCCAATTGATCAATCACAGATGTACTCACCGGATATGCAAATTCTCTCTAGAGATGATATCACTTTCCAATTTTTTGCTTAATGGTTTAAAAGTTATTTTTTACCCCTTGACTGCATGGTGATGCGCACGCACACACTCCTCATCATGGTTTTAGCATTCAGCTTCAGAGTTCCAAGTTTCCCACGTTAAAAGAGTAAATGAAGGACCAACTGAATAGAAGAATTGTGGGCGGTTTTTTTTTTTGGCTTCTTAATTACGTGTTGAATTTCTCTCCTTATTGAAGTCGTGCAGGTTGCACATTCTAGAAAATCTTTGTTCAGTTTCTTCAGAAATTTGGTCTTACGGTCGTCGTCGATTCAGTACTGTAACTTTGCAATTTTTATTTGTTTGGTTGAGTTTGTTGAGTCCAGCAGAAAGTCACAAATATAAGTTCAAAACTACTCTGTATGGATTCGGTGACCGTAGCAGTCTTATAAAAAGGGCAGGGCAAATTGTACTAAAACAATTCAGTTTTGCATGCGCAACGGCCCGCTAAGGTCAACTGCCGCAACCCCCCGGTTCACATTCACATGATTTCCTAGATAAAGATCACTCCGGTATACACAGCACAGGCTCACGTCCAGATACGACTCCCCCAAGTTCCAGAACGAAATAAGCATGTACTCACTTGTAATTGCCTGGTGCCTCACTGTTCACCTTTTTCACGAAAGAAAGTGGACATTTGGTCCTGCTAGCATACTGCCACTTGAGTGAAAACAATAGGAGGGCTTCTTATACAGTTTATTGATCTGCACAGTTACAAGAAGCAAATTGCTGCTAGTACAAATATAAAGTATATATACTTTCCCTGCTCCACTGAACAAAGCGGCATCTCGCAAATCTCGACGACACCGTGCAAAAGTGCCGGTATACAAACATCCATGCGACGCCAAGTGGACGGACCCACCGACAACCGGGCGTTGCCGCCGTTCCCGGCCCTCTCAACTCGCAGTCGCCGGGTTTCCAGATCGGGAAGCAGCAGCGAGCCGCGGATTTCCGTTGGCCATTGCTCCACACAGTACACTACAACTTACCCCAAAACGAGCAACCACAGGAAGAGAACTAACGATGCCTAGAGGCTAAAGCAAACGAACGGTTCCAGTAACGCGATGTGTATCAGCTTCAGCTTCACTTGTAGTCTAGCACTGCTGCCCGGGTGGCCGGCCGCGCAAGCACATGCCACATGCCGTGGGAAGGGACTGGAGTGGAGCGGCGGAGTGATCTTTTCTCTCTTTTCTTTTTTGTTTTCAAAAAAGGTTTTTATGGGAGGCAGAGGCACCGATGATCTGTGCTGGACGGTAGCGGCGGTGCGGTGCACGCATGCATCAGGCGAGCGGGTAGCATGTGTCCTCACCGCCCGTGTTCCACAGGAAGTGCGCGTAGGCTGCCGCGTGGTGCGCGTTGCTGGGGTCGGCGGCGATGGCCTCCTGGAACGTCTCCTCCGCGGCCGCGAGGTCGTCGCGCGCCTGCCACAGGAACGCCGCGTACCGCCCCAGCGCCTCCGCGTCCGCCGGCTCCGCGCGCACCGCCCTCTTGAAGAAGTGCTCCGCCCTGAACAACACAGCTCCGACCCGTCAGGCGACTGCACGCACCATACATACTGTAGAGTCTACACAGTAGAGCATTATTGGCAGCCGGCCGGCGCGGACTCACCTGTCGAGGTCGCCCTGCACCTGGTACAAGAACTGCGCGAAGTTGGCCAGGAGCAGCGAGCTGTTGGGCTCCTCGGACACGGCCTGCTCGTATCTCTGCGCCGTGGCCACGTGCTCCGACGAGTAGGCCACGTCTGCTGCCTTCGGCGCCTCCACCGGCGCGACGAGCTGCTCCAGGATTTCCGGGTCCATCAGCTCCTCTGCACGCACGCTCGCCTGCATCCTGGTGGCTTCATCGGATATCCGTTTCCAGATGACCAGCTCGTCCTGTACAGTCTGTTGCTGCGCCTCCTCCACGCCCGCCTCCGAGCCCATTGGCGTCGCCTGCCGCGACACGTCCTGCGGCACCACCGCTCCGCTCTGTCGGTACGACGACTCGTCCGACTGGCCGTCGCCGGTGGCGCCGGCGACCGGCCGCACCTTGCCGCCCCCGTCGCCGTTTCCGCCCACCGAGGCCGTGCGGCCGGCGGAGAACGTCTTGAGCGCGGGGGTGTCGAACCGCTGCTGGCGGCCCAGCAGGGAATGGGACTGCTCCGGCTGCTGCTGGGTGTCCACCATCTCCGCGGCCGCCACGGCGGCGTGGGGAGGGCGGAAGGTGGCAGCGGCCGCGACGCTGTCGCCCATGGAGTAGACGGTGAAGTTGGCGAGGAGCAGCATGAGGGAGACCATGAGCGCCGGGGTGCCGGCGAAGATGTGCTGGAAGAGCCAGACGAAGGAGGCGTGCATCTCGGCGTGGACGCGCGCCAGGACGCCCTGCCGGTCCTCGTAGAGGACCGCCTCCCGCATCTGCAGCGTGAAGCTCTGGAGCTCCCGGATGATGAGCACCATCGAGGAGAAGGCGCGCCCCACCGCGGCGCGCGCCGACTCGCCGGCGCGGTCGATCAGCCGCTCGTCCCACCGCCCCTGCTCCAGCTGCTGCTGCTGCTGCTTCCTCCGCTTGAGCATGCGCAGGGACAGCGGCAGCCCGACGCTGCTCGCGCTCCGCTCCACGCTCGCCGGCCACCCGCAGCCGCCGGCGCCCGGGTGCTGCCCGGCCGCGAGCTCCTGGATCCTCCTCAGGAACTCCTCGTCGTCCCCACCGTCGAACCCGACGCTGTCGATGCTCGCGCTGAGGGCGCGCCTGATCGGGTGCTGCCCGCCGCGCCGCTGGCCAATAAGACCGGCGTTCCAGCCAGCCAGCGACGACTGGCTCCTCGCCAGCCTGACGCCAAGGACGCCATGCCGCGGCGACGTGGCAATGGCGGAGGACGAAGGCGACGCCGGAGAGGAGGAGGGGGAGGATGGGGATGAGGGGGAAGAGCACGGCGGCGGGGTCACGACCGCCGCGACCTGGATGCCCATGGGTCTCGGCCAATACCGGCCACCACCGCAACGATGGTTGGGAATGGCCCGCGGCTCCAGAACCGCGGGAGGCTAAATGCAAGGGGGAGGGAGTGAAGGGAGGGGTGAGAGGAAACGAGCGGTGGCCTTATTTCAGGATCCGGAAGGAGTCCTGGTCAACCTCACCACGCAGCTCGTCTCGTGAGAGTAGCTGGTACCAGTGCTAGTGCTGCAATGGCGACACCACCTTTAGACAAACTTTATAGACACCCAAAAGCAGAAATGAATGATATTTGTTGCTTCCGTGAAACAATAGACCAGGCCAAATTTAGTAGTAAATTTCTAATTTGTACTGTCAGGTCGCTACAAATGGGAACTGTACTGGATGAAAAATCAAAGGAAAATACTGGTGAATCGAAAAATAGTTGTTGGAGAAGACGCCGTAGCGCGTGTTTCGTCTAGCACGAAGAGGCCAGGCTCGCCATGGCAGGACGTGTGCTCAAAGAATCTGTAGACCGCCGCCTGCCTGCCGCCTCTCTGTTCCGCACGGGCGGGGCTCCCACTCCTATCATCAGGATGTGGCCATCAAGAATATCGATAGTTTTCCTTATTTTCTTCTGAAGATTGATAGTTTTCCTTATTGTATTTCTGTAGGCATACATACTCCTACGCAAACAAACAAAATGCACAAGTTATACTTAGATTTTTCCTTATTATTATAGTTCTGTAGGGATACATATATAGTCCGACGCTAAGAAACAAAATGCACAAGAAGTATCTGCATCTACAATATGTCCACTATAATTGTTTTTATTTTCCTTTTGTGTGCACACACCACAACAACTTCCATATAGATGAATTTGTTTTTGACCATAATATCTGCGGTTGTTACGGTAGAACAATTCTATCGAGTCCGTCAGTATTGTAGCTTTCTTGCCGCAAGCTGTTCGCATGTCGTATCATATGGATACTGTTTAGACTTTAGATTTTCTTTTCGAGACAGAGCGCACACATGCAGAAGCTGAGAGGCCTAGAGTTGGTCTTGACCACTCTTGAGTTCTGCAGAAGGGGTAATCGTGTATGGTTCATCAAAATCTATTTGCAGATTTGACATTTCCGTGAAAATATAATCGTGTATAGCAGATTGTCAAAATGAAGCAGATTCAGTGTTTACAGATGCAATATGGTATTGTTATGGGACCATGACTTTAGTGATCGAGGTAGTGATTAGAGAAAGAAGAATATAATCAAAGCTTATAACTTTCACAAAGTAGTCGAAAAATCTTACTTCCTACATGCAATTTGATGCAGTATGGTATTATTATGATACAGAAAAAGATTTTTTACTCGAATGACTCTAAATCTATTTTAGAGACTACCATCTCCAAACGATTCGATGCTTTTAGGGGTACACTATTTATAAAAGCTGTAAATAATGTAATCTGACAGGAATAAGTCTAGATGAAAAACACATGAAATAAATAAAAAATTTCTTATGTTTCAACGGGAGACGAGACAACTAGGCGGACAAGAGGGCAACTAGGACGAGACGAGATGGTAGTCTCGACGTGTCAACCTTTGTTCAACGTGCCGTCACCAGCGGCGATGGTGCTGCAAGCCTCGAGGCTTCCCTTGGCTGAAGTTCCCTGCGATCCGCCTCCGTCTCACACGCGTCCGCCATTGTGCGCCGAGGTGGCAACCAGCGATCAGACAGGGCCTCGCGGACGAGCTTAGCCTGGCTCGCATAGAAGGAGCCTGGTTCTGGGTAGCCAAGCCCAATACATACAAGAACGTGGTTCTGGGTAGCCAAGCCCAATACATACAAGAACGTGGTGTTTGGTTGTCTGTATGCACGAGACAGGTTGAGCTGAGAAGCAGTTTGGTTGCTCGTATGAGAACGAGTTGCATGAGATAAAAATATATAAATAATCATCGTCATGACATTTATTACGGACAACTATTATCGTATAACACTTAGTTTACCTTAATTCTCCTTAATATACTTTGAAATATATTAATATCATTTAATATATGCTAATAATATATTAATAACGTCATTAGATGACTAATTACCTGCACCACGCGAGCCTGGCCCGGCAGAAACGGCCGATTTCTGCGTTCCTCCAGAGCCAGGCTGCGGAAGGAATCTTGCATGAGCAGAGCCTGGCCAGACAGATACGCGAACCAAACAAACGCCTGTTCTCGCATCTGTGGAGCCTGGCTAAGAGGTAGTGCAGCCAACCAATCACAGCCACAGTGTCACACAAATCATCGAGCTAGCCTGCATGGGACTGGGACCTGTCCCGCCGGCTGTCCCCACGGAGTGGCATGGCTGCATCTGCATGGGCTTGACTCCGGGGTTCAGTGCTTACGTGCGCCCAGTAGACAGCCACGGAATGAATCACGTGTTGTTTGTTGCATTCATTGGCTTTCGTATATTTACGGCATCAAGTCTCTGCAAGCGATAATACTTGAAGACAGAGTATATACTGGGATATACTACGTACGTAGTCTTCAGTTAGACAGAGTAGCATTTTTTTACCAGTGACCAGCCCAACTGAAGACTTGAAGAGACCACGAGACGCGAGAAATATCGTGTGCAGTCCCGTGCCTGCTGTGAAACCGGCCGCTGATTTTCCTGATGCATAACCCTGCAAGGACAGTGTACTCCTGAAGAATTTGCTTCCGCAAAAGGCATCGTCGTCGCTGCAACGCCTGCAACTGCAAGCAGCGTTTGCCCGCGCCACCGTGTCCGACAGGAAATATCCCGCAACGGACGGCCGCGACGCAAAGGCGGCGAGGGGCGGAGGGGGGGCCGACCCCGATGGGCGATGGCGCCACGTTCCCATCCGCCGGCGTCCGGTGCGGCCCTGCCCGAGATCTCCCGCGCCGAATCAGCTGCTTGCTAGCTTTCCGCTGCGAATTTCGACGGTCGAGACGGGCTCTAGAGTCGAGACGGGGGAAAAGGAGAGGACCAGTCCTTGCAATGATCGATCGATGGTGCTCCGGGGGGCGCCTGGGCCACCCCGGGACGCCAGCGACAGGTGAAGTGTCTGCCGGGGGGCCTGATGGCCAGGCCGAGGTCGGGGGCAAGCTGCCAAAGCTAGGGCGTGCAAGTTGCATCGCCATCACTGGCGCTCTGCAGAGCGGCAGTGTGCCGCTTAGATTTGCTCTCCCCGCTTGTTGACGTCGATGCTTGTTTGGTTCTTCCTCCTATGATTCTATACGAAGTATTTGCTTTGTTTCAATTTTTGAGGCGTTGGTGGTGCTGACAGTATCCTGTAGGATTGTGCTCCAGCTAGAGCCTAGTGTGGAAAATTCTGAAAATGACCTTAGATGGCAACTTCATAGCATATATATGGTACGCGTTAGAAAATGGCTGAGACGAGCGGCAGTTGTGAAACTAGAGAAAGATTAGAGGGCCGTGCCCGTGCGCTTGTCTTATAGACGTGAAAAATATAAGCAGCAACTATCTTGAAAATTTGAATTTAGTAGTGTTTTTTTAAAATTTTGTGGGCGTAACTTCGTCACTGATGAGCGTTATGTATTTTCAGTTTTTTTACCTCCAAAAGGAGTGAAAGAAACAGAAAGAGAGTAGTATAGCTCCCCTGTAACAAGTTATTTTCCGTCGGTTCTATCAACGAAGCAATTACTCCCCTTCTGGATTCTCGATGACAGGTCACAGTGTTAACTCTGTGTCGTACGTAAGATGAAAAACGATGGACGGTTGAGAATCATGCCGGACACCATGACAGAAACATCCAAGCCGTTTCTGTGCCTTCTCTGTCCGAATCATTTGATTGGGCTAAGGAGACCTGAATCTACCAACTAATCGAGTATATATACTGCTATAATGTCTGAACTCTGAACCTTGACACTGTGTGTTTGTGTCTTGAACTATGGAAGTACAGAGTTGCATTGGCGTCTAGATGCGTTGATGTTCTCTTCTGTACAGCCTTTTGGGCAGCTGCTATTCAAACCAGCAAGGTGTTCAACCGTTCTGGAGAGTTTACAGACTAACGGTTGGTAGTAAAGATGACTGCTCCAACATTGTGTGGTCAACCACTAACGTTTTCTGCCAGCAAGTCCAGACAGTGAAACAGCATCAACTCGGTAGATACCAATGAAACCTCCAACGATATCCACATGTTCAGAATCAAATTGGATCTGCTCAATGGTCCCAAACTACAAAGCAAATCTGAATGGTCACCACTTGCCAATCTAATCTAGCTACGTCAAAATTCGGAAATTACTGAGACATGTGGAGTATGCCAAATTTTCACAACTTGGCACTGAACTTGCCAGTCTTCCACCCTAGTTAACTGAACATGTGCGTTCCCTCTAAGAGGTTGTGTCGTGACCGTCTCTCCTGCTAAAAGCACCCCTCTCAAAAAAAAAAAAGGTGACAGTGTTTGCTTTAAAGAAGTGCGCAATAAGGAAGATTGGTAGAAGTAGAAGATCGTTTCTTTGGAAAGGACAGCTTGGGCAAATGGAGGCCATTGTCTGGTTCAATGGCTGAAAGCAACCGGACCAAAGATACTTGGTAGGCTTGGCATTCTTGACATGGAGAGGTTTAGTCGAGCATTGCGGGGCAGTCTAGAGAGGCCTTGGCAGGGACGGTTGCACCCTGTAATTCAGTGGACAGAGCGCTGTTTCGGACATCATCGATGATCACGGTGGGCACGAGAGATAAAACCTTGCTCTGGCATTCGTCGTGGCTTGACTGTCAAGCTCCCATTGATCTAGCTCCTAACGTGTTCGCCTTGGCCTGGAGGAAAAGCCAAATGGTAAAGTTACGTGACCTGGTACAGTCCTAGCAAGTCAATGACCAAGATTACTAGATTTATTGGAGGTGGACAACAGAGGGCATCCATTCTACAAAGTTTGAGTACTTGACACAGTTCAGGGGATCTTACTCAGCTATAATGCCAAATTCAATTTGGAAGGCTCATGCTGAAAGAAAACTAAAATTCTTCGTGTGGCTACTGATGCAGGCAAAAATTCTGAAGGACGATAAACTTGCACTGAGACATTAGCCTTGCGATGTAGATAAACTTGCACTGGGAGACATTGGCCTTGCAATGAAATCTGACCAGGAAATGGAAACAATTGAAAATCTTTGTCTATTCTTTGGCAAAAGAAGTTTGTGCGCTCGTTAAAAATTGGGTTGGAGAATACATTGTGGGAATCGATGAGGGTGTGCAGACTACGCAAACCTGGTGGAAGATGTCATGCAGGAGAGATCAGAAGCTTAGACAAAAATAACAATGACAACCATCTTAATGCACTTGGCTTGTAATATCTAGAAATAGCGCAATCAGAGAACCTTTAAGGGATCAACACGAACACCGGTCCAGGTGTTGGGGTTGATCAAGAAAAAGCCGGGCCTCTTTAGTAGGATCAACGGGAAACTAGCATTACCTTCATAAGTGGTTACAGTAATGTAAAGAATTAGCTGTAAACTAGTTTTGCTTCCTTCTTATATGATACTACCTGTTATGAACGACGTATAGGATTATGAAGTAAACGAAAATCAATCACAGAGAAGACACACGATTTACGTGGAAAACCCCTTCAATGTGAAAGGGAAAAACCACGGGCACCGGCCGACAACAATCTCACTATTTCAAGAGTTTTGGGTTACACGCCTATGACAGCTTACAAAAGGATCAATCTCCACGAAACCCTAGCAAGGACATATATACCGTACCGCGGGGGCTCCGCCCCCCGCACCCCCCGTGTGTGCACAGGGGCGCGGCCTGATGGGCCTCCGCTTCGCTCCGTCAGAAGCCCGGCCAATATCTTGAAGTGAATTTGGAACAACTCCAACAACTACCATCATAAGTGGTTACAGTATATAGTAGTGCGCCTGCTAATTGTTCAAAAGAGAGAGAAGTTGGACATAAACAATTGGCCTGATGGCATTCCAGAATGTTTAGCTAATCATGTACTGATCGAGATCCGACGAAGCTAAACATGTATGAATCCTCATATTACAGGTACCTCTCTCTCGCCCGCGATGTGGACGGTCGCGGCGCTTTGCGTGCCCAAGCTCCTTTCATCTGGCAAAATTTCCTCTTTCCGGCATGCCGACGCGACGCGGTGATAGCGGCATGACCGGCTAGCGCGAGCTCGCAAGCACCCGCTTCCCAACAAAACTCGCGGTACCACATGACTAACAATGGCTTAATTAAGGCTGGTCACGTGCGCGCCGGTTTAGTAGCAGCTTTGCCGTTCCTATCGCCCTGGAGCAGAATTTTTGGCCCCCGGGTTAAAAATCCTTGGGCAGTTTGGCGCCTCCAAGTGACTGTTTCAACGTCAATCGGCTTCGCAATGGCTTATACCAGTTCGCTGCTTCGCATCCTCGCCTCATCAGCTCAGATATTTTTCGTTCTGGACCTCTCGAGCAGGGAATGGTCACTAACCATAACCAATGAGGTATCATCGTGCTTTTGTCCTTGCACGAATGCAGTTTTCCACGCAGCGGGCCACCGCTATACTAGTACAGTCGGAACACTGTCTGCTGCAGCTTTTGCAAGGCCAACCAACGCACGAATTGTTGTTAGCTTTGGTGAGCAAACCATCACAAACTCTGTTAATATGATTCAGAATCCGCGATATAACTCATCAGAACGACAGACCATCACAAGCTCTGTTCGTGCCAAGATCCCTCTGAATGGCATCAGCTATTCAGCTGGATAATAACTCGGTGGCTGACAGAGACGCCGTCGATGAGCAAACGCCGGCGATCCGACGCCACCCCTCAGTTATCTCCTCCTCGCCTCAGCGATTTCCGTCTGGAGTCCGCTCGTCACTCTCGCCGTGTCCCCGTTCCATTCCATCTCACACGTCCTGCTCTCTTATCCCCGCGCGCGGTTAACTCTTTGGTCGTCACCGGACCTCTGAAGCTCAAATGACCGTACCTGTTACATCTGCCGCCTATCCTCGCTCCCTCAGTGCAACACTGCAACTCATCTTTAGATCTCCCTCAGCGCAACACACCAAATAATATCTTTAGACTAGTGAGTAGTGAGCAATCAATTCTAGAACCTTCTTTCCTTTCCGAAGAAACTGTTGTACTAGTACTACGATGAAGAATTTCCATATGTGGTTGTTTGGAGGACGCCATCACTAAATACTTCCATAGTGCAAGGAAAAACACGCGCAAAAAAAAAAAAAAAAAAAATCCTTACACCACCTTTCTATTTGCAGGAACACTCTGTTACAAAACTATATATATAGTATGGACTCTCTCCATCCTAAAATACGTTAAGCTGTTCTAAGTTTGATTAAGTTTATAGAAAGAGAATAATAATATCTAGATACATATTTCATTAGATATCAAATGAACTTTATTAGATACATTATGAAGTGTATTTTCGTAATTTATCTCTCTGATGTGGTAAGTGTTAATATTCTTCTTTACAAACTTGCTAAAGCTTAGAATGTTTTTTTTCACGAACATGTCCCTGTGACACATATTTTCATTAAGAGAGAGCAGAAGTAGTCAACAACAAACCCCAGTAATTCAAGGATTACCAGGAACCCAGAATGCTCTCGAAAATAAGTTAAAGCTGAGCTTAATTTACAAACCAGTCTGCAACGAGGAGCCAGTCAGCCAGACGGCGGCAGTGGAAGCAACCAGCAAAGCTGCCGCACGAACTGTTGAACTCGGACTTGCATCTTCGTTCCTGAAAGTTCTTGGGTTCCTCTCTTTAGCTTAGAACGATTTGACGACGGCTAAAAAATCCAATATGTTAGGACTCTGTCCCCCAAAAGAGTGCATTCTAGAAATGAATCGGGACATGCACCTGTCTAAATTCATTCCTATATAGAACTGCATTCTCGTAGGAATGAGGAGCCTACATTATTTGCATAGAATATGATGCGCTACAATAAAAAATGGAAGTAAGAGTACTGGCCACCTGATGGATGAATGCTGAGAGATACTGGCAACTGCGAACAAGTTAACTCCCTCCGTCCCATAATAAGTGACCCTTTAGCCTCTCTAGCTAAAAGGTCACTTATTTTGGGACGGAGGAAGTACACCAATTTAGCATGTACATGTTTCATAAGCGTTTATGTGGATTGAGCCCTCATTCTCCAGAACCACAGAAACTGAAAGAACTGCCAAACTTTTCTTTCTGTCTCAAACGGTTTGAGTTGCTACGACGTTTGCTGACCTGCCATGTCAGCGCAGGTCTGCCAAGTGGCGTAGTTTCCAAGCAGGGCCAAAAAATCATTCAAGCAATTTGACGATCTGTGTACGCACAAATATCTGACACCTGAGGAAATCCAAACGAGAGATGCATATTCATCGCCCAGGAATATGCCGAAGAACAACACACAGATCTTTGGAATGGTCCATGGAAAGTTTGGTGAATTCCAGGCTGTACAAGGATCAGGGCCAGGTGCTACGAGGAACTGAGGAAACGATCGACGCCACCGGTGCCCAATGTGCGCGAGACTTGAAGCTGAAGCTCGCGAGGAAACTGCAGTGAGTCTCTGCAGGAAATACTGGCGAATTGGGCGTAGTAGAAGCGCAGAACGCTCTCCTCCGTCGCCACGGGCGCGCTGCGAGTAATAAGTGGCGCAACTTGACGTGCGCGTTGGCGAATCGGCCGAATCGCTGGTGCGATCCGGGGTCAGGTCCCCCGACCGGATCTCACGACCCGGCAGCCGGATGGGCCATGCATGGTCCAGTCACCAACCTTCCTGGGCTGATTTCGATACGCGGGCACAGGACGGTGGGCCTGCTCCGGGGGGAAATGTGTGGCGCAGATGGCCCTGCGAGTCGTGGTAGGCGCCATCAGCTGCTGTGGTGACGTCACGCCGCTTACATCGTCGTGAAGTCGTGATCTGTCGGGTTACCGACCGATGCACTGTGTGTGCCGTCTGTGCGTTGGTTGTTGAGCTTGGTTGTTCACTCTGAAATTTCAGGGCATGCCTTTTCTCTCTCTCTGACTCATGGATTTTTTTTTATTTGTACTGCGCGTTTGTACGTTGAAGACTTCCGGAAGCGGCGGAGCAATGGAGAGCAACTTGATGGTGAAGCGACCTTTTTCATCGAGTACTGGGGGTTTGGGGTGTTTTTGGAACACTTCATGAGTCATGCCACATTGCCACTCCTAGACTGCTAGAGTAAGGTCCAGTGATGTTTTTCAAACTTGTTCCTCGAACGTGACTAGATTAATTGTCGTCATTGCCGTCGTTAGCCTCTCCGTTGGAGCCTGCCACCGACGAGTGCGCCTCCGCTTCGCTTTGCGGCTGGTCTCAGCTCCCCCTTCGTCCCCGTCGGTCTACGGCTTCGTCCGCCACCGCTCCGCTGCGCGCCTGCGCCGCGGCCTCCGCCGCGACCTTGGACCCGTGCTGCTTCAGCGGCTTGGCCCACACGATCACGATGGACACCACCTCCTCGTTGCTCTTGCTCAGCTTCAGCTAAGTCCCACGACGCAACGTCCGTGCGAGACACCCCAAAGCAACAGGTTGGTTTTTGACTAGGCCGCTAGAAGAACTACAAATCTGGCCCAACAGGTTGCACAGTCCACGTAATAGCCCAGTCCTCTACTGCTATAATTGCCTGGCCCATGCACTAATGGGCCAGTCTCAGGCGGATTCCCAGCCTCTCTTAAGGCAAATGGGCTGCGGCCTGCGGCGATTTTCCTTTCTCCTTGTGTTTATATTACGAAAAATGCTTATTCGTCAGTATGCCATAGCTCCACACGTATAGTTCTCCAAATACCGATTGATCTCAAGTGGCGCCAAAGTGTTAAAGGGCAGGGGAATTTTGGATTGCAGTTCACATCAGGCTGGTCCTCCTGAAGGCACACGTGAACCATGAACAGGAAGTGTCGTGGGAAAGACGAAGTAGCCGCTGCGCAGTTGCTGTTAATACCACAGTGAAAATTTTTGGGGAACACTCGTGTGTGGGAACATAGGGATGATTGATGAAGGGATTAGTTGCCTTGTCATGCATTCTAAGCTAAATATAGGAGTTTAAGTTACTCCTACCTTTAACCTACACTAATACTACTTCACTCCACGACATTCCTCTGCCCAGTAGTGGTTGCATCGTTTAGTCAGTGCGTCACTATGCCTTAATTTCCTGTTAGTTACACCAGCCTACTTGCTTTGCAAATTGCATATGCATTTAGAACTTACTTGGGCGAAAAGCTAGATGTGAATTCTCATATCGTTTCCTTCACCGCTTTTTTCTTCCCTTCCCTTATGATGGTAGACAACTGGTTGTCAGGATGTGTGCCAGTTTTTGGCTCATCACCATATTGGCTAATGATGTTGCTATCGATAATTAAAAGGTAACAGTTCTCTTGATTTATACACATTTGATGTTTCTATGAAGTAGTTACCATGAATGCCACTTTGGAAAACACTCTCTTTAATAAGTATTAATATGGTAACTTGTGACCTGCCCTGATGTTGATTCTGTTTAGGAAGGTTGCGTTCAAGGACCTGCTGGCTGCTTCTTCAGTAGTACAACATCTATCACTAATGATATTAATATGTCCATTGAAATACACTTGTTGTTTTTGTTTTGTACAGTACGTAGAATCTTAGCTGAAGGCCTGTATTTGGGATCTCTACTCTGGAAGTCGGTCATCAATAAATTTGCAACAGTGCGTGCATCAGCACAAATGGGACAGTCACATGTATGCACATTAAATCCTAAAAAATCTGCCTACCTGTTAATGTTATGGCTGAGAGCAAGTATTACAATGGGCTGCAAGAAGGCGGTATGCTGATGTGGAAGAGAAAAAGTAAGAAAGAGAAGAGAGATGAGATGTAAGCTTGCAGCCAGCTAAAGGCACAAAAACCAAGAAATTTGTGAGAGAGGGAGGTGGGCTGTAAGAGAATCAACCACTGTATGAGTTGACTAAGGCCCTGTTTGGTTGGGCTTTTGGAAGCTCAACCAAAGGGGTGCTGTTGGAGGTGGCTTTTGCAGAAGCTGGAGCTTTTCCGTAGTATATTTTTGAAAGCTGTTTTGACCCTGCTTTTGGCTTTTGGCTTTCAGCTTTTCAAAATAGGTGAAATAAAAAATGTTTTCATAATTATTTTAAAAAACAAAACTAGAAGATATACTTTATACTTGTTTAACCAAACAGCTTTCAGCTTTTCCACAGCTCACAGCCCACATCAGTTTTTCCACAGCTCACAGCCACAACAGCTTTTTCTCACAGCCACAGCTCAACTAAACAGGGCCTAAGAAGTAGACCGTAAGAGTTCATACAACCAGCCAGCTGAAGACGGTATTATTAGCCTTGCTCTAATGGGTGGAGTACCAAGACTGATCAGAGATGGGCCGAGGTTTGTTAATTGTTACCTCTTCGCCCTATGGGCCTATGGTGGAGGTAGAGAGACAGGAGGAGAAGACTAATTGATTTCTTTATTCCTTTTGAATACAAAGCATTGACACCAATAGGAGAATTGGCAATGATGCTCCATGATTTCTCTCCTCTTAACATATTTGTCCGACAGAATTGCTACATACTCCCTCCGTCCCACAAAGGAGGTCGTTATGGGATGCGTGCCGGTCAAATTTTTCTAACTTTGACTAGATTTGTAGAAAATACGTGTAACATTTAAATCTTCAAATAAATTTATTATAAAAGTACATTCAACGATCTATATAATGATATTAATTATGTATTATAAATATTAATATTTTAATATATATAATTGGTCAAAGTTAGAAAATGCTAACTTCTTGGGAAGCGAGAACGACTTCTATTCTGGGACGGAGGTAGTAGGTAGTACGTACTAGCTAAGAAATTGGATATGATCTCCTCTGGCGCCTTGTGTTTCTTGTGTCGGCGGGAGTATGTAGTTCCTGGTTCCTAGTGCCCGCCCCACATAACAGATGAATTGTTGGCTATTGTTATCAGGAGATCAGGATGTAAATCTTGTTCTAGATCTTGCTTGCCAATCACCCTCCGTGTTCTTTTTAAGAACCACATCGATAGGTCTATAATTTCGAAAAAACAATGAGAACCCGCTGGTTTCTACCGTTGCCGGCTTTCCTGTCAGCTACTGGCGTACTAGTTCATACCAATATGTTTGCGCCTTTTTGTGCTCTCGTTTGGCTCCTTGATATTGTATGACGTTGGTGTTGCAATAGATAATTCTGAATAAAGATACGAGAAGAATGAATTTGGGATGGAATCTGACTATTACTACAGTATCTAGCTGGCTGCAATTGATCCTGCGCAGTCCTTTGCACCTGTGTGCTGGCGAAGTGACGAATATATATCGGTTGTTCGCTTGACCTACAAGCTAACTTTAATCCGTATAAATAACTGTGAAATAGTATTTTTCATCGGTCATGGAATAGTATGTTCAGTCAAAAAGCCTTGGTCTTGCGACATGCCTTTACGTATAGACTTTTTTTCAGACATCACTATGATAAGTTCATAACGTATCTCGACCTAGTACTATCTGTGTCACCCAACAACTATGTCATGCTAACAGTGACATATAACGAGTCACCATTAATGAACAATTCTGTCAGCATCAGCATGTGTTATAATCAATTTATTTTCCTAAGGAGAAAATTCAGAATTGATTGAGTAGTGTTAAACCCTAGACGAACAGAGACAGTTTTCAAATTTACAGAGTTCGTTAGGAAAGATTGGATAAAAAAATACTCCGTAGAGAATAAATTTTAGCTAAATACAGAATTGTCCTCAGTACAAAAATTCCATAGCATAACAGAGTCCCCACTCCCCATTGGGCTCTGCAGTGCTGGAAAGAGAGCCCTCACCTCTGACGAACATGCTCATGCTCCTGTGGCTCTTCGCCTGAATGCTTCAATGGGGACTCTGCGGACTGCGGTGCAGTACAATTCTCACTATAAACTTGGGTTAAGGACTTACTAGTATGTGGGTACAGGATATAGGAGTAGATGCCGTACCTGTCTTAATTGTCACGTTCGAAAAAAAGCGAACAATGCTGAATCTTCCGTGTCCCACGGTTTCGTTACCCTGTTTACAAGGACTGGACAATTCTGAGGCCTCTTTCTGTACCTAAAAGTTTGCTGCATGCATCTCGCCTTCGCCTGTTGGACGACGTGGGAAAGTTCTCCGCGCGGCCAACTGCGTCCAGTCCATGCATGTCTCCCGTTTGCTCCGCAACAACAATCTTGCGTAATCGGAAGAGCGTGATCAATTCTCCACTGTCCCTGCAGTTGGCCATCAAACTGTCTGTGTCGTGGTTTAGTTGTTGACTAGCGAGCGAGCCGCGAGCGAGGCTGATGAGATGATCCACCACCGTCCACGGCGAGTCGGCGAGCGGCGAGGCAAATCAATGGGCGGACGGCTCCGTAAACTTCCCAACCAACTATTCCGACGCGATTAAAGCCGCTGCTCTCCCCCCTTCCACAGTCGGTCGCGCGCGCTCCATGCTGCCGCCCGCCACCGCGCGCGATTACGTCTCTTGCGATTAGCTAGCTGGTATTCGTCTCGGGGCGGGCTGGGGCATCGTAAATGTGGATGCTGGATTCACGCACGGGAAAAGGGGACTGTGGACAGGTCAGGCCAGATATGACGCGGGCGGGCGCGACACGTCCAGCTAGCCCGCGCGGTCTGTCCGCCTCGATCATAAATTCAACGTGCTGGTGAGAAAACACAGCACAAAACAGACGAGATAGCGCAACGGCTTTCATTTAGGCTGCGTTCGTTTGACATGGATTGAGACCAGGAACTATTCCAGGTTATAAAAAGTGTGTAAATTAGTGAAGCAATCCAATTGGAACTATTCCAGGGCTCAATCCACCCCATAATCGAACGAGGCCTTAACCATTTCTGGCGCGGCGTACAAGCGTACTCCCCCGCGGCTTGGACAAACCAAAACCAAGCGAGAAAGTTTTGTATCGCGGCATCGCCTAGCTAACCTCCTCCGGCACGTACCTGCACGATGCACTCCACTACTCCAGTAGTCCAGTGCAGTGGTCAGTGGAGCACCGCACAGCAGTCGCTCTCTAGAAGTAATGGCCACTCAAGTTAGCTGCGAGGGAAGGGAAGGTTGCCTTGCATTGCAATTATACACCGTCTCGTCTCCCGTCGTGGCTCAGAGCTGGGGCTGCTGGCTGGCCTGCGATGCAAAACCTCCCCATCCATCCGCATCCACACTCCCCCGTCACCACCAACCTCGCGTCGCGTATATTAACTCCACCTCGCCGCCCCACCCTCACTCCACTGCCAACTCGCAGCAGCAGGCCAGCAGCAGTCTCTCCTCTGCTCCTCCCACCCCTTCTCCGGGGCCTGGCTGTACGTGAGCGAGATCGAGCACTAGGCGGCGCTAGCAAGGACAAGATGGTGGCGTCACACACCAGTCGCAGGTTCAAGCCCATCGAGGAGTGCTGCTCGGAGGGGCGGTCGGAGCAGACGGTGGCGGCCGACCTTGACGGCACGCTGCTCATCTCGCGGAGCGCGTTCCCTTACTACCTCCTCGTGGCGCTGGAGGCCGGGAGCGTGCTCCGCGCCGCGCTGCTGCTCCTCTCCGTGCCCTTCGTCTACGTCACCTACATCTTCTTCTCCGAGTCACTGGCCATCAGCACGCTCGTCTACATCTCCGTCGCGGGGCTCAAGGTGCGCAGCATCGAGATGGTGGCGCGCTCCGTGCTGCCCAGGTTCTACGCGGGCGACGTGCACCCGGAGAGCTGGCGCGTCTTCAGCTCCTTCGGCAGGCGCTACATCATCACGGCCAGCCCCAGGGTCATGGTCGAGCCCTTCGCCAGGGCCTTCCTCGGCGCCGACAAGGTCGTCGGCACGGAGCTCGAGGTCGGCAAGAACGGCAAGGCCACGGGTTTCATGGTCAAGCCCGGCGTGCTCGTCGGCGACCACAAGAAGAAGGCCGTCGTCAAGGAGCTCGGCGACTCCCTGCCCGACGTCGGCATGGGGGATAGGGAGACCGACTTCGACTTCATGTCCATCTGCAAGGTATCTGACGTACTCCGATCCCCCTGGCTCAGCTACTAGCTTAAAATCTTCGTCTATTTTGAAACTGGTACTTCAAATGCGTGATGACGTGTTGAATTGGTAACGTTGTTCGTTGTTTTCTGACTATCTGATCTCGTCGATGCATATTAGAATTTGGTAGCACCCAGATTCGCAACTACTACAGACTATAGGCTTGAGCTGGCAACAAGGAACATATCGAGTAGTAGTTGCAGATTGGAATTGAAGTAGAAACAACACCCAACTGGTAACATCTGACCGCTGATTAAATGACACTTGTTCACTTTTTTCATCCACCTGAAGGCCACCCAGACGCACATGTAAAATTTGGTCTAACTGACTGCGCATAGCTAGTAGCACCACCTAGACTGAGGATTGAAATATGTATAGACACTTTTTTAAAAAAGAAATATTTTATACGGAGTACACCTATAGTGGGGCTGCGTGTCTGATCGACTAATGTTGTTTTACGAGAGAAACGGTTTCCGCAGCTGATAAGTCATATTTATACCACGATAAGTTCGTCGCCCTGTTGTGCTGCTGGACGTCACTAGTTTTCCATTTGTTTTCAGATAGTTTAGTCCATGTCAGGTTTTTATTATGACACATACATGCAGCACCTCCCGTCCAAGCCGCTTACTACATACAGTAACATCAACCGTTCCAATGTAAGGGCAGTCCCAACGCGAAACACATGGTCGTTTCCATAACATTAACTCTTGTGACACGTAGACAAAAAAACCGACGTGGCATAGAAATAAATGAAGAAAGAGAAAGAAATTAGATGAAACCGTTTCTCATCTGAGAAACGATGTCGACTCGAGCGCCGAGGCAGGAAGAAACTGATGGTTTTGCGTTGGAGGCGAGACCTGATTTCCTCTGTGGGGCTTGTACTTTCCACGGTCAGCAAGTACACCAGCCAAGCCTCCGCTGGCTCGCATGGTAGCTGCCCTGCACGCTGCTGGAAGCTCGCCGACGCATGCCCACGCGGCCACGCCGCCCTGCCCAACATAGGTCGCGCCTCCACGCCACCTCGCCGGCTGCAACCAACACCGTCGCGCCGTCATCTGGCCGCGGCCCGCCTACCTCGTCGGCCGCACCTCGCGTCGCTCCCTCGTCCGACCGCGGCTCCGCGCCCATCACTCCGGCAGTAGCCCACGACGTCGCGTCCTCGTCTGACCACAGCTCCACTCCCGGCTCGCCGACTGCACTGCGCGCCAGCACGCCGCGCCACGCCCATCGCTCGTCGGTCGCATCTCGTCCTCACGCCATGGTCCAGGTTTTGGATAAGACAGTGTATGGAGAAAGAATGGATGAGAGAGATTGAATGCAAACGTTGGGAGAAACACAACATTTATTACGGGCCCACAGTATCATACGAATGCAATGGAGGGTCTAGTTTCTTGAGATAGTTTCTTGCTAACGTGTTTGCCATAGAAACTACTCTCTAGTTTCCGGGTTGGGACTGCCCTAATGTCGCTGCACTGCCATCATCCTTAATCGTAGTTGTCACAATTTTAGCAACCAGATTGAGGTCTTAGATAACGTACGTCATGGCACCACCCGTGTTCACACGTTACGTTTGACAGCGCAAGTGGATGCCGGGGATCATCGGTCATCGGTTTCACTGGCCGCTGGCCCGGGCGGATTGAAGGCGCCTCCGTCCGGCCTCGTCTCGGCCCCATTTACGGTTGTTTGGTGGAGAATTCATGGCGTCCTGTCCCCGGGTGCAATGAAGGAGACCGGCCCTGCTGGCTGGCGCGTGAGACATGAAAGCTGGAGCTGAGCGTGCCAGATCTATGACCACGCTGCTGCTTGTGTTTTTCTTTCTTTTTTCCATCGTCGTCCTGCCGGCCGCCTTTGCACCGGAGTAAATACGTACAGTACGGTGCTGCCGTGCTGGCACTGTTCGTCCTGGGACCGTCGTCCGTGTGCTGCCAGTGGACAGTGGGACTACTACTACGGAGTACTACTCTCTCTCTCTCTGGAGTCCGCGCGCCCTGCTGTCGCACTCCACAAATGATAAAAATTAATTTCCAAACTGATCGAAAATTATATGTACACTTGTTGACTGTTATGTAACGATGACAACGTACTCTACGTAACGTGGGTGCATTGGCTGTGCAGGAGGCCTACCTGGTGACGTCGAGGAAGTACAGCCCGGTGCCCAAGAACCAGCTGCTGAGCCCGCTGATCCTACACGACGGTCGCCTTGTGCAGCGCCCGACGCCGCTCGTCGCGCTGGTCACCTTCCTCTGGATGCCGTTCGGCTTCGCGCTCGCGCTCATGCGCGTGTACATCAACCTGCCGCTGCCCGAGCGCATCGTCTACTACACCTACAAGCTCATGGGCATCCGGCTCATCGTCAGGGGCAACCCGCCGCCGCCGCCCAAGAAGGGCCACCCGGGCGTGCTCTTCGTCTGCAACCACCGCACCGTGCTGGACCCCGTCGAGGTGGCCGTGGCGCTGCGCCGCAAGGTCAGCTGCGTCACCTACAGCATCTCCAAGTTCTCCGAGCTCATCTCGCCCATCAAGGCCGTCGCGCTGTCGCGGGAGCGCGACAAGGACGCCGAGAACATCCGCCGCCTGCTGGAGGAGGGCGACCTGGTGATCTGCCCCGAGGGCACCACCTGCCGCGAGCCCTTCCTGCTGCGCTTCAGCGCGCTCTTCGCCGAGCTCACCGACCGCATCGTGCCCGTGGCCATCAACACCAAGGAGAGCATGTTCCACGGCTCCACCGTGCGCGGCTTCAAGCTCATGGACCCCTATTTCTTCTTCATGAACCCGCGGCCGACGTACGAGATCACGTTCCTCACCCAGCTCCCCAAGGAGCTCACCTGCAGCGGCGGCAGGTCGCCCATCGAGGTGGCCAACTACATCCAGAAGACGCTCAGCGGACAGCTCGGCTTCGAGTGCACCACCATCACGCGCAAGGAGAAGTACGGCATACTCGCTGGCACCGACGGCCGTGTCCCGTCCAAGAACAAGGACAAGGAGAAGAACTAACGGCGGCCAACGACGTCGCTGCTGCTGCCCAGCAGACTGCATGCCGTTTACTGCTCAGATTTATTCCAATTAATTGTTCCCTGTCGAGAAGTTGGCCAATTACTCATTGTTTTTAAAAGGACCATGTGATGTGGGCCGTGTACTAGTACAAGCTTTGGTGACCATATAATTATCAATCCAGATTCTCTGCAGTCCTTCAGGAAAGTCACAGGTGACTTTAGGTGCTCTCGATGCCCTCCATTCACGATCCGACGGCTGCTGAATTTTTTTTCCAGTTAACTGCAGCTCATTGCCCAGACGAGAACTACAGCCCAGCTCAGGCCCATTTCATGGACAGAGGACTGAAACAGAGAATCTGAATTAAGACAGAGGACTGAAACAGAGAAGTGTCGTATACTCTGCAAGGATTTCAGTTAAGTTTTTTTATAGTTCCATGCTAATAGATATTCTCCACCAATAACCACCAGTACAACATATAAATAATAAAATATTCTTTCTTCAACCAATCACTTAACACACAGCCACACAGGTGCTCAGCAATTATCTCAAAAGAACAAAATACCCCTTCCCATAAGATAGCAACTACTCAATTGAAGGCCTAAGCAGATGTTGAAGAGTAGCGTCATCAATTTCGCTGGAACCCTGCAAAGATAAATGAAAGTTAGAAAAAACATAAATATTGGCACTTGCTAAAATTGAAAAGAAGCAACACTGAACGTACCATCACCAAATCTGTGAAGCTAGTGAATGCAAAGGAATCATGCTCATTATTAGCACAGCCCACCACTTGAGTTTGTTCACCATCATTCACTTCATGCTGGATATAATACATTCAAATATTATTTTTATAAGCAAAAGTAATAAATTAGTACACCATATTTTAAGGTTTTAGAGAACATACATTAGAGTTATTAGAGTTATGTGTCACTTTCTTTTTGTACTTTCTTGTCTTGTCAAGCCAACTTCTATGTCTCTTTGAACTTTTTGGTTGAACCTCTTTTTTCTTTAACCGTGCAGCACTGAGCAGTTCTTCATTTTGCTGAGTGTTAGGTTGGACATTATATGTATCACATAAGACACCTGTAGATGCACTGAATTTGTCCTGTAGTTGTTTACCAAGGCAATCAAGTGCTTTGTCTATCAAAATGCAACATTCAGGATCGCTTGCAGCTGGATATGCTAAATTAAGAAATTTTTTGGACATATACTTGTAGCGAAGCATAGCATCTAACTTTGGGTCTTCAATTATGCTCCTTCCTTTGGTGTCTTGGATAGTTCCATACTTTGCTTCTCTTGTCCAACGTTTCAGCACATAATGATTAGGCAATAACTTGATGTTCATCAAGTCAAGGACTTTCAAAGCATGGCTACACAACACGCGTGTCCTTGCAAACTGCCCACAATTACATGAAACCTTTTGCCCCGAAGGATCACCAACAACTACACGTTCTATTTCAGAACTTAAATCACCATCAGACCTCACAATTTCAACAGGATATGTGTTATTTTCTTCCAATACTCTAGTACATGCAGCCATGGATCTTTCATATTCACCTTGGAATGCTTCAAATATTGGGGGAGTGTAAAGTTTGCTAGCTTGCACTAGCATAGGCGTCCTCATTCTTAATCTAGGTAGCTTTTTTCTGGCTTCAAATTCTTCATCTAATTCCTTGTTTCTTTTTACTTGCACCGCCCTTTCAAAATGCTTTAGGAACCGGATGATGTCAAAATCAGATTTCAGGTGGTCTTTTAAATCACTATTGAAACTCTCACTTAATTGTGTGCTTCTCATTCCCAATGTGAAAACATTCCTCATGTGACATTCAACCCATTTTTCTTTGAACTTGTATGTAACACCTCTGGTGTTTAAGATGTAATTAACCTGACATGTCATCATCATTAGTCATTAATCATTCTTGCCTTGCATTTATGTTTGCTTAGTACTTGTGTAGCAATCTCTTTTCAAAAACCCTAAAGCTCAAATCTTCCTATAAGGGCAAAAATGGTAATTTCACCTCTGTGCCTAGCCTTGATTTTTTTCTTGTTCAAATTGATGTCTTGAAGCTTTGTTGTGTTGTTCAAAAATCAAAATCAAAAATCAGATTTCAGAGTCCTTTTGAAAAACCCTAATTTCCAAACCCTGGCTTTTACCCCTCTTTTAATAATTTAAAAACTATTCAAAATTTGGACTTGGTTCAAAAAGCAAAGTTGTAGATCTGGCCAAGAGAAACAACTTTGGTATTTACAAATTTTCAAGTTTCTGTACAAAGTTTGAAGTAATTTCAAATTCATTCAAATTCTAGTTTTTGTCCCCTTTTCAGTTTTCAAAATCTATTCAAAAAACTATTGAGTTTCAGAAAAAGTGTATATTAGCAAAGTTGTAGGTTTTGATAAAAGGAACAGCTTTCATGTTTGCAGATTTCCAACTTTCAATGTAAAATCAAAAGTAATTTTGAATTTATTCAAATCCCAAAAGTGTTCCCTTTTCTGATTTCAAATGTGGTTCAAAAACTATTTGGATTTTGAAAATGTTCATATTGACAAAGTTGTAGATCTCTTTTTTCTGAACAACTTTGATGTTTTGAGTTTTTGTTGCCCAGTTCAAATTTTGGAAGTAATTTGCAAAATACAGAAATCAGTTCAAAAAGTCAAACCCTAGCCTACCCTGTTCATCTCCTACCTCGCGTAGGGGGGGGGGGGCGGCCATGGCCCGGTCGCCGGCGCTACGCGCGCCACGCACTCGGCCGCCGTTCGCCTGCCCCCGACCTGCCGCCGCTGGTCCCGTGATGATTTCGCGCCCGCACGCGCCGAGCGCTGACCTTGCCCCGTCCCCCACAGTGCCCAGCGAGTCGCCGCCGCGTGTTCAACGCCGGCGAGCTCACGCCCGTCCCCTGCACGCACGCCAGCCCTTCCGCCAGCGCGCAATCGAGTGCGCACGCCTCCGCCAAGCTTATCCGCCTGTGCGCGATGCTTATCCACCCCCGAGCACGCCTATAAAACCCACCGCCGGTGAGCCGGAACCCTCACCCGCCTCCGCCACCGTCGACACACCAGTCCAGAGCCTCCCCCACCCAACCACCTAGCTCAGAAGCTCCGCCGTGTTCTTGCGAAGCTTTTTCCCTCCTCAATTTTACCTCCGCCGCCCCCTATTGCCCGGCGTAACCTCATCTGCTCGGATTCCGGCGAAACGCCGGTGAGCACGGATTTGGGAAAACCCCATTCCCCGGCCGTGATCTTCCTTCCCCGACCTATGTTCCTTCTTCCTCGCATCCTTGCGCGTCTAACCATGCCTCGATGATCCGTTGTGGTGCTCAGGAACGCCGGAACGCCGTCGCGACGCGGTTCTGCCCACCGACGACCCCCGCTCCGTCGACCTCCTAGCTCCGGCCGTCCCCTCGCCTCGCCACCGCGCGTTATCGACTGCCGGTGAGCTCCTGAACCTCCCCATGCCCTTGGTTTCGCCCGAGCGCCTCTGCCGTGGCCGGAACGCCATCGCGCCGCCGCGGGGTGACCGCCGGCGTGAGGAAGACGATGAACAGTGCGATTTTTTCTTTTTCAGTTTGTTTTGAATAGTGTTCGAATTTCATCTTTTTGTGTGATTTTCTGTGTTGTTTCGAAAATTCTAAAAAATTCAGGGTAGACTCTTTACACCTTGAGGTATTTTAGAAAAATATAAAACTTGACTTTTCTGCAAAAAATTTGAAAATGTAAAATCCCTCTTTTAATTAATAAATGGATGGTTTTGGATTTTTAGAAAATCATTTATAACTCCAAAAATCATGAGATAAATTTTTGTGAGCTTCCTATGCCATGTTTAGTCTCTGGTGAAATTTTGAAGTCTTTTGGAACAAGTTGATTTTTGAGCATTTATCTTTAATTGTTAAATAGTGCCTTTTGTTAATTAATGTCTGATTTTATTTGAGCACCCTAATGACCTCCAAAAATTATGAAATTTGTTTTGCCATCTATCTACACCATAATGAACTTATGTGACTAATTTGGTAATTTTTGGAGTAACTGCATAAAATGACCTTTTTAAATAATTAAGAAAAACAGAAAAGGTGATTAAGGTTCATGTTGTATGCCCTGTGTTGCATTGTTCATACTAGCATACTCATGAGCATGCACCATTGCATTCGTATAGTCACCGAAGAAGGCGTCAAGATCGAGTCAGCCGCTGACGAACCTGTCCCTGAGGCTACCCCGAGCTCCGACAACTGCCCTGCCGCCCTCGAGTCTGCCCTCTTTGCTCTTTAAGGCAAGCCCCGGTGCATTTAAACTCCTTTCCTTGGATTTATAAAATGTTTTTCTTAAATGCTTTTGAGTTAAATTATTGCATTAGGTTTATAGGAGTTGTGTGCTATCCTAATTGATGCACTATCCACCTTGACCACCGATACACCTGATACCTGCTTTTCAAAAGTATTTGAAAAATGCTTAGCAATGCTTATTGAATTAGACTTTGCAATAAAAATGCCAATTTCAAAAGTATGATCACTGAAAGAATCTTTATGGGAATTTGGCTTTACTTCCCGTTCGATGACTGCTTGCCTAGCTAGCATGTGGTCATTGTCGAGAAGAGGTTGTCCGCGCGTACGGTGCCGTCATGTTGTAGTCCGGGACTCAACAGTTGACACCGACCGGGACAGGGTTGAAAAACCGACAGGACCTGTACTCTTGGGTTAGAGTCCCGAGGTGCTTGTTGCTGACGGAAAAACTTTAGGGACCATCCGTATGGGGGCCTGCTGGTCAAGACTTGTAACTATTCACATACTTCGGAAAGCTCTGGCTCCGAGGAATCCTTTATTGGACCGACAACCGCGCACTGGGAGTGGAGAGATGGCGGAAGTAGCATGTACCCACGTGGTCGTCGTACCTGGATAGGAGTGGTGTACTGTACTTCCGGGTGGCGTAGGACCGGGCCCAATCTTGGAGGAATCATGGTAGACAAGTTGGCATATGCAAGCTTGGGTGCTACATATGCAGTGTGGATAGGGATCCTCAGCTGAGTATTATTTATCCGGATTAACGTTGCTCCTCGGTTATGGAGACTTGGTCCACTGACTGTCAACGGAGAGTGGTTCTCAACTAGGTATGTTTTGAAATGTAAAATGAATCATGAACGATGAAGAATTGAGGAATACTGAATCTTTCCAAAATAAAATAAGGTTTACAAAATGCTTTTCTGCAAAATACCTGATCTTGCTTAAGCCTTACCTTGACTACCCTAAGCCTCTCATTCCTGAGTCTTCTCCCTTTTCTTTAGTCGGGTAAGTCTTGTTGAGTACCCCAGTACTCAGGGTTTGTTACCCATGCTGCAGGTATGACAGAGTCCCCGATGTGTCTTGCACCCTGCTGCGTGACCGTCGTCCAGGAAGAGGCCGATGAGGCCGAAGAATAGTTGTACACCCTCGGGCTCGGTGATTATAAGTATCTTTGCTGTTCCCCACTACGTTGCCTTTGTCTATTTCTATTATCAGAACTTGGTTTGTAATAACTGCACCTTAATTTCTATTTGGAACCCTGCTTTGTAAAACTAATGTTATTTAAGTCTTCCGCTCTTTATTCCGATGTTATTTGTAAAAGTATGCAATGCTGTAACCGAATTGTGAGATGATCCTGCGGACATTGGGCACTGATGTAGCCCGGTGGCGAACAGGTCTTAATCACATGGAACATGGGTTCGGCTGTCAGAGGTGGACAGGGACACGTGGGCCATGGGATTAGGGTCGTTCCGTCACAGAGTGGTATCGGAGCATCTCACTTTAACGTTGCAGTGTTCGTTTTTGCGAAAACTTCAAAAGACCTTTTGAGTCCAAACAAACTAAACTTGACTATTTTGAGTCCAAATTGCTTCTCTCATCTTGTCTCTCATATGGCAACACTAGCTAGTGGAACAACATATTTTAAGCCCTATGTACCTTATTTATTTATTGCATTGCTTTGTTCCGTAGGAACGATTCATGCATCATGTCATAATCACTTAAGTTAACTTCCTCTCTAAGTTCGTTGGGGTAGTATGCCTTTACCTGTTCTTGCTAGCCTTTCTCATCCATCTTCTCTTATCCAGACATGGCTCGCATCAAGCTGACCGCCCGCAAGTCGACTGGACCGCATGGTGTGCCACGCCACCAGCTGGCACCACGCGCTGAGGAGGAGACTGGAGAATCTTCCAACAGTCGTCGCTTTCCCCGCCGCACCCGTAAGAACCTGAAGGAGGAGATCAAGGATCTGAAGGCTGAGCTGAAGAACTTGGAGCATGACTTCTACCACTCACGCCTGGAGTTTTATGAGGCACGAGCTTCCCTGGAGCAGGCCAACCGGAACACGGTTCGCGCTATCGAGCAACGCAATGATGCTTGGATCCGCGAGGACGTCACCAGAGTCGAGCTCCACGGACTGCAGCAGTACACAGCTCAGATTGAACAGTTCAATGATATGCTTCATGAGGAAGTACATCAGCTGTACGATCAACTCCACCCCTTGGTACCCCCGGTTATGGAAGACCCTGAGGACGGAGTAGTGGAAGAACCCGATGTGGAACAAGAGCCAGACGTGGACGAAGAAATTGAACCTGCTGAGGACGTCCACGCTGAAGACGAGGACGAGGAGGAAGAGCCTGAGCTCATCCTCGAAGAAGACGACGACGAAGAAATGATCATCATCGATGAGGACTAGACTCGTCGTTAGGAGACGGAGATCCCGTGTGTCTGTACCACCTGCTTACCTAAAACCTTAGTCTAGGTTTGGGAGCGTTAGTCTGTCTTTTGTTAAGTCAGTCTGTATCTTTCTTTTTGTACCTTTTTCCCCTTATCGGTCAGTTGTGTCTGTCAGAAATCTTTATCAATCTATCAGACTTTGTATCAGAAGGAGCTATCAGTCTGTTGTTTTCAAAACTCTATCTATGAATGCTAAGTTCCAAGTTGCTTAACAGATGCCTGCGAACACTCGCACTGGAGCTGGAGGTTCTGATGATGCCAACCTTCCAAACCCTCCACCTGTTCCTGCTACGCTAGCAGATGCCATTGCAGCCTTGGCAGCCGCTGCTAACCTGATGGCTCAAAACCAAGCGCAACAGAACAATGGTCACCGTGGTCGTCAAGACATCAACCGTGAGACTACATATGTGGATTTCACCGAGACCCGTCCACCAGTTTTCACCAAAGCAGATGAACCCCTGGAAGCTGATGATTGGCTCCGCACTATGGAGCAAAAGTTCAGTCTTCTCCGCTGTACCGACATCCAGAAGCCCCGGTTCGCTTCCCAGCAGCTTCGTGGTCCAGCAAGCGCTTGGTATGCCAACCTGTTGGCTGCCCAGCCAGAAGGTCATCAGTTGACCTGGGAAGAGTTCCGCACCGCTTTTCGTGCACATCATATCCCTTCCGGATTGATGAAGATGAAGCTTGATCAGTTTCTGGCACTGCAGCAGAAGGACTCCTCAGTGATGCAGTACGTGGGTCAGTTCAACCATCTTAGCCAGTATGCCTCAGAGTATGTCAACACAGATGAAAAGAAGAGGGATTGTTTCCTTAGAGGTCTGCATCCTAAGATCCGCAGAAGTCTGTCCAATAACCTGACCGGTTCGTATCATGATGCCGTTGATCGTGCTGTTGCATATGAAGAAAGCAACCGTCAGTATCAAGAGGAAAAGAAGAAGAAGAAAGCAGGATCCAGCAGTTTCTCTGGCGGTCACAAGCGCCAGAGGATCATATACCACCCCAGTCACCACCAAAATCGCCTACCTTACCCCAACCAGCAAGTGGTCGTCCGTACCGCGGCCACCACCCAAATGCCAACCAGCAGAGTGCCACACAGCCGAACGCCCCAGGTGTTCGTATCACCACTCCACAAACAGCCTACAACCATCCCTGCTACAACTGCGGCCAGCTTGGTCACTGGTCTCGTGAGTGCCCAAAGCCCAAGAGGTATGCCCAGAATACTCAGAAGAATCCTGGAGGATCTCAGCAGCAGCAGCACCGTGCATAGCAGCAGCATGTTCAGAAGGGCAAGATTGTCAAGAAGCACGGGCAAGTCTACTACACCACTGTCGGCGACATCCCAGAAGGAGAGCCCGTCATGATCGGTAGGTTTCCCGTTGCCAATCATCCTGCAGTCGTGTTGTTTGATTCTGGTGCATCGCATTCCTTCATCAGTCGTACATTTGTCGTTAAGCATGAGATATCAATTGGGGAGTTGAAAGAAAGTTTCTGCATATTTTCGCCTGGAGGACGTATAAGTACTAAGGAAGTGGTTCGCAGTATACCAGTAATGTTGGGGGAACATGTATTTCCTACCACCATGACAGTGCTATGTGATCAGGAGATAGATGTCATTCTATGCATGAATTGGATGTGCCAGTATAAGGCTATGATTGACATCCTGAATAGGGTTGTGAGAGTGGACATTCCCAACAGTACCTCCAAACTCCTTCTCCAACTCCCAATGCCTCAAAAACCAGCAGCCACACTTTTGAATACCACCTATGTTCTGGAAACTAGAGACATCCCCGTGGTCTGTGAATTCCCTGAGGTTTTTCCAGAGGACTTACCTGGTCTGCCTCCTGACCGTGATGTTGAGTTTGCCATAGAGCTAAAGCCCGGGACTGCTCTCATATCCCGCAGGGCTTATCGAATGCCTCCCAGAGAGTTGGCAGAGCTAAAAATCCAATTACAAGATTTGTTGGACAAGGGTTTCATTCGCCCAAGCTCGTCTCCTTGGGGTTGTCCTGCAATCTTTATAAAGAAGAAAGACAAGACTCTCAGAATGTGTATTGATTATCGCCCACTCAACGAGGTCACCATCAAAAATAAATATCCCTTGCCTCGTATTGATCTTCTCTTTGACCAGTTAGCTGGAGCCAAAGTATTCTCCAAGATCGATCTCAGATCTGGCTACCACCAAATAAAGATTCGTCCTGAAGATATTCTTAAAACAGCTTTCACCACCAGATATGGCCTATATGAGTACTTGGTCATGTCCTTCGGTTTGACCAATGCCCCTCTCATTTCATGTACCTCATGAACTCTGTGTTCATGCCAGAGCTTGATAAATTCGTGGTCGTGTTCATTGACGACATCCTTGTCTACTCAAAAACCCCTGAAGATCACGCCGAGCATCTTCGTATCGTTCTATCCCGTCTCAGAGAACATCAGTTGTATGCCAAGTTCAGTAAATGTGAATTCTGGTTAGATCAGATACAGTTTCTTGGTCATGTCCTATCCGCTGAAGGTGTGTCAGTTGACCCTGGTAAAGTGGCAGACATTCTGGATTGGAAGCCACCTACCACTGTTCATCAAGTCCGCAGCTTTATGGGAATGGCAGGATATTATCGTCGATTCATCCCAGATTTCTCAAGAATCGCCAAGCCTATCACTGGGTTAGTAAAGAATTCTGTGAAGTTTGTCTGGTCACCAGCCTGTGAGCAAGCCTTTCAAACTCTGAAGAAACTGTTAACTACATCACCAGTGCTAGCCCAGCCGAACATCGAGAAGCCCTTTGATGTCTACTGTGATGCATCTGGTACTGGTTTGGGCTGTGTTTTGATGCAAGAAGGTCGAGTGATCGCATATGCCTCCCGACAGCTTAAGCGACATGAAGAGAATTATCCAACTCATGATCTCGAGTTAGCAGCAGTAGTGCATGCCTTGAAGATCTGGCGTCATTATCTGTTGGGCAGTACCTGTAATGTGTACACTGATCACAAAAGCCTGAAGTATATCTTCACTCAAGAGGAACTGAATATGAGACAGAGAAGATGGCTTGAGTTAATTAAGGACTATGATCTTGAAGTGCATTACCATCCGGGTAAGGCGAATGTGGTTGCCGATGCGCTCAGTCGCAAGTCATATTGCAACTGTCTGATGATGAAACCCTATGATTCTTCTTTGTGTTATGAGCTGGAAAAGTTGAATATTGAAATGATTCCACAAGGAACTCTGAATAATATCAGAATAGAAACCCCTATCAAAGAGCAGATCATCGCTGCACAGAAAGATAACCCTGGAATCAAGCACATCATCGAAAAGGTCCAATCCGGAAAGGCTGATTGTTTCGGGATTGATGATACAGGAGTAGTAAGGTTTAAGAATCGGTTAGTAGTTCCTAAAGTGCCTGAGTTAAGAAAGTTAATCCTTGATGAAGCACACTTGACTAGATTCTCCATCCACCCCGGCAGCAACAAGATGTACCAGGACTTGAAGCAAAGGTTCTGGTGGACAAAGATGAAGATTGAGATCGCCCGGTATGTCGCTCAGTGTGATACTTGCCAGAAAGTCAAAGCCGTGCACATGAGGCCCGGAGGAGAATTGCAACCTTTACCTGTACCTGCTTGGAAATGGGACGATATCAGTATGGATTTTATCAATGGACTACCAAAGACACCAAAAGGTTTTGATTCCATCTGGGTGATCGTGGATCGCCTCACTAAGCAAGCTCATTTCCTGCCAGTCAAAACCAGCTATACCGTCCCCACATATGCCACTTTGTACAAGAACCACATAGTGAAACTCCATGGCATACCCAAGACCATTGTCTCTGATCGTGGTACCCAGTTTGTCGCAAAATTTTGGAAAGCGTTCCATACCTCACTTGGAACCAAGCTCTTGCATAGTACAACATATCATCCACAAACAGATGGACAAACTGAGCGAGTCAACCAAGTGTTAGAGGATATGTTGAGAGCATGTGTGCTCACCTTCGCAGATACTTGGGATAACTGTTTGCCCTTGGCAGAATTCTCGTATAATAACAGTTATCAGGAGAGCATCAAAATGGCACCCTTTGAAGCACTGTACGGTCGCCGTTGTCGTACACCTCTCAGTTGGTCTGAACCTGGAGAAAGAGAATTCTTTGGAGTTGACCTAGTGAAAGATATGGAAGAAAAAAGTCAAGAAAATACAAGAGAATATGAAAATTGCGCAATCTCGACAGAAGAGCTATGCCGACAAAAGACGTCGACCTCTGAAGTTTCCAATCGGAGATTATGTGTACCTGAAAGTCTCACCCACCAAGGGAGTCACTCGTTTTGGAGTTAAAGGGAAGTTAGCACCTCGGTATATTGGTCCCTTTGAAATTCTGGAATGCTGTGGCAAGGTAGCTTATAAGCTAAGGTTGCCCGATCATCTTTCAGCAGTTCATAATGTGTTTCACGTCTCCCAACTCAAGAAGTGTCTCCGAGTGCCCGAATATGTGGTAGATGTTGAAGGTGTTGAGTTAGAACCCGATCTGTCATATTCTGAATATCCAGTTCGTGTGTTGGATTACAAGGACCGTGTTACCCGGAGGACTACCACGAGATGGTACAAGATCCAGTGGAACCAACACTCTGAAGAAGAAGCCACTTGGGAATCTGAAGAGTTCTTGGCAAAGAACTATCCCGACTTTCTCGATACTCTGTAGATGTAAGGTTTTACCCTTGTTCTTCTTAAGACGCAGAATCTCGGGGCGAGATTTCTTTTAGGGGGGAAGGTTGTAACACCTCTGGTGTTTAAGATGTAATTAACCTGACATGTCATCATCATTAGTCATTAATCATTCTTGCCTTGCATTTATGTTTGCTTAGTACTTGTGTAGCAATCTCTTTTCAAAAACCCTAAAGCCCAAATCTTCCTATAAGGGCAAAAATGGTAATTTCACCTCTGTGCCTAGCCTTGATTTTTTTTCTTGTTCAAATTGATGTCTTGAAGCTTTGTTGTGTTGTTCAAAAATCAAAATCAAAAATCAGATTTCAGAGTCCTTTTGAAAAACCCTAATTTCCAAACCCTGGCTTTTACCCCTCTTTTAATAATTTAAAAACTATTCAAAATTTGGACATGGTCCAAAAAGCAAAGTTGTAGATCTGGCCAAGAGAAACAACTTTGGTATTTACAAATTTTCAAGTTTCTATACAAAGTTTGAAGTAATTTCAAATTCATTCAAATTCCAGTTTTTGTCCCATTTTTTTTTTCAAAATTTATTCAAAAAACTATTGAGTTTCAGAAAAAGTGTATATTAGCAAAGTTGTAGGTTTTGATAAAAGGAACAGCTTTCATGTTTGCAGATTTCCAACTTTCAATGTAAAATCAAAAGTAATTTTGAATTTATTCAAATCCCAAAAGTGTTCCCTTTTCTGATTTCAAATGTGGTTCAAAAAATATTTGGATTTTGAAAATGTTCATATTGACAAAGTTGTAGATCTCTTTTTTCTGAACAACTTTGATGTTTTGAGTTTTTGTTGCCCAGTTCAAATTTTGGAAGTAATTTGCAAAATACAGAAATTAGTTCAAAAAGTCAAACCCTAGCCTACCCTGTTTATCTCCAACCTCGCGTAGGGGGGGGGGCTCGGCCATGGCCCGGTCGCCGGCGCTGCGCGCGCCACGCGCTCGGCCGCCGTTCGCCTGCCCCCGACCTGCCGCCGCTGGTCCCGTGATGATTTCGCGCCCGCACGCGCCGAGCGCTGACCTTGCCCCGTCCCCCACAGTGCCCAGCGAGTCGCCGCCGCGTGTTCAACGCCGGCGAGCTCACGCCCGTCCCCTGCACGCACGCCAGCCCTTCCGCCAGCGCACAATCGAGTGCGCACGCCTCCGCCAAGCTTATCCGCCTGTGCGCGACGCTTATCCACCCCCGAGCACGCCTATAAAACCCACCGCCGGTGATCCGGAACCCTCACCCGCCTCCGCCACCGTCGACACACCAGTCCAGAGCCTCCCCCACCCAACCACCTAGCTCAGAAGCTCCGCCGTGTTCTTGCGAAGCTTTTTCCCTCCTCAATTTTACCTCCGCCGCCCCCTATTGCCCGGCGTAACCTCATCTGCTCGGATTCCGGCGAAACGCCGGTGAGCACGGATTTGGGAAAACCCCATTCCCCGGCCGTGATCTTCCTTCCCCGACCTATGCTCCTTCTTCCTCGCATCCTTGCGCGTCTAACCATGCCTCGATGATCCGTTGTGGTGCTCAGGAACGCCGGAACGCCGTCGCGACGCGGTTCTGCCCACCGACGACCCCCGCTCCGTCGACCTCCTAGCTCCGGCCGTCCCCTCGCCTCGCCACCGCGCGTTATCGACTGCCGGTGAGCTCCTGAACCTCCCCATGCCCTTGGTTTCGCCCGAGCGCCTCTGCCGTGGCCGGAACGCCATCGCGCCGCCGCGGGGTGACCGCCGGCGTGAGGAAGACGATGAACAGTGCGATTTTTTCTTTTTCAGTTTGTTTTGAATAGTGTTCGAATTTCATCTTTTTGTGTGATTTTCTGTGTTGTTTCGAAAATTCTAAAAAATTCAGGGTAGACTCTTTACACCTTGAGGTATTTTAGAAAAATATAAAACTTGACTTTTCTGCAAAAAATTTGAAAATGTAAAATCCCTCTTTTAATTAATAAATGGATGGTTTTGGATTTTTAGAAAATCATTTATAACTCCAAAAATCATGAGATAAATTTTTGTGAGCTTCCTATGCCATGTTTAGTCTCTGGTGAAATTTTGAAGTCTTTTGGAACAAGTTGATTTTTGAGCATTTATCTTTAATTGTTAAATAGTGCCTTTTGTTAATTAATGTCTGATTTTATTTGAGCACCCTAATGACCTCCAAAAATTATGAAATTTGTTTTGCCATCTATCTACACCATAATGAACTTATGTGACTAATTTGGTAATTTTTGGAGTAACTGCATAAAATGACCTTTTTAAATAATTAAGAAAAACAGAAAAGGTGATTAAGGTTCATGTTGTATGCCCTGTGTTGCATTGTTCATACTAGCATACTCATGAGCATGCACCATTGCATTCGTATAGTCACCGAAGAAGGCGTCAAGATCGAGTCAGCCGCTGACGAACCTGTCCCTGAGGCTACCCCGAGCTCCGACAACTGCCCTGCCGCCCTCGAGTCTGCCCTCTTTGCTCTTTAAGGCAAGCCCCGGTGCATTTAAACTCCTTTCCTTGGATTTATAAAATGTTTTTCTTAAATGCTTTTGAGTTAAATTATTGCATTAGGTTTATAGGAGTTGTGTGCTATCCTAATTGATGCACTATCCACCTTGACCACCGATACACCTGATACCTGCTTTTCAAAAGTATTTGAAAAATGCTTAGCAATGCTTATTGAATTAGACTTTGCAATAAAAATGCCAATTTCAAAAGTATGATCACTGAAAGAATCTTTATGGGAATTTGGCTTTACTTCCCGTTCGATGACTGCTTGCCTAGCTAGCATGTGGTCATTGTCGAGAAGAGGTTGTCCGCGCGTACGGTGCCGTCATGTTGTAGTCCGGGACTCAACAGTTGACACCGACCGGGACAGGGTTGAAAAACCGACAGGACCTGTACTCTTGGGTTAGAGTCCCGAGGTGCTTGTTGCTGACGGAAAAACTTTAGGGACCATCCGTATGGGGGCCTGCTGGTCAAGACTTGTAACTATTCACATACTTCGGAAAGCTCTGGCTCCGAGGAATCCTTTATTGGACCGACAACCGCGCACTGGGAGTGGAGAGATGGCGGAAGTAGCATGTACCCACGTGGTCGTCGTACCTGGATAGGAGTGGTGTACTGTACTTCCGGGTGGCGTAGGACCGGGCCCAATCTTGGAGGAATCATGGTAGACAAGTTGGCATATGCAAGCTTGGGTGCTACATATGCAGTGTGGATAGGGATCCTCAGCTGAGTATTATTTATCCGGATTAACGTTGCTCCTCGGTTATGGAGACTTGGTCCACTGACTGTCAACGGAGAGTGGTTCTCAACTAGGTATGTTTTGAAATGTAAAATGAATCATGAACGATGAAGAATTGAGGAATACTGAATCTTTCCAAAAATAAAATAAGGTTTACAAAATGCTTTTCTGCAAAATACCTGATCTTGCTTAAGCCTTACCTTGACTACCCTAAGCCTCTCATTCCTGAGTCTTCTCCCTTTTCTTTAGTCGGGTAAGTCTTGTTGAGTACCCCAGTACTCAGGGTTTGTTACCCATGCTGCAGGTATGACAGAGTCCCCGATGTGTCTTGCACCCTGCTGCGTGACCGTCGTCCAGGAAGAGGCCGATGAGGCCGAAGAATAGTTGTACACCCTCGGGCTCGGTGATTATAAGTATCTTTGCTGTTCCCCACTACGTTGCCTTTGTCTATTTCTATTATCAGAACTTGGTTTGTAATAACTGCACCTTAATTTCTATTTGGAACCCTGCTTTGTAAAACTAATGTTATTTAAGTCTTCCGCTCTTTATTCCGATGTTATTTGTAAAAGTATGCAATGCTGTAACCGAATTGTGAGATGATCCTGCGGACATTGGGCACTGATGTAGCCCGGTGGCGAACAGGTCTTAATCACATGGAACATGAGTTCGGCTGTCAGAGGTGGACAGGGACACGTGGGCCATGGGATTAGGGTCGTTCCGTCACATTGTAGATGCTATCTAGCCAAGATGTCTTTTTCTCATCCACCTTATTTCTCATCATGTTAAATGCTTCTTCAAAGGCCAACTTGTCCTCTATGTTATAGATACAAGAACTAAAATCTGAAAGGATATGAGATTCTTCATCTTCTTTTTTCTTACTACATAAGTGCTTAACAGCATTCTGCATTATGTGGTAGGTGCACAATCCATGTCATGCTTCTGTGAATACCTCCTTAATAGCATTTCTCATTGCTATGTCTTGGTCAGTGAATATAGTTCTAGGTTGCTTTCCATTGTGTGCAGTTAAAAATGCCTTGAATAGCCATGTGAAAGAGGCACATGTTTCATCAAATAGAAGGGCTGCTCCAAAAATGACAGTCTCCCTAAACTGATTGAAGCCAACAAAAACACCAAAAGGCCTATATTCTTTGTTTGTGACAAAAGTAGTGTCGAATGTCACCACATCACCAAAATTAGCATAATCAACTAACATCTTAGCATCAGCCCAAAATATATTGGTTATATGTTCTTCTGCGTCCAATTGCACAACATAGTGGAAAGAAGGGTTCTCATACATCTTGTCTTGGAAATACTTTAACATGCTTCCTGCCTGACCATATGCCAGCTCCCTTTGGCGCCTACCCTGCAAGTAATTTTTGTGATCCCGAGAAGTGTAGCTAAGATTCATTCATCCTCCAACTTGACGGCTTGCCAACTCATGTGCAGCTTTTGGCCTAATTCCAGAATCATCAGCTGCTTCCATTTCAAAAGCCTGCACTTCTGAAATCTTCCTCTGTGATGTCATCAAATGGGAGGTATGTGGCAAGTGAAGAATATGATTGTGTTCAAGAATTAGATCAAACACTTCATATTCCCCTGTCACTCGATCTAATGTAAGACCCAAACGAACTGGACAACATGTTCTTGTTTCGGCCGAGGATTTTTTGTGAGATGATCTCTCCTGTCTCGTGCTCGACAACCCTCCTTGGCACACACATATCTACATGATGTTACCCTTTTATCAGATTTACTTTCATTTGTGTATCGTTTTCGGACCTCAAAACCAGCATGACCTCCATAATCTACCCAAAAAGACCAAGCACCATCCAAGTTTATGAATTTTTGACCAATACGAGGAACCCAAATTGGAGTTGCATTCTCTCTGTAAGAAAAATAAAAACATGCTGATTGCTATACACCTAGAAATAAACAAAGAAGAAACAACTGAATGTAATTATAACTCACTTGTTGGGTTGTTCCATCAGATTTAATTAAAACTAAGACCTTAAAGAATACTGCAAATAATAAGCAGATATAAGTGAACTTTCACTTATGAACAAATAAGAGCGAAATAAAGAAGAAAGAAGAAGATAATACATTGATCAGCATACGGTTGATGCGCTACTTGACGATTGCAGCTAGTTGTGTTGCATCTCGGCCAAGGACATTGATTGCGCTGTTGTCTCGGACGAAGACGTCGATGCACTGCACGATGGCTGCAGGCGACGCGAGCGTGGCCTAGCTCCGCCGCGAGCGCGACTTGACGGCGGCGGCGTGCAGCGACACAATACACGCCAAAATGTTTCTGCGGCCGCACATCCCCGCCAAAACCACGCGCTAGTGCTAAATGTGCTCCTTTCCCATCCATAAATGGGCCTTAGCTGGGTTGTTCTTATCTGGGCTGTGGTGGCTTGCGAGAGGAGAGCAAAAAAATTTCAGCAACCGTTAGATCATGAATGAATGGCATCGGGAGCATCTAAAGTCACCCGTGACTTTCCTAAAGGACCGCAGAGAATCTGGATTGTATAATTATCTACAAGTTCTTCCTTTTCGGAATGAAGAAGGGCGAAAGAGTTGTTAGGCCCGTCTTAATACAAAAGTTCATCACATATAGTTTCCAAGAATACTAAGCACATCAGTTTTACACATTTCGGTTGATGGATGAAACAACCTTTCTCAATCCATACGTGTTTATCTCACAATTTTATAGATCAGTACAACATTTTATTGTTATATGGTTCTACGATTTTATAGTATATAATGATTTTCTTTTTTGCTTTCACACGAAAGTACATTTCACATACTCTGTGGTAGAGAGCACAGAAATACTTCCTCTGCGCTGCAATAGATGTTCTGCCGTCAAAAGTTACCACAAATTTGTAGAGCGATGGGGGCCATTGATATCAGTACTCCTTTCATTCTAAATTATAGAGAGAATCACAAAAAAATATAACATTAAGTAGGTATGTTACAGCTATAGATAGAGGAGGATAAAGGATCGAAATAAACTTATTTGATATCATAAATATTATTTTTCTATTATATAAATGTGGTCAAATTTGAGAATGGATCCTCCAAGAAACATAAACGTGCTAGTTGCAACTCACAGTGTCCCGAGTCACCACTAGATGGAACCATGGTCTGGTCATGGCAATGCGTTGTTGCGTCTATGTTCACAACTAGGTGGGGTTCCAATAGGGTTTCATGTGGTTGAATTGAGTAATAACTTGTTTGCACCAGGCTTCGGTGGAACCAAAGAGGGACGGGAGGAACATGTCTTGTACCTGTACTCATGTGGGATTGTGGGAATGAATGACTGAAGACATCAGAGGCACCTTAGTACGTTAAGAGTGGATGCATATGTTATACTTGTACAAAAATATGCCTAGCTATGTTTGGAACCCTTAACAAGTTAACAGGCTTGCCTCGCCTCACCAAAGTAATCTCGCTTTGTAGAGCAGAAGAAAGTTAGGTTTCATGTTGTGTATGCCTAGGCACATTTTAGGGTATGTTTGGAACCCTTACCAAGCTTGTCTAACCTTGCTCTGCCGAGCAGAAGAAAGTTAGATTTCTTGTTGCGTATTGTTTCCTTGTCTTGCGGACTCTTCCTCGTCTACCAAACGAGTGAGCTATTGGTCATGCACAAGGCGAGAACTAGAAGATAAGCATGGAGATCACGAAATCCAGAGATGCTAGAGAAAGAAGATTCTATGATCGGTGATAAGAGAACTTATCAACTTGACTTATCAGTCATGGTATAACGTTTTTCTCTCACAACAAAACAACATTAATCGGCTTATGGGCACAAATCCAGCAGCGGGCCTCTTGGCTTGGTTACTCTGTGGTGATTTGCTTGCTAAACCTAGCAGTATGGACCATGGTCAATCACTTGTGGTCCGCTCGTCTCGAACCCATGCGCAAAAGCTTGATCTAGCCAACTAGTCTTTCTTAGTCAGGTGTAACATATCTACCAAAACAACCCAACACGCCCCTTAGCCTTACCACTAGTGTGTGGTACAACATACCTAGCGAGTGTCGAGAGAGATATACACCGGAGCTTGTATGCAAAGTAAAAAGCTCCATTGCTCTGTCGATCTGAACAAAAGTACACAAACCGATCCATCCACACAAAAGTACACAGGTACAACCATATATGACGCCAGGTACCCACAAACCTAACAGTCTACAGTACTCTGAAAAAGGGAGAAACGGAGAAAACGATATGACTTTTTGACTGGCAGAGGCGCATAGAAGAACTTCAGCACGAAGAAGGCAATGCGCCAATGCCATAATGTGAGCGGGCACGTGCAAGGCTTATGCAGCAGCTGCAGTTGTGGTCGGGATCACAAAGGCTCCCTGCTGCGGTGCTTCCTCCGGTGCCGCGGCGTAGGCGGCGAGGTCCCGCGGCTTGACGTGCACGCGGAGCCCGTTCTTCATGAACAGAGTGAGCGACATCTTCTGCTCCACCTTGTGCCCAGGGACGAGCTCCACCGAGTGGCGCAGCAGCACGGCGGACGCGATGGACTTCATCTGCAGGTACGCCAGGTCCTTGCCCAGGCACGTCCGCGGCCCGCCGTTGAACGCCACGAAGCGGTACGCGTCCTTGCCCGGCTCGAACCTTGTCCCGTCAGCCGAGAGCCACCGCTCAGGCCGGAACTCAGCGCAGTCCTTCCCCCAGATGCTCTCCATCCGTCCAACCGAGTAGATGGAGTAGGTGATCGCCGAGCCGGCCGGCACCACGGTGCCATCGGGCAGCACGTCGTCGTCCACCACGTACTTGGAGTCCTGCGGCACCGACGGGTACAGCCGCAGCGTCTCCGCCAATGCCGCCTTCAGGTACACGAGGCGATCCAGCTCGTCGAAGTCCAGCGGCTCCTCGGTCCACCTCCCGGTGTCGTCGCCCCGCGTCTCCCTGAGCACGGAGGCGATCTCCAGGACCACCCTGCGCTCGACGTCGCGCCGCAGCATGAGCATCCAGAAGAACCAGCTGAGCGCGACGGACGACGTGTCGCGCCCGGCGAGCACGAAGTTGAGCGCGATCCACTGGAGCACGTCCTCCGGGAACGCCCTGCCGCTGCCGTCGCGCTTCTTCATGAACCTGGAGAGCAGGTCGTCCGACGGCGTCGCCTTGCGCGCCGCGATGGCCTCCGTCATGTACTGGTCCACGATCGCGAGGCTCTCGCGGAGGTTCCGCTCGCTGCCGACGCCGAGCGCCTTCTTGATGCGCCACAGGAAGCTGGGGAACAGGAACCTCTGCAGCGTCGCCTCGGTAGCGGAGTCGAAGGCATTGGCGAAGGGGTTCTCCTGCAACCCCGGCGACAGTGTCTCGGGGTCCTTGCCGAACGTGAGGCCGCAGATGTTGTCGAAGGTGAGGCGCAGGAGCAGGTCCTGGAGGTCGACGCTCGCCGCGGCTTCGCAGTGGTCTGCGAGGATGCCCCACAGGCGGTACTTGATAATGCGGTTGGCCCAGCGTGCCATCGCCTGGCGCAAGGTCCGCGTGGTGAACTCGAGCGCCGCCGTCTTGCGCTGGAGCAGCCACGTCTCGCCGTCGGAGTTGAAGATGCCCTGGCCTAGGAGGTCGTGGAACGCCGCCTGCCACATGGGGCCCTTGGGGTAGTTGTCGAAACGCGCGCGCAGGATGTGCTCCAGGTTCCGCGGGTTGCACGTCACGGTCACCAGCCCCTGGCGCTGCGCGACGAACGGCAGCGGCAGGATGCACGTCTGGTACGTGGCCGCTTCCCCCGTGGAGCGCAGGTTGTCGACGATCCAGTCGTGAACCCGCGCCCGGTTCAGGACGACGCTGGGCAGGCTGCCGACGAGGGGCCACATCCGCGGCCCGGACAGCCGCCGCGTCAGCGCCCAGAACCACACCATGTACGCCGAGACCAATGCCGCTGCCGCCGCGGCGACGGCATAGGGGTGCGAGTGCAGGACACCGGCATCCAGTACCGTGGCCATGCCGGTGCGTTTTAAGCTTGTAGTCGCACCTGGTTGTAACAGCACCGTGGCGATATAATTAGGAGGGCTTGGGTTTAGGCGCTGAGATTAAGAAATGGCGCTGTTCTTGGTGAGTTGGGAAATGTGTTTGGCGCCCTCGTGTATATATATGTCCTCTGCACACGAGCCGTGTGGAGAGGCTTTCCTCTGCGCCCATGTCTCGCGAGATTTTGAATTCATCAAGGACAAATGAAATGTGTTGCTCTTGTCCATACTTCTTGCCCATTCTGCCCAACTAGAATTGGCAATGTTCCTCACTTTTCAGTGAACGTACTGGTAGTGATTAATCTAACTGGGGTTGGTGCCTTTTGTTTCACAAAAGGGTGTAACAGAATGCAAGGAGCGCTGTAGGTATTGGACAGTGGTTTTTGCTATTCAAGAACTCTCGCTTTCTTTCTTGTTAGTGCGAACTACCGAGAAGGTTGCCCATAATTTAGCAATCAGCAATTCTATTTCGTCAAATATTTCACCTTTCACGTACTAGAACCGTGCATTGCTCCAACATCGACCTGGTAGCAACAGTAGGTGAGAAATCTGTTGCCTATTACTACTTCCCATCCAACATATCGGACAAGAAAGACAAGACCAAAATTAAATGCAGAGCCAAAAACGTCATCAGAGTTGATTCACATTACAATCTTTTCATGCCCAGTTTATTTAAGTGATTTGACTGATATAACAGCATCTACATTGTGAGACCATTTTTGCTCTGTGGATGCAATACACTCAATCCCTTATCTTATGTGATTTGGAATAGTTCATATTTCTCAATTCCTTTCTTTGCCAAGGCAATTTCGAGTACTCAAATTTGAACTCAACCTTTTCGTACTCGATTGGATTATGTTTTTTTCGCTCTAACACAAAAAGTAGAGTAGGAGCCTTATTCTAGTTGAACATAGCTTTAGTACTAAAATCTGGAAAGATTGTGTCTGCTTAGATAGTTTGAAAATAGCTTTAGCAACAAGTCCTTAAACTAAAATTTGAGGGCTCAAGCTAAGAATACAAGTCTAGCACGGCTCATGCTCAGGCCCTTAAAAATAGTAGGCCCCCAAATTCATCTCTCAAACCCTCAATCTGAGATCCTGGAGGAGACCTCTACTTTTTGATTTTTTTTTTCCTTGCCTACATCGGGAACTAGCTCAATCGAGTAGCCGATGGACACTCGATCTTTCTTCTGGTGGGCAGCAAGCAAACTCCTCTGGACGATAGCTGGAGGCGCTCTTCCTCGATGGAAGGCGCAAGTTCCTCCCAGCGTTTGTTGCTTGACCTCCTCCCTACGCTTTTTGCGGGCACATCCGACGCATGATCTTCCTCTCGATGGTCGGCAACCTCCTTTGAACGATGGCTAGAGGCGCTCATCCTCAGTGGTAGGCACGGATTCCTCTTGGTGGTTCAATGTGCAGCTTCCTCCCGACGCTTGCTGCAAGCACATCCGACGTGTTGCCTTCTCCTAAGCCCGACACGTGATTCCCTCCACCGATGCCTAACGCTTGGGATTCGGTGATGCCTGCCTCCTCAATTGACGCCAACGCTGGGGATCTTGCGAGGCCTGCCTCTCCCCACAACACCCCATGGGATCCAAGGGCACGATCTCTGTGACACCTAACATAGAGCTATGAGTTAAGGATTGGGAAAAGAAGAGACTATGATGAATGAGTTCTATATAACAATGTCTATTAGGATGAATTTGAGAGTCTAATATGAGAGCTTCTACTGCAGCAGATACAAAAAAAATCAAACCCTTAAAAATAAAGAAGAGCAACACGAGATGGAATCAGTCATCCTGATTCTCCAAATGGTTGTTTAGAGCTCACGTAGAATACAAATAGTGGTTTATCTGTATGTACTTAACCTAAAATAATATCTAAATTGTTGTATTGAATGGCTCTTTGTGACACACCTCTACTTTACGTAGTGTTTGGTTCACGTTAATGTAACGTGATTCTAATACTGTCGGTAACGGATTTCATTATTTAATGTTTGTTTCCAGACTCATGAAATCAAATACCGCCGTTATCAGATACCATACTGTACAAAGTTCATACAGCTCAAACCTCCGTGTAATCATATACAGAGTCCACGTCTTCTTCCGCAATCATACTCTCTTTGCGTTTCCATTACCTGTCCCGCAACCAAATGTGTCGTTAATGTTTTCTGGAGCTAGAGACAACCAACTTAAAAGATACTATGATCGAGTTGCGCTAGAAACATGAGACCTAGTTTTTTTTATGTTCTAAGAGCATAAATAAAAATAAGATGCAAGAGGTTGGAAGCTAAAAAAATAAGCTTCTCATGATTCGATTTCCGCACATAATGACATAATTACTTCATATGTATGTATAATTTATTTTATATAATTATTTTCAGTTATAGAATCACTTCTCTCAAAATATTATTTGCACTAATAGTCCGGAGCTAGAAAAGCTCTACCGGACACATCGAAGTGGGGCTCAGAAGAGCTTGCTTATTTCTAGCTTTTAGGCGAAGCTTTTTATTGGAAGCATACTATTTATGATGTCAAAAATCGCAATGGAGTTGGTGAGTATCCTCTAACAAATTTTCATTAATGACCGACGTGCAAGACAAACACAAAAACAACAAGCAAATCTTACTATGCCATGTCAGCCACCTCTTTGTTGACATTTCCCACATTTCATGATCATATATGTTACGACACTATCCAATTTATTGGCATCTATAAATTAGATGCATATAGCCCTATTTTAAGGTGAACTTTGTAGCCAGACATATTATAGCGACTGTGTCACAATGGATTGCGTCTAACCTACACTACTTGGCAATCTAATATATACATATCATTTTCTAGAGCACAAATACAATTTTTTTAGCAGAATATACAAATAATACAGCTCTACTTCAGAGGCCTTAAAGAATGACATGGGCCGTGATGCTAGAACTCGGTTTGGAAAGGCCTATTGACAAAAGTGGGCAGGTTTTCATCATAATAGAAAGCCGGCCAAGTACTTGATTGAGGTTCTAATGTGTGAGCGAGTTTTTAGTTTAGGCTTATTATGGTTTGTTTGATTGCTTGGTTAAACCTCAGAAAGGCCAGGAATTAGGCTAACCAACTATAGACAGATAACATGTTATATCATTACTACAGAAATTATTTTGCGTGATACATTGCATCAGTTAACCGTGACGGGCTTCTGACCTGGCCGTCGCGGTTATTGGGTGGCTGGCCTGGCCACCTGGTCGCCCAGGCGCCCGTCACGGTTAATTGGTTAACCGCGGCGGACGACCTAAGTGGACCGTCATGGTTAATGGTCTATTAACCATGACAGGCTACTTAAACCATCCGTCACGGTTAATATTTTAACCGTGGCGGGCGACCTTAGTGGCCTGTCACGGTTAATAGACCATTAACTGTGACGGCCTTCTTAGGATGCCCGCCACGATTAAGATTTTTCATATAAACAGCAGCCAGCCCCCTCTTCTTCCCCACGAGCTTTCTTCTTCCAACATTTGGGGAGGAGGCTTTGCCCTAAAATTTGACAAACTTTTTGAATTGAGGTCTAAGGATTGAATTTGGGGGTGGAGGGCAACACAAAAGGTTCCTAATGTCTCTCTCCCACCCTTTATCTCTCTTTTCCCCTCTTTTTGGCTCAAGTGTTCTAGATCTAGATGTAGATCTAGATCTAGATCAATTCTCTCTTTTTCTATGCATGAATGTACCATGTTCTATGGTGGATCTCCCGACCCTTCTCCCTTTGAAAGATGTTTTTTCTATTTTCTAATCATTTTGTCTATTTCTTTTGCTTATATGGTGTAGGTATGATGGAGAGGTCCGAATGGTGTTCGGTTTCTAGCTAAACTTGGCTTAGTTAGATTTTGAGAGTGAGGATTAAAGGATTGGAGGCTGCAAATGGTGGGGATTAAAGGGTTAGGGTTGGAGGGTGTGGATTTTGAGAGTTCTTCAATATAATAGTCTCCGGGCTCCGGACTTACAAGGGGGAGGGGCCCGATGATGTGGGCGAGGAAAACTTCATCTTCCTCCTCCAATTGGGATTAGATAAGGGAGGTGAAGGAGCAGCGATAGTAGATGGTGGATGATGCGGCCGACGTTAGTGGGGTAGGTAGGGGTGAGGATCTCCACACATAAAGACGGATTTGAGGTTAAAGATGAGAAGAGAAAGAGGTGAAAGATAAGCATACTATTCCCAATATTCGTGCAGACGTGCACGAACCCACCTTAGCCCATGGTAATTTTATCTCTGAGATTGCTAGAAATTAGTGACAGGAATATTTTGCTTGGGCTTGTGTTGCACCAAGCAATGTAATAATCTTCTGACCTCTCGCCTCGCTCTCGCTAGCATCCCCACATACGCTTAGCATTGCCTAGCGCGAACAACGACCAACATGAGAATGTGCGCGCCTGCTCCTTCTCAACATTGTCATTTTCTATATTGCTAAGGTCATCAATTTCCTAATTAAAAAGCCTTCCATAAAATTAAATCTTTTTTAACAAAACTGTTCTACTAAGAAGAGGGAGATTAGAAGAAAGGTCACACCTCATCTATAACCCCTATAAAGTTAAACCCCACTAGTCTAATTATCTAGCACATCCTTGAGCCACATCATCTGCTGGCCCCACCACCACAAATCCCTTAATCACATGTTCTAATTCCTGGTGCCGCAATAGCCCTTACGTGCGTATGTTCTGCTTCACAAAGAAAATGCGCCACAAACAAGATATGCAGTACATGCATCCTCCGTAGTTAATTCCTGTCCGTTGGTGATCGGTCTCCCTCTGGCTTCTCTGGTTCCCAAGCCACCAGCTGCTATCCTTTAAAGCTGAACCACATCTCTGGCTACTCACCATGGTCGACCATGGAGCTAGCTGTTAGCAGCAGGGAGGAAGAGGAACAGAGGAATCGGAGTTTGGGGCAGGCAGCAGAGCAAAGAGGCGAAGAACAGACGAATTTGTATTTAGTTTGGGAAATAGTTCATAACAGAGTTCATTCATGTCCCAGACTCCGGTCTCCCTAGTTCTTATATACTCGTATGGGTCTAACCCAATAACAGATAGGCACACAGGCCCAATACCAACCCATGATGTATTAACTACTTCTTCTACCAGCACATGGCTGGGTCCTGACATTCCCCCTTCCTTAAGCCACAGCTTGCCCTCAAGCTGTGTGAACTAGGAAGTACAATGGTGTCTTAGTGATCATGTCTGGTCCATCACAGCAGGGATACACGAATGCTTTTTTTTCCAACCATAATCCTCAAGGATCATCCACCACTTGAGCATAAACCTGAAGGTGTTTGAGTTGTAGTGCAAATCCAGCCTTAGTGATAGAATCTGATGGCCATGGAGATAGAACAATATAATCATGCCTTGTCAACCCAACAGGAGAAGTCTCAGGAGAAAGTTGATGCTCGCTGCTCGTGTTGGATTTCAGGACACCAGTAGGATGTGCTACTTTTGCAGCGAAAAATGCAACAGGGCTGGCTGGCTGACGATGTTCCGAAAACTCAGACGTTATGCTCCAAAAATTGATGCAAACCCCAAAATGCTTCATTTGAACCCAACATGTGTTGTAAATCAGTGAAACTACACTTGACTGAAGCAACCTCAGACAGGGTCCAGCTGAAATAGAAGCATACTGAATAGAAGAGCCAAGACTGTGCTGAAGTTGTGGTTGAAATCTCCTTCGAGTGATAAGCCGATGCCCAGTTTGGACTCCACCAGGATCCCATGGATTATATAAGTACGTAATTCTGCTTAGAAATGCAATTTGTATCACAGTAGAAGAAACAACTTGATGGAGGAGCTTTGCGTTGTTGAGTAGTGTCGTTCCTTCGTCAAGTCTTGGTTCCAATGAAAACATAAAGACAACACAAGACGTATCACTCAACCAGCTAGTCACAAATAATTCCAGATGAACGAGTAGTAGCTCAGAAGATGCCCACGATAGTTGCATCTTTCCATCAGTAACTCTCTGCAATTCTGTTTTCTCTAGTAGTAGATATGAACAAGCTTTGGCCTTCATAGCAGTTATGATGGACGTGTTGTAGCAATAGATATCCTTGAACTTGTTGTTGCAGTTCTGTTGCATTGCTTTTGGATTGAATACACAACTGAGAAATAAACACTTCACTTGCTGACCAATTGTTGTTCCAGGCCATAGTTTGGCCCAAAGACACCATAAAACTACCTCAGTGAATTCACATCCTCCAACAGGCAGCAACCAAGGGTGGATAGTTACGCATAACTCACCACATAAGCAACATTGTATGAAGCCTGTACCATCCAAAGCAGCAAGTAAGTCAACCTCAGTGATGCATCGCTGAAGCAAGAAGATCACCACTCCAAATACTTCTCCAAGGTTCTTCAGGACAGCATGAGAATATCTGAAAGATGGCCATGGAATTGGTCTGGGTTGGACTCCCAAACTCTGGAACACAATCTGCAGAGATAAAAATCGAGGTGGAGGCCATGGTGACCTCAAGTCCACATAATTTTCCAATTCATAAGAGAATATGTCTCGCTGATGAAACTGAGGTGGCCACAACATCACTGAACCCAACTCAGTCATTTTCTGATGTCTCTGATGTCCATCATGCATAGTGACAACACAATCCAATAATAGATCATCCATCATAGGAGTAGGGAAGAGCATGGTGATATACCTTCTGAGCGGTCTGCCGAACAACTCTTGAGCACTTGCCGACACAGACAAAGACATGCTTGCATGAGCCATCATTGTATCCCGAGCAGACAACACAGCACCTTGGTCAGCAGTGTGAGCATGGAGCACCATAGCAGACGCCAAGGCGGCGCACTGGGAGGTGAACACAGGTGCAAGCTCGCTTGCTGTCGGTGGTTGATGACGGTGCGACATTTCACCGAACACCTTCAGGGCCTTCACGGAGACAGAAGCAGACTTGCTTCGGGCTGCTGCAGGCACCGTCGAGAATGCATCCTGAGGGTGGAGCCGAAGCACGTGAGGAGCATGGACGTCCCTTGGCCGGCTGGGCGGCAGAGGAAGACAGCGGCGCAGACGTGGGAGTTGGGGCAGGGGGCACAGAGCATGCCCATTCCCTTGCCGAGCGCCCAGGACAGCCGACGCCGCTCCTCTCCGGGCGTGTGGGCGATGTCCGCGCAGACGCGGACGCCAACCACACCATGTGAGGCGCCAGCGAGGAGGCCGCACAAGACACCGAAGGAGTCGTCCCCGCCGAGCGTGCATGCGTAGCCGAAGAAGGCGCGGAGGAGCACGCCATGGTCGGCGAAGCCAAGGCGGACGAGGAGGGCCATGCGGCGGTCGGCAAAGCTGAGGCGGGCACGGAGGAGCACGCCACGGTCGATGCAGTCGAAGTGGGCGCGGGAGAGCATGCCACGGTCGGCGGAGCCGAGGCGAACGCGGAGGGCCACACCGTAGTCGGAGAAGCGGAGGAAGACACACGAGCGCTGCTGGAGGATGGGAGGTCCCCCATGAGGAGTTCTTCCCCGGTGGAGCAGATCTAATGGTAGTCGGCGGCGGGTACGCGAGGTCGTGGAGGGCGGCGTGATCGACGATGGCAGGGCGGTCGATGACGTTGGTGCTCGTGGCGCGGCCGTGGTCGGTGTGAAGGAGGGCGACGGATGTGAGGCCACAGCCCGAAGGGACCACAGGCGTGCGCTCGCCCAAATCCTGGTTCCCGTCGGTGTGCTGCTCCTTCCGAACAGAGGCAGGCTGAACCGTCGGTGGCGCCGACGAGGTGGTGATGATGGTGGAGGCCGGATCGTCGAAGTGTTGTCGAAGCCCATCGATCTGAGACTCCAACTCTCTGCGAATCTTACGCATCTCAGCTAGGAGCAACCCGTAGTCGATAGCCATGGCGGGATGGTGATAGATTTTGTGGGCGACAGGATTTCTGCTCCGATACCAATTTGTTAGCAGGAGGGAGAAAGAGGAACAGAGGAATCGGAGTTTGGGGCAGGCAGCAGAGCAAAGAGGCGAAGAACAGACGAATCTGTATTTAGTTTGGGAAATAGTTCATAACAGAGTTCATTCATGTCCCGGTCTCCGGTCTCCCTAGTTCTTATATACTCGTATGGGTCTAACCCAATAACAAATAGGCACGCAGGCCCAATACCAACCCATGATGTATTAACTACTTCTTCTACCAGCACATGGCTGGGTCCTGACACTAGCACGCAGCAGATCTGCGCATCCGCCCTCACCTCAACCTGTTGCCACCTCACCCGTGCATGCACCACCGTGCATCTGCCAGCTTGCCTCGGTGTCATAAGCTAGGAACACATAGCTCGCGCGGAGTCATGGCTCAATCTTCTTCCCTCTCCGTCGTCCAGGTGATCAGGTCTTTGTCGTCATCAGTACCAAGCCCGGCCTGTGTATGGGCTAGGATACGGCCTATGCTATCTTCGTCCGTCAACTGGCTGAGGCACCGCCTTCCGTCACTACCACTCCATTGCACCTTACCCTCCAGCTCCATCCCTGTTGTATGATGCTCCGAGCACCGTCGTCCGTGACTGCAGCTCTATCGACTATTGTGGTTCACCCATGCTTCGTCCGTGCTTCGTTGGCGCCTACACCAGCGTTATCCGAGCTTCATCTATGCACGCGTCGGTGGCACCCCATCAGAGGCTCACGGTTTCGTCACTCGTCAGGATGTATGATGGCTGTGTTACGTTCGCCTATGGGCTATATATGGTCACCTCCACTACACACGCACGTATACACCCTTTTTTAGCTCACGCACAGCAGGAATTCGCCATGAGCACCGTGTCTGAGAGAGAAGAGAAGGATGTATTTCCATGTTTACGGCAGTATATGAACATGAATTCATTTTTATTGTCTTAATACTTATTGTTATTTTTAGATGATTACGTGGCGCTCTAATCAACAACCACGGAGCATAAAGTAAGAGAGATGCATTTGTCATGATTACATATTTTTACTTTTCCATTTGTCTTTTCAGTTCTGATGGTGATGTTATTTTTTTCTTTTTCTATGAATCTCCTTCATTCTTTAGTTTATATTTTCTGAAGTATTTATAATATAGCATATGTTTCAAGCTAAAATTTCATCATATCTAAATACTCCGCAGCTGTGTGCGGGGTTCTACCTTGATTCATTAAATGTTCACCAAAATTAACCTTAAATTCTCGTGGCAACGCACGGTGAATCCATCTAGTATACAGAAATGTACAATGGAGTCAAAGCTCCAACTCATTCTTGATTTTTTATTTATTTATATGTTTGTGGAGAAACCCTCTTGTATCATTTGTTCGACAATAATCCTCTTGCTATTGGAGAATAACATGGCAAACTTATTTTCACCTAGTACCGCTGATTAGTTTGGACATACGAATGGATTGGTTTTTGTCATCTGAGCGGTTACGCACGAGATGGTGCAAGGGCAAGGCATCTATCTACCTTATATCTATGTACCTAACTTACTGTACAAAAACAAAAGCAGAAGCACCTTGTTTTGTCCTCAAACTACTCTAACTTTGAACAGGTCTTAAGGAAGTAGAGTAAACACACTATGAAAGCATGTTATACTTGGTCTAACGAAACATTGATGTTGTGGATGTTGGTGTATTCATCTATAAACATGATCAATGTTAAACTATTTGATTTGACATAAAACTAAAATGACATATTGTTCGCAATTAAAATTGACACGCACCGAGTATACACAATGGATGGCCTAGTGTGTTACATTATACGAGCAAGTGTGAATTGCCCTCGTGGGCGGAATCACTGATAACAAGAGGGAGGGAACGGAGAGAGTACCCCAAGTGACGGGGAATGGCGGAGGAATGAATGCGGCAACACGTACGAGGAATCACGAGTGCCTAGGGGGAAAAATTTACATACATCCAGTATGCATGGAGCTTCAGTGCATACTCCTGATCTGCTCATGTGTCCAAACAAAACAAAACAATCCAACGCATATGGTTGACGCGGCCCATGATTAATACGGCCCATGTAGTCCATAAAAAGCAGAGATTGATACCTGTTGTTGGATCATGAGATGAATACACGTTGCATCCATCCACGTACCATATGTATGCACGGGAGTTGGGTGTATACTGTATGCACCCAATTTTTTTCCTGGGGACTTGACGAGTGCGTGGTCCTGAACTAAAACGATTGAGATTTTTTATTTTATTTTTTGCTCAAACGATATAGAAAAATGAACGAAGGGAGTAACTCGCATCTAGCAGTGATATGAAGTCCAATTTGTATGTGTTAGGTTCTGTTGCAACACACAGATATGTTTATTGTTAATAATAAAAGAGAAGAGTTGTAAACACGTATGGTTGGAACGAGACTAACCTGAACTTAATTTTATCCTAAAACTATAGGCAGCAGAAATAGCTGGTTGCCATTTGCAACCAAACAGATAGCGTCACATGATCGGACAATGCGACGGAACAATCGATGCAACCATTCGCTTCTAAATCTTGTGGCGGTCCGATATATGAACGATCGAACTCCAGTAGACGTTCAATATATACGAATAATTATCTAAAAACGAGTTTGCTAGTTCTGTTCAGTTAGTTCGTGTGATCGTGTCAGAGGATTAATTTCCAAATGGCACCTGACTGTGAGGAGCCCATCCATCACTCCATCTATCAGAATCCTCCAGATGGCGTTGGGAAGGCTCCCTGCAGGTGTAGGTACAAAGCAAGCTACGAACCATCTGACCTAGCAAACGCGATTAATTTCAGTTTCTTGTCTCTGTTGTCATACAGTATCTATAGGCCTGTTTGATACTCTCCATTTGGACCATGCGTATATATATTTATGTCAAAGCAAAAGCATACGAATGCAGCATACAAATTAAAGAGCTAGCTACTCCTCTTTCTAACAACAAAAGAAGAAGAAGAGACACTCCAACTTTAGAAAGGAAACTGGCCTGAATTATCTAGCCTGGGGGACGCTGCTCGCTGCTGCTGGAGCGCATGCAGCTATAAGCTCCGATCAGAAATCGATCTGTAAGTAGCTAGAGTACGATGAAATTAAGTATCTCTAATGCACATACTGATTTAATTTGGTTGTACCTCGTTCCCTGCAACCATTCTCTCCGTCTCGGTTGTTCTGTTGCCACACCACATTTCATCTGATAATATATCTTCCTTCTTCTATCAGATCATCCTGCTAGTTCAGAGCTTGGGCACCTGAGACTGAGACTCCGCAGAGACATGACCGGCGGCGTACGGAAGAAGAAGGAGTTCAATAAGCTGCTGGTGGTCTTTCTGTTCTTTGTGTGCGCCATCGTCATCATGGCGCTGCTTGTCCGCGGCAACGGCTGCTGCGTCGTCGTCAAAGTGGCAGTACTGCCACGGATAATTCCAGTTTCCTCTTGGGATGCCTCTCCTACCGCTACAACTCCAAGTGGCAAAATCACCATCCCTACAGCGTCTACGAGAGAAGAAGCATCGTCACCAGCTCATGATCGTCAGGAGGACTCAGAGGCAGTATCAGTCTCGGAGGAAGAGGAGCTCCCTGCAGCTGCCCCGTACGCGGCAGACAGCAGGTGGAACATCCAGTGGGAGAGCGTCGCCAGTGTCCTTTCACCATTCAGCAGTAATGGCACTGGGCGTGGCATCGCCAGGGTGGGCCTGCTCAACTTCAACTCGTCGGAGGTTGCTCGCTGGACGAGCACGTTGCCTGCCGCCGACGTTCGGGCGGTGCGCCTGGCGCCGGCCGCGGACGCTGTCACCTGGCAAGCCCTCTACCCGGACTGGGTCGATGAGGAGAGCAGCAACAGAAGCAGCTGCCCCTCCCTCCCCGACCCCGATGCCGCCCCTCGTCACGATTACGACCTCGTCGCCGTCAAGCTTCCCTACCGCGGACAAGGCTGGTCCAGGGACGTGCGCAGGCTCCACCTCCAGCTCTCTGCCGCCAAGCTCACCCTCCACGGCAGCAGTAAGGCTGGCATGGTGTTGATCCTGAGCGAGTCGGGGTGCCTCCCCCTGCCCAACCTCTTCCCCTGCAAGCACCTCCTCGCGCGCCGCGGCCACGCCTTCCTCTACCGCCCCGAGGCCACCTACCTCCGCCACCGCCTCAACCTGCCCGTCGGGTCCTGCCAGCTCGCCGTTCCTTTTCTCCGGCCTTCACTACCTAAACCACCAAGTGCACCGCCAGGTACAAGCAGGATCAGCAGGCAGGCCTACGCCACCGTGCTGCACTCCGCCGACGCCTACGTCTGCGGCGCCATCGCGCTGGCGCAGAGCATCCGGCATTCAGGGTCCACGCGGGACCTGGTGGCTCTGGTGGACGCGCACAACGTGGGCGCCGAGCACCGCGCCGCCCTCGCCGCGGCAGGCTGGCACGTCCGCCTGGCGCCGCGCATCCGCAACCCGCACGCGGAGGCCCACGCCTACAACGAGTGGAACTACAGCAAGTTCCGGCTGTGGCAGCTGACCGACTACGACAAGGTGGTGTTCCTGGACGCCGACCTGCTGGTGCTGCGCAGCATGGACTTCCTGTTCGAGGAGGCGCCCGAGCTGAGCGCGACGGTCAACAGCGGCGCGCGCTTCAACTCGGGGGTGATGGTGCTGGAGCCGTGCAACTGCACCTTCGACCTGCTCATGTCGGGCATCCACGACATCGAATCCTACAACGGCGGCGACCAGGGGTACCTGAACGAGGTTTTCACGTGGTGGCACCGCCTGCCGCGCCGCGTCAACTTCCTCAAGTACGTCTGGGCCGAAGGGGACCGCGCGGCACAGGCGCGGATGCTTCTTGCCGCGGGGCCGGCGGAGGTGCACGCCGTGCACTACCTGGGCATGAAGCCGTGGCTGTGCTACCGTGACTACGACTGCAACTGGAACGTGGCGGCGCTCCGGCGGTTCGCGAGCGACGAGGCGCACGCGCGGTGGTGGGCGGTGCACGACCGGATAGAGCCCGCGGAACTGAGGGACAGATTTTGCGCGCTGCCGGCGAGCCACATGGAGGTGCTGGAGCAGCACAGGAGGGAGGCGGAGACGGTCAACGCGCCAGACGGCCACTGGAACCGCACCATCACGGACCCGCGCCGCCGCATCAAGGCCCATTACCACCGTTAGTAGTACAGTAATTGCTCTTCGTACGACCTGGGCCTGGCTGAGAGAGATCAAGAGCCCGATTGGGCAGAGGACGATGGGCTGGTTGCCTGGTTCGCCCGATTTTGTACCTTTGGTTGAACACTTTACTGGGCCTCGGCCTTTAATTCTAAAAAAAACTCCTGTACATATCTCTATCTCTTATCTCTTATCTCTTATTTTATTACACCTAAAAAGACCCAAATGTCATCGTCATCGTCACAGTTTCGCCCCGCCCGGCACTAATAGTCGCGACATGCGCAGACCCTCCCCCGGCGCAACCGCTCGCGCCCGCCCACGACGAGCACGCACCCGGCACCTCTGCCTTCTCCTCCCTAGCCACCTCCGCCTACCGCACCCGCTCTCCCGTCGGCCGCTCCGCCCGCGCCCGACACCGCCCGCCCCCTCCCCTACCCCCGGCGCCCCCACATGCTCGCCTCGCCCCGCCGGGACCCGGACGCCCGCGCCGCCTGCCCAGACGCTGCCCCCACCTGCTCGCCTCGCCCGGGCGAGATCCGGATGTCCACGCCGCTCGCCCACTCGGCGCCGACCGCCCGCTCTTCCCCCGGCGCTCGCGCCCGCTGTCCTGGTCCCGACCTCACTCGACGCTGGTCGCCCGCGCCCGCTGTCCCGGCCTCTCGGCGGCACCCGCTCTCCTGGCCCCGATGCCTCTGTTCAGCTTACGGTGGATCTTGGGAGAGGGGGCAGATCAAGCGCGCGAGCGAGGAGGTCAGGCAGCAACGCCGACCAGCCAGCAGCAGCACACCACCGCGCAAAGAAGATATGGCGTGCATCAACATGTACAACCCTGACGGCGCGGCGGGGTTCGGCGGCGGCGGCCCGCAGGCACCGGCCGCGCTGGGCCCGCGCATCTCCTTCTCCAGCGACTTCGCGGTGGAGCCGCCGCCGCCGCCGGTGCAGAACCGCGCGATGAGCCTGCGGTGCCAGGAGGAGGACGTCAACTTCGAGTTCTCGGTGGGCAGTCATCCCATGATGGCCACCGACCAGCTCTTCTCCAAGGGCTGGATCCTTCCCCTCAAGGACAACGGCGGCAGCGGGAGCTGCTTCGCCGCCGTGGCCCGGCCGCCCACCACGCTGCGCGACGAGCTCCGTGGCGGCGGTGGTGGCGGCGACGAGAGGGCCCCCTCCGCCTCCGCCACGAGCAGCAAGCAGGGGTCGGCGGCGGCGTCGACCAGCCGGTGGAAGGAGATGCTCGGCCTGCGGAAGGCGCTCTGCGTCAGCGACGGCAACGGCCCGACCGCCAAGAAGCCTAGCAGCAGCGACAAGCAGCAGGGCGTCGCCGCCGACCCCGCCGGCATCATGGTCACCGTCACCGACGACGACATGGCCGCGTCCAATCAGGTTGGCATCTCAGCTCGTGCCCGCAGCATTTGGCGTCCATATGGTGCTCGACACCTTGTCTCATCACACGTTTGTTTGCTTCACGCAGCATCAGGAGCTATGATGATGATGAGGCGACCGTACTCGATGGGGAGAGACGAGACGAGACAGGCATGGGGGCACAGAGCCACACACTCCACATTACGAAGCAGCTTAATTTTGTCCTCCCTGATCCTTCAGGCTGATGATACTTGCTGTTGATCGATCAACCTCTTGAATCATGCTTCTTGTCATCATCCATCCATCCATGGGCTGTGTGGCTGGCAACGAGTCAGGAAGCCAACGCTGGGCTGTATGAACCCAGGGCGACGGCAACAGCACCCAAGGCGATGCTGGCACATTTTACTGACATCATGGTTGAATCTTGTCGCACTCAGATTAACCCAGGCAGAGGTCAGCCCATTCACCTTCTTTGCGCAACAACTGAATGTGCGGGCTTCAGAACTCAGGTGCAGATATCATTAGCTTATTCCTAATTGTTGTGGTATACTTACTAATTATTGTCCGTTTCATGGCCCAGAACTTATGAGTGAACTGCACACTTAAAATTTAGTTCAGTTAAATTTTTAAGTGCTTAGCGGCATTCGTGCTTGCTGCCATTAATCTTGTAGCAAAAAACAGCAGCTGCTGCCTTTTCTGTTCATAGCAAGTTGAAGTAGGCATCATTGGTCTGAACAATGTCAGAATTGTGATAACTTTTCTTTTTGTTCATCTACTGCAGCTCCGTTACTCCTTTTCAACGGCTGAAGGTTGATAGCGTCAAAGTTGAAAAATGAAAGGCTTAAGTACATCTCGTATTGGACTAAGGTGCTTTGTTGGTCATATATATGCACATGTTGGGAGATTTTAGCATTTATTAAGCTAACCTTTAAGGTTTAGAGCTATCTTCTTGTGATTATTGACTGTCAACTTATTTTTACTCTAGACCTTTAAATGCTAAAAGAATACTGGGAATGGGCACATTTAAGTGCTCAATTATGTGTTGGATTTTTTTTATTTCTTCATATAAGGTCATGTTTGGTGCAGTTTCCGTCCTGTCTGCTCCAGTGGCGGAGCCTGAACCCCAAATCACAGTTTCACCTTTGTACGCCAAAAACAGCTTCAGCTCCATTTACACGCCCAAAACAGCTCGTTCTTTGGGTGTTTGGTGTGGTTCCATCTGCTCTGGTGCAGGAGAGGTTGTATGCCCAGGAGGAGCATTTATTTAGAAAAGGGATGATACTTGAATCTATGATAAACTAAGCCTTTTGAATGTTTGTCATGTGACATGAATCTGATTTGCTCATATTGAGTTACTAAAATTTCAATTTCAGGCTGAGGGGATCTTTCGCATTAATCCGAAGAATGACAAGAGGAGCACACATGAGGGACCAACTGAACAAAAGAGTTGTACCTGAGGACATTGATGTTCACTGCTTGGCCACCCTAGCTTATTAAAGTAGGACATCTGTCACCTTGAAACAACCATGAAATTATGTTTCATCTACAATGTCACTTGTATTTAACTTTGATTTTGAAGATACATAACACTCAACACCAGTTTCATGAAATAAGAGAATTAGAACTTCTGTACATTTAAATTGGACAGGCATGGATCAGGGAACTTCGTGAAGGTGGCCTCTATGGCCTCTCTCCTCCAAGTGCTTCAATACAATTTGGAAGGGGAGTTCCTTGACCTTGTAATGATGTTGCGCCCCTCAATTTGGTTACTCCCTCCATCCCAAATTATAAGGCATTCCAAGAACTTTGACCAAAATTATAGAGAGAAACATAAAGATTTATAAACATTAAATATGTATATTATGAAAATATAACTAATAAAGAATCTAATTATACTTAGTTGATATTATAAAATATTATTATCTAATTATATAAATTTGGTCAAAGTTAAAAAAACTTTGACTCTCCAAGATTCTTGGAATGCCTTATAATTTGGGATGGAGGGAGTATATAATATCTAAGGCATGAATATTAGTGAATCTAATTGTTCATTTTATTTTTCTTACAAATTTATCTTGTTAATTACACTGACTTGGATTTCATTAACAATAACAATAGAAACTAAGTTTGTAATAGAAATTAAGTGTTGTTTGTGAAACTGATTTTGTCTAATGTTACGGAGATAGTTTAAACATGGCTTGGTAAAGAACAAGATTTTTTAGAAAAAAAGAGTTGTGTATTCAATGGTATAGGAGCTATGCTTGACTATAGTAACATATACCATCTCATAGTATTAATTTGTATATCCAAAATGTAGCTGTAGCATTAGCACGTGCACCTCATACCTCCGTCGCTAGATTCCTCGTGCCCGATCTCACGGATGTTGAGTCAATGGCCCTTGTTGTCACGGCCAACTCGTGTCTTTGTCTCTAGATCCCCCGCACCTGACCTTGCGAACTTTGATGCGGCAATGATTGATGACGACGCCGAGCCAGCGCCCTTGATAATGCCCTCAGTGTCGGCTCCTGCGCTTGTCCAGGTACACACTCATCGCTCGGCGTCGTCTTCCTTTCCCATCCCTTCCCTTCCTAGAATTTTGTCTGTTGTTATGCTCGTATTATTGTTTTTTAACAATACAACATGTTTATGTTCAAATTATCAGGTATTATTTATTTTTTGTTGCAACACACAAAAAGGTCTATATAGTATAGTTAGTGAGCCTGCATGTCGTGCTCTCCGTGACTATGTTAATTTCATAAACTTTGTCTTTTGGTTTATATGTCACTTTACTGTCGGTATTTAATTTCACAATATTGTTATCTTATCGTAGATCTATGTGTTTTAAATACAAAAGTTTAGCTATCCCGTAGCAACGTACGGACATGCTACCTATGAATTGAATAATTCAGTCAGAATGTGATTCTGTAGAGAGAAAGTGAGCAAAGGCTAAATATAAGGGAAATTGTGTTGCGGTTGACTGCACTGAGTAAGAGCTGGTGGGTTATGATTTGGCATCATGCTCATGGACCACGAAAGTCACGTGGGTTCTACCGTTAGCAGTCAACTACTGTGCTTTATGATTTCACTCTTAAAGTTTCATAGGATGATATTGCTTACATTGATATAACGTTAATATCATTTATCCAATTCGACCAAGCTAGCCAGGCTATAACTGAAATACTAAATCACGTTTTGCAATAATAAATACGTTTGTACTCAAAATGGAATTATCCAATTTCAATATTCATTACATATATCATAATATTTTTATACATGTTTATCTATATAGCTTTATTTTATGAAATCATATACATATCCGTAGCAACGCATGGGCATTTGAATAGGTTGTTTAATTTTACTTTTCTAGATAGCAAATGTCTATAGTTTATGAGAGTGGTGCAGATTTCTCGCCATGTGCAAGTGGTCATGTGTGAAGTTTTCTTTCTTCGGTCAGATTAATATTCTCATATGAAAATCATGTTTGAACAATAAAAACAATAGTAATAGTCACATATAAGTTGTTTCACTGCACATCAATAATTCTCTCATGGTTATCATGTTAGGATGCTATAAGAATTTATATCTTTTTATCCTGTTGTTGACAATACAAAGATTGAGGAATCTCATGTGTGTCCTGTTGTTGACAACACAAAGTTGCTTCACTACTAAGACTGTTCCTTTAAATTATTTTATGTTTTTGTAAGAAAAATGCTTGCAGGTGTAAGGAAAAAAAATACAGTGCTACTCTGTGAATTTTTTTCATTTATACATTTTCACAAAATAATATTGAAATATGATCAGTGATGGCCTGCAACCATGGATCACTTGACTACTCCATCAAGCATTTGTTTTGTTTAGGGAATCATGGATGCTACCACATAAACACGCATCATCAGTTTTAGGCTTCACCACAATAGAAGGATCCTTTCCAATCGTTCTGTAGACTATGATTTTTCTTGACTGTGAACCAATGTTCCTGCTGTTACGAAAAAACTGCATTAGATATGTGCACTGATGCTTTGCTAGAGTGGCCTTGGTGTGCTTTACTATGCGTCCTACACTTTCTTTTCAGTAAAAAACCAGCCTGATCAACCTATGATCTTGTCTTTCTTGCATTGTTATAAATGCACATCTTTGGTAAGAATTCAAAATCACATTACCAATGATTTAGCTTTTATTTGGTTTAGAAGAGTACCAGACGCTTCACACATACATACATCACCATGATAAGAGTCCTTTTCAGAATTCAGTTCCAGCAGCAAGCCGAACGGTTCAATACATATATCTATACTCAATGGATCCTACATATATTTTACTGACGAAGTTATATGTGCCCGTAGGACGGGCACTAGGCGAAGGTCATCCTAATCGCCCCGCTTCTATTCGCCCCGCTCCCATCGCGAAACCGTCCCACACCCGTTTCTCCCTCGGATCCCATCGCGAGAAACCGCACCACACCCGATCTCCCGTCGGCCGACCGCGCCTAGCCGTCGCGGCGCTCTCCCGGCCACTCGGCGCACCGCTGGAGCCGCCTGTGCCCTGCCGCCGCGCCGCTCGGCGCTCTTCCGGTGGCTCGGCGCGCCGCTCGGGCCGCGCCGCCCACGCCCCGTCGCCGCGCCGCTCTCCCGGTCACCCGTGCCCGGCCGCTCTCCCGGTCACCCGTGCCCGGCCGCCGCGCCGCTTGGCACTCTCCCGGCCGCTCGGCGCTCCGCTCGACCCGCGCCACCCGCGCCTAGCCGCTGACGCTCTCCCGGGACTCGAGGTACGCAGCTCTCCCGCGCCGCTCTCCACTGTGCAGTACCAGTGAACAGGTGCACATCCTCCCTCACAGTTCAGATCTCGTGAAAAATCTATAGCGCTGCAAGCTTTTGATCTTTTTTTTCTTTTGTTCTTGACGTAGAAGTGTATCTCTTGATTGGATTTATTGTTGCTTTCTGCTAAAACATGGCTTAATTGGCTTGCCTTTCTGGTAGCTGCAATGAAACCCAACACTAAATTGGCTAACCTCCATGCTGGTATTGATTGTTGTTGTCAGGTTATTAGTTGATTGGAGATGCGGATCAATGTATTCATCATGTTTCTCTGCAGCTACATTGTGAATGGGAACTGATGGGTGTTTGTGGATTAACACTGTGCTCTGCAACGGTAAGGTAACTGATAGATGAATGGGTCTCTCTCCAATTGTCATTTAGGTGTTTGTGACTTTGCTTCAGTGGGAATTGGTTTGAGTAATTTTCCGTTTGGTGTACCTTGTTGCCTGAAGAGGTTAATCATTGGAGGCATAATCCTGTTGGGCCTATCTTTGCACTCGGTCATTGTTAGGTTCATGTTGTTGCTATTGCTGCCGATCAGCTTTGTCCTTGGCCTTTAGAGTAGGCAGTACTGTCCTCTGATCCATGTTGTGTCGATGCTGTGACCACCAGCCAGAGGAGGAGCACCCAACAATTAATGTTGCAGCTCAGATTAAGGAAGCTCTTAAAAATTGCATAGTGTTGTGAAATAAAAGGAGTGCCTTCTAGCCCTGGTCATTGTTAAAAAGTCGGATTGTTCTCACTCATACAACATATATGCAGTTAACATATTTAATGGGCATGTAAGTAAATGCATTTGTTACACTGTGATGGGCGATGGCTAATGACCAAAACACAAATTCACTGATGCAGAGTGTAGAGCAGGACAAAGCAAGTATGTGAAGAGAGGTCTGAATCATGCTCAGGCGCTAACCATTCCCCTTAATTCCTTACCAAAGCTTGCCAAGCCTGCTTATCCTGGTTTTGAGCGATAACACTGAGGTCCTACTCTTGGTGCCCCTGCCCCTGCCATGCCACAGGTTCTGTTGCCCCCACCTCTCCCTCTTCGTTCCTTTGTAATGTTGTGGGATCGGGTTATTATCTTGGCTATGCGTTGGGGTCGTCGGATCTGGTGTTGCTATAGCAGGTTTCATTCGGCGCTCGTGCACACCAGAGCCTGCTCGCCCCTACCACTAGACGTCCTCGTATCCTGTTTTGGCCTCCGTGCTGGCAGCCCATGCTTGCGATGGATGATGAGCAGGTGGTGGTCTCTATAAGAGTCGGGTTTGTGTTGGTAATTCTCATCCTTGTAACTCTGCTGCTTGTGCTCTTGTTCACGTCATTTTGCAGTCTGATGCAGTCGCAGTCACCATAGTCTATTGCAAATGCATCCACATGCATCTATGTGGTTATGCCTAGCCAACTGTGAGTTTCATTATTTTTCTACTCTGTGCTTTCTGATTTATGATTTTCTCAAATTCAACAAAGGTTGCATATGGTTTATGATTCAAACCTGAATTGACGGCAGATGCTGAATGGCTCGATTACTGTATTGATTTTTTTTTATTGTGGTCCTCTCTCTACAATTGGATTAGTGATGATGTAAACAAATTGAAAACCAGCAAGGTTAAAAAACACAACGTTTTAATTATCTAAGCCAACAAAAAAGTGGCGGTATTGCCTATTTGTTAATTATCTGAGTCACCATCACCTATTGTTAATTACCTATTAAGTGATGGTGACTTTGCATTGGCACCTCATGGAACTATCTCAATCCCATGTTTGTTTAAGAGGATATTTCAACTCTGTGATAGATCGGCAATGACCTCTTGATAGGAGAAGACTAGAGGCACTCGTCAAGCTCATTGAACTAAAAGGTACAACCTTCAATTTTAGATAGCAGTTATTGGCACTTGAATTTCCAACGAGATTGTTTTTTTATAATGGTCCTACACCTGTTGGCACCAAAAGTGACGCACTGTACCAATCACACAGCAAGCCGGAGAAGCTGGCTTCAAATGTGGCCCGGGTGCTCAGAAGTCCGGTGCGTGTCAGTCAGTTTGCCCTGCAACTAACAAGTGAGATAAACAGATAAATACAAAGCTGGAACGTGCCGGGTATGACCAGACAGTTCCAAGATGTACGGCCCTGAGGCCACTTACGACGACATATAGCTATGAAAGCTATCTGCCAACAGGTTTAAAAGATTATTCGGCAATATGAACAAAGTTACGTGAATAACAGGTTGCCGAACACGTTTGCATGAGAATCGTACTTGCATGACATATTAAATATAAGTTAAAACTTAACCAATCTCGATTGTACGACCGAGTTGGGGTCCATGGGGATTGAACATACAAACTAAGCATGACTAAGCTAATCTAAAACCTGCGCCTGCCGCACGACACCTGGCTCTATCATAGGTCAAACATACTTAACATGCATGAACCCTCACCACGTGGCAATCCAGATACGATCCAATCGGCTATTACGAACAATAGATCTACTACATAAAAGACTTTACAATAATAAACGTGAGAGAACAAAGCAGATCTATAAAAGATAAAGCCGAACCGAACGGTATCTAGATTGGGCAAAAGTGTTACGATGAAATAAACATAACAAAACATATAACACAAGGTAACTTAATGAATCTACTAGACTGCCACATCTAATAGAGCCGATAACTATCTTTATTTGTGTCTCAATCCGCCGCACGATACAAGACATAAACAAAGACTTCCCGTCATTAGCTTAAATCCGCCGCACGATACTAAGCTTAACGTACGAGACTACTTGCACCATATCTAAATCCGCCGCACGATACTAGACATGATAACAAGGTTGCCGGAACTTACGGAGGTCGACAGATCGATGACTCCTCTCGAAGAACACGACGACACGACTTGGACTCGAAGACGGCACGGGGCCGGGTTGGTTGTATTGATTGTGAACATCTTTACAATAGTCTCAGGGTTTATATTTATACCCTGGTGTCCTACGAGTCCTAGGAGGACACGATTACAACGACAAAACAGGAAACTTATCTAAAATACGATGCCTTTTATTCTAAGCCTCCCTTAATAATCGGCACGTGCTAACAATGACAAGATCTTCTGTTGCCGAATCTTCTGATATGCCGTATTTGTCGCAAACCGACTTAACCTGAGGTAGCCGACCGCAGCGCCATATTGCCGAACCCGCTCGCCATTGACTAGTCGCCTTTACAGCCTTGCCGAATGCATCGAGTTAGCCGACCGCGTTCGCTGCCTGCCGAATCCCTTAAGCGGTGACTTCTCCCGAACCTGTACTGCACTGGCCCACTTGTCATAATGCAAAAATTATGTGTTAACACATGCCCCCTCAATTTCTGAATAAAGACATTTGTTCTGAAATTGGCCACAAGTCCATCGCGAGCCCTAAATCGGCATTGCTTCAAACTCCGCATTCTCCCCAAATCGCCAATAGCTTCAATCTCCACTTGAGCTCCGTAATGGCAACCCGTGATGAGATTCCAGAGGTAATCTTCACTTCTCCCCTCAATACATTCGGTCAATTCCTATCGGCATTCGGTTCTTTTAACTTTTCCTGCACATATCTTCTTTTAGGCCCTTAGGGACGAAATTCTGATTCCTTGTGATGCGGATCCCGACTCCTACTTCTTGGGTCCAATGGGAAACCCCAATCCAACCAACATCATCAGGATGGAGACCAACAGAATTCCCTTCAAGCATGGAGTCATTTCATCGAACAGGTGGCGGTACACCTTCAAGAACTGGCCTTTGCCTGCGGTAACTGGTTGGAGGAACTGGTATAGAAGAATCCAGGCGAAATTTGGGCCCTATTGGGAAACTCAAGACATTCATCATGCTCTGGAACTATCTCTGGCTGAAATGCCCAAAAATGAGCCATTACTCATAGCAGCTTCTCATTTTTGGTCAGATGCCCTCAATGCTTTTGTGTTCGGCCATGGTATAATGACAATCACATTAGCTGATGTCTTCATGATGAGTGGCTTGAATACTACTTCGACCATGAATGCTGATGAACTATTAGAGAAAGTTACCCAGAGGTCCATTGATGTCAGCGTTGGATGGATGAAGTATGTCGAAATCCACAGCAAAGCGCCAAGTCCAGTGACAGAGACAGAGCACAGGGCTTTTCTGAACATGTGGCTGTGCAGATTCATCTTCTGTGGGAGATCCAACGAGCCAACCCTCAACTATATTGCACTGGCTGACAAACTGTCCAAAGGAAAACAAACCCCTCTAGGCAAACTTTTCCTGGGATCCATATACCACATGATGCATCAAATTTCCACTCAAATGTATCATGCCACTCATGCTGACACAGACAGGCTACCACCAATTGATTGTGTCAATGGCCCTTGGTGGTTTATCCAGATGTGGCTTCAGCTATATATGCATCAAATAGTTGCAGTGCCATTGGACAATCTCAGCTTTCCTTCCAGCAACTTTGCTGAGGATGAAGAAGCCACAGAAAAGGCCTGCCAAACTTATGGGGAAGCAGCCACTGCTATAACCATTAATAAAAGTATTGGCAATCTCTTCAAGTTATTCTTTAAGGGCTTTAGTCAGGTTCTCTGGTTACCTTACAGGGAGAATGACAATCTTACTTTCCCTATCAAATTCAGCTTTGATGATGGCTGCACAGATGAAATGGCCACAGGAGTCTTCAACTCATTTATCAGACCCTGCATCCTACCAGCCGAATTGAACAGGGGAAGACAAGTAAAACACACTTATGAGTTCTATCACCCCAATATAGCAGCCAGGCAATTGGGTTGTGGACAGCTCCCTCCAAAACTTATCTTTTCTACTGTCATCAGGCCCAGGGAGCAAATTCAGTCCAAAGAGCAGATTACAATAGGGATGCAGGCCCATCGGGTATTCAGGCTGGGGCAAGATTTGCCAGACTACAAACCAGTACCACTCCACTTGATTCAGTCTGCTCACCCCCTTTTTGAGTCCTGGTGGCAAGAATGGCATGATCATATCTTTAACAGTCCAGTCCACCCCATGTGCCTAGAAGTCCAAGCAGATTTCAACTCTGACAGCGAGGTACAATAACAAGTCATCTGCTATTCTAGTATTCGATCCTTGGGGTTTCTAACTCTTTTTTTAGAAAATTCCACAGGACTTCACACCCAATCCTGACATCAGGCCTATCCAATATCATCAATCTGGTCCAATCACTGTCCTGGGACACAATGCTCCTTCATTGTCTCGGTTCATGAAATCCCAAGCAGCTTTATTGACCATCTCCTCAGTCAAAGGAGGGAAAAGAAAGGCCACTGAGGACTCCCCCAGTTCTAGGCAAACCAGGACCAAGCAGAACACACCTTTCCCAAGGGTAAGATGTTTTAGCTCTTCCATTATTATTAACTTATTCCTGACTGACTTGTATGTCACTACAGGCTTCATCCCCTGAACAAGAAAACGTCCACACAACAGTGCTCCCAGTCTTTATTACCTTGGAAGATGAGCATGCAGACACCAGAGAAATAGACATGATCATCCAGAATCCGGATGATGCCAACATCGGTATGTTCCTCAATCACCTCTTCAGCCAGCAGATTTTGCCTCCCTTGACTGATCGATAATTTCACAGATGACACAATCGATGAGCCTTTCATTGGTTCAACTCCAGATCCTGCCGGCCAATCTGATCCTCAACCAGATCAAGACCCTGCTAACTTGCCGATCCATCAGGTAAGAATTAATTCCTCATTTCATCCCTCCCTCATACTTTACCTTGGTCGGCTAACCTGTCCAAATCAACATAGACTTCCATCAGTTCAGCCTCTGAGTATGCATTTGACATCAACGAGTTTCTGAGCAAAAGAACAGCGGTCGAAAGACCATCGGCACTTGTCCAAGATGTCCTGAGCAACATAACCAATTTTCTGAATCAAGACATCTTGTCCTTAGTCAGAGACGCCGATGAGGTTAAAAATTTTTTCGAGCCCATTGCTGAGGACATTCCAGAAAATCTGAGGCTCCATCTGGAGGCCGTATCTACACTGGATGACTGCTTTGCCAAAGTAAAACGAGCAATCAAAAGCACTGATCTTCGGACTGCCAAGTCTAAGTGCACCCAGGAAGTCAACGATCTATACACTCAGTTCCAGGAGGCCAAGAACTCCCAAGAGACTCTGGAGGCTCAGTTGAAAGAACTGCAAGAAAAGAGGTCTGAATTGGAAGTTTAATTAGCCCAGGTCTGCTCTGATATTCAGTCGTGCACCTCTCGGCTATCGGGTTTACCGAATATCATTGAAACGACATCTTCCAAGTTGTCATCAGTGCTTGATGAGGACATTAAACTTAACACGAGGCTTTCACAGACACAAGGCACCGAAGAGGAGGACCAAAAGGCACTGGAGCATGCTAGTCAAGTCAAAGCCGATACGCTCGCAGCTATAAATCAATTCTTGAACAACTGAGACGGCTGTGTAATGAGCTTTTAATTTCGGTAATCCCGTATCAGAATGATTCAAACACCTTCTTGTAATATATCTGCGTTTTGCATCCAATCGGTTACCATCCTGATGACATTATGACTAACCGTGCAAACCTGTTCGGCAATTTGGTCGGTGTTTGTTCCGAACACCTAAATCGGCAATTTTGCCGAAGCCAGGCGTTCTAATCTCCGCCGAACAAGCGAGTGCATCCGGACGGCTCGCACAGCCCGATACTGCAGAGGCCCATCTCGGGAAGCTAGACAACCCCAATCCGCCGGTTGATGCTCGGCGTGCTACCCCGGGACGCTCGCCACGATCTCTGTTCCGATTTTATAAATTGCCCCTGGAGGCTTGCCTTCTCCCCATCTTGCATCTGCTCCTCTAGTACTCTCGCCGCCTCGGCTTCCTTGCTTACTCCGCTCCAGAAAACCCTAACTCTCCGAGTGCAATGACGAGCCATGGCGACCGCGGCAAGCGCCCGGCGACTGAGGAGGCCGAGGGGAGTCGCGCTCGGCGCCTCCGTCAGTGCGGGTAGGACTCCTCGCTTACGTCCTTTGTGGCAGATTCTTGAAGACCCCACTCACACTTTGTTACTGCTTGCCAACAGGATCCCCGTTATCTCCTCCGCCGGTGGGCATGCCCGGCCTTCTCCCGCGCCAGGGAGGCCAGAGGCTCCACCATCGGGCTCGTCGAGCTCCTCCGACAGCCTCTCCTACCACTCCCATCCTTGGGAGGCGAACCCGGATCGGGACCTCGACGACGGCCTCTACGACCACGACGACGCCTTGAACTTCATGGCGCTGCGGGACGAGTCCCGGGAAGAGCTGGCCGCCGTCTCGAAGCAGTATGGGATTGACCAGCTGGAATGGGAGGACCAGCGCCGGCAGTTCTACGACGCAATCACGGGTATGAACGCCCAATCCTGGATCGGCTTTCGGCCGTTCTTGTCGATCTTTTAACCGATCCATTCCGTTTTGTCGCTCACAGCATTGTCTGAGGAACTGGAGCGCCTGAAGATGGCGGCGAACGCCGTCGCAGACCGGGTGAACGCCCAGGGCGACACCGCCGATGCGCGCCTGGCCAACGTGCACGGCCGCATCGAGCAGGTCGCCCTGCAGGGTGTGCACCACGGCGTGGCGCTGGGGCTGTCGGCGCTGACGGTCCGCACGGAGGATGTAACACCTCTGGTGTTAAGCATTAATTAAAATTCTAATTAAGTTGTTTAGTATGCATAATCATCTGGCATCATGGCATAAAAGCAGTTCATGTTTTAAGTATAATTATGATGCTTTATATGTTTAACAAGAGTGTTGTATGTTTTTTAGTGTTGATTTCCATGTTTGAAATGTATGTGGTTTGATTGTAATAATTGGTGTTTCATGATAGGGCAAGTGAGAAAACTTTGGTTTTTAAATCTCTTTTTGTCTTTTTTTTATAAGTCAAAAAGAAAGTCAAAATTTCAAAATGATTTCAAAAGTAAAGTTGTAGCTCTTGTTGAGAGGAACAACTTTGGTATTCAAAGTTTTCAAAGTTTTTGTATAAAATTTTGAATAGATTTGAAATCTTTTAAAACCCTAAATTTGACCCCAACACTAGATTTCAAAAACTAAAAAGAATTAGATTTTGATCCTTTAGTCAAAGTGGTAGAGAAGATTAAATGCAATAACTTTTATTAAGATAGATTTTCATGTTTTTAAAGGAAATCTGAAGTAATTTGGAAAACAAGTTTGAATTGGTTTCAAATTGAAAATCAATTTCCAAAACCTAATTTTATCCCCTTTTGTGTAGTTTCAAAATTTAGCACAGTTTGGCTATGCTTCAAAAAGCAAAGTTGTTCTATTTTTGATAAGGAACAACTTTGATGTGTAAAGTTTTTCAAGTTTTCTTATGAAATCAAAAGTAATTTTGGTTTTTCAGAAAGGGTAGATTAGGAATGGGAAAAAAAGGGGGGATAGACTTGCTTCTCTGTTTACGGCGGTGGCCGCCGAGATCTTTTGCCGGCGACGCCAGCGCGATGGCCGCAGCTCTCTCTCGAGCGAGCACGCGACCAACTTCGTGGCGAAGTTACCCATCTGCTGGCACTTACCCTCGCGTCGTGGCGCCTTCTTCCGCACTCGCCGTCGACTTCTTGACACGCAGCCCCGACGAGCACATTCCCGGCTCGATCTGCAGTTCACCGTCCCTGCTTGATCTCATCCCGTTTGACCGCGGGTATAAATACCCTACATCCTTGCGCATCTCCCGAACCTAGCCTCACCATCTCTACCGCACCAAAGAGCTCGCACTCACCGGTTTTCTTCCCGCCGAGCAGAAAGCGCCGCCGAGCTCGACCTCACCGTGGTCAGCTCAACCGAGCACTTCTCCTTTCTCTCTTTCTCATGTTTGAGTTTCGTCTTGATCTTAGAGAACTCATCGGCTCGATGGTTCCCTGTCTGGTGCTCAGGTTTTACCGGAACAGCGTCGTCTTCGCCGGAGTTCTCCGCCGCAGGCCACTGCTCCGTGGAACTCTTCCCTCCGTGCAACCTCTGCTTAAACCAGTTATACCAACAGCATCAGGGTGAGCTGCTAGACCTTCCTAGCCTCTCCGTTTGCTTGCTACCGGTCTAGGTTCGCCGGAGCAGGGCTAGCCGAGATCTGATCCGCCGCCGTGCGTGGCCAGACCTCGCCGGAGCAGTAGAGTGAAGGGTTGAGAGCTCAATCGACTGCGGCTGTCTTGCCGGTGTTGATGCTCGCGTCAGCCGAGTCTCTTCTGGCCGGAGTCGGCCGCCGTTCACGCCGGCCATGGTCGGGGACCTTGCGGTTGTAAAGACAGGAAGTTCCAGGGTGTTGGTTGCAAAGTCCAAGACTCAGGTGAATAGCGCGCTGAACTGCGGGTTGTTTTAGTGTTAGCCGAAGGGCTTTTCTGCAAAGCTATCAGGGCACACCGTCTCGCACGAGCCAGGTCTCGAGCGGACATGTGGACACGTGCCCTCCGTCTCGAGCTATGCCTCGAGCAGGCGCCTCCTCCGCTTCGCTCGAGCCAAGCCTCGGGCGAACGTGTTCACCGTTCCGCCCGAGCTAGGCCTCGGACGGACGAGCTTTTTCCGTCTCGCCCGAGCCGAGAGCCAGGCCTCGGACGGGCGTTTGGTGTTTTTCGTCTCGGTCGAGATAGGCCTCGAGCGGACCCTCGGGCGCTGTCTCGCGGGAGCTAGGCCTCGAGCGGACCCTCGAGCGTTGTCTCGCTCGCGCCGAGCCTCGAGCGAACGCACCCGCACTCACCGCCGTGCGCTCGCGCCACGCTGGGCTGAGTTGGCTTGGGCCGAAAGCCCAGTTTGGGCTCGTTTCAAGTTTTTCTTTTTCTGGTTTTATGCACAGTATTCAGTTTTGTTATTTTTGCTATAATTAATCTATAGCTCTGTTTTTCATGAAATTTGACATGGGAGTTTATATCACTGATATACACCTTCATGTTTAATTTCATCTCTGTTTGATAAAGTATGCTTGGTGTATAAATAAAAGGTTAGTTAAAATGATTAATAAAATAAATGGAAATAGTTGATCCCTGTAGATTTGTGTGACTTTTGGAATTGTTTGACAACCAATGGGAAACTAGCAAGATTTGCTCCCTGGTTATGGATTCCTTTATGTTAATGATCTTTTGTTACTTGTTAGATACATCACCTTGTTTACGGAAAATAATAAAACTTGTTTAGTAATAATATATATAATAGCTAAAGTTGGTTTTGTTGGTCTGCAACTTTACCGCGAAGGAAAGTTGTATTTGACTTTCTTTATCTTGTGTTCACCTCTGTTATGCATTTGAATTGTCCTGCACCTTAGCATACATCGCATGGCATCATACTGAGCATACATCATTTATTTACGTGTAGTATCCGAGAGTGTTGAAGTCGTGTTAATCAAGCTTTGGTGATCACCCTTGTCGAACAAGCCTCGGAAGGAGGGTTCTTGTTGAACAAGCTTCGTCGAGAAGACTTAACTTCTAGATGAAGGAGCTAACCTTATGGATCATTCTTGGATCCTGTCTTCCCTGCAACGAAGGCAAGCCCCGGTGCATTTAACCCTTCCTTGTTTTTATAAAGGTTGTATTAAAATGTTTTTGAGTTAAACTACTGCATTAGGTTATAGGAGTTGTGTGATGACCTATTACCTGCATTATTTACCCCCACCAGAAGATCCACCTGCCCTGTTTTAAAAACTATTTGCAAAATGCTTAGTGATGCTATACAATAGATTTGCAATAAAAATGCCAATTTCAAAAGTGTGATCACTGAGATGAATCATATCAAGGGTTTTGGTTATACTTCCCGTTCGATGACTGCTTGCCTAGCTAGCATGTGGTCATTGTCGAGAAGAGGTTGTCCTAGCGTACGGTGCCGTCATGTTGTAGTCCGGGACTCAACGGTTGACACTGTCGACGAAATATCGTCGATAGTCCACCTAGGGGTATGCCCAAGGTGGTAGATTAGCGGGGAAGGCGTGTGGAACGGCGATCCAGGCGTGACACAAAGACGAAACTAGATGAACACGAGAGTTTATCCAGGTTCGGGCCGCCGAGTTTAGCGTAACACCCTACGTCCTGTGTCGATCTGTCTATTCTGTATCTTGACGAACGTGTTTTTGAGAGGGGGTCCCTGCTCACCTTATATAGTCACGGTGAGTAGGGTTACAGATTCTAACAGATCGGATCTCTTGATAGAACAAGGAAACCTAGTCGATTACAATCCCATGTCACGATGTATTTCCTAATCGACTATGATTCCTTGTCGGTAAAGACTTCCACGCCGTCAACCAACCACCTGGGTCGCCTGCCCGACCAGCTGGCCCTTGACGCCATGATCCTTCACATCTAGTTGGGCCGGTCTTCATAAAACAGCCCAAGTATTACTGTGAGGACACCTGGGTCCATATCCCCACAGCTAGTCCCCGAGCACATTAAATCTTAAAGCGGTGAAGAGTCCTTGAGGTGTTCTTGAAACAACTTTTCTCGAATTCCTGATCTCCGACCAGGTTGCAATCTAGAATGTCATGATCCCGCAAGATATGATGTGCTCTTAAAAAAGAAAGAACGACTTCTAGGAGTTTGGTGAAGTGTGCCCACTTTTATAGCAATATAACAGCAACATCTTTCCTGCATACTCACCGATCAGGTGAAGTGTGCCCACTTAGTCCCCGAACTTGACAACAGATGACTCTGTCATGTGATGCCAAGTTCCAAAAAATATACATGCGCGACCTAGCGCCATGTATACACGGTAGTCCCCGAGCTTGACAATAGATGACTCTGTCATGTGATGCCAAGGTCAGAAAAAATATACATGCGCGACCTAGCGCCATGTATACACGGTAGTCCCCGAGCTTGACAATAGATGACTCTGTCATGTGATGCCAAGGTCAGAAAATAAATCATAAAGCCATGAAGAATTAACCACACAATTCGAAATCGTCCGCCGTGTACTGCTTTATTCGACTGCCGTTTTCCTGTTGTACTTTTGACACAAGATGTCAACCTTCCAATACTTTTTAGTACTGCCGGCTTTGCCGTTATGCTTTGTAGAATCGAATCCAACTCTGATATCGGTCGTCATATGGAGCACAGCTCATTGACTGTATTATTAATCCTACAGTTACTTTTATTCATAGACCATGTCCACGAACCAGAGGAAAACGGCTATAAATACCCTGTTAGACGGCTGGCGTAGTAGCCGACCAGTCCCCAGTTTAACTGGAGGAGCTGGTCGTGAAGCCAACGCGGCTCTGCCACGTGTGTGCCTGTAACTGGTCACCTGACCAGTCCTCAGCTTTGCTGAGAAGGCTGGCGTAGTAGCCGACCAGTCCCCAGCTTAACTGAAGGAGCTGGTCGTGAAGCCAACGCGGCTCTGCCACGTGTGTGCCTGTAACTGGTCATCTGACCAGTCCCCAGCTTTGCTGAGAAGGCTGGCGTAGTAGCCGACCAGTCCCCAGCTTAACTGGAGGAGCTGGTCGTGAAGCCAACGCGGCTCTGCCACGTGTGTGCCTGTAACTGGTCATCTGACCAGTTCCCAGCTTTGCTGAGAAGGCTGGCGTAGTAGCCGACCAGTCCCCAGCTTAACTGGAGGAGCTGGTCGTGAAGCCAACGCGGCTCTGCCACGTGTGTGCCTGTAACTGGTCATCTGACCAGTCCCCAGCTTTGCTGAGAAGGCTGGCGTAGTAGCCGACCAGTCGCCAGCTTAACTGGAGGAGCTGGTCGTGAAGCCAACGCGGCTCTGCCACGTGTGTGCCTGTAACTGGTCATCTGACCAGTCCCCAGCTTTGCTGAGAAGGCTGGCGTAGTAGCCGACCAGTCCCCAGCTTAACTGGAGGAGCTGGTCGTGAAGCCAACGCGGCTCTGCCACGTGTGTGCCTGTAACTGGTCATCTGACCAGTCCCCAGCTTTGCTGAGAAGGCTGGCGTAGTAGCCGACCAGTCCCCAGCTTAACTGGAGGAGCTGGTCGTGAAGCCAACGCGGCTCTGCCACGTGTGTGCCTGTAACTGGTCATCTGACCAGTCCCCAGCTTTGCTGAGAAGGCTGGCGTAGTAGCCGACCAGTCCCCAGCTTAACTGGAGGAGCTGGTCGTGAAGCCAACGCGGCTCTGCCACGTGTGTGCCTGTAACTGGTCATCTGACCAGTCCCCAGCTTTGCTGAGAAGGCTGGCGTAGTAGCCGACCAGTCCCCAGCTTAACTGGAGGAGCTGGTCGTGAAGCCAACGCGGCTCTGCCACGTGTGTGCCTGTAACTGGTCATCTGACCAGTCCCCAGCTTTGCTGAGAAGGCTGGCGCAGTAGCCGACCAGTTCCCAGCTTAACTGGAGGAGCTGGTCGTGAAGCCAACGCGACTAAAGGCCGGTTTGACTGTTGGGCCGACGAAGCGGGCCGTGTAAGTGAAACAAGTGAAAAGAAAAACCCTATTTACACGGAAAAAACCGAGAGGTCACGCGGTAAAAACACGCGCCGCCGGGTCGAACCCTAACCATTGCCATTCACATTTCCATCTTCTCCGGCGAGCTGAATACTGTAGCCCTAGATTAGAGAGGGCTCACCTTCCCGCCACTCCTTCAGTTTTATCGACGGAATAGATGGCGCCCCGGACAAAGAAAAACACGGCGGGGGAGGCGGTGCAGTTGGACAAGGAATGGGCGGCGTCGAGAAGTACCGAAGAAAGCGTCAGCCGCCTCGTCGCTGCTGGCCTGCTGCCGGATAAAGTCACTGGGGGATGGAGGGCGCCCAATGGTGAGCGCTATCCCCAACCCAATGCTGGTGAACTCGTTGTTTTTGAAGACTATTTTGTCCGTGGATTTGGTTTGCCGTGCCATTCGTTTTTGCGGTGCCTGCTCGATTTCTGGGGAATTGGTATCTGCAATCTTGGACCAAATTCCATTTTATCAATCTCTGTTTTCATCCACCTATGTGAGGCTTACCTCGGGATTCAGCCACACTTCAATTTGTTTCGCCATTTCTTCCAATTGAAAAAGAATAACCGCGGATCCCGTATTGCGGGCAGTGTGTATCTTCTGTTGCGGGAGGGGATGGCCTCAGAATACATTAACGTACCTCTTCAGAGCAATGTCAGTGGCTGGGCCGAGAAGTGGTTCTACATAGCCCAATGCCAGACTCCACCTGTCTGCTGCGACATAGGGAAATTAGTTGAGTCAAACTGGTCCTGGTCAGAAAAACCATCATCAGGTGACATGGAGCAAGTCCGGGAGATTCTCAATTTGCTGAAAGGGATAAGCGTCGATGGGATTCAAATCACAGCAAACTTCATGTATCGACGGGTGCAACCGTGTAAAGATAGAGTGCACCCTGGCTATGAGTATGCAGGTCAGCCTGATCTGACCCGTGAGCATGCCGAAGACTTGGGGAAGAACGAAGTTGAGAAGCGTGTTCACGCGGTACTTCAATTCGGCGTGTGGAAGAAACCGGCGAAGATTACTCAGCCATTTAGTTTGGCAAATCCCGTCAAAGACGTAAGTCTTCTTCAGAAGTTAATGCGAAGTGTTTGACCAACCATGTTTCAGCGACACTGGCCTTGGCTTGTTTGCAGGACCGCTCTGCTGTGTATGTTTCGGGCGTGCCGACGAAGGAGTGGCCTGGGGATCCCGACAAAGGTGGCACGACCAGGCCACTGCGGCGCCCCCAACCAGACAAGCAGTCGACTGGAGCGGCGAGGAAAAATAAGGGGTCTGTAGATGAAGAGGCCTCATCGACTGCGAGAGCTACGGGAAAACGCGCGCCCTCCGGGCGGAGAACGCCCGCTGGGTTGTCAGCGCCAACCGAAAGCCCTGTGAGGACACCAAGCGGCGCGGTTCCTAACCCGACCAGCTCTGTTCACGACTGGGAAGACGACGACGAGGAGGAAGCACCCGTGCCCAAGCGGGTCCGAGTTGAGGAGGCAGCCTCGGGCGCCCAATCCTCACCAAGGCCGAGGAAGCTGAAACTCAGAGGCGGGCTCCGCGTCAGCGACCTGTAAGTGCCTTACCGCCTTTATCGTTGGTGTGTGGTCCACCAAAGAAGTTCTGATGTTGTCTTTCATTATAGCGACCCTGTTACCGACGTTGAGGTGACTGGCGGCAACTCTGTTGCCGGGGCTACCGGTGCTCCGGAACCCGTGGAGTCCCTGGAAAAAGAAACCGGAGCCGGGGGGCCGATTGATGGTCGAGCAACCACGGATGCACCCGACGCTGATATGAACAGTGGTCGGGAGTCGGCCGGAACTACACAAGCGCCTCCAGATGCCCCGCCTCCTCCTCTGAACGCAATGGGGCTTGCTTCAGGCCCCCTACCGAATGAGGAGGCACCCGAGGTGTGCGAGGACCAGGTGCTCGAGACGTCTGAGGATGAGGTCATCGAAGTTATGCGTCCCCCGAAATCTCCGGATCGAGTGGTTAGGGTAGCGCGTCATCGGGCGGGTGAGTGGGTGTTCCACGAAGAGAACACCGACAGCCGTCCAATGAAGAATTTTAACCGGCTGCTTGGCGAACTCCATAAATATGCCCAGGTAACTGCTTTGTAGGGCTTTAAAGCTTGGTCCGAAGAGTCTAATGCTCGCGCTAATTTACAGGGGATATCCGACCTGTCCGAGGAGCGACGAAAGTGCTTCGAGTCCGTCGGTCCTTTGCTTGATGCCAAGGTGAAGCTTGAAGAGTCATGCTCACAGTATCAGGCCGACCTGGTCAGAGCTCGGCAGATCGAGGCCGAATTGCGCGAGGCTATCGGAAAACAAACGTCCGAGCTGACGCAACTTCGACTTGAAAACCAGGGTAATGATCTGTCAAAGCCTTTCCCTCTTTACTCTTGACTGCGTAATAAGACGTTGTCTGCCACAGAGCTGTCTTCGCAAGTTGCCATAGCGGAGCTCAAAGCGCAAGAAGGCGAGGCTGCGGCTATTCAGCAGAAAGCGCGGGCAGATGAGCTGGAGAAGGAACTCGAAGGTAGCTGCTGGAATTTTTCAACTTTGCATATGTCATTTTCTTGGTCGGTCGTAATATGTTTCGACTTGTTTGGTTGCAGAGCGACGCCGAGCTTGGCAAAACCAAATTGCTTTGGTTTGTCAAGATAAGAAGACTTGGGAAGGGCGCTGTCAATCCATGCTGCGAGGGATGAAGCCAGTGATTGATGTCGTATATGGATCTAACAGCCGGGTACCCCGCCCGGATAACGTGGTTGACCAGTGTGCTGGATTGTGGCCTGCGGTGAAGAATTTCACGGTGGATGCCGGCGAACAGGTTGGTGCCTATGTGCTAGCCCTTACCCGGGCCCATTACCCAGGCGTAGACATAAAGAGGCTGGAAGCTGGCTTTCCTCGAAATACGTCGGAGGCTCAGGCGTCGGAGCTGATTGAGGGGGCTCGGGAGACGTCTGTTGTGCTTGTGAAGGACTTGGACCTGCTTGGGGAACCCGGAGAGTCCAGCGCTCTATAGGACCAAGAAACTTTTATGTTCGCTCTCGTAAATTGTTAATTGTACATGTATAACCCTTATCTTATATCCCAAATTTGCGATGCAGTGGGTAATTTGGGCGAAAAACGACGATGCCTTACTCATAATATTCCATAAAAATACAGGGCCGAGTACATATTGTTCAACTCCGCAAAATTATGCATAAAAACGTCGTAGCTGGTCGATATGCCATGAGTTAGGGACATCAGTCCCGCTTAGGTCAGTGAGCCTGTACGATGTAGGTCGTGTGACCTGCTTCACAATATAAGGGCCTTCCCAATGAGAAGATAGCTTGTGCAACCCGGCAGTGTTTTGGATGCGCCTCAAGACCAGATCCCCAACGGCGAAGAACCGTTCTTTAACGTTCCTATTGAAGTATCGGCGTAGGCTTTCAACGTATTTGGCTGTTCGGATGCATGAATCCAGTCTTCGTTCCTCGATGCAGTTGACTTCGAGTTCTCTGGCCTGGTCGGACATTTCCTGGTTGTGCAGCTCCACCCTTGGCGATCTGAACGCTATTTCAGCCGGCAAGACTGCTTCGGCGCCGAACACCATGTAGTAAGGTGAAGTGCCTGTGCTTCTGCTTGGTTGTGTTCGAAGCCCCCAAACAACGGATGGTAACTCTTTTAACCATCTACCAGCCTTCTGGTCCTGGTCGTTGGCTCTATACAACCTCTTTTTTAATGCGTCTAGTATCATGCCATTTGCCCTTTCAACCTGCCCATTAGCCCTTGGGTGGGCAACGGAGACGTATTTGACGATTATACTCCTCTCTTCACAAAAGTCCCAGAAATCTGAACCGGTGAAGGTGGAGCCCAAGTCGGTAATTATGCAATTAGGCAGGCCGAATCGATGGATGATGTCGCTTAGCAGCTCGGCTGCCTTTTGGGCCGTGGGTGTGACCAAAGGCTTGTACTCTATCCATTTGGAGAACTTATCGATCATGACGTAGACGTACTTGAACCCTCCGGGTGCTGTTTTGAACGGCCCAATCATGTCCAGTCCCCAGCACGAGAAAGGCCAGGAGGCTGGTATGGCTTGTAGGTCGTGAGCTGGGACACGGATCTGTTTGGCAAAAAATTGACACCCTTCACAGTATCTGACTAGCTTTTCTGCGTCAGCTACCGCTGAGGGCCAGTAAAAACCTGCTCGGAACGCCTTCCCGACCAGGGTTCGGGAAGCTGCGTGGTTACCACATATGCCTGCATGTATGTCCCCCAGAATTCGGATGCCTTCTTCTTGGGAAACGCACTTTAGCAACAGCTCCTCTTTAGCGTTTTTGCGCATGAGCTTTCCGTCTACTAAGAGATACTGCTTGCTGCGTCGAATAAGGCGCTCGGCTTCGATCTTGTCTTGGGGAATGTCCGCACTAGCGAGGTATCTTATGAACTGATCCCTCCAATCATTGTCTAGCAATTGTACGGAAGCGACAGTCTGGGTGATTTGGGGCTGGTCAGCGGCCCCTGCGGAATCTTGCTCGATGGACGGTTTGACCAGGTCCTGGACAAAGACACCATTAGGGATTTGCGACCTGGTCGAACCGAGTTTGGAAAGTGCATCTGCTGCCTGGTTGTCAGCGCGTACTACGTGCTGAAACTGTAGACCATAGAATTTTCCTTCTAGTTTTCTTATCTCGGCAACGTAGGCATCCATCTTTTCGTTGGTGGCGTCCCAATCCTTGTTGACTTGGTTTATGACCAGGGCGGAATCACCAAAAACCTCTAGCCTTTTGACTCCCAACTCGACTGCAATCCGGAGGCCATGGAGGCAAGCTTCATACTCGGCTGCGTTATTAGACGCTTTGAAATGAATCCGGAGGACATAGCTCAGCTTATCTCCGGAAGGCGATACGAAGTGTATGCCTGCTCCTGCTCCTTCAAGGTTCAAAGACCCGTCAAAGTACATTGTCCAGTGCTCGGTGCTGGTCGGAGGCATGGGTGTTGTCATGTCGGTCCATTCAACGACGAAATCGACGAGCGCCTGAGATTTAATGGATGTTCGGCTGCGAAAGTCGAGAGAAAACGGGGCTAGCTCCAGGGCCCATTTGATAATACGTCCATTTGCGTCCTTATTGCGTAGAATATCGCCGAGTGGGTACTCAGTAACCACCGCAATGGAATAATAATCAAAATAGTGCCGCAGTTTACGAGATGTGATTAGTATCGCATATAGCAGCTTTTGTACCTGGGGGTATCTTGATTTGGAGTCGTTGAGTACTTCACTGATATAATATATCGGGCGCTGAATCTTGTATGCATGCCCTTCCTCCTCTCGTTCTACAACCACGACGGTACTTACGACCCGGTCAGTGGCCGCAATGTATATCAACAGGGTTTCGCCATCCCTTGGTGCAGCCAATAATGGTGGCGTTGTCAGGAGTTGTTTGAGGTCTTGAAAGGCGGTCTCAGCGTCCTCGGACCACTCGAACTTCTCAGAAGCTTTGAGCAGTTTGAAGAACGGTAGGCCTTTGTCTCCGAGTCGCGATATGTAACGACTTAGGGCTGCCATACACCCAGTTAGCTTCTGGACGTCTTTTACGCACTTTGGAGATTGCATCCTTAGGACGGCGTGTACTTTTTCGGGGTTTGGCCGTAGGCCGTCTTTGCTTACTATATTCCCTAACAGGATGCCGGAGGGGACCCCGAAGGTACACTTTTTAGGGTTAAGTTTCCATCGGAACCTGTTGAGGGCTGAAAAGGTGGCGCGCAGGTCGTCGACCAAAGTACGAGCCGATTTTGTTTTTACGACGATGTCGTCAACATAGGCAGCCACGAGCTCTGCTCGAATTTCTTCGGCAAGGCATTTCTGTATTGCCCTTTGGTAAGTGGCCCCAGCGTTTTTGAGCCCAAATGACATCGTGGTATAACAATATGTGCCGAAGGGTGTGATAAACGAAGTTTTGGGCTGATCCTCTTCTCTCAGAGAAATTTGATGGTACCCAGAATAGCAATCTAGGAAAGACAAGAGCTCGCATCCCGCCGTGGAATCAACGAGCTCGTCAATGCGAGGTAAAGCGAAGGAGTCCTTAGGGCAGTGTTTGTTGAGATCGGTATAATCAACGCACATTCTCCACTCTTTATTCTTCTTTTGAACTAAAACCGGGTTGGCAAGCCACTCCGGATGATACACTTCTTTTATGAAACCGGCAGCTAACAGCCGTGTGATTTCTACCCTAATGGCCTCCTTCTTGTCACGAGCGAACCGTCGTAGCTTCTGTTTGATCGGTTTGGCGGTCTTCGAAACGTCCAAGGAGTGCTCGACCAGCTCCCGGGGTACGCCGGGCATGTCCGCGGGTTTCCACGCGAAGATGCTTACGTTGTCCCTTAGAAAGCTGACGAGCGCGCTTTCCTATTTGGGATCAAGGTCGAGTCCGATTCGCGCTGTCTTGCTGCAGTCCCCTTCGACCAGCTCCACTTCCTTGAAGTCCTTGCTCCTGGTCGCGGCGCGTTTGGCTTCTTTGATCGGGATAGACTGCTCCTCTGGAGACACCTTCACCGCATCCACGCGAGTTTCCTCCATGCGGATGGACAGGTCGTGGGCTTGAGCTGTCGCGAAGCTTTCCTTTTCACATTCATATGCCGTGGAGATGCTCCCCCTGACGCTTAAAACGCCATTCTCAGATGGCATTTTTAGCAAGAGGTAGGTGTAATGTGGGATTGCCATGAACTTGGTAAGGGTAGGTCGGCCTAACAATGCGTGGTATGACCCTTCGAAGTCTGCTACGATGAAGTTGATGTAGCAAATGCGATGGCGCTCTTTTGTCCCGAACTGGACTGGTAGGGTGATTTGGCCCAAAGGCTGAGAGGCTTGGGACGGCAGGATACCCCAAAAGGGGGCGTCGTAAGGTTCCAAATCCCCTGTGTTGATACCGAGCTCTGGTAAGGCGTGCTTGAATATTATGTCTAGAGCGCTGCCTCCGTCGATCAGTACTTTCTCGAATCGTACTCCATCGATGGTCGGATCGACGACAAGCGGGAAGCGACCAGGTTCAGGGACCCTGGCCCATTGATCAGCTCTGCTGAACGAGATCTCTTGATGGGACCAGGGCAAATAGCTGGGGTCGGAGATTCTTTCGTCCATGCGGTCGACGGAGTAGACCGCTCGCTCGACTAGCTTGCGAACTCTTTTATCAGCCAGGATAGGCTTGCCGCCGAATATGGTGCGCACGGACTTTTCGGCTTCTCTGAAGCCACCGTGCTTTGGGTTTCTTCCTGGCTCCTGGTCGTCCTCATGATTCTCTTGGTGGTCTTTGCCCTCGCGCCTGCTAGAGGGTCCGTCTTCAGCGTCGGAACGCTGCTTCTTCGAGCTGTTGCAGAATATAGCTTTGAACCCTCTGCATTCCTCCATGGTGTGTCCTACACCTGGGTGCGCCGGGCAATCCTGCTTCAGGATTTTCGAGTATGCTGAGTCGTAATTACGCTTGCCTCCTGTCTTAGTGTTATTAACCTCATTGCCTGGTGCTTGGCCGGGGTTTGACTGCCTTCGTCTATCATCGCGGCCGTCGTACCTTCGGTTAGGGCGGCGATTATCCCTAAACCTTTCACGGCGATCGTCGCGGGGTTCGTAGTGCCGATCGCTGCGGTAGTCGTTGCGCTGATGGTCGTCGTGCCTGGATCTAGGCTCCCGGCGGTCGTCGGCGAGCTGTGTATTATACTCTTCTGCTCGTGCCCAGCTCTGGGCTATGTTAAGGAGGTCCTCAACTGTCCGCGGCTCTTTTCGGAACAGCTTATTTCTCAGCCCTTCGTGATGGTGTAATCCTCTTATAAAAGCCGAGATGGATTCGTCATCCGTGACATTAGCCACCCGGATGCGGGCGTCGGAAAATCGGCGGATATAATCTCGCAAGAGTTCACCCGGGCGGTCTCTGACGCGCTCAAGATCATATTTGCTTGCGGGCTGCTGGCAGGTAGCCTTGAAGTTAGATATAAATGCCTTTTTCAAGTCGTACCAGCTGTCGATAGAGTCAGACGGGAGACTCAGAAGCCACTGGCTTGCTGCTTGGTTGAGAACAACAGGCAGGTAGTTAGCCATAACATCTCCTCCTCCGCCGGCTGCTCGGATCGCAGTCTCATATAGCATGATCCACTGACGGGGGTCTGCCTTCCCGTCATACGACCTCAGGTCGTGGATCTTGAACCCTTTTGGCCAGATAACAGATCTGAGCCTTTTGGTGAACTGTCTGGGACCGGTAAGTGTTTGATCTAGCAGACCGTGCTCGCGATCCCATCTGTTGCGCCTTTCCATCTCCTGCCGTAACCTTGTGTCCTTGGAGCCTTCAATATGATTGCGCAAGTCGGCCCTTTCGTTGATATGTTCGCGTAGATCTCGAGGTTCAGCGCCTGGATTGCTCCTGGCGTGCTGGTCAGGTCGGCGGTCTTGACGCCTTTCGCGGTTATCGCGCTGGTCCTGATTGCTGCTGGACTCTGGGTGCGGGTCTGGTCCTCTGAAACTCCTCCGAGATCCGGTTGGGGCAGCTCCAGAGGGTCCCGCAACCTGGTCTTGAACTTGGACCAGGGATGCTTTGAGGTAAGCTCCGAGCTGCTCGAGCTGAGGTGTGGCTGGGAGGTTCTCGACCAGGTTCATGGCCATGGCCAGGTTGGCTTGCGGTGTTCGGTGTACTTGATGATTGCCGCACATATCAAACGCGTCATTTAGATTGCGTTGTGGGCGATTGCCTGCAGCTGTAGTTGCTTCAGCTGCTCTCCGAGCAGCTCTGTCGGCGTTCCTGGCCATACGCTGGGTTTTGGCTTCATCTGTCTCGCCGTCGACCGGTGGTTCGTCATGGCTCACAGCGAAAATCGAGCCCCCATAGCGTGGTAGAGGCCCGAAGCCTGGGGGGTAATCCGGCGTCCGACCAGTCGAATTGGATCTGGTCGACCCGGCGCTCGAGGCTGAAGCGGTGGTTGTCAAGGAGGTTACGATCGCCATGCATGCAGTGGCGCCAGACGGCTTGGACTTCAGCGGTTGCTCCTCAGGAGTACACCGACCCTTGGTTTCATCTTGCAATAGCCCCGTAGTCTTCTTTTCATAGGATGAAGCCGCGTTATCGAGCCCGCTAGGGAGGGTAGGAGCGAAAAAGCTGTGTTTTACCCTGCTCGGATCAGGCTCCCGAGGAGGGTTAAACGTGACGGAGCGACCTGTAGGGGTGGAAGTGATGGCCAGGCCGGTCTGAAGCTGTGCGTGTCTCTTGGCACGGGCCGGTCGTCGAGGTTGAAGCCACTCTCCTTCGTCGTGCTCGGGCGAACGATCTCCGATCGAACCCGCTAGAGCAGGGGTTTGAGCGGTGCCTGCCGTGACTCGATCGATAGATCCGATCAAGTCAGAGCTGCCGAGGCGCCGCCCCCGGTAAAGGGAAAGCACAGTCCTGTTCGGGGGCTCCGATCTTGATGTCGGGGCTCCAGCTGGCAGAAGTGCTTGGGGTGTCTTTATGCTCCCGATCGCTGGGCCATCTCCGGTGACCCACGAGAAGGACCCGACGGTGATTGCCAGGCCGGCCGGGAGATCCATAGAAGCCGGAAAAGAAACCGCCTGAGTCGTCATGACGTCCGCGCACACACTCCCCACGGTGGGCGCCACTGTCGACGAAATATCGTCGATAGTCCACCTAGGGGTATGCCCAAGGTGGTAGATTAGCGGGGAAGGCGTGTGGAACGGCGATCCAGGCGTGACACAAAGACGAAACTAGATGAACACGAGAGTTTATCCAGGTTCGGGCCGCCGAGTTTAGCGTAACACCCTACGTCCTGTGTCGATCTGTCTATTCTGTATCTTGACGAACGTGTTTTTGAGAGGGGGTCCCTGCTCACCTTATATAGTCACGGTGAGTAGGGTTACAGATTCTAACAGATCGGATCTCTTGATAGAACAAGGAAACCTAGTCGATTACAATCCCATGTCACGATGTATTTCCTAATCGACTATGATTCCTTGTCGGTAAAGACTTCCACGCCGTCAACCAACCACCTGGGTCGCCTGCCCGACCAGCTGGCCCTTGACGCCATGATCCTTCACATCTAGTTGGGCCGGTCTTCATAAAACAGCCCAAGTATTACTGTGAGGACACCTGGGTCCATATCCCCACAGACACCGACCGGGACAGGGTTGAAAAACTGACAGGACTGTGACGCTTGGGTGAGATATAACCAAGGTACAGTTTCTGGCGGAAAAATTAGGGACCATCCGTGTGGAAGCCTGCTGGCCAAGACTTGCAACTATTCACATACTACGGAAAGCTCTGGCTCCGAGGAATCCTTTATTGGGACCGACAACCGCGCACTGGGAGTGGAGAGATGGCGGAAGTAGCTTGTACCCACGTGGTCGTCGTACCTGGAAAAGAGTGGTGTACTGTACTTCTGGGTGGCGTAGGACCGGGGTCCAATATTGGAGGAATCGTGGAAGACGAGTTGGCCTATGCAAGCTTGGGTGCTACATATGCCGTGTGAATAGGGATCCTCAGCTGAGTATTCTTTATCCAGATTAACGTTGCTCCTCGGTTATGGAGACTTGGTCCACTGACTGTCAACGGAGAGTGGTTCTCAACTAGGTATGTTTTTGAATGGTAAAATGAATCATGAACGATGAAGAATTGAGAAATACTGGAATCTTTAAAAAAATAAAACAAGGATTTCAAAATGCTTTTTCTGCAAACTTCTTGATCTTGCTCAAGCCCTACCTAAGCCTCTCATTCCTGAGTCTTCTCCCTTTTTCTTTAGTCGGGTAAGTCTTGTTGAGTACCCCAGTACTCAGGATTTGTTAATCCCTGTTGCAGGTTTCTTATAAGTGATGTTGATCATGATCGTGTCAGTGGGCTTGACGTGATCTGGTTGTTTCTCTTCTCCAACTTAAGTACTCCGCCTAAGTGTGGTTCCGTAATACTATTCTACTTCCGCAATACCAATTATGTTTATGTAAAAAGTAACGGGTTCATGGTTTTGTAAAGTCTATATCTCTTACTTCCGCACTCTGATGGTATTTTGTAACAAATGTTGTAATGTTGTAATTATTCCAACCTTCATGATGATGATCCTGTGGTTCGTGGATAATTCGGGGTTCTCTCGGGGACACCCGACAGATCTTTCCAGTGATGTGGTACATGTGCACAGTCATTAGGACTCGGAGAGACGGTGACGTGTGCAGGTGGGCCACATTACCGGGCGGTTCTGCCACGGAGGAGGACTTCTCCGTGACGCCGGTTGGCTTCCCCGGCGGAGCACGCCCGGAAGACGTCGAACAGATCGACGATTTTCTGGACTCCTACGAGGATCACGCTCACGCCCTCACCGCAGTCACCAACCCGCAGACGGTCATCAACAAGGCGCTTGGTAACTGATCTGCACTTTCGTACCGCCCCCAACTATGAACAATGTTCTACTCTGCCATGTTCATGTATACAATCTGTTTTCCCTTTCTGTGCTTGTCTAGCGTTCGATCCCTTCATTGATTGCACAGCACCGCGTGCATTTGGTTCTATTTTAGTGTTCGCCGCGCTGAAGGCGACACATGCCGTGTCGGCTGTTTTTGCTCTAAGGGCGATAGATCCTATCGGCCATTTTTTGTGCTAAGGGCGACACAACCTTGTATCGGCCGTCGGTGCTTTCTAGTCCTTGATTCCGTTATGCACCGACCTCGACGCTAGGATGAAATCTCTTTAGATAACGTCCATTAATTGCCCTAGCAAACTCTTCTCCTTGAAGGGTTCTTAGAATGTACGCATTACCCGGAGCACGCCTCAGAACTCGAAAAGGCCCTTCCCAGTTAGGGGACCATTTGCCGAATACCTTATCTTTGGCACCAATCGGCAAGACAGTTTTCCAAACCAAGTCCCCTTCTCTGAATCCTTTTTCTTTCACTTTCGAATTGTAGTACTTGGCAACGCGTATCTTGTTCTTCTCAATATTTTCCAAGGCCTTGAGACGAATCAAATGCAAATCCTCTAGCTCATCCATCATCAAATCCTTATAATTCTCTTTAGCCAGATCGTTCTGCAATGTAACTCGTCTTGACCCCGACTGCAACTCCCATGGTAGAACTGCGTGATGCCCATAGACCAACTCGTAAGGTGACGTCTGAGTTGACCCATGACAAGCCATTCGGTAAGCCCACAAAGCTTCGTTGAGCACCAAGTGCCACCTTTTGGGTTTCTCTTCGATCTTCTTTTGAATGATCTTAATCATGATTTTGTTAGAAGCCTCTGCCTGCCCATTGGCCTGTGCATAATAAGGGGAAGAATTATAGAGCTTAATCCCCATCCCTTCGGCGAAGTCACAAAACTCCGAGGAAGTGAACTGAGTTCCTTGATCGGTAGTGATGGACCGAGGAATGCCGAATCGATAAACGATATGCTCCTTGACGAAGGATATCATGTTCTCCGACGTCACCTTCTTCAATGGGATGGCTTCAACCCACTTAGTGAAATAGTCCGTGGCCAACAGAACAAACTTATGTCCTTTGCTAGATGGAGGGTGAATCTGGCCGATCAAATCAATGCCCCATCCTCTGAAAGGCCAAGGCTTAATGATTGGATTCATGGCCGATGCTGGAGCCCTTTGCACATTGCCGAACCGCTGGCATTCCTGACAATCTCTATAGTATTCAAAACAATCTTCGAGCATAGTCGGCCAAAAGTATCCAGTCCTCCTGATTATCCATCTCATACGGTGAGCCGACTGGTGGGCACCACATACGCCTTCATGTACCCCATACATTAGTTCCCTAGCCTCGTCTCGGTTCAGGCACTTAAGCAAAACCCCATCTATGGATTTGTAGTACAATTGATTGTCCAAGAGCGTAAACTTAAGAGCCTTGTACCTGAGTTTTCGGGAGACTTTTCTGGACGGGTCCTTGAGGTAATCGGCAATGTCGTCTCTCCAGTCTTCAATTGCCTGACTTGGGATTACTTGATTACCTTCTGGGGTTGTTTGCTCTCCCTCAAGTGCAAAAATGTTTTGATTCTCCCTATACCCGGATGCTGCCTGAGCCAACTGGTTTGCTTCTTCGTTTTGCCCCCTAGGAATATGTTGCAAGGTTGCCGATCGAAACTGTCTAAGGAGCTCCTGGCAACCTTTGAGATATTCCTGCAGCGCGTCATTTTTGCACTCGTACTCACCTGTCAGCTGCCTGATCACCAACTCTGAGTCACCGAAGATCTCTACGGCGTCTGCCTTAACGTCCACGAGCAACCGCAATCCTCGAAGCAGTGCCTCATACTCTGCTTGGTTATTAGTCACCGGGTACTCGATCGGTATAGAGTATTTGAAAGGTGCCCCCTTGGGAGAAATCAACATGATCCCGACTCCACCACCTTTGCTACATGACGATCCATCAAAAAACAATGCCCAGGGGGCAATGGCTACTATGTTAGCGTTAGGATCACGATGGTGAGTGACGAAATCAGCCATAATCTGGCCTTTAACAGCCTTTGCCGATTCAAAACGCAAGTCAAATTCCGAAAGAGCTAAAACCCATTTACCGATCCTCCCACTTAAAATTGGCATTGATAACATGTGCTTGATTACATCAAACTCTGATAACTGTAGACCTCGATACCTGCGCGCACCCAGTGGAAACTAGTGTGATCCGGACACACGAGATTCCCTAGATTCCGACGCGGCACTGTGGTCACTAATCAGGGCACCACAATAGAGCACAACTTCTATATCTCTCATCTTAATAAGAAGGAAATTATAACCAAAGCAAGGGTTGGTTATAATTACAAGGAAAGTGGCTTTGAACTCCCTTTCGGGCGTCCAGAAATGAAAGCACTTTAACGGTGGACTAGAAAGAATCATGACTATAAGCCTGGACATTAGCGAGCACCTGGCAGTAACGCCTTATGGTGGCCATCCATAGGTGACTCCAGGTTCCCACGCTTTTATCCGGTCCACAGATCAGGGTCCTTTCAAAGAACACAATTTTAGTAACTTTCAACCACCATTCGTCGTTTTCACGACATCAAACAACTGGTATGTGCCAATTCAAGGCATGGCACACACATCTAGGAAGAACCAAAGATTTACCCTGATTCTGACTTTATGTAGTAGAGTATATGAAAGATATCTAAAAGTTCCCAAGGATCAGAACTTTATGGAACATAAGTATCAAGGGTAGCAAAATCTAGGGACGATCAGCTATCGGGGATCATAGCTGCTTTTAGAATTTTTGAGAAGAAGCACATTTTATCATTATGCATGATATGATATATGCTCGTCCTATACGACCTCTCACTGCTAGGAGATCTCTGTCTCCACCTGTTAGTTAGGTATAGGGCTATACTTTACACTTTAGCTTCACGGACCTTGTACAGGTGTTGAATAGCTCTTCTGTCTTGGTTTGACAGGGAGGTGATTCTCCATTAACCTTCAGTAGAAGAGTTGGAAACTTCTCAACATCTTCCATTGGAGTCACTGGTATAGTCTTCACGAAGTCTTCCAGCAAAGCAAGAAACTTAGGGAAGGATCATTTTTTATTTGTTGCTTCCAAAAACTTTTAGATTAAGAAATCATTTTGAAGTTTTTCGAAAGTAATGTTGCAACCAGTCTTTCCTTGATGACAATCCTGCTCCGATACCATTCTGTGGCAGAACCGCCCGGTAATGTGGCCCACCTGCACACGTCACCGTCTCTCCGAGTCCTAATGACTGTGCACATGTACCACATCACTGGAAAGATCTGTCGGGTGTCCCCGAGAGAACCCCGAATTATCCACGAACCACAGGATCATCATCATGAAGGTTGGAATAATTACAACATTACAACATTTGTTACAAAATACCATCGGAGTGCGGAAGTAAGAGATATAGACTTTACAAAACCATGAACCCGTTACTTTTTACATAAACATAATTGGTATTGCGGAAGTAGAATAGTATTACGGAACCACACTTAGGCGGAGTACTTAAGTTGGAGAAGAGAAACAACCAGATCACGTCAAGCCCACTGACACGATCATGATCAACATCACTTATAAGAAACCTGCAACAGGGATTAACAAATCCTGAGTACTGGGGTACTCAACAAGACTTACCCGACTAAAGAAAAAGGGAGAAGACTCAGGAATGAGAGGCTTAGGTAGGGCTTGAGCAAGATCAAGAAGTTTGCAGAAAAAGCATTTTGAAATCCTTGTTTTATTTTTTTAAAGATTCCAGTATTTCTCAATTCTTCATCGTTCATGATTCATTTTACCATTCAAAAACATACCTAGTTGAGAACCACTCTCCGTTGACAGTCAGTGGACCAAGTCTCCATAACCGAGGAGCAACGTTAATCCGGATAAAGAATACTCAGCTGAGGATCCCTATTCACACGGCATATGTAGCACCCAAGCTTGCATAGGCTAACTCGTCTTCCACGATTCCTCCAATATTGGACCCCGGTCCTACGCCACCCAGAAGTACAGTACACCACTCTTTTCCAGGTACGACGACCACGTGGGTACAAGCTACTTCCGCCATCTCTCCACTCCCAGTGCGCGGTTGTCGGTCCCAATAAAGGATTCCTCGGAGCCAGAGCTTTCCGTAGTATGTGAATAGTTGCAAGTCTTGGCCAGCAGGCTTCCACACGGATGGTCCCTAATTTTTCCGCCAGAAACTGTACCTTGGTTATATCTCACCCAAGCGTCACAGTCCTGTCAGTTTTTCAACCCTGTCCCGGTCGGTGTCAACCGTTGAGTCCCGGACTACAACATGACGGCACCGTACGCTAGGACAACCTCTTCTCGACAATGACCACATGCTAGCTAGGCAAGCAGTCATCGAACGGGAAGTATAACCAAAACCCTTGATATGATTCATCTCAGTGATCACACTTTTGAAATTGGCATTTTTATTGCAAATCTATTGTATAGCATCACTAAGCATTTTGCAAATAGTTTTTAAAACAGGGCAGGTGGATCTTCTGGTGGGGGTAAATAATGCAGGTAATAGGTCATCACACAACTCCTATAACCTAATGCAGTAGTTTAACTCAAAAACATTTTAATACAACCTTTATAAAAACAAGGAAGGGTTAAATGCACCGGGGCTTGCCTTCGTTGCAGGGAAGACAGGATCCAAGAATGATCCATAAGGTTAGCTCCTTCATCTAGAAGTTAAGTCTTCTCGACGAAGCTTGTTCAACAAGAACCCTCCTTCCGAGGCTTGTTCGACAAGGGTGATCACCAAAGCTTGATTAACACGACTTCAACACTCTCGGATACTACACGTAAATAAATGATGTATGCTCAGTATGATGCCATGCGATGTATGCTAAGGTGCAGGACAATTCAAATGCATAACAGAGGTGAACACAAGATAAAGAAAGTCAAATACAACTTTCCTTCGCGGTAAAGTTGCAGACCAACAAAACCAACTTTAGCTATTATATATATTATTACTAAACAAGTTTTATTATTTTCCGTAAACAAGGTGATGTATCTAACAAGTAACAAAAGATCATTAACATAAAGGAATCCATAACCAGGGAGCAAATATTGCTAGTTTCCCATTGGTTGTCAAACAATTCCAAAAGTCACACAAATCTACAGGGATCAACTATTTCCATTTATTTTATTAATCATTTTAACTAACCTTTTATTTATACACCAAGCATACTTTATCAAACAGAGATGAAATTAAACATGAAGGTGTATATCAGTGATATAAACTCCCATGTCAAATTTCATGAAAAACAGAGCTATAGATTAATTATAGCAAAAATAACAAAACTGAATACTGTGCATAAAACCAGAAAAAGAAAAACTTGAAACGAGCCCAAACTGGGCTTTCGGCCCAAGCCAACTCAGCCCAGCGTGGCGCGAGCGCACGGCGGTGAGTGCGGGTGCGTTCGCTCGAGGCTCGGCGCGAGCGAGACAACGCTCGAGGGTCCGCTCGAGGCCTAGCTCCCGCGAGACAGCGCCCGAGGGTCCGCTCGAGGCCTATCTCGACCGAGACGAAAAACACCAAACGCCCGTCCGAGGCCTGGCTCTCGGCTCGGGCGAGACGGAAAAAGCTCGTCCGTCCGAGGCCTAGCTCGGGCGGAACGGTGAACACGTTCGCCCGAGGCTTGGCTCGAGCGAAGCGGAGGAGGCGCCTGCTCGAGGCATAGCTCGAGACGGAGGGCACGTGTCCACATGTCCGCTCGAGACCTGGCTCGTGCGAGACGGTGTGCCCTGATAGCTTTGCAGAAAAGCCCTTCGGCTAACACTAAAACAACCCGCAGTTCAGCGCGCTATTCACCTGAGTCTTGGACTTTGCAACCAACACCCTGGAACTTCCTGTCTTTACAACCGCAAGGTCCCCGACCATGGCCGGCGTGAACGGCGGCGCACCGAGCGCCGACGGGCCTTACGCCGGCCGACTCCGGCCAGAAGAGACTCGGCTGACGCGAGCATCAACACCGGCAAGACAGCCGCAGTCGATTGAGCTCTCAACCCTTCACTCTACTGCTCCGGCGAGGTCTGGCCACGCACGGCGGCGGATCAGATCTCGGCTAGCCCTGCTCCGGCGAACCTAGACCGGTAGCAAGCAAACGGAGAGGCTAGGAAGGTCTAGCAGCTCACCCTGATGCTGTTGGTATAACTGGTTTAAGCAGAGGTTGCACGGAGGGAAGAGTTCCACGGAGCAGTGGCCTGCGGCGGAGAACTCCGGCGAAGACGACGCTGTTCCGGTAAAACCTGAGCACCAGACAGGGAACCATCGAGCCGATGAGTTCTCTAAGATCAAGACGAAACTCAAACATGAGAAAGAGAGAAAGGAGAAGTGCTCGGTTGAGCTGACCACGGTGAGGTCGAGCTCGGCGGCGCTTTCTGCTCGGCGGGAAGAAAACCGGTGAGTGCGAGCTCTTTGGTGCGGTAGAGATGGTGAGGCTAGGTTCGGGAGATGCGCAAGGATGTAGGGTATTTATACCCGCGGTCAAACGGGATGAGATCAAGCAGGGACGGTGAACTGCAGATCGAGCCGGGAATGTGCTCGTCGGGGCTGCGTGTCAAGAAGTCGACGGCGAGTGCGGAAGAAGGCGCCACGACGCGAGGGTAAGTGCCAGCAGATGGGTAACTTCGCCACGAAGTTGGTCGCGTGCTCGCTCGAGAGAGAGCTGCGGCCATCGCGCTGGCGTCGCCGGCAAAAGATCTCGGCGGCCACCGCCGTAAACAGAGAAGCAAGTCTATCCCCCCTTTTTTCCCATTCCTAATCTACCCTTTCTGAAAAACCAAAATTACTTTTGATTTCATAAGAAAACTTGAAAAACTTTACACATCAAAGTTGTTCCTTATCAAAAATAGAACAACTTTGCTTTTTGAAGCATAGCCAAACTGTGCTAAATTTTGAAACTACACAAAAGGGGATAAAATTAGGTTTTGGAAATTGATTTTCAATTTGAAACCAATTCAAACTTGTTTTCCAAATTACTTCAGATTTCCTTTAAAAACATGAAAATCTATCTTAATAAAAGTTATTGCATTTAATCTTCTCTACCACTTTGACTAAAGGATCAAAATCTAATTCTTTTTAGTTTTTGAAATCTAGTGTTGGGGTCAAATTTAGGGTTTTAAAAGATTTCAAATCTATTCAAAATTTTATACAGAAACTTTGAAAACTTTGAATACCAAAGTTGTTCCTCTCAACAAGAGCTACAACTTTACTTTTGAAATCATTTTGAAATTTTGACTTTCTTTTTGACTTATAAAAAAAAGACAAAAAGAGATTTAAAAACCAAAGTTTTCTCACTTGCCCTATCATGAAACACCAATTATTACAATCAAACCACATACATTTCAAACATGGAAATCAACACTCAAAAACATACAACACTCTTGTTAAACATATAAAGCATCATAATTATACTTAAAACATGAACTGCTTTTATGCCATGATGCCAGATGATTATGCTTACTAAACAACTTAATTAGAATTTTAATTAATGCTTAACACCAGAGGTGTTACAACCCTTCCCCCTTAAAGAAATCTCATCCCGAGATTTAAGAAGCACTTAATGGTCTGGGGTTGAGTAAAAGAAAAGGAAAAGTGTCACACTTGTTTACTCACAAGGAGTTCACAAGGCAACTGGGTTGGATTCAGGATTACAACCGGAATCAGAACACGGTTGCAAATAGCAGGGTAGAAGCTATCTGGGTGGAGCAAGAAAAATTATCAAGAATCCAGAGAGAGCATACATTAGTTGTGGGCTATAATGGATCATAACTGTAGACCTCGATACCTGCGCGCACCCAGTGGAAACTAGTGTGATCCGGACACACGAGATTCCCTAGATTCCGACGCGGCACTGTGGTCACTAATCAGGGCACCACAATAGAGCACAACTTCTATATCTCTCATCTTAATAAGAAGGAAATTATAACCAAAGCAAGGGTTGGTTATAATTACAAGGAAAGTGGCTTTGAACTCCCTTTCGGGCGTCCAGAAATGAAAGCACTTTAACGGTGGACTAGAAAGAATCATGACTATAAGCCTGGACATTAGCGAGCACCTGGCAGTAACGCCTTATGGTGGCCATCCATAGGTGACTCCAGGTTCCCACGCTTTTATCCGGTCCACAGATCAGGGTCCTTTCAAAGAACACAATTTTAGTAACTTTCAACCACCATTCGTCGTTTTCACGACATCAAACAACTGGTATGTGCCAATTCAAGGCATGGCACACACATCTAGGAAGAACCAAAGATTTACCCTGATTCTGACTTTATGTAGTAGAGTATATGAAAGATATCTAAAAGTTCCCAAGGATCAGAACTTTATGGAACATAAGTATCAAGGGTAGCAAAATCTAGGGACGATCAGCTATCGGGGATCATAGCTGCTTTTAGAATTTTTGAGAAGAAGCACATTTTATCATTATGCATGATATGATATATGCTCGTCCTATACGACCTCTCACTGCTAGGAGATCTCTGTCTCCACCTGTTAGTTAGGTATAGGGCTATACTTTACACTTTAGCTTCACGGACCTTGTACAGGTGTTGAATAGCTCTTCTGTCTTGGTTTGACAGGGAGGTGATTCTCCATTAACCTTCAGTAGAAGAGTTGGAAACTTCTCAACATCTTCCATTGGAGTCACTGGTATAGTCTTCACGAAGTCTTCCAGCAAAGCAAGAAACTTAGGGAAGGATCATTTTTTATTTGTTGCTTCCAAAAACTTTTAGATTAAGAAATCATTTTGAAGTTTTTCGAAAGTAATGTTGCAACCAGTCTTTCCTTGATGACAATCCTGCTCCGATACCATTCTGTGGCAGAACCGCCCGGTAATGTGGCCCACCTGCACACGTCACCGTCTCTCCGAGTCCTAATGACTGTGCACATGTACCACATCACTAGAAAGATTTGTCGGGTGTCCCCGAGAGAACCCCGAATTATCCACGAACCACAGGATCATCATCATGAAGGTTGGAATAATTACAACATTACAACATTTGTTACAAAATACCATCGGAGTGCGGAAGTAAGAGATATAGACTTTACAAAACCATGAACCCGTTACTTTTTACATAAACATAATTGGTATTGCGGAAGTAGAATAGTATTACGGAACCACACTTAGGCGGAGTACTTAAGTTGGAGAAGAGAAACAACCAGATCACGTCAAGCCCACTGACACGATCATGATCAACATCACTTATAAGAAACCTGCAACAGGGATTAACAAATCCTGAGTACTGGGGTACTCAACAAGACTTACCCGACTAAAGAAAAAGGGAGAAGACTCAGGAATGAGAGGCTTAGGTAGGGCTTGAGCAAGATCAAGAAGTTTGCAGAAAAAGCATTTTGAAATCCTTGTTTTATTTTTTTAAAGATTCCAGTATTTCTCAATTCTTCATCGTTCATGATTCATTTTACCATTCAAAAACATACCTAGTTGAGAACCACTCTCCGTTGACAGTCAGTGGACCAAGTCTCCATAACCGAGGAGCAACGTTAATCCGGATAAAGAATACTCAGCTGAGGATCCCTATTCACACGGCATATGTAGCACCCAAGCTTGCATAGGCTAACTCGTCTTCCACGATTCCTCCAATATTGGACCCCGGTCCTACGCCACCCAGAAGTACAGTACACCACTCTTTTCCAGGTACGACGACCACGTGGGTACAAGCTACTTCCGCCATCTCTCCACTCCCAGTGCGCGGTTGTCGGTCCCAATAAAGGATTCCTCGGAGCCAGAGCTTTCCGTAGTATGTGAATAGTTGCAAGTCTTGGCCAGCAGGCTTCCACACGGATGGTCCCTAATTTTTCCGCCAGAAACTGTACCTTGGTTATATCTCACCCAAGCGTCACAGTCCTGTCAGTTTTTCAACCCTGTCCCGGTCGGTGTCAACCGTTGAGTCCCGGACTACAACATGACGGCACCGTACGCTAGGACAACCTCTTCTCGACAATGACCACATGCTAGCTAGGCAAGCAGTCATCGAACGGGAAGTATAACCAAAACCCTTGATATGATTCATCTCAGTGATCACACTTTTGAAATTGGCATTTTTATTGCAAATCTATTGTATAGCATCACTAAGCATTTTGCAAATAGTTTTTAAAACAGGGCAGGTGGATCTTCTGGTGGGGGTAAATAATGCAGGTAATAGGTCATCACACAACTCCTATAACCTAATGCAGTAGTTTAACTCAAAAACATTTTAATACAACCTTTATAAAAACAAGGAAGGGTTAAATGCACCGGGGCTTGCCTTCGTTGCAGGGAAGACAGGATCCAAGAATGATCCATAAGGTTAGCTCCTTCATCTAGAAGTTAAGTCTTCTCGACGAAGCTTGTTCAACAAGAACCCTCCTTCCGAGGCTTGTTCGACAAGGGTGATCACCAAAGCTTGATTAACACGACTTCAACACTCTCGGATACTACACGTAAATAAATGATGTATGCTCAGTATGATGCCATGCGATGTATGCTAAGGTGCAGGACAATTCAAATGCATAACAGAGGTGAACACAAGATAAAGAAAGTCAAATACAACTTTCCTTCGCGGTAAAGTTGCAGACCAACAAAACCAACTTTAGCTATTATATATATTATTACTAAACAAGTTTTATTATTTTCCGTAAACAAGGTGATGTATCTAACAAGTAACAAAAGATCATTAACATAAAGGAATCCATAACCAGGGAGCAAATCTTGCTAGTTTCCCATTGGTTGTCAAACAATTCCAAAAGTCACACAAATCTACAGGGATCAACTATTTCCATTTATTTTATTAATCATTTTAACTAACCTTTTATTTATACACCAAGCATACTTTATCAAACAGAGATGAAATTAAACATGAAGGTGTATATCAGTGATATAAACTCCCATGTCAAATTTCATGAAAAACAGAGCTATAGATTAATTATAGCAAAAATAACAAAACTGAATACTGTGCATAAAACCAGAAAAAGAAAAACTTGAAACGAGCCCAAACTGGGCTTTCGGCCCAAGCCAACTCAGCCCAGCGTGGCGCGAGCGCACGGCGGTGAGTGCGGGTGCGTTCGCTCGAGGCTCGGCGCGAGCGAGACAACGCTCGAGGGTCCGCTCGAGGCCTAGCTCCCGCGAGACAGCGCCCGAGGGTCCGCTCGAGGCCTATCTCGACCGAGACGAAAAACACCAAACGCCCGTCCGAGGCCTGGCTCTCGGCTCGGGCGAGACGGAAAAAGCTCGTCCGTCCGAGGCCTAGCTCGGGCGGAACGGTGAACACGTTCGCCCGAGGCTTGGCTCGAGCGAAGCGGAGGAGGCGCCTGCTCGAGGCATAGCTCGAGACGGAGGGCACGTGTCCACATGTCCGCTCGAGACCTGGCTCGTGCGAGACGGTGTGCCCTGATAGCTTTGCAGAAAAGCCCTTCGGCTAACACTAAAACAACCCGCAGTTCAGCGCGCTATTCACCTGAGTCTTGGACTTTGCAACCAACACCCTGGAACTTCCTGTCTTTACAACCGCAAGGTCCCCGACCATGGCCGGCGTGAACGGCGGCGCACCGAGCGCCGACGGGCCTTACGCCGGCCGACTCCGGCCAGAAGAGACTCGGCTGACGCGAGCATCAACACCGGCAAGACAGCCGCAGTCGATTGAGCTCTCAACCCTTCACTCTACTGCTCCGGCGAGGTCTGGCCACGCACGGCGGCGGATCAGATCTCGGCTAGCCCTGCTCCGGCGAACCTAGACCGGTAGCAAGCAAACGGAGAGGCTAGGAAGGTCTAGCAGCTCACCCTGATGCTGTTGGTATAACTGGTTTAAGCAGAGGTTGCACGGAGGGAAGAGTTCCACGGAGCAGTGGCCTGCGGCGGAGAACTCCGGCGAAGACGACGCTGTTCCGGTAAAACCTGAGCACCAGACAGGGAACCATCGAGCCGATGAGTTCTCTAAGATCAAGACGAAACTCAAACATGAGAAAGAGAGAAAGGAGAAGTGCTCGGTTGAGCTGACCACGGTGAGGTCGAGCTCGGCGGCGCTTTCTGCTCGGCGGGAAGAAAACCGGTGAGTGCGAGCTCTTTGGTGCGGTAGAGATGGTGAGGCTAGGTTCGGGAGATGCGCAAGGATGTAGGGTATTTATACCCGCGGTCAAACGGGATGAGATCAAGCAGGGACGGTGAACTGCAGATCGAGCCGGGAATGTGCTCGTCGGGGCTGCGTGTCAAGAAGTCGACGGCGAGTGCGGAAGAAGGCGCCACGACGCGAGGGTAAGTGCCAGCAGATGGGTAACTTCGCCACGAAGTTGGTCGCGTGCTCGCTCGAGAGAGAGCTGCGGCCATCGCGCTGGCGTCGCCGGCAAAAGATCTCGGCGGCCACCGCCGTAAACAGAGAAGCAAGTCTATCCCCCCTTTTTTCCCATTCCTAATCTACCCTTTCTGAAAAACCAAAATTACTTTTGATTTCATAAGAAAACTTGAAAAACTTTACACATCAAAGTTGTTCCTTATCAAAAATAGAACAACTTTGCTTTTTGAAGCATAGCCAAACTGTGCTAAATTTTGAAACTACACAAAAGGGGATAAAATTAGGTTTTGGAAATTGATTTTCAATTTGAAACCAATTCAAACTTGTTTTCCAAATTACTTCAGATTTCCTTTAAAAACATGAAAATCTATCTTAATAAAAGTTATTGCATTTAATCTTCTCTACCACTTTGACTAAAGGATCAAAATCTAATTCTTTTTAGTTTTTGAAATCTAGTGTTGGGGTCAAATTTAGGGTTTTAAAAGATTTCAAATCTATTCAAAATTTTATACAGAAACTTTGAAAACTTTGAATACCAAAGTTGTTCCTCTCAACAAGAGCTACAACTTTACTTTTGAAATCATTTTGAAATTTTGACTTTCTTTTTGACTTATAAAAAAAAGACAAAAAGAGATTTAAAAACCAAAGTTTTCTCACTTGCCCTATCATGAAACACCAATTATTACAATCAAACCACATACATTTCAAACATGGAAATCAACACTCAAAAACATACAACACTCTTGTTAAACATATAAAGCATCATAATTATACTTAAAACATGAACTGCTTTTATGCCATGATGCCAGATGATTATGCATACTAAACAACTTAATTAGAATTTTATTTAATGCTTAACACCAGAGGTGTTACATCCTCCGTGCGGACCGTCAGCGCCGACAGCCCCAGCGCCACGCCGTGGTGCACACCCTGCAGGGCGACCTGCTCGATGCGGCCGTGCACGTTGGCCAGGCGCGCATCGGCGGTGTCGCCCTGGGCGTTCACCCGGTCTGCGACGGCGTTCGCCGCCATCTTCTGGCGCTCCAGTTCCTCAGACAATGCTGTGAGCGACAAAACGGAATGGATCGGTTAAAAGATCGACAAGAACGGCCGAAAGCCGATCCAGGATTGGGCGTTCATACCCGTGATTGCGTCGCAGAACTGCCGGCGCTGGTCCTCCCATTCCAGCTGGTCAATCCCATACTGCTTCGAGACGGCGGCCAGCTCTTCCCGGGACTCGTCCCGCAGCGCCATGAAGTTCAAGGCGTCGTCGTGGTCGTAGAGGCCGTCGTCGAGGTCCCGATCCGGGTTCGCCTCCCAAGGATGGGAGTGGTAGGAGAGGCTGTCGGAGGAGCTCGACGAGCCCGATGGTGGAGCCTCTGGCCTTCCTGGCGCGGGAGAAGGCCGGGCATGCCCACCGGCGGAGGAGATAACGGGGATCCTGTTGGCAAGCAGTAACAAAGTGTGAGTGGGGTCTTCAAGAATCTGCCACAAAGGACGTAAGCGAGGAGTCCTACCCGCACTGACGGAGGCGCCGAGCGCGACTCCCCTCGGCCTCCTCAGTCGCCGGGCGCTTGCCGCGGTCGCCATGGCTCGTCATTGCACTCGGAGAGTTAGGGTTTTCTGAAGCGGAGTAAGCAAGGAAGCCGAGGCGGCGAGAGTACTAGAGGAGCAGATGCAAGATGGGGAGAAGGCAAGCCTCCAGGGGCAATTTATAAAATCGGAACAGAGATCGTGGCGAGCGTCCCGGGGTAGCACGCCGAGCATCAACTGGCGGATTGGGGTTGTCTAGCTTCCCGAGATGGGCCTCTGCAGTATCGGGCTGTGCGAGCCGTCCGGATGCACTCGCGTGTTCGGCGGAGATTAGAACGCCTAGCTTCGGCAAAATTGCCGATTTAGGTGTTCGGAACAAACACCGACCAAATTGCCGAACAGGTTTGCACGGTTAGTCATAATGTCATCAGGATGGTAACCGATTGGATGCAAAACGCAGATATATTACAAGAAGGTGTTTGAATCATTCTGATACGGGATTACCGAAATTAAAAGCTCATTACACAGCCGTCTCAGTTGTTCAAGAATTGATTTATAGCTGCGAGCGTATCGGCTTTGACTTGACTAGCATGCTCCAGTGCCTTTTGGTCCTCCTCTTCGGTGCCTTGTGTCTGTGAAAGCCTCGTGTTAAGTTTAATGTCCTCATCAAGCACTGATGACAGCTTGGAAGATGTCGTTTCAATGATATTCGGTAAACCCGATAGCCGAGAGGTGCACGACTGAATATCAGAGCAGACCTGGGCTAATTAAACTTCCAATTCAGACCTCTTTTCTTGCAGTTCTTTCAACTGAGCCTCCAGAGTCTCTTGGGAGTTCTTGGCCTCCTGGAACTGAGTGTATAGATCGTTGACTTCCTGGGTGCACTTAGACTTGGCAGTCCGAAGATCAGTGCTTTTGATTGCTCGTTTTACTTTGGCAAAGCAGTCATCCAGTGTAGATACGGCCTCCAGATGGAGCCTCAGATTTTCTGGAATGTCCTCAGCAATGGGCTCGAGAAAATTTTTAACCTCATCGGCGTCTCTGACTAAGGACAAGATGTCTTGATTCAGAAAATTGGTTATGTTGCTCAGGACATCTTGGACAAGTGCCGATGGTCTTTCGACCGCTGTTCTTTTGCTCAGAAACTCGTTGATGTCAAATGCATACTCAGAGGCTGAACTGATGGAAGTCTATGTTGATTTGGACAGGTTAGCCGACCAAGGTAAAGTATGAGGGAGGGATGAAATGAGGAATTAATTCTTACATGATGGATCGGCAAGTTAGCAGGGTCTTGATCTCATACAAGTCACAAAAAGATGACATTAATGGACATGTTAGAAATATATGTTCTTGTCACGTATACTAATATTCTTAAAGTTTTAATTGATAAAGGAATCTATTTTGGTACGATTAATTTGACAATGAAAATAAGAGCAAATTGAGGATTTTGCAAGACAGCCATAATTTATGAACCGAACTTAAATGCATTTAGCCAAGATTTGAGTTGTATATTATGAGCACTCACTTTTTGCTAAACGCAATATTACCCACGTGTCAGACACTAATATTTATCTATGTATATGATGACATGCAAATTTATTGGTGCATGAAAGAAATGGATATCATAAATTTCTAACTATTGATATAAAACAGTATCTTAGCCGTATCACGGAAATGTTTATACAATACAGTTTGTGAACTTGTGACACACACTTTTCGTGACTGTTAATTTCACGAACTTTGATTTTTGGATTAAAAATATCACTTTAACATCGGTTATGAACTTTGTTTTTTTTATTAAGTGTCACTTTAACGTCAATATCTAATTTTATAGTGTTGTTATTTTTTGAAATATGTGTGTTTTACAGTATAAAATTTTAGTTATCCCGTAGCAACGCACGGGTGCTACGGGTACTTGACTAGTATCTAAAAAAAGATCAGATTTCCACATTCGCCACTAATAAATAAAAGGGTATGACCTACTCCCTCTGTCCCTGACTGATTGTCGTTGTTGGTATGCGTGTCACAAGTTTGACTTAATTTGTAGCAAATGCGTGCAACATTTGTATCTCTAAATAATTTTGTTAAAAAACTAGATTCGAATATCTATTTAACGATACTAATTATGTATCATACATATTAATATTTTTTAATATATATTTAGTTAAAGTTATATTTTGAAAAGCGAAAACGATAGATATTTAAAGACGCGGTGAGTATTTGCTAAAAGTTGATGGCACATGTAGTCACAGAAGCGGTTGCATGTAGCAGAAGCGGCTGCAACCACAACCTAACAGCCCCGATATTGTTCTTGGTTGAGGTCACATTGAAAACTTCTGTCATTTCCTGCTTGTCATTCGGATATGCCATTTGTCTGTGCTAGACATGCAGGGGCTGTTCGGATGAAGTCCTGGACTGAAATTGGTTGGATAGGGAGCTGCCTGTACTCAGTCTGGAGTCCATTTGGTTGGAACCTGACAACTCGAGGCGCATAAGTTATTGCTACAAAAATTTACAACCACAATATTATCGCAAAGGCATGGAAAGAACCTTTTATTATTCATAGTTATTAAAGTTTATTTTTGGATTCCGATTATGATTTATTATATTGATTATTTTAAAAGTTTTATTTATCCTCATATTATTAAATCAAAAGTGTTAAAATTATATATGTTATACTAAAAGGCATAATTTATCAATGTATTAGTTTTTTATACCCAGGCTGCGAACCAAACATATCTTCTTGCACTTGTCTGACCAGGCAAAACACATCGACTTTCCAGACAACTTTCATACAGCAATTTTTGTCAAGCAACGTATCCAGGCTTCCAACCAACCGTACTGCAGCCTCTCATGGTCACGCAGAAGGTGTTCTCCCATGTCGGACAATTTGAACTCGTACTGCGGAGCGGAGCTGAAGCGTGCATGACATCGGACGCTCACGTTGCATTGCATGGTGTGTATCTATGTAATACATAATTATTAACTTTTAAACTTTTTTGTGATGGTGTGTTTATATAATGTTATATCAAAATTAAATAAAATTTTTCCCTCTCCCTCAAATTAAAAAAAACATTATGTTTCTAACAAAGTCGGTGACATGGTGATGACTTGTTTTCAAAACAGAATCTTAACCCAAAAGAAAACAACTCTAGCTCTCATCTCCTTCGAGAGATCTTTCTGATTTGTATCTCTTATATTAATCTAATAATTACCACTACAAGATCCTACAATAGTCCACGTCATCAATTAATCTAAACTAAATATATTAGAGCACTCACAGTGCAGACTCCACCGTAGAGTCTAACCTTATTAATTACTATTAATTACAGTGTCACGTAGGCATTTTGCTGAGACAGGCACTTTAATGAGGAAAGAGGAAGAAAAAACAAGAAACGGTGTCTAGATAAGACTTCGAGTCTTCGTTCGGTTCGAGGCGTTCGACTCCGCTTCGTTCTCGCGATGGGGAAGGCGAGGTCGAGTCTTGGGATCCCGTACGCATGCACGCCACTGATCACCTTTGTTTGTGCTGCATAATAAATGTTCTTGTTTATAGAAACTACTATTATTAACTTTGCATTGTGGAGCATGGAGTCTAGTGATAGAGTCTTCAAGGTTTAGACTCTATGGGTAGAGTCTGCACTGTGAGTGCCCTTATCAGCCAAATCCATTCGTTGTCTTCCATTCCACTGACAACAATTAATGGCAAAAATAAACTAATGTATTAATTTTTACTATTTATTTTGCTCCAACCCAATTAGGATTGATCTTTCATTGATTGCAATTTTGTAAAATTGTACTTTAAGAGTGCATGAGAAAGGGTCAGACATGAAGGTAATAGGCAAACAGTCAACTCATGATTTGTGGCTCTCTATTCAGTGTGACGTATTTGTGATTTGTGGTTGCGGCCGATAATGTTTTGTTTTGAGAGAAAAATACTGTATGGCTGAAAAGTGAGCTGATTCTGGTTGATTAGATCTGTGTTTTTTTAGTTCCTACACATTCAACTCACCCTACCTTTAAATATGGGTCTGTCTTGAAACTGCTCCATGAACTAAAAAATAGAGTTTTTGAAGCACTTCTTTATGTACTATTTCAACTTCATGTTTTTTGGAGCAGGGTTTGTGAAGTCGCGCCTGTTTGGCTAAAAAACATAGAGTGAAGCAATCTCGAACAAACCATATATATATATATATGTATTATTGAAAGGTCCTAAATGGCTAGAGGGGGGTAAATAGCCTAAAAAAAATTCTACAACAACACTTAAACAAACTAGTTAGACAACTAAATGACGAAGCGAAGTTTGCGCTAGCTCTACACAGATGCAAGCCACCGATTCACAATTCTAGATAACCACAAACTCTAAGTCACACGAGATCAAAGAAACTATTCAACAACTAAATAAGCAATAATGTATATCACTACACAAGATAAGAGAATGTAACTAACAACAAGGTATAAAAATAACTTGCAAGAAAGTAACAAATGTAAGTACAAGAGATAGAGGTGTGTATACCGAGCCGACAAGAGATTAATAAATGAATATCAAAGAATACCACGGAGACAGGTTGACACAATAATTTTTCCTCCGAGGTTCACTTGCTTGCCGGCAAGCTACGTCCCCGTTGTAGCGATACACCCACTTGGAGGTTCACGCGCTAATAGGCATCACACGCCTAACCCTCAAAAGGGTGCCGCACAACCAACACAAGATGGGGATCCACAAGCTACGAGCAATCCACTAGAGTTACCTTTGGCGCTCCGCCGGGGAAGGTACAAGAAACCCCTTACAAATCACCGGGAGATGGCCACGAACAATCACCACTCGTGCCTAATCTCCTCACCGGCAACCACCAAGAGTAATAAGAATATCCGCAGCAACAACAATCGCCAAGTGCCACTAGATGCAAACTCACAAGCAAATGCACTTGGATCTCTCGATCTCACTTGGATTCGCACTAACAAGCAAAGAGATCGGAGGGAGGGATTAGATCTTGCTCAAGAGGATGTTCAAGAAGTCGGAAAGTCAAGAAGCTATCCCCAAAAGCGGCCACGGCCAATTTATAGAGAGGGGAGGACGACAGCCCGAACCCCACTTTTCTGCGCTTGGTCGGTAGTACCGACCCCTCCTGGGCGGTAGTACCGACAGAGTCAAACTAGCCGTTAACACACGACCCGCTGATTTAGGCGAAGCACTGACTCTCTGGTCGGTACCTCCGAAGTCGGTAGTACCGGCCCTATGGCGGTACTACCGGCAGGCTACTTTCGGATCTACACAGAACACATTCAAAAACTTCCTCCAGACCTTTGAACTACCGATCCCCTGGTCGGTACTTCCGAGCCCGGTGGTACCGGTCCTATGGCGGTACCACCGCCAGGTCAACTTCCACTCAACTCAGAGAGCTCCGCAAGCTTGCCAATCACCGGCCTTGGGTCGGTAGCACCGGGCGCGGTACTACCGAGGTTATGGCGGTACTACCGGTAGGTCTTTTTCAAAACCACACAGAGAGCTCTGCAAAGACTCCTCAGGGCCACGGTACCACCGACCATCCGGTCGGTACCACCGCCGGCGGTAGTACCGAGCTTATAGCGGTACCACCGCCAGGCCAAAAACGCCCCAACACAGAGAAGGCTGCATGCAGCACCTATGGGCGGTACCACTGACCACCCTGGTCGGTACCACCGATCATACACAGAAAACTTCATTTTCTTCTCTGTGTTGATCCAAAACTACTTCAACAACTTCTCCTTTGCAAAAGTGCTAACACCACCAAGTGTTCATCATCTTGTGCATGTGTGTTGGCATTTTCACAAACATTTTCAAAGGATTCGGGTTAGCACACTAGGTCCTAATGCATATGCATGTATGAATCCATCTAGTGGCACTTGATAACCGTGATCATTGAGATATTCCCCTCTTAATAGTACGGCTATCTATCCTAAATGCACTCACACCCTCTATGGTGTCTTGAGTGCCAAAAACAAAATTCCTATTTATACCTTTGCCTTGATCTCCATAGGATTTTGCTTTTCTCTTCTTCTTCTTCCAAATGTGGAGCACTTGATCTATCTTTTGGTCACCACCACCAACACATGTTTATTGTATAGCTCCTGCACTTGGTGTGTACCAACCTAGCTCATAAACACTTCATGACAAGGTTAGTACACTAGGTGACATCAATTACCCAAAAACAAACAGGGACTTTCAATTATGTACTCCCTCCACGCTCGCAAAGAAGTCATTTTGGATAAAATTTGAGTCAAACATTAAGAATATAAATCATCAATAGGTTTTTAGTTGTTGAGTTTGAAAATATGACAACTATATGAATAGCTTGAAAATACATTCATAACGTGTACATGTGTCACTTTTTTATTTTTTATTTATAGAAATAAGGAGTTAAAGTTAAGCTTTGGATACCGTGTCGTTGTCCTAAACGACTTCTTTTATAAATATGGAGGGAGTATATGTTACCATGGAGTTCCATGTGATATATTCAACACCATCCATATAGACTTTGATAATCAGGTTAGTTCTCTAACTTTATAGTGCTTTATAGGTTGCTTCCTGTATCTACTATCACGACATTTATTTGGAAGAAAGTTCTCTCTCTAAATATATCTTTTATTTTAGAGTGATGATTATATTTTTCTCTTGGGCACATTCTTCTTTCTTTCATATATCTTGGTCATGTATATTAACATTATCCATCAAATTCCATTACTTTTACAATGTACTCATTCTTCTTTCTTACAATTAGTTATCTCCTAATCGTCTTGGAATTCCTGCAATTAGTTCATTCCCATTATTCAAATTATCATAGCAACACGTGGGAAGTTCAACTAGTTTATTAATGTGTTTTCCCATACATAGTCATGCATATGTGTGTAAATCACCAAGACTAAAAGATATGATCATGTGCATATGATTCTTACAAAGCCCGCTGAAACGACTTACAATAATAGACAAATGCATTATTTTGAATCCAATCGTGAGTTAGTAGATGTTGGGCGTTGTTTACTCTACGTATGTAGAATCAATAAACTTAGTTATCATTTTTACTTGCTTGCGTGTATGGTACAATGGTTCACTCTATGAATGTCTTAAACCATCATATACGCGTGCACTTAATATGTTATTGTTTCTTTATCTAGCACTTCAATTTTGTGCTAGGCTTGCATTGAGGTCATCTGGTTGATTTTAAAGATTTTTTTCATGAATCACAATACAAATATATGCACATATAAACACACTCACTTCTATAAACACAAGCACACATATTCTATCCCTACGAGCACATTCAAAAGACTAAGGGCGTGTTTGGATGGCGCCCTCGCCTAGGCTTGCCTGCCAGGCAAACGATCTCAGCCCCAGGCGATCGAAATCGAACGCCTGGGGGCGCTGCCTGGCGTGGAAGCTGCCTGGGAGGCAGCATCCAAACACGCCCTAAGCCAATATTCATTTTCTGTCGATAAAGTCATTGGCTGCCATTAAAAGAACATCAAACAATATTGAGTATAGCTTAAAAAACCATAGATGGTCATCTAGTAGATTGCAATATTGATGAAGTCACCACATACATTTCATTATCGATGGATACATTGTCTGCCATTAAAAGAACATCGTGGTTAAATCACAAAATAAATCTAAAAGACACGAAAATCCATGTTAATTTTAACCTATGCTCATTTTGATAAAATAAATCTAAAAGATACGAGCATCCATAGTCGTTAAACAACATGTGGACAAGTTTCACATAGACAAAAAAAAACAATCATTGTTAAACTTGTCCACCTATGTTTTTAAGCTATGCTCAATCTAAAAGAAACCAAAAGACTAGGGAAAAAAACCAATCTGAGCATAAATTCTAAAAAAATCAATAATTTACCCTGGGCTAGTGACAGAAAAGAGAAAAACCTTCACTAGTGGATCTTAAAAAGCATATTGACGAGTTATGATAATGAAAGCAATTAGAAACAATATGAAAATATATAATAACAAAAAATAATAAAAAGAAGAACCAAGTGTCTCGAAAAATTAAATAATTGGAAACCCAGATATAATAAAAAGGTGTTTGGTTGTAGGGACTAAAGGTTAATTTGTGTCACATCAGATATTGTGGTACTAATTTAGTCTATTAAAAGCAGACTAATTATAAAATTAATTACACTATATTGTTAACAAATGTTTATTGTAGCACTTATATAGTTAAATTAATTTATCGACCGAAGAATAATTTATAAGACTAACCTATTAAGTCAAATTAATTCATCATTAACAAATATTTATTGTAGCACTATATTATCAAATTATAAATTAATTGAGTTTAATAGATTCGTCTTATAAATTATTCTTCGGTTGATAAATTAATTTTATAATTAATCTTTTTTAATAGACTATAAATTAAAACTATAATATCTAAAGTGACAGAGACCAGCAAATAGAGCCCTGGGACGAACCGCACCAGAGCCTATATCCGCACCGCTATCCCGCCACGGTGACGCCACGACGGATGGATGGCGGGGACCGAAGCTGCACCGGGGACCGCTATCCGCGCCGCTACGCCGCGCCGACCGCCATCCCTGGCGTCTTCCAGGGCGGCCGCTACCCCCGCGCGGCCCCACCTCTGCTCGCGCGCGGACGGGGAAGGGGGGAAGGGGAGAGGGAAGGGTGCGCGCCATGGCCGAGCTGGAGCAGCGCCATGGCCGAGCTGGAGCAGCGCCATGGCCGGGGAAGGAGGCGACGAGTCGGCGCCGCGGAGCCGCTCCGGTGAGGAGGTCTCCGCGCTCGGCGTCGCAGCCGCCGTCGCGCCCGACCGCCGGAGCCCGCGAGGGAGGGGAAGGGAGGAGCCGCTCCGGCGAGGTCTCCGCGCCCGGCCGCCGGAGCCCGCGAGGGAGGGGAAGGGAGGAGCCGCTCCGACGAGGAGGTCTTCGCGCCCGGCCACTGGAGCCTGCGAGGGAGGGGAGGGGAGGAGCCGCTCCGGCGAGGTCTCCGCGCTTGGCTGCCGCAGCCGCAGAGGAGGGAAGGGGAGGGGGCGGCGGAGTCCGCGTGGGAGGCGCCCCCGACCGCCTCGCGAGCGAGCGAGAGGGGAGAGGAATGGGAGAGAGAAAGGATAATATAAATAAACCTGATGTGTGGGCCCATTTGATATAGAGGTTGATATAGAGGTTTCACGAGTGCAGAGAATCTTGATGACCTAGATGGGATAGAGGATGAATTTAGAGTTCAGGAGCGCGAGTAGTCTGATAGCTAGATCGCTGTTTTTCTTCTCCCGTTCACCTTCTTCCATTCGCCTCGCGTGCCGGCGTGCGTGACCTCTAGCTCTAGGCGACCGCCACCGCCACATGCCCAGGTGACCAGGGCTTGTCTGGCACTTTGCCGGCGACGAGAACCCACCACATCAGACCAGGTATGCCCGCCCCTTCTCTGACCTTCCTGCTGCGCAAAACTGAGCACCAGAACCCTAAATTGAGCTATTTGGCTATTTGCCGAGTTGATGTACTGGTAGTGACACCTGTTGACTTCCCCTCGTGGACGTATTCCTTAGGCATAGGGCAAGCTCAATTCGAGGAGCCCTCCACCGGTCCGGCTCTCTCAACTGCCTCCTCTTCTCTTTTTCGTTCATATCTTCGTCCTCAACTACGCTGCCCGCTCACCAAGTCAGGCTGCAGGGGGATCGGAGACTCGGAGGGGTCAGGCCATCTGGGAGGTCCCAGCGTCGGCTGCTCACCAGGCCAGGCCGCCGGGGGGCGCAGGGGCCAGGCCGGAGGGGAGGTCCCAGTGCCGCCCCCTCACCAGGCCAGGGGGCAAGGCCGCCGCGAAGTGCCCAGCGCCGCCCGCTCACCGGCTAGGCCTTCGGGGAGGAGAGAGAGCCGAAAAGATCGAGGCTTTCGTGCCCTCAGATCGGAGTTGGATTTCTCCCCGCCTCCCCCCGCAACCACCCAATAGATTCGTGTGGTGCAGATCCATCCGAGTGCGCTTGATTTCTTCCTTTGTTGCTGGTAAGTGATGGGATCTTGCTTGCACGCCAGTGGGCTCCCGGCGGTGGCGCTAGCATCAACGGGCTGTGTGTGTGGGAGAGTGCTTGATGCCATTTTTTTCATACATTGTGGTTGCCCTTAGAACAATATTGGTTTTCATGACAGGGGCTGGGGCCTTGAAGCATTCCCCAACTCATCTGCTTCTAGGCTTCTTATTTATGCCCTCTATCCCTTGCTTAAGTGCTTCTGTAGTGTGAATAACATTTACTAAAGAACCTGTCTTTTTTTTCAGAAAATTAGGCCACAAAGCCTGGGGTTTTATGAAATTTACTATCTTAAAACTGTATAATTGAGCTAAAAGGCCTTGAAAATATCTATTTTCAGTGCATTTGTTTCAGCAATCACATGGTCGATTAAATGGCATGACCCTGGTTTATGGTTGTCATTTGCCAGCTAATATATTATTCTTTTTATGCTTTACCAGATCAGAAAGTTACAGATGGATCATGCTGAGGTCTCTGGTTTGTTGTGTATTGGTACGCGTGAAACAGATGGGGGTGAAGAATCATATGCAGCTGAGTACCCTAAAATGGATCAGGATACTTCCAATGCAACAACCAAATTTGATGTAGTAATGGCGACTTCGGCAATGTATACTGATCGTATCAATACCAGTGCTTGCTTAGATGAATATCACATGTCTGGAAATCAGCCTATGGAAGAAATGAGATTTGGCAGTGCACATCCCTTTGAGCTTCCACCAGAAGTATATATTTATTTATTCATACAATTAAATATCCCTGTTCTGTCCACTGCATTTTTGTTAAATTTAGTTGTTTGTCTAATACCAGGGAATGGTAGCTGATTCTGAGGAAGAAAGCATGCCATCTAGCCCTGACACTTCATCTACCAGTAATTATGATGTGCCTGGTAATATGCTCGACATTTGTAATGGCCTCTGCTTGAACTGTCTTCAATTCTGCTAATCATTATGCAATTCCAGGTTACATGGAGGAAAATTTGCAGCATATCTATAATTCCTATGATGAGCTGGTATGTCTCACTAAATTATAATTTGTGATTGTATGGTAAACATTTTGGATAAAAAATGTTAGATGCCCAATACCATGCCACTTCTGTTTCTTTGTGCTCCTGCATATTGTCTTCTCTCTCTTTCTTGATAAGTGGTTAGCTACAAAAAGTATCTTTTTTAGGTGAACATGTCAAACCTTTTCAGTTTAGTTTCTGAGGAAAGCTTGAGTAATTGCATTGGGGGCAATTCATAAGCAGTAGGGCCATATATTAAAATAAACCATCAGGATTTTGATGCGTGCAATTACTGATCTTGGTATACAAGCATGATTTATGAGCCTTTTCTTTAGACTACTAGTTAAGTGTGAGTTGACCTACATGGTTACATCCTGATGTCTCTCTTCTTCTTATGCACTGAGTTATGTAATATACAAATTTGTATAGGCAACATGTTAAGGTAACCTAAAAATCTTCTAGTATGCTTTTTAAAATTTCAGTATCCTGCGATAATAGAATTTTGTTGTTTTCCTTTCAAGGTTACTCTAAACCATTCGTTTATATATTTGGTCTTTTTCTTAGGATAGGATTGCTGCAATTTTAGATGCTAAATATATTTTATGCCACCTTGGTCTGCTAGATTTTGGATTACTATGTTGCTTAAAGCCACCGACACTTGTGATTTTTCTTTTGGGGCCTCCTTTTAGGTTGACAAAGAAGGACCGGTTGTACTTAGTCCTGCCTTCATGATATGTGACAAAACTTTGTATCTTGAACCTCATCTTACTTTCTCATTGGACGGGATCAAGATTGAGTATTTGGATTTAGATTCCTTTGAAGATGAGAAGTTGGTAGCTCTACAATGGGAAATATCTAATATTCTTTCCATCAGTTGTAAATGGACTCAGAGCGTAAGCAATTCACTTTATGTTACTGTTACTATGCCTCTTATTTTGTGTTTTTCATAGTTTTCAAAACCGATTTATCATCCTAACCAGGTTGGATCTGCCTTAATGACACTCCTTGTTGGATCTGAAGCAGAAACAGGAAATCCAGGTATCATATGTGTTCAAGATATTGTATTATAGATTTATCTGCTTTCTTCCATATTTCAATGCTGACATATATCTGTTCCTAATACTAAAGCGGCAACATGAATCTTTGTCTGTCGTTTTTTTGAACCATCTGTCTCTTTATTGGGGCCACACATTTTTTTTTCTTCATGACTTGTTTTATTTTTGCCTTTTCCCTGATTTTTTCCTCTTTTGCCCTTTGTTTTTTCCCCAGTCACATGCTTGATTTTTTTTGGTTCTAATTTTTCTTTGAACCCTGCCAAGGGGTAATAAATGTGAAAAACAATGATGAAAAGGCAACATCATGGGCTTTCGAACCCTTGACCCTTCCCTTAGGAGGTTGATGGTTCGAACTAATGAAACCGTTAACTGAGACTTTGATCGCTTTGTTGTCCAGTCCAGTCTAAATAACTTTGCCCCTGGGCTGTACACATGCATTAGTGGAATCCACGGCGAGGACAGCACATGGAAAATCGAGAGTGATTTAGTTTTCATGTTTGATGGAAGCGTAACAATATTCCTGCCACTAGCAGAGGTCAACATTAGTTTTCTGTCTTCGATAGAAAATTCTATGTGGTCCCCTGTCACATTCTCAGTGACCTGAAAGTAGTATGATCTTGTAAAATATTCAACAGTTTGGCTTGCACAACAATAGTTTGTATATTTTAAGCTTATATATAAGGTGGCTAAAGGGTGTTTTGTTGTTTTCATTTTCATTTCGTGTCGCACTGTTGCATGTGTTTAAAATTGTAAACTGAGGCTAATACTGAGCGTTAAAGTAACATCTGTTTCCAAGTTCATCGAGTTAGATTTTATTTTTAATTTTCACATGTTTATTAGCTAGCTTGAAATATTATCAAGTACTAAGTACCATAAGTTTGAGGTGATTTGGACATTTGGCATTGCCATCCATTTTTACCTAGAAGATATATTGGGTGTTGACTAGAAAAAATACCTGTGCTGCAACAGCAAAACAGACCAAACAATTAAACATGTGCACGTAGTTCTTGTAAGGATGGTGTCACAGAATACAAATTAGAAAGCATGTAACTATTACCATTTACAAATGAAATAAGACAAACAGAAAATTCCCAATACTTGGTCAGAGGCAAGGTGGGTACATAAGAAAAAAAGTTTTGGGGCAGATTGGTGGTGATGGCAGGCACACCATCACCACCAACTCCTGTTTTAAGTAGCAGAATAATGTATCAGTTATGCACATTTCAACCTTCAAAAGCCTAGCTCTAAATACACCACTATGACGGCGGCTTATTATGCCCACTATAATGGCGTCTAATAAGCTATATTTGCCATTAGCAGCCCATTACCCTTCCAATTCGCTGCCCCACACCTGTCACATTGTAGTAGTTCTGGCAGTGGCTCTGTGTTAAAGTGTTAAACCTTTCATGGAGTTCACACAGCGGCTAGCAGCACAGAGCGGAGAGGGCATTGCCTCTGCATGGTGTAGGATGGTGCCAGACGCATCCTGTCTGGAATGCATCCCACCATTAGGGTTCATGTTGGTGGACATGGTTTTCAAGGAACCTCTATGTGGCATGTCAAGTTTGTGCTAGGGGTGTTGCTGCTGCGGTGATCCCATTTGGCATGTGCCCGCATTGGAGATGTGGTAGCTGTAGGTGTGGAAGACGCTTGTGGAGGTGAGTAGTTGCTGACGATGGTGGAGCTGAGGGATAGGCATGGTAGGACAGGTGATGGCATGAAGAGTGGAGGTGGAAAAGGTGGGGCAAAGCTTCAGAGCTACTCTCTTTGGTAGCGTTTGGTTCAGAGTCAAGGTGGGGTGGGACGGTCCGGTCTCTGATCTGTGGGATGGGATGAGAACATGACCGCTCCATTTTCTGTTTGGTTGAGAACGAATGGGATCGACCCATTTTGTGTTTGGTTGAAGGGATAAATAGAAATGGGATGGATGGTGAATTTGACGCCGTTATATACTTTTAAGTGGGACCCGCATATCAATCCAATTTTTTATATACAAAAAAAAATTCCCACATGAGGGCCGAGTAGCATCGCATCCCTCAAAGAAAAAAAAATCCCGTCGTCCCTCATTTTTTTCTCCCCAACGTCGTGCGCCCGTGGCCCCTCCCCAGGGCTCTCTGCCCAACGCCGGCCGCCAGAGATGACCTCGCGCACGCCTGAGCTCCTCCACCCGCCGCGCCGCATCTGCTCCTCCACTCGCCCCATCGCTTCTGCTCCTCCGCCCGTCGCGGCTGCTGCTGCCCAAAATTGTCGGATCTTGCCGGATGGAGCCGGACCTCACCGGATCTCCCTAGATATTGCCGGATGGAGCCCGAGCTCGCCAAAGCTCGCCGGGTGGAGAAGAACGACACTGAAGACGAGGAAGAAGAATAGCGCTGGGAGAAGACGGCTGGGCACGGAAGAACGTGGGGCGAGGTCGCCCCTCTTCCCAGCGAATATTCCAGGCATATTCGGAGGTGGGACGTTCCAGTTCTTTTGCGACTCCCAACCAAACAGCACAAAAACAGGGCCATCCCATCCCCATCCTACTTCATCCTCTCAACCAAACACTACCTTTATGTCACATGTATGCGTAAGATGTTTCTGGGCTTGTTGGCTACTATGGGACAGAGAAATAGGGGTAGCCGGGTAGGTGATTCTTTTATCTTTTGCCTTTTTTCCATTCCTCTGTGTTTGCCATTTCTATCTAATCGCCTCTAGGTTCTGTTTTTATGCCCTCTATTCGACAAGTGTTGAGCACTTCTGTGGTATGAAGGTGGCAGGTTGCCTCCCCTCCATTTACTAAGCATGATTGGGGGATTGAACTTAAATATCTCCAGATTCGGGTGCACCATCTTTGGGTGGCTTGGATAGCATCACTTTGAGTTCCAACTACTCAGGCAATCCATACATTTTGCTCACTGCCTACCCATGTGCCAAGCAAAGAGAGGAGGGAGTAAAGGGGGCATTACGATTATTTACGTAGCATAGTTTTGCCTTCTATTCTTGTAGGAGAAAACTCTTGTTCTTTCTTGCGAAAAGCTTGAACCTAGACAATTTTAATGGAAAATCTCAAATTGAGGGTCCAATGACTGTCAAATATGACACTTTCCTTGAGTTATGCTTGCTCTTTCCATTTGAGATTTTGTCTCCACATGAGATCTTGTTTTGTTGCATACATCTAATCTGAGATGTTTACTTAGTTCATTAAAAAGACAGTAACTCTCTCTCTCTCTATATATATTGTTGAGATTGAGATACTCCTTGCTTACCAACTAGCTTGATTTTCTTTTTATATTCGACAGGTCCTGTTAGAGCACAATTTTCTCTTGATGATTTACAATGGCCAAGCAGACAACAGAAGATTTGGGAACTGGGACCAAGATATCAAGAAATATGGAAAGACATCCCATCGTAAGTTGTGGGATAAAGTTTTTGCTTGCTGAGTGTTTAACTGACCATGCTATCCTTAATGATTAGAGCAGATGGGGTGAATATGCTAAGAACTCAATTGCAAGATATGCAATGAAGAAATAGTGGTCAGAAGTACCTTGAAAACTTAGAACAACTTATATCTGTGGTTCCATGAATATGGCTAAAACAAATTGTTTTTACAATATGACATATCAAAATTTCTACTTTGGCATGTAATGATGAACATTTTAAGGAATAACTAAGATGTATGGATATGTTTTTGGTACCTTTGGGCTAAGTTGATTGGGTGTTTTTGTGCTAACATATCAGGTAGAGAACAAACAGTAGTTATATCAAATTATCAATTCACTGACCATAGTTTATAATAAACTTTGTTGAGTTGGATATTGTTCAGACTTGGCAAATATTAATTATCAGGTGTGGATAAATATTTGATTTTATCTATACTGATGGATCATGGATATGTAGTGTATTAGAATTAACTGTTAATTTACAAGGGCCTGTTTGGATCCATTAGTGCTAGTAGTTAGCAGCTAAAATGAATAAGCGAGGATCCAAATTGGCCTAGTTGGTGGAGGTGCCAACAATTACTACATCTCACGGTGGAGGGGTGCTAATAGTTGTAACGCCCCAGAGTCCAAACGGCTCAAATTCATTCTGCACGCTGAGCGAACCACACCTACCACCATTCCACTTACGCTTTGCGTAAAAGGATTAACCCGGGGATGGACTCTAGAAGCCTTATATGTTGGTCTAACCCACTCTAAACAACCAAGGTGAGAGTGTGAGACTCCCCCCCCCCCCCCCCCCACCACCACCAAATGGCCGGATATGGATGTCAAGTCTCAAGCAAATATCATTGTAGTCAACAGTTTGATACTTTTTTTTGTGTACTTATTTACACTCTTAATGTGAAGTTTGCACCTTTTTAAAGAACAAGATTTCAATTTTGGCTGTTTTATTGTGACTACTTTAACAATTGTATTGTTCAATTGCACACATTTTTCAGAGATGATTTTGCTTTGGAGAATTGGAGCATCGAACCCTGTCTGTTTTTTCCTAAGCAATACTTTTCCAGGTGATTATATGACAATTCCACACTTTGTTCTCAGTCTTGCCTGTTATTTTTCTCTTTTTTGTGAGGTCTTGATATCTAAAAAATTAAGGCTTCACAACATTCATGTCAGTGGTCATATTGACAATGTTTATGCCTGTTGGCCCATGGACTCCATGTATAGGTAAGCAGCTAGCTTACCAGCATACTTGGCTATCGGTTGCAGAAGGGGTGAGCACAGAGCACCACACAGCACACACACGAGCTCTGAAACTTAATGTGGCAAACTTAACTGCCTATTCCATTGCATTGGGTAGAGATGTAGAGTATATGCGCAAAGACACATGTACCTCTATAAGGTACAAGGTACAACTACTCCTATGTCTTCTAGGACATGGCTGATATCAGCCCACTACTTGGTATGGCTAAGCTAAGCCAAATACCAACTACTTGTACAGACTAGTACTAGATGGCCATTGCCATTCTTGCTACACCACCATTGACTGGATAGCAAGTGCTGACCAGCTGCTAATCCTAATTGCAGCAATCAACCAAAAGGGAGCAGCAAATTATCTTACAATGCCATGATAAATTTCACGGCATTGTATCTCCATTTTAGTTTGTGTTTCACATCCTGAGAAAGTACATTTACTATATTCGAACTCTATTTGAGGCAATATTTCCAGTAAGGCAAATATGTCTGCCTGTGTTATTATTAAACCTGAAGCATCTGTGTACTCAGAGGCTAAAGTTATTTTGCATGTTTGGCAATTTGAACTTGTTATACTTATTTTTTTCCTGTTATTTGTTTTCATTGGTTCAGCACTGAGGACTTTGAAGATGTTATTTATCCCCAAGGAGATCCTGATGCTGTTTCCATTAGCAAAAGAGATGCTGAGCTCCTGCTTCCTGAAACCTTTGTCAATGATACGATAATTGACTTTTATATCAAGTAGGTTGAACCCTTTGTTGGACAGCATCTTGTTGTTATGGTTTTAGTTGTTAAGTATCCTATTACATGTTTGTACTGCTAGTAATATTTGTACATCTTGTTTCTTGTTTTTCCCAAGCACATATATTTTTGCTGTCTTTAGTTGATTGTGGTGGAAATTGTTTTTTTTTGCATGTAATTTGTCACTTGTTATGCTGCTGGTTGCTGTGTAGGAACTTTTGAATCTTTCAACTTTTTTTTTTCTTACTTTAATCTAAGCAAAGGACTGAAGACTTTAAATTAGTTTTTTTATGACAAGTTAAATATTCCACTTGTTGAGGTGTATGAAGATTGAAAATGACACATGTATTGACAACAGTACACTAAATCATGTTTTATTACTTTTCCTTGCATTTGGACATGCTTTGCTTCTTGACTATTTTAATGCCTGGCTGCGTAATGCAGATTTATAAGATTATTGTAAAAGTTCTCATGCCCCAAACATGATATGAAATTACATGTTATGTTTGTATAAAATTTGCTCTTTATGTGCACTGAAAAGTCACTGCTCCCTACAAGTCATGATAGGAAGGAAACAAAAAAAAAACTTGAACAAACAACTGGAGACAACACCGATTGCAAGGCCGTTTCAAGGAAAAAAAAGGAATTTTTTTTGGCACACCGAAAGTTCCACTCAAATATGTTCAAAATCGGGGGTGGATGTGTGTTCTAAAAAAACTCGACCTGCAAAGTGAGTATGTTGGGGGGGGGGGGGGGGGGGTAAGACAGCTGTAGTCCAGTTGAGAATAACCACAAACGGGGCCGGGGCTTAGTTGTGTGCTTTGGGTGAGACAAACGAGGGACTTTTTTTAACCCCAGTCTGAAAATTCACTCCCACAGGGAGTCAAAAGGACCTGCTACTCAAACTCAAGCCACCAAACCAACTCACCTAGAGGCCCTCTCGCTGGTGTATGTTCTTCTTGGAAGGAAACAAAGATGTTTCTAAGTTATTACAACGAGGATTTAAATAGCATGAATTGTAAAAGGAAATTGTTTCTGATATATGAGGTCTATGTTTAGTAGTAAGATAAGAGAAACATGGTTGTCATTCTTTACTATTTGTTCTAACATTTAAGTTGTTCTGGAGAGTGTTTTTACTTGCATTAAATTAATCCTTAATTTATGTTCTGCAGATACTTGAGCACAAGAATTGAATCTACCGTGAAGCGCAGGTACCACTTCTTTAATAGCTTCTTTTTTCGCAAGCTGGCAGATCTTGACAAAGATCAAGGGAGAGCTCCGGAAGGTAGAGCAGCCTTCTTACGTGTTCGCAAATGGACCCGCAAAATAAATGTATTTGACAAAGATTTTCTGTTCATTCCAGTCAACTTCAAGTAAGAACCTTCTGACAACAAAAACTATGCTTATGTGATGATGATCAATGTAAACTGTTATTATGTGCTGTTGTTGCAGCTTGCATTGGAGTTTAATTGTTATTTGCTATCCTGGTGAAGTGGCGACATTCAAAGGCATGTATATAAATTGAAAATGGCATCTTTGACATTTTTTTAGTAGTTTTTTTCCCTTTAAAAATATTGTTTTGCTGCAGATGGTGATGCAAAGGTCTCAGCTAAACTCCCATGCATTTTACACATGGATTCACTTAAAGGAAGTCACACTGGACTCAAGGACATCATTCAAAGGTAAGTCTATTTCCGTATGGTAGATTTGGTACTTTTGTTTGATTTGTGCATAGTTGTATTTACGATTGAGGGATTGAGATGATATTTGAAAACACACAGAAACTATTTCCTTGCAATCTTTCTGATTTTAAAATGTTGTGAGCAATGCTTGGGTTATGTGATGACCAGTCTTTCACTACAGTGGTCTTTTCACAAGAAGGGTCTTTACGAAAGATGTAAAGAGGGAGGGAGGGGGGGGGGGGGGGTACAGCAATCTTTCTATGTGAACTTCGGTATGAAGAATTGTTCTGGGTCGTTATATATAGCCTGTGTTAGATTTAGCGGCTTAGCTAGAAAAAGGTAATGGTCAGTTCTATACAACGAGGCTCTTTGGCAGCAGCAAGAAGCCGCTGCAGCTTTCTGCTGCTCCTATAGTGCTTTGCTGAAAGCAAAGAAGCACAGCTGCTGCTTGTAGCTGAAGTGAACACGGTCAACGTCTATCTTGAGCAGGGTACTAACTGACAATGGTTGTTGTTTGGCCCATAACTTCTGTTTCTTTTGTCAATCCACTCTGATCAATATCTGGTGGATCTTATGTGAAGTTCTTTCTGCCACAGTTATTTATGGGAAGAGTGGAAGGAAAGGCACCCTGAATCAGCATCAGATAATTCAGAGAAGTTCTTGAACTTGAGATTCGTCTCCCTTGAGGTTCGTACATAATAGGTTTCAGTACCTGTTCTAAATCCCTAGGTGAATTCTTAAAAGTACCCGCATTCAGTTCTGTGGCTTCAGATTTTCATTTGTTGTTTTCACGTGTAGGAACCTTGAATCTTTAATCCATAAATACAAATAGTGGTAGAGATAGATTTGTGTTATTACTTCCTGTCGTGAATGATTGATTTTTCAGGGTTTTTGTAACAAAATCATCTATGGCATGTATGGTCAGATCTGTTGTATAATGGCCACATTGACCATATTTATTTTACATGTACTCCCTCCGTATCACAAATAGAAGTCCTTTAGGACAGCGATACGGTCTTCAAAGCATAACTTTGACCACTTATTTCTTTAAAAATATTTATTGTAAAGTGATATATGTATATTTTTATGAAAGTACTTTTCAAGACAAATTTATTTATATGATTTTTACATCTCTAAACTAAATAATTTAAAAGTTATTTATGATTTATATTCCCAATGTTTGACCCAAACCTTTTCCAAAAGGACTTCTATTTCCGATACGGAGTAGTATGTAGGTCAATTCCTCTAATTTGGACATGATTTTTTGTTCATGCTTGTATCCTCCTAATTCATATTCTTTCCATGTATCTAGCAATTTTGGGTAATCAAAGACTATCAATCTTTGGGTACAAAATATGCCAATTGTTGGCATAAACATCATCTGCTCATTATCTAATTTGCATTAGATTAAGTTGGTCAGATTTGTGCTCTCTGTTTCAATTGAAATTGCAGTCAATAGATTGCTTGACTGAATTCCTTTGAATCACGCGCATTGTATATTCACTGATCTTGGCTATCCTTCCCCACATGAATAATTTATGTCTGGGCTTGTTTCGTTGCACACTTCTGCTTATATGTACAAAGTGTTGGGTTTATTTGGTTTATCACATTTTTATGGAGAAAAAAAAAAATCCTGGCTGCAGTTGAACACTGTTTTTCTCGCATGAATGTGCACTGTCAATTTTTTGTGTGGTGGTTTATAGTGAGCATGGTATATGCATTTAAAGAACTAGAAGGACACCCTGCGCGTTAATGCAGGAATTGCAGATGATTTGGAATGAAATCTACTTAGGGCCCGTTTGGATACTTGGAATTGAATTTATTTCAAGAATCATAATTTAGAGACATATTAATTAAGCTAATATGATTATGTATGGATTATATTTGTATATTATTGTTGCTTATACGAGAGGGATACTCATGTGTTGTATTTCTATCGTAGGAGAGCAAGTTGAAGAGAATGTTATAAGTTGCAAAGTAGAAATATAGCATGATAATCTATGGAATCCATTTCCCTCTCCCACCCTATGAATTTGAGATAGACATATATGTGAACTTTGGAAAGTGGTGGAATGTCAAATTCCAAGATAAATAGGCTAGTTTATTAAGTGAATTCCGATTCCTCCAAAATGAAGGGATCCAAACGGGCCCTTATATTTATAAATACATAATGCATGTTAGTGGATGGTGTAGCATGCTAATGTTGACAGCTAAATGTATATTAGTTGATGATGTGGCCTGCTAACGTGAATAACTTGAATGAAGACATATTGCATATGCTATTGGGCTGTCATAATCACATGCTAGATCACAGCCTTTTATATGTATGCTAACCGACACTTAGCATTGGACCTTTTCTATAATTTTGGTGTTCTAATTTTGGATTGTAATCCAATTTTGTTCTATTTGTGGTGCAGCTCCCTCAGCAGGATAATTCATATGATTGTGGCTTGTTCTTGCTCCATTATGTGGAACAATTTTTGACAGATGCTCCAAGTAACCTCAACCCTCTGAAGATTGATGTATTTTCTTTCTTTGTGAGTTCTAAAGTCTTAATTTGTTTTCTTTGTTGTTTAATGGCATCCTGCTGTTTCTGTGCCATTCTTAAGTAAGTAGTCTGCTTGGTCTTGAAGCTCAATGCTGTCACTGTTATGAATTCTGTCAGAACTGTGCTAACTGTTTCTTTATTATTGTTGTAATCTATGGGTGATAAGAATTTTCCATGGTGGATGTTTACTTAATTTGCAATGTTTGATTGTTATATTCAACTATAATCCTGATGTGCCTTCGTATGTTGGAACTATTCTGGTACAATTATAAATTAAGTCAGTGAAAATTGCACTGCACTAACCTAAGTACAGTTGGTGAATTACACAAGTTAAACAATATGAGTATTTACAATCTCATGGAATTATGAGTGTTAGGTTCAAATTCGTAGTTAAAATACAATGATAGATATTGTCTCAAACTTGTGTATGAAAAGATCAACTTCACTTGCTCCTTGTTCCACCTTTACATTCTTTTATAGCTTTTGTTAGTAAAACTTTTCCTTGGCATTAGTTTTGTTTGACTACAGCTTTCTTTTTCTTTTGTCAGTGCTTTGGCCATTTAATTCTTGTTTTCCTCAGATTGAGTCATCACAATATCCTTGAAGAGCCAAGTCATTCTATGAAATATTTTTGGTTTGGATTTTAATAGGTGTATTAATTTCTTGAACTTTCACTCTTAATGTACTTTTCAGCTTAGCGATGATTGGTTTCCACCCCCTGAAGCTTCTCTCAAGCGTTCGGTGGTCCGGAAGTTAATTCAAGAGCTGGTGACTGGTTCTTTTCAGAATCATCCCATGCTAGCCTGTGGTGATGAGCAGCTTGATGAAAGACATCAAAGATGCTCAAATGCTGAACCGGAACCAACTAGAGAGTTTCATGCTCAGAGGTGCTCTGCTGGTGAACCTGAAACAGATTGCACAGTTTATGATGGGACTCATGAAATACAGTCATTGAAGTCTATCTGTTTAAATGACTCCAAAGAAAAGGGGCTACCTACTTCTGGATGCATGTTGGACACTGAAAGTGTTTCAATTGTCGATGTACAGAATCTACAAGAGTCAGAGGTATAGTTATTAGCTGATAAGTTTAAACTCCTATTTTACTTTGCTTGAGCTTGATTACTGATACCATGATGTGTTATTTTGTTTGGTAGCTGGTATCTACTTCTGGATGCATGGTGGATACTGAAAGTGTTCCAATTGTCGATGTACAGAATCTACAAGAGTCAGAGGTATAGTTATTAGCTGATAAGTTTAAACTCCTATTTTACTTTGCTCGAGCTTTATTACTTATACCATGATGTTATTTTGTTTGGTAGCTGGTGTGTGCACCAGTCAAGGATACTATTGTTTGCCTGTCAAGCCAGGATGAGAAAAACGAGCCACTTGCATCTAACAGTCAACTTAATATGAGGTCATATGCCCCAGAAGATGATGAAGTGCTTAAGGAATCAAATTGTGTGGTATCAGATAAGGAAAATGAGAAGTCTTTGTTTCTTTCTTTGGACAATGACCAAAAAGTTCACAGCCAAGCAGAAGCTGAGGTGCAGGATATTATGGTTTCTACGAGCTGCTCAATCTCTGAAATTTTAGCTCAGAAAATTACCAGCAGAGAACAGTCCTTTGGAGAAAGCATAGAAGTTGGGGATGAGTGCTTTAGACCTTCTCAAGATATGGATAATGCTGTGATGTTTGACTCCAGCAAAGATGACAATGGACCAAATCCAGAAAGAATGACAGCTGATGGTGATTGTGGCGATCCTCATGAAGATCTGGATTCAGTCACACTAGGTGATATCGACAAAAATGTTGTAGACAATGCAATGATCGAAGATGTGAAGAGTATTAAACCAACCGCAAACAATGTCAATCATGGCGAGCTGTATGTTTCATTGCAGTTGCCAGAGGGAAATGCTGACGATGGAATTACTGGTGTTAGCACAGCTTCCTCAGACTTAAAAGAGGGAAATATTGAGAAAGTAGTGGCAGGTGCCTCTGCACATGAAAGTGATATAAATGCCAATGGTAGCTCTGAGTTGAAAATAGGAAATACGGACATTGGTATTACTGGTCCTAGCACAGCTTCCTCAGACTTAAAAGAGGAAAATATTGACAAAGCAGTGGCAACTGACTGTGCACATGAAAGTGATATAAATGCCAAGGATAGCTCTCAGTTGAAAGTTGGAAATACTGATAATAGTATTACTGGTGGTAGTACAGTTTCCCCTGACGAGAACGAGGAAAACAGTGACCAAGTAATAGCACGTGATTGTAGAAATAAAACCGATTTAAATGCTGATGGTGAGGGTGCTGACAAATACTTAGCAACTGACAGTGTTCTTCCTTGTGAAGATGACGCAACCTGCACTGATGGTGTGATTCTATCACTAGATGTACCCTGCAGGATGAAGAACGAAACAATTTCCAAGAACTCATCTTCTGATGCTGAAATGCCTCTGCTTGATGGCACCTGCGAACTTGTAGATAGGCCTTCGACGCCAAAGAATGGCATGTTTGAGAACACATCTTTTGATGGTAAAAGGCCTGCGTCTGATAGGACATTGGAAGAAAATGAAATAGTTACCCCGGGTGATGCAAAAACAGAAAGGCATTACAAGCGACGGAAGGTTTTGTCCTTAGAGAAACAAAGCAGCTTCTCCGGAGCAACTTCTACAGATTAGATTTGGCTGGTGTGAGGCTTAGTTTTAGCTTGTGCTATATATACCCGTCTAGTCCTTGGCAATATGCAATATATTTATGTAATATAAGGTACTGTCACTAATGACAGTAGAAAGAACAAAAAAAAAGAGGAATCCTGAACCCTGATGTCATGTCTGCTTGACAGTGTCGTTTGAGATACTATGGGAAGGTCTGAAAATATTGCATGACCTGCACTGCACAGGCAAATTGCACGATATACGGTTTCTAAACATGTCGAACGCCTTGTTTGCCTGATTAGTTGGGGTAGGTCCTGGTATGATATGAATTTGGAACTACCTATAATCAATTTTATCTCAAACCGCAAACATGTTTACAACCATGTGGTCTTGCTGTTTCGGCAGACAACAAAATTGTAACTCAATTAATTAATAACAAAAAAAAGGTAAATAATGATCATTTTGGATAGCAATCTTACCTAGGTGTCTACTCCCTCCGTCCTAATTAATTATTTTGACTCGATTGGTAGAAAATACGTGTAATTTTTATATCTTTAAATAAATTTGTTAAAAACAAGATTTAAAGATTTTTCTGATGATACTAATTACATACCATAAATATTATTATTTTAAAAATATATTTAGTCAAAGTTATTTTTTGAAAGCGAAAACGATAGTTATTTTAGGGCGGAGGGAGTAGACCAATAACCTCCCATTTACTATCACCAAACACAATATTCTCACGAGTCATGTATGGGTGATTAGGAGCAAAGATGACAACGAGTACCCGAAACTCGATGAGTTTTTATTCTATTATGATAAGATATGAGTCATTTTTTTTACCAATGAGTTTGTTAATGGGCAAAAAGTCAGACCCAACGGGTTTGTGGGTCTGGAATTGGGAACGTAGTATCAAACCCATAAATCCATGGATTTTTTAAACCCGGTCTATAACTCTAAATATTTAACTGACATATAAAAAGAGTTTATAAATTATTTATTTTAATTAATTTCATCATATTAGATTACCATCATTCTAAATTTTACAAAAAACATAAACATTCAATATAATATTTTTAAAAGAGAAAAAAAAAGACAAATTGTAATATGGTTGTGCGTGTAAAAATAAGGTCTTATTGAGATCATGGGTAACACAAGGGTACCCGTGATTCGAATAGGCATGGGTTTAGCAGGTGGATTTTATGTTCGTGCATATGAGTTTAGGTAAGCAAAACTCAACATGTTTTTACTCGTTGCCATCTCTAATTAGGAGGATAATATACTATTCTCTCAAGTCATATGATTTGTACGTTCACTTAAGTACCAACTTAACCCATTGGAGGAGTATGTCTATACAAAGAAAATAATAATAACAAAAATCAAGTTCTTGTTTTAGGTACCACAATAGATTTGGGTCCATTTGCATTAGCAAAAAGAACAAGTGAACAACCTTAGAAATCCCTAAGTTTCTCACATAACTTTACCATGGTTGTTGAAAGTCAAGATCACCACATAGCTTGCCAAAAAGGTCTCTTGGGTGCATGGGGCTTAGGTTTGTAGGCATACTTGTTTGCTCTAGGCACAAGTGGAAGTTGGTGCCTAGATTGACTTATGTTGTATTTGTATGCCTTCTCTTGACACTTGACTTGCTTGTGCCTTATAAGAGAAACCTTGGTGCCTTGGTGCTCACTATAGGTTGCACCTCACGAAAAGGCACATGATTGATCCTCTTCCTACCAATGACCTTGCCACCTGTTGAGACTCAGAAGTGTCACCGATAAGAATGAATTTAGAAGAAGTGTTCGGCCTATAAGATTAGAGCCGAATTTGTCTTTTAGTATTGAAAGGTCGGATTTTCTAAGTGGGCCTGGTCGTGTTTTAAGCTGAATGAGCCTGATTGTTTAGATTGCCGACTAGTCCTGCTATGTCCGACCAGGTGATGCTGGTCGGAAGCCTTATAGTTATTATGAATATTGAGCCTGACGCTAATATGTGGGTCTTTCTCTTGTAAAGGACGTTTGTTAATCAATATGAGCCGATAAAGTCCATTAAACCGATCTGGTTAATCCAAACTTGGCAAGATCAGAGTTACCTTATTATGTCCGGATTAGATTCCATATTTTGATAGAGTCCGGATAGGAAACTTGGAGATTGCATCTGGAGATGTTTCCTATTGGGATAAGACCAGCCCCCTCTATATATATGAGAGGATCATGACCGATTGAAGGATCCAACACCAATCGATCAAAATCAATCTACTATCCCTTTTACCCCTTTTCCCCTCTACATTGCTGTTCGACGCATCTCCCGGCGAGATTCGACGGCGTTCTAGACGGCCTTACTGGTCCTAGAACAACCTCTACGTGCTTCTCCCCGACGGGTCTTCCCGGGAGGAGTTCCAGAGTTACCAACACAGGAACCCAAAACCCTAGATCGATCAAAACCGGTCTTTAGATCGGTTTTCGCCGGTTTAGCCAGGGTCCCTGCTGTCTTAGGTTGAACCGCAACCTCTCCGGGCGTTCTAGCCCTGCTGGTGTGTGATTCGGATAACTTCCGACGTCAACACCACCACGAGAGCCATGGAAAAACTTTGGTTTCGTTTTCTCTTCCATATATGCACCCTACGAAGATTTGTCGTTGAAAGTGCATGTTGCACGTAAGTGTGATTTTGGATGATTTGATGACAATGTTGATTAAAGATCTAATAATGTGTTGCTAAGTGTGACACAGGGAAATGAATTATCTCACTATGTACTTGAAATGTAAGGCAAAAGCCAAAATGAAGGATTGTTGTATGAAGATCATGTCACAAGCACAAAACAACAATGAGAAGATATTGATATAAAGGTTATCGTATTGTGGGATAATCATAGTGAATTTATGTTTGCTAAGAAAAGGATTCAAAAATGAAGCATGGTTGAATGGCTTGAAATGGTGAAGATAGCAGGAAAGAGTCTTTGAGGTACTAAGCAAGGGTGAAGGGCAAGCGACGGCTTGGCGGCCGAAGAACCTAGCTAGAGTGAAGAAGAAAGTACTTGCATTTAGTCGAAGATCAATCAAGCTTGAAGATCGCATCTAGTGGAGAATCGACATTCCTCGCAACAATATTGATTGGAGTGACTTGGCACATTTGGAACTCCATTATATCACTTGAATGAGTCAGTCACATGCTCCAGATGGCTTTGCTTGGGGATATCTACTTCTAAACAGGACAAGCATTCCTTCCAATATAGAAAATGAAGAGAAGCGGCTTGGGTTCAAATGAGATCAACTCAAGAGGTTTAAAATTCGTATTTCAATTTATCTTGAGTAAATAGGAAAAGCCGTACTATTAGAGGATGCAACATATAGTAGATGATTCTTCATAAGTGCTGCAATCACACCCTAAGTGAGACATGAGAGAGCTAGAGCTAACTTTCAGCTGAAGTGTTGCACTGTCTGTCCATACCGGACATGTCCGGTATGCTACCGGACATGTCCGGATGCCCACAGCATGCGGCCCATCCGTCTCGCTCGAGCCCTTGCCCGGCCTCGGCCTCGGCGCTCAAGTCCGTCCCCCCGAGCCAGGCCTCGCCTCGGCCTCGGGGCCTCAAGTTCCGTCCCGCCCGAGCCAGGCCTCGGCCTCGGCCTCGGGCGCTCAGTATCGCGCTTCCCGCCCGAGCCAGGCCGTCGGCCTCGGCGCTCAAGCTCCGTCTCGGCCCGAGCCTCTTGGTCCAGGCCTCGGCCTCGGCGCTCTACCCTCCGACTCCCTCGAGCCCTCCTGCGCCAGGCCTGTTCCAGAGTGCGTTCTGGTGGGTCCATACCGGACATTCCGGATGCATAACGGACATGTCCGGTATTTGCGGATTTGTGGCTAACAGTATCTTTGTGTAGGCGGTACTACCGACGCTTGGGTCGGTACCACCAGAGGTACCACCGGGGTTATAGCGGTACGACCGGTAGGTCAAAATTGGCTACTTCCAGAGAGGTTGTGAAAAACCCCTTTACAACTAGCGTACTACCGACCTTGTGGTCGGTACTACGAGACCGATCTGTTGGGAAGTTTGAAAGTTGGTCTTCAGTGTGTTCCTCACGCAGTAAAGTCATACCGGACATGTCCGGTATGCATCCGGACATGTCCGGTATGAGCTGACTCAGCCAACGGCTAGAAAACGGCTAGTTTTGAATGGGCTTATAATACCCTCAACCTCCACCTTTGGAGGCTGCTGATTCTACTGGTTCCCACACTCATTCTAAGCCTTTCAAAACCCTTCCACCCTCCTCTAGTGAGTGAATTGTCCTCTAATTGCCAAATCCATTGTGGTTGAGAGAGATTCAAAATTAGAGACAAGCCATCTCTTGAGCACTTGTGCAAATCGTCAATCTTGTTGTGCGCATTCGTTACTCTTGGACTCTACGGTCCTAGACGGTTAGGCGTCGCCGTTGAGCACCCAAGAGATTTGTGGAGTGCCTCGGAAAGTTTGTGAAGGTTCGATCTCTCCTCAAAAGAGATCAACTAGTGGAAGGAGCATAAGGGGTGAAATAGACCGCGGCTAGAGTGACCCGTGGTGTCCTCTAGAGCCCACCTTTGTGGTAGCTCGCAGCCGGCTCAACGGAGAGTAGACCCGAGGGGGTGCGAACTTCGTGAAACAAATACCGTGTCATTCCTTTGTGCTTTACTTTCGGCTATTTGTTATTCTTCGTTGTGCTAGTTGTTTGCAAGCAATCAGTTTATATATACATCATCATCTAGTGATTGCAGGTTGTTGAGAATTGGAGAAGAAAAGGAGCAGTCCCGCACAACCCGTGCATACCGGACTTGTCCGGTATTGATACCGGACATGTCCGGTATTTATACTGACTCCACCAATTTGTTTAATCCTTGAGCTAATCTTTGTGGTGCAGGGTATTGCCTTCTAAGTGGTTAATTTCTAGTCATATACTTTGTGTTTGTCTCTTAAGGGGTTGTTGTACTCCGATTGGGAGTTTCCAAGTAATTGGAAACTCACATACTAATTGCTTCCGCATTATAAGTTGTAAATTTTCAGAAAAGCCTATTCACCCCCCTCTAGGCGACACCTTAGGTCCTTTCAATTGGTATCGGAGCTGGACTCAGTTTGAGCTTCACCGCTTGTGAGAACCGATGGATTCGCCTATGGAGACAACGTGGTGCTTCCCAAAATGATGGTTCAAACTTTCTATCTGGTCATCTTATGTACTCAATGCATTTCGGGCTATTAGCCCCATTATTGAGCATATTGTTGGATGCGAGCATATCTCTTTCTATAGTTGATTGGAGCAACTATAAGAACTTGACAAAAGAGGAAGAGATATGTGTGCAACTCAATGCTCATCGTGTTTGATCATGTTGAACTCATTGAGTGCAGAGGTTCTTAGGAGGCTATCTACAATGGAGATTCTCCACCGGAGAGTGCTCATGTCATTTGGACTAGACTTGCCCATTTGTATGGAAGTCCAAATGTGATGAAGCATATGATTGTGATTCAATGGAAATGAAGTCCATTGAGTCATCATCATGTGAGGAAGCCTCAGGAAGCCTCAAGGAAGACGAGCCGGATCGAGAGGTGTTGGCTGCTGCTGCTCTGGACACTGTCTGTCCATACCGACATGTCCGGTATGGGTACCGGACATGTCCGGTATCAGCCCAGCAGACAGGGAGCTAGCAGCAGACAGCAACGACTCTCATGCTCGATGGCGACCAAGTGATGAGTCAACCTCAGTAGCTCATGATACTCATCACTTGTGTCTCATGGCCAAGAAGAACAAGAAGAAGCAACCAAGAAAGATCAAGAAGATTCTTGGTGAGATCAAGGAGAAGGCATCAAGAGATAATCAAGTAGAGAGCGATGAGGATGATGAAGATGATGAATCGCTTGATTATCTCAAGTATGAAGATAAGCTCTTGTTCGTCAACTTGCTGAAGAAAAATGATGAGCTAGAAAAGGAGGTGATGAACAAGAGCAATCCCTTCAAAATCAAGAAGAGTTCCCATCTCCAAATAGAAGAGCTAAAGCATTAGAAGAACGTATGAAAAATTGTCAATTGAGCATGCCTTAGCTACTAACTCTCTCTCTAATATGGAAAGGCTAGAAAAGGAGAATCCATGCTTAGGCAAAAATGATGATCTCTCATATGAGCACATGTCCCTACAAGAGGACTTCACCCATCTAAGTGCTCACATGAGAAGCTAGTGGAATCAAATGCTATGCTTGAGATTGCACATGAGGTTGTTATTGCTATGGTAAAATCTTCTCAATCTCACACTACTACACTCACTAGTGCACATCTCAATTAAATGTTATTTGTGCTAATGAGTGTGCCTCTCAAGCAAGCCAATCTTCGATTGAGCAAACTCTTAAAGAAAATGCTAGGCTCATCGAAGATGGGAAATCTAAAAGGATGTGATTAGATTGAAGGATAAGGAGAAAGCACAACCATCTCAAGATAACCGTGATATCATGGTGAAGAAGCTTGAGAAGGGTTCAAACTTTGCTTCCTCCAAAATCCAACAATCTAGTCACTCCTCAAGTCATGAAAAGCAACCAAGGGCAAGAAACAAAAGAGAGATTATGCTATGGTTGCGGATTGTATGGACATGAGGGGCTAAGTGTCCACACAAGACTTGGGCCGACAAATGTGAAGCGGCCGAACAAAAGGCATCAACCAAATTGTCCAAGCAAATGAAGAATGATGCACCAAGTCCTTGCCTCAAATGCAACAAGTTGGGTCACCTCACCAAGAGTTGCCCCACATACCAAGAGGCAAGGAAGATGGCTCAAGTTGCAATAAGAAGATGCTATGCATGCAATGAGCCGGGACACATGGTTGATGCCTGTCCCAACAAGCAAGACAAGAGAAGCAAACAATGGGCGTATTTGCTATGCTTGTAGGAGAAGGGGCATCTAAGCTATGATTGCCCAAATGGTATGTTTCCTACCGAACACATTTGCAAATGATAATGTGCTTAGGAAGACTACAAAGGACTTAGCACTACTAAGGTGATGTGTTTCACCGCATACTAGCTCTAAGGCCACTTGGGTGCCTAAGCACTTGTTGACTAACCTTGAAGGACCCAACAAAAGTTGGGTACCAAAATGTGCTTAGATGTTGATGTAGGTACCAATGGTGAGATGAAGGCTTTCGGGTTTTTGAGTAAGCAAAATGACATCTCAACTCAAACTATCAACCTATGTTGTCAATATTACCCTATATGGTTGACCCAAACATGTGGATGATCGATTTCATTTTTACTCATCTCCACCATTGTTGATAAGTGCCTAAAACTTAGTAATCAAATGAATTTAATTTAACCTTACGACATTTGTCATTCGATGCTCTTAATGGCTCTCTAGCAGAGCATTATCTTTGATGAAGTGCAGGGAAGTGAAATGAACTAGAGCCAAAAGGAAATCTCAGAAGTGGCTGTTTACTGGTTCTGATCTGCAAATACCGGACTTGTCCGGTATCATACCGGACATGTCCGGTATGGGATATTTACTCTGACAGAACCAGTGACTCAGTTCGAACATACCGGACTTGTCCGGTATGGCCAGGAACAGCACAGCATCCTGATTTCAGTAGAACCCTGTGATCTAGTCCCATGCTCTAACTAAAGACCTGCACATTTGATCAACATTGATTGTTTGTAAGCTTTGCTTGGGCTTAATTCAATTCTTGGCAAAATTATGTGTCTAGGTCAAGGTGGAAAAGCATTCCCATTTTCATTAAAAGAAAGTAAAGTGCTTTCATAAGTAATTCAAAGAACTTGAGCACTTTGTAAAGGGGAGCTTAGTTTCTACCTTGAACCATTGTGATCTAACAATTACCTCTAAGTGATGTGATAGTTCTATGAATAAAAATGGTGATCACTTTGACAAAGGCATGATCACTTGACAAGTCAAGTCAACATGAAGATGATTATGCCATGATTACTCTTAGTGGAACATATGTGAGCTCAAGGCCAAGGTATGTGTTTACATACATGCTATGTAAGTACATATAAGATTCATAATGCTAATATGAGCTTTCGGGGTGGTTGAGGAAGTCAATTTGAAATGCTAACTCAACCTATCAACCTATTCTCATCATACTTGCTTATGTGGTTGACCCGTTGGTAATCTAAGTCTGTCTTATTTACCTTTTCATCTTCACTGTGACTTAGAGCACCGAAACTTGGTAGGGTAGCCATCTTTTCACCACTTATGTCCATGTGTTCATTATTTGATTTATATGTGAAAAGTTGGTAATGGCAAAGTAATTTCAAGTCATTCTATGCATTGTCAAAGCATACTGGGCGTGCCCGGTATGTCAACCAACATGACCAGTTTGGCAGTGAGCTTCTCCCTTTGCCTACATGAGATTTGAGCTTTAATTCTACTAATGTTATGCTTATTATCTCAACTCAGATCTCATATGTGTTGTAACTCAAGTGATTTGTACTTAGAATTTACTCTCCTATCATATATGGAAAATTACTTTGTGTTGGGCGAAGTTGAACTTTGACTCTCACATTCTTAATGGAATGAAAGGTGCTTGGAAGGAATTCAAACACTTGAAGCACTAATTGAGGGGGAGCTCAATTTCAACTTTGTACCTTTGTAGACTAATGAGGTTATTTAGCATATGTTGTAGTTCATCTTGATCAAATTGACTTCTCTATGAGGACATGACTATTTGGCAATAAAGGTCAACTAAATCATCACCATGTCATGATTACACTTAGTGGAATTTATGGACTCAAGGCAAAGGTATGTTTTAATATGTGCATTGAAAGTGCATAATAGGCCTATAATATGCTAGCGTGTGCACTTGTGTGTGATAGGATAGATATTTCCAAATTCCTTACTAGCATGAGTAGGAAGTGTGTTTTGGGAAAATATTTGACACTTGGTCTTTGTGACCTATCCATGACACTTGTGATTATTGTTCCCCTTGATTGTTTGATTGGCTAATTACAAGTGGCATGGATCTCTCTCAAGTCCTATATCTCTAAAGTAAATTATATTCCTTGATAATCCTCTTGTCAAAACGATTCATGGACATAAGGTTTCTCTATAATCTTTAGTGTGTTGAAAACCTTGGATTAAACATAGAGAAAAGAAAACTTGAGATTTGGACACAAGCACTCTTTGTGAAATCATATGAAGAGAAGAGAATAAAATATGATGGATTACATGTTCGAGGAAAGAAAGGGGTTTGGATGAAAAAGAAGCAAATCTGGAGCTGTTGGACATAATCTGCTAATATCGGACTTGTCCGGTATCCATACCGGACATGTCCGGTATAAGCAGAGAAGCTCTGGAGAAAACCCGCCAATACCGGACTTGTCCGGTATCCATACCGGACATGTCCGGTATGAGCGGGGACATAAGGACAGCGTACCCCTTCGGGCTTTCTTTCTCTCCCTCACTTCTGTTCTTCCCAAACCGGCCAAGCAAGGTGCCGACCGTCTCCACCCACGGCGACCTAGTGCTCCTCCATAGAAAAGTGAGAGAGGGAGAAGGATTTGGAGAAGGATTCCATCAAAGCAAGTGCCCAGTGTTGGATTTGAAGTTTTCCCTCGTTCCCTCTCATCCCAAGGTATTTCAAATCCCGGACTTGTCCGATCTATTCATCGCTAAATCATTCTCAAATTCCTTCGGTCAAGATGTTGGTTCATGGTCTAGAAGCAATGTATTAAGTTTGAGATGGATTGGATTTGGATTGGTGGTGAACCGAGGAACCCTAGGAAGGGGGTGCTGTGAACGTCCATACCGGACATGTCCGGTATGAGACCGGACATGTCCGGTTTTTCCCAGCAGAACAGAAAACTTTCTGTTCTTCTCGATTCAGGCCCTCTCTAGTTGATGTTAGGGGTATTATTAAAATGTCTATAATTGTGTTGTAAACCTAGTGATCGGTTTGGATCTAGGTGCTTGCAATTCATGAGGCATTTAATCGTATCTCTATTAATTCAACTACTTTTGACAAATCCTATGAATATGCTTCTGAGACATCTTTGTGGATTGTTTGGTCACAGGGCAGCAGCTATGAGTGACAGAGTCGAGCCTCGAACCAAGACGAGACATGATCCAGCTAGGGAAAGGCATAAGAAGAGGAGGCAAGATTCTCACTCCGGCTTGTCAATTGGAGGCAGCAGTGGCAGTGGGAGTGGTAGTGGTCGTGGCTCCTCTAGACCTCCGAGGGGAGGTGCTTCTAGAGCTCCTTATCAGTTTGCAGCTCATGATGACATAGAGGAAGAAGAGGAAGAGGAAGAAGTGGAAGAAGAAATTGAAGAAGAAGAAGAAGAAGAAGAAGAAGAGGAAAGATGCACCTCAGCAGCAGCAGGAGGGTTTACACTTTGGGGCTCTTGCGATACGTCCTGCCGCCCTGATTTCTGCTTGGGTGGCTCGTGTGGACTATCGGGAGTCCGGTGGTACACAGAAGGCCAGGAGAGAGCGGAGGAGAGACCCCAGGGGTCAGGAGAGGAACATCTATGATTACAGGTTTCACACCTTGTTCCACATTGACTATTATGAGAAGGTGCTTCTGACCAGAAACCCTGTGATCATTAGAGCTCAGTACGTTGATTGGCAGCATGCTAGAGATCATCACCGTCCTTCAGTTGAGCATGCTATTGCTATTTGCCAGCAGACAGGCCTCTACCGCATTCTGGAGTTTCAGCATGATTGGTGTGATGAGGTGATAGCCCAGTTCTATGCCACCCTATATGTTGAGGAGTCTGACGAGATTGATGAGAAGCGCATGAACTGGATGACTGAGGGTGTCTGGTACTCCGTGTCTTACAGGGAGTTTGCAGGGTATCTTGGCTTTGACGAGGAGGATCTTCAGAGAGCTTGTATTCACGATGAGGTTGTGCTTCCTCCAGAGCAGCTTGGGTACATGTACCCACCACCTCTACCTGCTGGGGCAGTTGTAGGGAAGGTGAGAGGCATTCACCCTACCTATCTCTATGCTCAGGCATGCTCATCACAGGATGCTCAGGGCCTTGCATTGCATCAGGCAGAGGACACTTGAGATACACGAGGAACCCTGCACAGGTTAGCACAGGAGACACAGCACTTTCAGTGTCTTTGATTTTATCTGGTATGAGATCAAGAGAGTGGGTGAGAGGCCACTCAAGGGATGTGGATTTGCACCATACATTCAGCATATGATTGAGCAGCAGATTGGTGCCACTTTCACCTATGACCACTCACACAGGCCTTTGAGGTTCCAGGCAGATCTTCTTGAGTCTCCTATACCTCCACCTGGACCAGGGGCAGTTCCAGCAGCAGAGCACCAGCCAGAGGACCCAGTTGCAGGAGCAGCAGGAGGAGCCCATGGCAGGCTCGCCACAGCCACACACTCGTTCACACTCCACCTCTCAGGGACGTGGCAGGCAGCGCTCTCTCTTGCGCAAGGTTCTTAGCAGTATTCTCGGCGTGTGCAAGGATGTCAATGTGATCAAGGCTCAGCAGCACCGTGAGAGGCAGGCTAGGAGAGAGGACTCGAGGACGCTGAAGATGCTTCACGAGCACTACAGGTTTCAGCCCCCGAGGTCCCCACCGTCAGATGACGAGACTGAGCAGCCTGAGACGTTTGAGCAGCAGCAGCAGAGGTATGAGAGGGAGTTTGACGACCTTTCAGTGCGTCAGAGACAGGGAGCAGAGACAGAGCAGCAGAGTCAGAGGCAGAGTAGAGGCTGAGCAGCAGCCCCACGACACTCTTTCTTCAGCTCCCAGGTTCTCCACAGACCCCCTACTTCGTCCTAGCTCAGCTGAGGAGTTTGCTTCAGACGTGTGGGACAGCTTCCTTGGTGGTACCTACGGCTACCCTGACCCAGGACAGAGCTCTCGGCAGCCTGGGGACGACGACGAGTGACAGTTTCGCCTGCAGCCCTCCTGGTGTCATCCTTGAGCTTCACCTTTACCTTTTTGGAGATGGATGACAAAGGGGGAGAGATAGTTGATTAGAGCTTCAGTCTTCATAGTTGATTAGAGCTTCCAGACTTCATGTTATCAGTTATATATCTTGTATCTGGAGTTTTGTAATGCAGGTGGTTTAGTTATCAGAGTTTGAGCTTTATTGTAATATCATGAGCTATGTATGAGTTCTTTTGTGTATCCGATGTCAGAGATATCTTTGTGATGAGACATGATCCTTATCTTGTAATATAATCTATCTTAGTGGTTGTGGACTTGAGAAATCTTTGTGTGAGTGCTATGTGTGTGATATAGTAGTAATTTATTCTTCATAAGATCTTTACTTACTAGTGTGTTGCATATGTCTTGGTGTATTGTTTTTCATTTATTGACTTGTGTGATATATCCTGTCATATGCATCATGATCTATATTGCTCACACACTTGCATTTCTCGGATGCAATGATTTAGGGGGAGTTTCCAACTCACCTTAGTATGTGCAAATTGACATTTTGAGGTCCTTTATGAATTCAATTCATATTGCACATATTAAGGGGGAGCTCTTCATAAATCATTGAACCCATAAGCTTAATTGTTTATCCTTTGGTAAAATTTAATCAAGGTTGTCATCAATCACCAAAAGGGGGAGTTTGAAAGTGCATGTTGCACTTAAGTGTGATTTTGGATGATTTGATGACAATGTTGATTAAAGATCTAATATGTTTGCTAAGTGTGACACAGGGAAATGATTATCTCACTATGTACTTGAAATGTAATGCAAAGCCAAAATGAAGGATTGTTGTATGAAGATCATGTCACAAGCACAAAACAACAATGAGAATGATATTGATATAAAGGGTTATCGTATTGTGGGATAATCATAGTGCATTTATGTTTGCTAAGAAAGGATTCAAAATGAAGCATGGTTGAATGGCTTGAAATGGTGAAGATAGCAAGGAAAGAGTCTTTGAGGTACTAAGCAAGGGTGAAGGGCAAGCGACGGCTTGGCGGCCGAAGAACCTAGCTAGAGTGAAGAAGAAAGTACTTGCATTTAGTCGAAGGATCAATCAAGCTTGAAGATCGCATCTAGTGGAGAATCGACATTCCTAGCAACAATTTGATTGGAGTGACTTGGCACATTTGGAACTCCATTATATCACTTGAATGGAGTCAAGTCACATGCTCAAGATGGCTTTGCTTGAGGGATATCTACTTCTAAACATGACAAGCATTCCTTCCAATATAGAAAATGAAGAGAAGCGGCTTGGGTTCAAATGGAGATCAACTCAAGAGGTTTAAAATTCGTATTTCAATTTATCTTGAGTAAATAGGAAAGCCGTACTATTAAGAGGGATGCAACATATAGTAGATGATTCTTCATAAGTGCTCAATCCAACCTAAGTGAGACATGAGAGAGCTAGAGCTAACTTTCAGCTGAAGTGTTGCACTGTCTGTCCATACCGGACATGTCCGGTATGCATACCGGACATGTCCTGTATGAGCCCACAGCAGTGCGGCCATCCGTCTCGCTCGAGCCCTTGCGCCAGGCCTCGGCCTCGGCGCTCAAGTTTCGTCCCGCCCGAGCCAGGCCTCGGCCTCGGCTCGGGCGCTCAAGTTCCGTCCCGCCCGAGCCAGGCCTCGGCCTCGGCCTCGGGCGCTCAAGTTCCGTCCCGCCCGAGCCAGGCCTCGGCCTCGGCGCTCAAGCTCCGTCTCGCCCGAGCCTCTGGGCCAGGCCTCGGCCTCGGCGCTCACCTCCGACTCGCCGACCTCTGCGCCAGGCCTCGGCCTCGGGCGCTCTGGTGGAGTCCATACCGGACATGTCCGGTATGCATACCGGACATGTCCGGTATTTGCGGATTTCTGGCTAACAGTATCTTTGTGATAGGCGGTACTACCGACGCTTGGGTCGGTACCACCGAGAGGTACCACCGGGGTTATAGCGGTACGACCGGTAGGTCAAAATTGGCTACTTCCAGAGAGGTTGTGAAAAACCCCTTACAACTAGCGGTACTACCGACCTTGTGGTCGGTACTACCGAGATCTGTTGGAAGTTTGAAAGTTGGTCTGTTCAGTGTGTTCCTCACGCAGTAAAGTCATATCGGACATGTCCGGTATGCATACCGGACATGTCCGGTATGAGCTGAGTCAGCCAACGGCTAGAAAACGGCTAGTTTTGAATGTGGGCTTATAAATACCCTCAAGCCTCCACCTTTGGAGGCTGCTGATTCTACTGGTTCCCACACTCATTCTAAGCCTTTCAAAACACTTTCCAACCCTCTCTTAGTGAGTGATTGTCCTCTAATTGCCAAATCCATTTGTGGGTTGAGAGAGATTCAAAATTAGAGAGCAAGCCATCTCTTGAGCACTTGTGCAAATCGTCAATCTTGTTGTGCGCATTCGTTACTCTTGGACTCTACGGTCCTAGACGGTTAGGGTCGCCGTTGAGCACCCAGAGATTTGTGGAGTGCCTCGGAAAGTTTGTGAAGGTTCGATCTCTCCTCAAAAGAGATCAACTAGTGGAAGGAGCATAGCGGGTGAAATAGACCGCGGCTAGAGTGACCCGTGGTGTCCTCTAGAGCCCACCTTTGTGGTAGCTCGCAGCCGGCTCAACGGAGAGTAGGACCCGAGGGGGTGCCGAACTTCGGTGAAACAAATACCGTGTCATTCCTTTGTGCTTTACTTTCGGCTATTTGTTATTCTTCGTTGTGCTAGTTGTTTTGCAAGCAATCAGTTTATATATACATCATACATAGTGATTGCAGGTTGTGTGAGAAATTGGAGAAGAAAAGGAGCAGTCCCGCACAACCCGTGCATACCGGACTTGTCCGTATTGATACCGGTCATGTCCGGTATTTACTGACTCCACCCAATTTGTTTAATCCTTGAGCTAATCTTTGTGGTGCAGGGTATTGCCTTCTAAGTGGTTAATTTCTAGTCATATACTTTGTGTTTGTCTCTTAAGGGGTTGTTGTACTCCGATTGGGAGTTTCCAAGTAATTGGAAACTCACATACTAATTGCTTCCGCATTATAAGTTGTAAATTTTCAGAAAAGCCTATTCACCCCCCCTCTAGGCGACACCTTAGGTCCTTTCAGTCGTTTCAACCAGTCCAAACCATTGAGGCCAATCCATAATATTATTTTGCTAGAACAGGTGAGAGGCCAATCCATAAAAAGGCCTTATTTATAGAAGAGTGGGCGAGGAGTGGGTGGAGTATAAACACCCGCTCGCCAGAAAGAGTTATTGACTCAGTCAATTTGTGGACAATTTGTAACTTGACAACCCTCAAAACCTGTATCTTTAGCAGTGGAGTGTCAATCTATTGGTAATCCGCACAAATAGGTGGACAATTCATAACTAAACACATAATGTACAGATTAGCTGCCGCACAAAAGCTATCCAATCAAGAATTATCCACAACATATAGGGTAAGAGTTTGTTTGGATCTCATGAACTAATAACTAGTTGACTAAAGTTTAGTCCTTAAGAATCCAAACAAGTGGAAACAAGTGGAATAGTGAGTGGACTAACAACTAGTCAAGCCTTAACTAGTGGTTAGTTCACTAGTCCATACAACCTAACTATTTGAGGCTAACAACTAGTTCTAGTCTATAATAGTACTTGTTAGTTCTTGGATCTAAACAAAACTGAACTAATAACTAGTCAGCTAATCACTACTCCTAGCTAATTACTGATTCATACAAATAGGAGCCAAGTTCAAACTTATTTTTTCTAGCCAAATCTATCCTATGTCTCAGTTTTTGTCTTATATTTGGAACAATTTTCAATGTAAAAAACATGAAAAGATGTGCTCTATGATAGCCCGTCAATCCAAATGAGATAAATCAGAGATAAATCAGACGGTTTCAAAAACTAAAAGGGTCTAAAATTTGATTTTCTAAGTGTGGCAAATTGGATTTTTGCGATGCTTGAGTGAGATCAGATAGACTTTTCCATTTTTTTTTCTAAAAAGTCAAATGTTTACTCTACATGCGCCAAACTAGACCCATAAGAGTAACTCGAGCAGAGTCCTTACTTGAGCTCGCATAATATGGATGCTCAGACTAAAAACATCACTCAAACAAGGTCCCCACTGCAAACTCCATATTTGGGTGGGCACCCAGATTCTCCCTCCAGACTCTATTCTTGTTAGCCCAACAGCTCGGCCCCTATCCTATTGTGTTGTACGGAAGCTACCCACTGTCTCCGCTTCGCCCCTTGCCGCACGCCGCTTCTGCTTCTGCCTTCCGACAAGCACGTCCATTTTGCCCTTCACACCACGTCGCACCTCGCCACATGGGTGCGCTGCCTCGCCGCGGAAGACCATGCTTCGCCACGTGAGCCCCTCCTCCGTAGTGTGGGCGCAGATCTTCGTCGCCGCGCGGTCGTGCCTCACCGCCGCGGGAGCCCCTCTCTGTCGTGCGGGCGCGCCGCCCCTGTCGTGCAAGCACTTGCAAGCTCCAACAAAATCCATCTTCAATGAGCTCCCTGTACAGAGGAAGAAGAAAAAGGAAGATGACAATGTCGAGAGGGACCCATCTGTCATTCTCTAGTGGAATAGATTTGGGGGTCTAAATTTGAGTGCTGTTGTTAGAGTAAAAAAAATAAAATAAAAACACCAAAATCAAAAGGAGCCCTGATTGCCACTCCTGGAGTTGCTCTTTGCAGCCCCTACTTTTGTTTTTTGAGGCCCGCCCCATCTGGAGAGATTGTAGCAAGGTCCGCTCACCCAAGCAAGGCTGTGCTTCTGGCTGCTGCTGATCGTCGGAGCGCCGGGTTCATGGTCGGGAATTCGGAATCAGATCCCCTCACCTCTTACCCCCATCTCTGGCTCCGGCGAGCTATCGGAGCATGCGGCACCACCAAGCCTGCAGCCGCGCTCACCAGGTGGGCGCTCTGCTCCTCGTCGCTGCCACCTTCATCTTCACCCGCCTCTTCGACCGCCTCCTCCTCGACACATCTTCCTCCTCCCCCATAAACCCCGGCCAGCCCTCCTCTTCCGCTGACCTCCACATCTACGTCTATGCTGAGGACGAGATCCAGGGCCTCCGCGCCCTTCTCCGAGGACGCGACGGCACCATCACCGCCGCCACATGCCTGAAGGGCCAATGGGGCACCCAGGTAAACCTTGGACCCCACCACCTCTTTTCTCTTCAATCCCTCTCCCCTGTTTTGTCTAAGGAGGCAACGCACAAATAATTTGTTGCAAATTGCGCTCCCTACATTACAGATTTACAGTACAGCTGCTGCCCTTGATCCTAACCTACGCAGAGGGCGTATACTATTGAACCTGCACAACATCAATCATACTTGTGTTGTCTAGGCCGTCCATCGCAATCAGTGTTTCAATTTCAAGTAACCTACTCTGTATCATGCAATTTGATAAATTCCTGAATCCTGATTCAACATTCTCTTTATACACACAACTTAGGCCAAATTTTCAGTTGTTCATCTTGTTAGAGTAGCATAGCAGGAGCTACTCCCCCTACCAAACTAACGACATTGCTAATATAATCCTTGCTGCTATTCATTAGATTCTGGGTGTACCCAATGCCTCTTAAGAAAACTGAAACAATTAACATCAAGTCAGTGGTTTTCCATTTCATAGGTCAAGATCCACCAGTTTCTTCTAAAGTCAAGGTTCAGAACATTCAACAAGGATCAAGCAAATCTCTTCTTTGTTCCAAGCTATGTCAAGTGTGTTCGCATGACAGGGGCACTAAGTGACAAGGAAATCAATCAGACCTATGTCAAGGTAAGCCCCCACATAATGTTCCTGGATCATATGTGTTTGAAAACAAATTTGTTACTGCTCACCTTCATTTGCTTTAGGTTCTGAGTCAGATGCCATATTTCCGTAGATCAGGTGGGCGTGACCACATTTTTGTCTTCCCAAGGTACATCTTGTAACTACTATTTGTTTAACCAGTTTTCGTCATTTTTGCCAGAACAATATATGTTTAGGGACCTTTTGTTTACCTGAGGAAACCATGCCTTTTCTGTCATATGTAGTGGTGCAGGAGCTCATCTGTTTCGCTCATGGGCAACATTTCTGAATCGATCTATTATCCTTACTCCAGAGGTATGTGCTGTTTGTGATGCTGTTAACATGTGCCACACTTTTTCCACAAAAGAATGGAGTTGTATTTAAATTATCCAGATCTGAGGATGTGGCTCTAGCGCTGTTTTATTGTTGTCTATTTGAGAAGTCTATCTATGGCCCTGTGTTTCATTTGTCAGGGTGATCGGACTGACAAGCGTGGTACGAGTGCATTTAATACATGGAAAGATATTATTATACCTGGGAACGTCGATGATTCTATGGTGAAGTCTGATGCTCGTGCTGTCCAACCAATCCCGCTAACAAAAAGGAAGTACTTAGCCAACTTCCTTGGACGTGCCCAGGGGAAAGCAGGGCGCCTTCAACTGGTGGAGCTTGCAAAGCAGTATCCTGACAAGGTTAACTTCCATTTCTTTTACAGAATAAAATAAAAATTACTCCCTCCTTTTCAAATTATAAATAGTGTATGTCGTAGTGCATAGTAAAAGCTTTGTATCTAGAAAAGCCAAAACATCTAATATTTTGGAATGGGGGGGGGGGGGGGGGGGAGTAAATAAGATTTTTTAAAGTTTTTTTTATTGATTCCATTCAATATTAATGGATGATAAGTGATGATTCAAAGTCTGGCACCTTAATTCAATTATCTGGGTATAGTCACATCACAATGCATGGAAGTTGGCATTAAACATTCTTGTTTAGTTGTCTACCTCAAATTGATCATGATTGCACCATATTCATTTTTCTAGGCTGCCCCTGTTGGACAGTGCTCTGAACACAGCCTTTTTGTTTAAAACTCTGATCGCATGTAATTGTTAACTTGATTTTTGTGAATAGCTGGAATCTCCAGAACTCAAGTTATCTGGCCCCAACAAATTGGGAAGGATCGAGTACTTCAAGCACCTGAGAAATGCAAAGTTCTGCTTGGCTCCACGTGGAGAGTCATCTTGGACACTTCGGTTCTATGAGTCCTTCTTTGTGGTTAGCTATCCTATTTCTCCTCCTGCTAAGAGATGTTTTTCTGTAGCATGGTGATGATGAACTTGTGAGAATCTTGATGATAGGAATGTGTGCCGGTGATTTTGTCAGATGAAGTTGAGCTTCCTTTCCAGAATGTGATCGACTACAGTGAAATCTCGATAAAGTGGCCATCGTCATAGAGGGCACCTGATGATGACCTGAACTCCTTGAGTACCTTGAATCAATATCAGGTATTGCATTATACTCATCCAACCTCTAATTTATTTTAGCTTTTCTAGTTATATAGTTTTTATTATGCACTTAGATATAAAATATGTCTAGATGCATAGTGAAAACTACTCCATCCACTAATCATAAGTTTATAGTCATAAATATAAGGCGCACAAGCATATCAAGGTTCAAATTTTAGGATCTTTAACCAATAATTGGGCCTACAACTCTTTACTATTGTAATATAGACTTAATACGGTTATATTTGTAATAAAATGTATTATCCAATAATCATAAGTTTATAGCTATAAATGTATAATATAAAGTAGATGAACACTCGAAGTACATCTTAGGAGTTCATGCCATATCAAGTTGTGCATTATAAACTGGACCGAAGAGTATTTATCAAAACAACTTATAGTTTGGAATGGAGGGAGTATTCTCAATTGTAGTTGTAAATATATGTTAAGGCTGCTCCGGATCAAAGGGAAGTTGACGTCTGTTGGTGTTGCAGATGAAAGGATCGAGGAAATGATTGGTCATGGGCGTCAGATGAGATGCTTGTGGGTGTATGCAGCTGATACTGAGCCGTGCTCTGCCATGAGCGGTATCCTGACAGAGCTGCGGAAGAAAGTGAGGTGGTTCCATCAATCGCCCGAAACGTTCTGGCTGCACAACAGATCGATTGTGAATAGAGATCTGATTGAGTTCCACAGCTGGAGGACGCCTGTTCCGTTGCCATGAACCATGGATTCTGATTTGAACTATAGTCGGCATCTGTTCTGTACCATGTAGACATTTTCTAGTGAAGCTGTGTTTGTTGTTCTTGCTAATCCTGAGAAGACACATACGTCGTGTCAATGATTGACAATAGTAAGCTAGATTATTGCTGTTATTTTTTATTTTATTGAGATATCTCCCACTCTAGTCAACAAATTAGATGTAATTAGTCTTTGACCGGTATTTTTCTATATTATTACTGTTATGGTAGTGCTATTGGTTCCAAAATATAGTGATTTGGAAATATTTTGTTAGGACAAATTTTCTAATATCATATTGCTGTGCTAAAGTCGTTGCTAATCCATGTAGGTTTGTTGTTTTTCCAACTCTGACAATCAATATATACAAGTCTATTATGCCTATACAATAATGTTAAAAGGAGCCTCATGTTCAATAAGAAGGCCTAAAAATTATTAAGGTTAATGGAAGAAAAATATGTATAATTGGATTTTACGATGATCTAATGGTCTAGTTCTACCAAGTCATGCAAAGATCCGTTGCCTTCAATCCGGAGTCCTTTTGCACTGCTTGACTCTTAAATCACCTTTTATCTTCAACACTGGATCCTCGATCACCTTCTCATCAAAGAGGTTAATTTTTTAGACAAATCTTTAACTAGTTGTTAGCCAACTAGTCCTAGGTGATTTATATATATAGGGGGTGTTTGTTTCCTTGGCAAAATATTTTGTCTGTCACATCGAACATTACGACACTAGTTTAGTCTATTAAAAATAAATTAGTTATAAAACTAATTACATGGTCATATGCTAATTACTAAGACGAATCTATTAAGGTAAATTAATCCTTCATTAGCGAATGTTTACTGTAGCACCACATTGTCAAAACATGAACTAATTAAGTTTAATAGATTCGTCTCGTGAATTAGTCTCCGGCTGACAAATTAGTTTTTTAATTATTATATTTTTAATAGACTAAACTAGAGCCGCAATATTCGATGTGACAGAGCAAAAATATTTTGTGCAGAAAACGATCATAGCGCGCCATAGTTGAAAGCAGCGACGACGCAGATCGCTATCCGTCTAGCCACCCTGCTGCATTGGGAATTACCGGCGCTCACGGTCAGAGAGAACAGTCCACACGAGCCGTGCCAAGCCATATTTCTGAAGTCAAAGGGTATCGGTCGTCCAACCGCATCGCCGTGCACAACTCCTGATTTTGGTTAGCCAAATCCAGATCGTTGGTCACTGGAGCTCAGAAAATTAGGGCGTGCAGCTGATCGATCGGAGCTGCTGGGCGCGCGTGCAGTTAGACTACTAGCTAGGGCCGGTGGCTCGCGTGGTGCGTCCATCACATCGTCGAGATCGAGATTGGTGGTGGATTTTGTGGAGGACGACAAGGGAGAACGGACATGGAGACGCAGTGCAAGACCTCCCTGAATGGTTAGACCAAATCCCAGGTTGTTGTGCGCGCGAGGATTAAAAGAATCGCGAGTGATCAAAGGGAGGAGGTCGAATCTGTTTTCGACGAACACGTCAGGACAACAGGCCATCCGTTCCGCCACGCACACGCACATCGTCTAGTACGTCTACTACTCGCTCTGCTTGTTTATCATTTTGACTGCATTGACCATGCATATTCATCCACACATGCGTCTGTCTGATTGTATTGACGTACTGTACAGTATATATTGACCCCAAAATTGATTGTGGAGTATATATATTTCAGGAGATCCTTACGTTTGTGAAATCTACAACTCACTATCTATTGGGGCGGGAATATATAGAGATGGAGAAGTAATTATTATTGCCACCAGATGCATGGATCTTGCTATGATCTTTCAGGGTATCCCACATGACATGAGGCAGCCATAATGATCCATACTGCTTGCTACTATAAGCCCATGCACTTAAGCTCCACAAATTCCAATTTGCTTTACTTTTGATTGATGATGCCCTGTCGGAGACAAAGTAGTCCTATAGCTAATCAAGCAGCGTGGTCCCTCTCACAATGTAGGATACCGACCAAATACACCATATATATAACAAAAAAAAAATCATCCAAAGCCACGATAATTATTATCCTCCCAAGCAGAACAGCTTTACCCGGAGGAGCCGGCTCATGCTCGCATGCACGGGCACGAGCCTTCAACACACGCACACCTGTGCATGATAAAAAGGATCTCTCCATGCATGCACGTCAATCACTTTTGCCACGAAAAGACACGCACACGTAAACGATTCGGCGAGCTAGACCGATCAGGAGGAGGAGAAACCAATCATGGCCCCGGCCCCCCGGCCGTCGCGCGTCGCGTCCGCCCAACAATCCAAATCCATTCGTCACGCGAGACAGGATTGCGCTTGCGCGAGTTGTTAACTAATATAATCCCCGGCTCGATCGGCGGCACGGTAGCAATCACGACGACGTCTTTGGACCTGACCACGCTGGAGGCCCGCGCGCCGCGCCGGGCGGGGCGATCCGATCCTCCCTCCGGCTAGCCGAAGAAGCTAGGGCCCAACAAATTAAGATCCCACGACGGCGACGCGACCCGGCCGGCCGCGCGCCTATTCCTCGGGAATTGGCTCCCACGCAGCACGGATTTTCCGTGCACGGCGCGCTCGGGAACGCCCAAAGGCCGTAAAGCCGGCACGGCCGGCGCCGCGACCGACGCTCCCGCCCGCGCGCGCGACTGGACTGCATGCCGATGGAGCAATAAGCTAAGCACGCAGGGCGCGCGATCGACGCCATGGCCGGCCCATGGCCCATGGGGGAGCGAGCGAGGCCGGGCGGGCAGCATTCCACTTCCACATCACACCGTAGACGACGACCGACCGGCGGTGCGGCGCCCCGGCATTATTCAAACACGGCACGGCACGGCACACGGCAGCTTCCCCGTGAGCCGGCCGTGACAGCCCGGCGGGCTTAAAAAACGCGGGCAAAGCAAAAGGAATGAGGTGGTGCTGCCGCCGCTTTCCGGAGCGGCCGCTCGCGATCTCATTCCGACTGCCCGCCCCTGCCGCGGCCGGGCCGTGTGACCCTATCATTGGTATCTGCCGAGCGACGCCCCAAAAGCATGACATCCGCCTCAGCTTTTCAGGAGAGCTCAGCCTCATGGTCGTCGAAAAGCTCCGTCTCCGCGGACTTAACGGGGGTGTGTGAGTGTGACTGTGGACCCAATTAAGCTACGAATACTACGTACTAACCTCGATCTACTAAGCTCTACTAGAGTGTGCGCACTCCTGCGCGTCTCTTTCGCTACTTCATTGTCATATGCTGAGCCAGCCGCCGCCGCCCCTAGGGCTTAGGGTGCGTGCCGCCGCCGCCGCCGTCTCCGTCTTCTTCACCGTTGGTCCCCCTCCCTCCCCCTCCGGTATCTCACCGGAGGTCGGAGGGAGTGAGGATCCATCGTTTTTAATAAGTTTTCTAGTAGATCGAGTCATCTATAGTTAGTGTTTCTCCATGCCAAAGATCTTGGTATTGGGGGTGTATTTCCTCCTCCTCCTTCCCGGCGACGGCGAGGAGATAAGGTGGATCCGGTCTCTCCATGGTGGCTCTGTTGAAGATGAGGGTGACAATTTCGGCGTCAACATCTACATCGACAAGACAACATGGAGACTTTTGTTTCCGGGCTTCGGCATCAAGACGGAGATGATGTCGCCGCCATAGAATAATTTTCTCCGGTCCCTTCTTCGTTTTGTTGTGGTTGGATCTGGCCACGATGAAGGACGAGGGAGAATAATTTTCAGATCAGTCTTCCTCATTCTTCAGTGGCAGAAAGAAGAAGAAGGAAGACACAAGAAAGAAGAAGAAGTTTCTCAACTCCTCCTGCAGAAATGTTGGCCGTCCGTTGGGCATCTGTTCTCAGGCCGAAAACAACTGTTGCCGAGTATTTACCTGTGCGGTTATCTATACGAAGCGTCAAACAGGTTTGGATTTGAGAGTTTGAGCCTTTCACAGCTTGAATATAATATAGATGTCCAGAATACTTGTAATACGATGATGTACCCAGCTATTATTTAATATAATTCTTCTTTCGTCTAGAAAAAAAGAGAGTGTGCGCACTCCGAACAAGCCGGCGGATCACGAGCGGCGAGTGACGAGAGAGAGCTTCAGAGCTAGTAGTCTTTAGCTTGTTTGTCCGGCGCATGCATGCGACTAGTATGACTGTATGAGAGGACTGCATGCATATGCATCGCCTTGCTTAGCCTCGTGTACGTACGGTCGGTCTCCTGGTTATTGCTGGAACGTGACTGATGCTGCCACACCTTTTTGAGCTGGCGCTGATGAGAGTTTGTGCAAATTAAAGCTAGCTAGCAGTCTTATCACTAGCAGACGACAGGAATTCGGCTGGGTCGAGTGTCATGCACGTACGGCTCTCGCGTTTTCGCGTTAACTTGCATGCACGTCGTCGTGATGATTGGGCATGTTCCGTTGGCGCGTAGTACTACTAGCAGTAGTACGTTCTTTGTGGCTGTCGCCGTGTGAAAAAATAAGCGCGCGGCCGGGTGCGGGTGGTGCAGTGCATGGCTATGGATCGATGATATGGCAGGCTGCGGCTACTATCACATGGCCAACAGTACGTGTAGTTGCCTCACCAATGGAATTGTCGTCGTACTGCCTATAGTTAGCTAGTGAGAACAGGATTGGGGAGACAGATATAGCTGGAACGGATAGATAGGCGCTGGTTGACAGAACACAAAAGGCCATGCAACATGTTACCCGTCCTGACAGCTCTTTTGAATCCCATGCATGCACGACTTATCACACTAATTTTGGCAAAGCATGCACTGACAGGTTTGACTCCAAGTCGGATCACCCCCAACCAGCCCATGGAAAAATCAAGACCTCCAGAACAACCGCTAGCTATACCAATAATTAACTCGCGTGCAAATACAGACTCATCACTAGCTATACAAGTAATAAACAAGAGAGCGAGGTGATTATATTTTTCTGTGAAACTGGCATGCGTCTTGGCATCCGGTGTAGTTTGCAGCGGGAGAGAGGCAGGGTCTCTGTCTTGTTGCCGCTTAACTTGTTCAGAGAAGCTATATACTCGTGAAGACATAGATGTTAGCACGCCGCGCCGCGCCGCGCCGGCCGTTTATTCAAAGCGCAAACAGTAGAGAGTAGAGAACGGCCGGCCAGCCGGCCGGCCGAGCGAACTCCAAAACCAGATCGCCGATTGCCCGTGCGCCGTGAGCTAGGGGAGCCGGCCTCCTGCTGATCCTCGCCGCGATCGATTCCCTTCGACTAGGTCGCGACCCATGCAAGGAGCCAGAGATCTCCATGGGACGCCGCGCGCGCACCCCAAATCAGCACCCGCCATGCGCCACCTCGGCATCATTAGATTAGATTAGATGATTAGAATACTCTCATATGCATATGGACTCTCTCGGCAAACAGGGCTCATTCTAAGACATGGTGCTACGCGACAGGACGGCACTTGGATTTGCATGCATGGGCGACCAAAACCGCATTATCAATCGCGCTTAAGGATGTCGGGCGCGCCTCCCCTCGCCCGCGCGCGAGAGAGCGTTTTGCTAAACAACAGTGGCAGCTTTTGCGCATGTCTCCCTCCCCCCCCTCCCTGGCCCTGGCTCCCCACCTCGCTCCTCTCTCTCTTCTCGCCCAGTTCGAGAAAGGAAAGGAAAACAAAAGGAAAGCACCGAGACCTTCGAATCCGCTACAGGCTACAGCCACTGCCACGACCACGGCCTCGGCACTGCCCCCCCTGCGCCGGTTATATAAGTACCCCCTCTGCGCATCTATTGATTTCAGCATTTCCTCTGACCAGAAGAAGATCCCGGAAGCAACCAAATCAGAAGCAGAAGCCGCTTATTAGCTAGCTACTAGTTTGCAACTTTGCATTAGCAGTACTACGCAGCGCAGCAGCTTCGTTCTTGCATTCAGCATAGTTCATCGATAGATCTTGCACAACCCACGCGCATAGATATATAGCTGAAGCAAATCCGATCCACCTGCTTGGGGGGTGTAGTAGTGTAGCTACGATCGCTGTATCTATCTATAGGCCGTGACGAATTAAGTGACCGACGTGGACGATCATGGAGGAGGCGCTGAGCGGGCGGGTAGGCGTCAAGTGCGGGCGGTGGAACCCTACGGCCGAGCAGGTGAAGGTCCTGACGGAGCTCTTCCGCGCGGGCCTGCGGACGCCCAGCACGGAGCAGATCCAGCGCATCTCCACCCACCTCAGCGCCTTCGGCAAGGTGGAGAGCAAGAACGTCTTCTACTGGTTCCAGAACCACAAGGCCCGCGAGCGCCACCACCACAAGAAGCGCCGCCGCGGCGCGTCCTCCCCCGACAGCGCCAGCGGCAGCGGCAGCAACGAGGAAGACTACGGCCGTGCTGCCGCCTCTCACGACGCCGACCTCGTGCTGCAGCCGCCGGAGAGCAAGCGGGAGGCCAGAAGCTACGGCCACCATCACCGGCTCGTGATGACATGTAAGCACGCAGCAAACACATCAGTCGTGCATGCAGGCTACGTCGTCAGGGACGACGTGGCGGAGCAGGAGCAGCAGGAGGCGACGACGTGGGAGCGGCCGACGAGGGAGGTGGAGACGCTGGAGCTCTTCCCCCTCAAGTCGTACTTCGACCTCGAGGCGGCGGAGAAGGTCCGCTACCACGTCAGGGCCAGCGCCGCCGCCAGCGAGCATCAGTGCAGGGAGTTCTCCTTCTTCGACGTCTCCTCCGCCGGCCGGGATCCGCCGCTTGAGCTCAGGCTCTGCAGCTTCGGCCCCTAGATCGGCCATCCATCGGCGCATGCATGCACGTACTGCTAGCTGCATGTTGCGGGGCTCTACCCACCACTGTGGCCTTGTCGCACGCATCATTGTGTAGTCCTTGGTTCTAGCTAATACCGACATGAAAAGATGTGTGTGAGATGATGAAATACGGCATGAGCTGTACGTACGTACTACGCTCTACCAACGACGTTGCATGAAGAATCTGAGAGGATCAGGGAAAAGAGCATGCAGCTGAGATTCCAACTGCCTTTTCTCGTTGATGTTTTCATCATGACAGATGTACTGTGTTGTGTGCGTGCCACTTCTTTCGTTCATTTCTGGTGGTGCCTTCAGGGCACACTAAAAATTAATTAACCTTCTGAGATGCTCACTACTGATCATAGTCGTTTTCATATTTATTTATATTCAAGCATATATACCTATACGTATATGGCAATAATTCCTGTAATGTACTGTACTATATATCTAGTTTGTTTCGATCGATCTAGCACTAATCTATTGCGCATATGCTCAGCTGAGCGTCTTTGACCCTACTATGAACTTGACTGTTTTGTTTTATATAGTTTGTGTGGCTTGTCACTTGTGATCTGTCATTCACGCATGAACATATATTGCATTATTGCGTTAGGTGGGAACACTAAAGACGAATGCAGTAGGAACACAGCAGGCTTTTACAGGATTCAAACTGTCGTGCTACGGTTATACCCAATTTTTAACCGTGAGCTTGTGGTACCGTGAGTGCTTGCTGTTGCTGGCTATCATCATAAGAAAATGTGAAAAATACTTCTGACTTGTTCACAGCATGTGATGGTCAACCACCACTCGCTTGCCTCTAGGAAATTGTTGGCTATATGATCAGTTTGCTTTGGATGCTTGTCGTTGGACATGGAGTCTCAAAGCTTGCAGCTAACTTTTCGGCCATCTGAACCATGCTCTCTTGTTTTTTGTTGACTCTTTTCACACTGACTACTGGCCACTTGATCTGCATGCGAACAGTGAACATACTGGTACTGTTGTACCACATTCCATGTGCAGCTTTGCAGGTTTCAAACTATGCAAAAAGAAACATTCGATTTGCCTGACGCCTTCACCGGTCGAAAAGGAGAAGTATACTAGTGTTGGGGAATTTTTGGTTAATGACTGTACTGACGTTGTAGAAAAAGGTACTAGTGTCGCAGAATGTTTGATTAACAGATGAGACTCTATTCGGTAGTACTTATAAGTCAGATGATAAGTTGATCGAAACAGCTGATTTCTTAAGAGAGAAGAACACTGTTCTAATGGCCGATAAACCGATTGATAAACTAAAGCGAACGTGCCTTGAATTTGTAAGGATAGTTACAATGATAATTTCTCTGATTAGTTTCTACGTGCAATAAATACATGTTAGATCTAACTATTCCAATGCAGTAGTTTCTAGACTAGCTAATTTCCATATAGATAAAAAATTAATGACTTTGTACCTACAGTAGAAACCTAGATGGATCAGCTGCAGCATGTAACCGTGTAAGGAACCTAAGCCACAACTTGTCCTCCACAATGCATCGGAATCAAATATGTTGTTGATTTGCCTCTTGCTTGATCGAGTAATCAAGTGATTTGTGCAGTTGTCGGTGTTTCAAAACCGGGGGTACGACACCAACGAGTAATATGATCGCGTGCTTCTCTTCCTGGATGGTGATGCAAGAGGACACAAGGATTTATCCTGGTTCGGGCAAAGAAGGCCCTACGTCCAGCGGGGGGAGGGTGTTCTTGTATTACTTGCACCTAAGTGCTTGTACAGGGGCGAATACAAGCTCAGTGAGCGTGGACCGGAGTCCGGACTCGTGTGTGTGTGGACTTGTGTCTTAACGTGTCTGTCCGTGCCCCCAGAATGAGGGCCCTGGTGTCCCCTTTTATAGAGCAAGGGAGGCCAGGGTTACACAAGGGTATTACAGGTATCGGGGTGTATTGTGTCCCTTACGAAGAAGGGTAGGAACCCTGTCTTGTCGAAGACATTGTAGCCGACGTGGGCGTTGCTGTTGAAGCGTCCTTGAAGCGTGGCCTCCATCCTGGGCGCGGACGTGGTGGCGCGGCGAGGTGGAAGCCGTACAGCACCCATCCCGGAACGTACAGGACGCGCGGGGTCCCTCCGGTCTTGGGGTACCTGTCCTCCAATAGCATGAAAGTAGTTAGGGCTCGAGGGGCGTGGAGCCGGCCTCGAGGCGGCGCCTACGGGGGGCTCGAGTCCCCGCAGGTATGGGCAAGTCCCGTGAAAATCGATTGAGCGGCAGGCATCTGGGCCTCGAGGCGTGTCTTGGACGTGCCACAGTGTAGGGCGTGGGTTAACAGTGCTTCACTGGTGCCTTTTCGCCCATACTTGTGGTGAAAACGAGGACTTGACTCTGCCCCAGACCACTGTGGCACACGTTGTGTTACAGAGGACGTGACTGGAGTAGGTGGATGAATTAAGTGCGCGGTATGGGCTGGCATCCGATGTCTGCACCGCTCGAGGGAGGCAAAACGCGTCTCGAGGGATAGGCCGCTGTGCCAGAGAGGCTCGAGGTCCCCGCGTGGGGTCTCGAGGTGTGGTGTTCGGCTGTGGGGGGCTCGAAGGGTAGTGGAGCGCTTGCCCGAGGCCGGGGGCTCGGGGGCGAGACGGAAAGCGAGCGTGCGCCCGAGGCCTGGCATGGAGGGCTCGGGCGAGACAGAAAAACGAACGTGCGCCCGAGGCCTGGCTTGGAGGGCTCGGGCGAGACGGAAAACGAGCGTGCGCCCGAGGCCTGGTGGAGGGCTCGGGCGAGAGGAAAACGATCGTGCGCCCGAGGCCTGGCTTGGAGGGCTCGGGCGAGACGGAAAACGATCGTGCGCCCGAGGCCTGGCTTGGAGGGCTCGGCTCGGTGGGCCAGCGTCGTAGGCCTCGGGGGTCGGCTTTTTAGGGGGTTAGACTAGTTAGGTCTGTTATTAACCGGTGTTCTAGGTTTACCCTATTTGTTTGCGTTGATTGGGGGTACCCCTTTTGCGGACCCCCGACAGTAGCCCCCGAGCCCTTGCTCGAGTGCTTGCACTCGAGCAGGGGCTCCCGACTGGGATCTCGTGGGTTAGCTAACTGGCCTCGAGGGTTTCGTCGATTTGATTCCGTGGGTGTCGTGCGAGCGACACCCGCGGGTGTAGCCCCCGAGGCCACGAGGGAGTGGTTAGAACTTCCTCGTGGGCTTTTTGCGAGTTTTAGTTGCGATTTTTAGGTTCGGGGGTGTCAGGCCCCGATTTTTAGACCCTCTTTCGTCGAGGGGTGCCAGGCTGAACCGGCCGGCCGGCTCTTCGAGCTGTCCGGCGCACGGTTGCCCTGGCTTGTCATCCCGCGAGTCCTTTCGATCGGATGCGAGGGGGATGCCTCGTACTACCCCGAGTGGGCGAGTATCAAGGTTCCCGGTGAGCTGGTAACGGGGAATCCAAGTGAGAGCTCGTGCCCCGTTCGATAGGGGTCGACTGTGGCCCGGAGGCGGTCTCATAAAGCATGGGTGCTCAGTCTGCAGGAGTGCCGGGTCCATTCGATAGGACCCGGTGGCTCGATGCCTCCCTCCGAGGGGATCTCACTGCATGTCGAGCTCCCCGCCTTGGATACACGTGAGGGGCCTCGAGGGCTTGGCCCTCGAGTGATGCCGCGAATGGCGCCCCTTGGTGTCCCTGACTCGGGTGCTCGAAGCCGGCTGTCGAACCCTCTTTCGTCGAGGGCCAGCCTTCGCTGCTTCGAGACTTAGGGCCGGGGCCCGTTTTTGGGCGCTCGAAGCCGGCTGTCGAACCCTTTTTCGAGGGCCAGCCTTCGCTGCTTCGAGACTTAGGGCCGGGGCCCGTTTTTTACTTCAGGAAGAAGCCTTCGTCGCTTGGAATCCTTCTGCCCGTTGGGCGCGCCTTTTTAGGCGGAAACCGCCAGGGAGTGGAGATCGTGGCGCCAGGGCGGCGGGCGCGGAGTCGGAGCGGCGGCCGCAGAGGGCCCCGGCAGTTGAGCGAACGGTGAGCTGCCGCGTGTTCCCTGCATCCGGCTCGAGACGTAGTTAGGTGGGTGCCTTAAATGCTATGCGGTTACCTTTTTACGTCGTGGGAGACCCCGCCCGTCGGGGTTTCCCCTTATAAATATCGAGAGAGGGGAACAGGAACCCTTTACTTTGCCTTTGCCTTCACCGCCGCCGTAGCCTTCACGCGCCCTCTCCTTCGAGCTAGTTGATTGGGGATTTTCCGGCTGCCCGTCCGCTGCTCGGGTCCGCGCCGCGCCACCGCTATGGCCGCCCAGACACAAGTGCTGCCGGCCGAAGACTGGAGCTCGTCGAAGGTGACGCAGAGCGAGATGGACTCGTTGGTGGCCCAGGGGCTTCTGCGCCCCAACCGGAGGAGGGACCCGCGTGGTGGGTTATCCCGTCAGCGGAGCACCGGGAGCCGCACCCGCCGGAGGGGTACGTGGTGAGCTTCACGCGCTACCACCGTATGGGGCTCGGCGTCCCGCCGAGCCGCTTCATGCGGGGGCTGGCCCACCACTTCGAGGTGGAGCTGCAGCACTTCTCCCCAACTCCATCTCCTCGCACGCCGCCATATTCGCCGCGGTGTGCGAGGGGTACCTGAAGATGGAGCCGCACTGGGAGATGTTCGTCCATCTCTTCCGGGGCGAGCTCTTCATCAAGGCCCTAAAGCCCAGCGGGAGGCGGCTCGTGCGCATGGGCTCCCTTGCCATCACTGCGAGGGCTGGGACCTCGTCGGCCAACGTCCCCGTGAATACCTGCGATACAAGCTTTCCACCAACCAGGCCGGGTGGGACGACCATTGGTTCTATCTGCGGAATGAAGATGGTCTCTTTCCGCAGTACACCGGCAGGGTCCTCGCTCAACGCCCGGAGAAGTGGACCTGGGGCGTCGCGGCGGACAGGCAACGCCACCTGGCCCCGCTGATGAAGATGATGAAGACGCTGGTGGATGAGAAGAAGTTGACCGTGCAAGCGGTCATTTGGGCGTTCCACCAGCGAAGAGTTCTCCCGCTGGCGGACCGCCCCCTTCTTATGCACGAGATGGGGCCGGAGGCCAGGCTCGAGGCGCTTAATCGATCGAGGATGGCCGAGGAGAGGCTGTCCCGGAACGAGGGCGTCTCCCGGGTGTCAATCACGATCCAGGGGCCGTTCATCCCTGAGTACACCCACCTGGTCGCCATGGCGCCCGACGAGGGGTGTCTCGACCTGGTGAGCCTCCCTCGAGCTGAGCTGTTTCGAGCCCCCTCCCCCTTTCTCCTCCTTCGAACCTTTTGCATTCTTCTTGTGGTTTGTCTCGTCACGCTTCTTCTTTCTTCAGGGGGCGTTTACTTGTCGCGCGTCGAGGCCCCCGGTGAGGGAGGACGCCGCGGATACTCAGGTGAGGCGCCTCTCTGCTCAGAAAGACAAGGAGAGCAAGGATGCCAGGAAGAAGAAAGAGAAAAACAAAAACCTGCGTCGCTTGGCTCGGGAGCAGAGACTGGCGAAGGCTCGTCGCAACCGTCAGCCTGGAGACGGGTCCCCCGAGCTGAGCTCCTCGAGCTCGGAGGAGGAGAGAGGGTGATGAGGAGGAGAGCGACGACGAGGGGATGGAGGCGCGCCTGAGGCGCGCGGGGGTCGTCGATGACAGGGCTGACCGCTCCTCTGTGCAGGAGGGTATGCTGGAGGTCCCCCCGGCGAAGGGACCGCGCGGGACGCAGCCGCGGAAGGCGGCGCCGATCCCTGCCTCGTCGGGGCCCGGGGTCCGTCGAGCTCTGCGGCGGACGTGCCCCCGGTCGTGAGGAAGCCCCGAACCCGGAGCGCCTCCGCCACAGCACCAACGGAGGCCGCCCCCGCGCCAGCCCAGCAGGGGGGAGGTTGGAGAAGGCCGTGCCTCGAGAAGCGGCCGACAGGTCGAGAAGGATTTCGGGCCCGACCGCCGCGAGCCGTCAAGGTCGGGGTCGAGCCCGCGGAGGAGCGGGCGCAGGAGGAGGTGTCGAGCCCGCGCCATCACGAGCGTCGGGGAGGGAGCCCCGGGCGTCTCGTGACCAGGGGCGTGAGCGTCCCCGGAGTCCATCGCCGCACCGCCGCCGGGACACAACAGAAGCGGCGAGAGGCGCGGGCGCGAACGCCAGCGCGAGTGCCGGAGCCCGCGCCGGGGCGGGCGCCACGATGACAGCACGAGGGAGGTGCGGTCGCCCTCCCGCGAGGTGGGGCGGAAGGAGGGATCTCCCTCGAGGTCGAGCCACGGGAGGCGTCGGGAGCCCTCCCCCCATCCCAGCCCTGTGGAGACGGCCCGGGCGCAGGGCTCGAGCCGCGGGGTGGGCTCGAAACCCCGAGTGGGTCCGGCGATTCCGGGAAGAAGCCCAGTCGCCGCTTTGGGTGAGTAATTTTCTTGGACCTCGTCGGAAGCGAGGCTTGACCTCTTTACTTTTGATACACATGCCATCTCTGGTTTCTCAGGGGGAAGCGCTCCTACCCGGAGGTGGACCTCGCTTCGTCTAAGCGGGCCAAGACCTCGAGCCCCGTCGAGGCACAAGCACCTCGAGGTATGGCACCTTCCTCCGCTAGAGAAGCCGCTTGGCTGGAGAAGGCTCGAGCTGCCATGGCTCGAGGTGACCAGATGATCGTCGCAAATTTGGTGAGGCCGTCGCCGTCGACCGCAGGGGTCGAGGCATTCTTCTTGATTCTGATATCAATGTCATCTCGTATTGCAGGGGCCTCAGCTCACGGCATCGAGCCCGCCGCTACCATGCTTACTGAGGCGCTGCCGTCTCCCCCTTCTCCTCCTGCGATGGCGTCTGTCGGGAGCGCCACCCCTCCCCCGCTACAACGGCTGTTCCGGGGAAGCGCCTGGGGCGAGCACGGCCCCGCCGGTGTCTGGGGCCGAGGAGACTACGCCCCTCGAGGCCCCGACGGTGGAGGACCTCCTGAACGAGCTGGAGCAGGGGCCGCCCCTCGCCGCGGGCTTGCCGATGGTGGGCGCCCGAGGCGCAGCAAGTGCTGACGAGACGCAGGAGGGCCCGGCCAGGGAAGAGCCGGGGCCCGTGCCGTCGGGCGGCAGGCCGCAGCTGGGGCAGCTCGGGACGGAGGAGGATCAGCCCGACATCGAGCTCGACCGTCCAGTATGGCCGTTTCCTGACGCGCCAAGCCCGCCCCTTGCCATGGTCCACGTCGAGCGACCGGTTCAGCGGGGGGCTCCGCGCGAGGTGCGGGCCATCTTTCGGGAGGTGGCCGAGCTCATGGCGGAGGCGGAGCGGTCCTGTTCCGAGGAGGCGGGCCGGTCCGCACAGGTGTCGGCCGCCCTCGCGAGGGCTGAGGCGGAGCTTCAAGATCTCCGCGCTGAGCTGAGCCGGAACGCCCAAATGGCGAGCCGGCTCAACGAGGCGGAGGCGGAGGTCCGGGCGGCTCGAGGCGAGGTCGCTCGATCCAAGGAGGAGGCCGCCGCCGCTCTCGAAGCTCGAGGAAGGAGGAGGCCGCGGACGTCCGAAGCGAGGCCACCTCCGCCCGGGCTGAAGCCGAGGCGGAGGCGAAGCAGGAGGCCGCTGACGCCCGTGGCGAGGCCGCCGCTGCCCGAACCGCAGCGGAGGCGGCGAGAAAAGAGGCCGAAGACGCCGAGATTGGTGTCGCCACCGCCCGAGCTGCCGAGGGGGGCGGCGCGGCAGGAGGTGATCCGCAAGGATCTGGCCCTTGTGGAGGCGGGCCGGCTGATCGAGGACCTTAGGTCCGAGAGGCTCCTCATGCTGGCCGAGAAGCGCAGGCTTGAGCAGCGTGCTGAGGGCCTGACCAGCGACCTCGCCGCACTGGGGCAACATTGCGACGGTGAGGCTTACACCTTGTTCTTGTTTGGGTCTCGAAGTTTTTTGTTACGCCGCAGTCTCACTCTTCCTTGTTCGTTGCGCAGGGGTCGAGAAGACGGTCGAGGAGCTCCGCGGGACGAACCAGGCTCTCTTGGACCAACTCCAAGACGAGACGATGGTGGCGGAGCGGGCTCGCACCTCCCTCGACCGGCTTGGCCCCATGTGGGGTGCTCCTCCAGTAGCTGCGGCAGAAGGCGCGGTGGCCCGAGGCGATGCCTTGGTCGACGCCTTGTGCTTCTTCGACGCAGCGGCGGTCGCGGCTCGGCGGTCAAGCGTCGTCTCGTCATGGCAGCAGACGCTCGCGGTCGTTCGCTCCGGTTTCCGCTTCCGGTCCACGTTGTCGCCAACGGCTTCATCGAGATCGAGGGGAAGGACGAGGAGTGGAACAACCGCCGTGTTGACAAAATTTTGGAGAAGATGGAGAGGCCGGGTACATCGCTCGCCAAGATTTTCGAGGAGGACGTGCTGCCTCCTGACGCCAGCAGCGGGTGTCGAGGGCCCTCCTCCTTCTAGCTCGGGTGTCGAGGCTGAGCCCGCCGTGGAAGACCTCGGGGAGGAGTACCACACCGACGAGGATTAGGGCCTGCGTGCCAAATTTGGGCGTCGAGGCCCTTGTAAAATTTTATGGCATGGATGAGGGTCTATCGAGACCCATTTGCATATATGACTTGTTTGTTTAAAGGTGTTGTTTTCTTTTCAAATGCGTTTGACCACTTCTCTTTGTTGCAAGCTCGAGTTTCTGCTAACTTAGTCCGTACTCCTTCGATACGTCGCGAGCCCCTCGAGGGGAGGCGTAGGTAGGGTACCGTAGCCCGGGGGCGTAGGTGGCCGTCTACGTCGACGCCTCCCGACCTTTGGAGGCTCGAGGTATTTTGGGATTTAGACGTCGCTAGTTCACTCGAGGCACGAGTCGAGACGAGGGTCGAATTTTTTGAAAAGAAAACACGCATTTTTTCCGGAGTCTGGGGGCGGTTACCCCCCTGTCAGCCCCCGAGGGAGGCTCGACCCTGAGCAAGGCAGGGTCGAGGCTACCTTATGCTGCCAAGCAAAATGAAAGACAACGCACGAGATTGTTCATTCATATTTGACATGTTTGTACAAAGCAACAAAATGAACAAAGCCTTGAGGCCCTTAAGGATAGAAGCGACGTAGCTGAGATATGTTCCACGCGTTCGCCAGGATTCTGCCTTGATCGTCGTAGAGCTTGTATGTTCCTGGCTTGAGCACCTTAGCCACGGTGTATGGGCCCTCCCATGGAGGGGTGAGCTTGTGGCGCCCTCGATTGTCTTGAAGCCGTCGAAGCACGAGGTCCCCCACTGCTAGGTCTCTTTTGCGCACATTGTTGTCGTGGTAGCGTCGAAGTGATTGCTGGTAGCGTGCGGAGTTGATGAGCGCCGCATCTCGGGCCTCCTCGAGCTGGTCCTTGGCGTTGGCAAGCCTCTCGTCGTTGTTTTGCTCGTTGTAGGCTCGAAGTCGAGGGGAGCCGTACTCGAGGTCCGTAGGCAAGACTGCCTCGGCGCCGTAGGTTAGGAAAAACGGAGTGAACCCGGTGGCTCGACTCGGCGTAGTCCTGAGGCCCCACAGCACCGAGGGGAGCTCTGCGGCCCATCCCTTTCCGAAATTTTTGAGAGTCTTGAACAGCCTCGGCTTCAGCCCATGGAGTATCATGCCGTTGGCGCGCTCGACCTGCCCGTTGCATTGAGGGTATGCGACCGAGGCCCAGGTTACGCGAATGTGGTTGTCATCGCAGAAGTTGGTGAACTTTTTGCCCGTGAATTGGGTGCCATTGTCGGTGATGATGACGTTAGGCACTCCAAACCGGTACATGATGTTGGCGATGAACTCGACGGCCTTCTCGGAGGTGGGGTCTCCTATCGGCTTAGCCTCGATCCACTTGGTGAACTTGTCGATGGCCACGAGCACGTGTGTGTACCCTCCACTTGTCCTTTTGAGGGGACCCACAAGGTCGAGCCCCCAAACGGCAAATGGCCAAGTGATTGGGATCATCTGCAGGGCGTGTGCGGGCTGGTGCGTTTGCTTGGCGTAGAATTGACACCCATGGCATGCTCGGACCAAGCGCTTGGCGTCCCCAATGGCGGTCGGCCAATAGAAGCCTTGACGGAAGGCGTTCCCAACCAGGGCCCTCGGCGCTGCGTGGTGGCCGCAAGCCCCCGAGTGCATGTCGTCGAGGAGCTTGCGTCCTTCCTCGAGGGGGATGCAGCGCTGAAGGATCCCGGTCGGGCTTCGTCGGTATAGTTCCCGTTCGTCGCCGTAGGTGACGTAGGTCTTGGCCCTTCGAGCTATGCGTCGAGCCTCCTCTTGTCTTCCGTCTTCGGTAGCACGCCTAGCGCTAAGTAGTCGAGGTAGGGCGTCCGCCAGTCGAGGTGTCGTGGTGAAGAAGAGGCGGTTGCGTCGACCTGCATCGCCTCAGCGGATGTCCAGGGGTCATTCCCGAGGGGTGGCGTTGAAAGTCGAGCCCCCGTGTCTAGCTCGAGGGGTGGCGTCGAGGGGCCAGCCCCGGGTCGATTTCGACGGATGGCTCGAAGACGTCCCTCGAGAAGACGTCTGGTGGTACCGTGCCGCGCGTGGACGCCAACTTTGCCAGCTCGTCTGCGGCCTCGTTGTACTTTCGAGCTATGTGGTTGAGCTCGAGGCCGTAAAACTTATCTTCCAGCTTGCGCACCTCCCCGCAGTATGCCTCCATCTTGGGATCGATGCAGCTTGAAGCCTTCATAACCTGGTTGATGACGAGCTGCGAGTCTCCTCGGGCGTCGAGGCGTCGGACCCCGAGCTCGAGGGCGATGCGCAGCCCATTGACGAGGGCCTCGTACTCGGCGACGTTGTTGGAGGCGGGGAAGTGCAAGCGTAGCAGGTAGCGCATGTGGACTCCGAGGGGTGAGATGAAGAGCAGGCCTGCGCCTGCCCCCGTCTTCGTGA